>OV702294.1:152926347-153673847 GCA_916181665.1 Avena sativa | reverse complement strand
AAAAAAGTTGTGGCGACAACACAGTTCTTAATATAGCAGTGTTGCTCTGTATCAAGGCCATAAAAAAGTTGCTTTCTTCTCCTATTGACCTTTTGAATTTTGGATTGGTCCTAATTCTGAACCACATTGTTGTTCTGCATGTTGATTGGTTCTAATTTCAGATTAAGCACGCTTACTTCTGACTGCTGTATTTGCACGTCCTCATCTTGTGTTCCTCGTTGTATGTCAAGTCCATGTTCAAATTTGAGAAGTGGACTTTAGCTGTTGTACTATGCATGAGAAGTTGACGTTAGCTATTGTTTTCTGAAGATGCTATGCTCTTGTTCTATGAATGAAGTTTATGTGACTTCTTTTCTGTTTTTTCCTGTATAGAATGCAAATTTAATGATCATTTCTAGATAAATAGGGTTGTTTCATGTCTTCTTTATGCTTAGGAGAAGTGGGCTTTGAATTTTTTTGTACAAATGTTTTTTTGAAAGTAATTCAATTGATTTTTTTAGAGTTGCAAACAAATTTAATGTACCATGTTCGCTTGTGTTTTTAGTAAGAAGGTAAAATTACAAGCTCATAAGAAACATAGCCATCCAGTCTAACTTTTTCTAGGAGATAGAAGTATGTCCAAGATATGTGCTAAGCCATGAATTATTAATCTGCACCGTGATTTGACTGAAAGTGAAGATGTCAGTATGTCACAATGCATACAGATGTTCCACACAATTGATAATTGATGTTTAAGCATTTCCATGTCACCAAGAAATTCTTTATGACAAATCACTCTCGTGATTACTTTATTAGAGAAAACTATTACCTCCGTTCGCAAATAAGTGTACTTCTACCTTCTTTAAAATAACGACACTACGCAGGCACCGTCCAGGATCTCCCGCTCCAAACTCTCACGCCGGCGTCGTACCTGCACTCCACCGCCACCTCACCGCCGGACGTCCGTGATCTCCCAGTAAGGTACACATACTCTCACCTCGACCAGTCTGTCGATCCTTCTTGGCTAGTAATTGTTTTGTTAGCCAAAGCATGTTTGTTAGGCACTTGTTAATTTCCTAGGGCATCGCTATCTCAGATCTCCCCTGTTGCAATTCTATGAATACATTTTATATGATCTTTGTCGGTTTTGGAGGCAATTTCCTGGTGAGTGGACGACAGTTCTATGCTCACAGAAGTTTATCAGTAGCAATAGTTTGCAGTAGCAAACAACAAAGCAACAACAATAGTAAAACAAGAGCAATAGTAACAGTAGCAGCAAACAGTAGGATATGAGCGTGGTAGGCATAGGGATGGATGGACGGGCGTTGCATGGACGAGTCTAAACATGTAACTTCAAGATCTAGGGAAATTGCAGATAAAGAAGAATAAGCATCCAAGTACTAAACAATCATAGGCATGTAATCCATATATAATCATGCGTGCTCGCAATGAGAACTTGCACAACATCTTTTGTCCTGCCATTCCGTTGCAGCGGGGCCTGTAACATCCCAAAAATATTAAACATGGATCATCAAATACTAATCATCAAAATTAGGGTTAACAAAAACTTTCTATCTAAAAATATGAGAGTATTCATATGTATGTGTATTTGAAATTTGGATTCTTTTGAATTGCCATGGTTCTGTGTTTCTTTGCTTGTAAATTGATTCTTAGGTGAATTAAACATCATCTAAATCATTCCTAAAATTTTCCAAAAGACAAACAACTCAAAATGAACAAATGAAGTGAATGGTCATTTTTGCCAAATTAACTATCATGCTTACTTTGGCTATTCCAAGCACTCAAAACTTAACAGAAACATTTGTGGATCTTTGCACCCCTTGTTAGTACTCATAATGAGGTACCAAGGCCCACTTTGTGATCTTCCAAAAACATTCAAATGCTAAGTTTAAATGATATTTTAAAATTGAATCTATCTCATATGGGAAGATCCCCCTATTTCAAAAACCTCTCAAACAAGCTCAATTTTAAAACCCAAGCACCCATAGAATCCCCAGCACATGCCTAGCACACCCACCAAAAATCTTTTCAAAATTCAAAAGTAAGTTTCTTGCGGCCATTTCATCAAACACCTTGCAGATTCAAATCAAACAAATCACAAACACTATAGTGTGTAGTAAATTTGGCCTAACTTGTTCCCTCTCTGGTTGCAACTAGTCTTTGGTAGATCATCTAGCTCAATTGTAAACCTCTAGCACCACTATGAGCTTGCCTTGCCATCAATGCTGAGCAGGCCGAGCCTCACCATGCCACCCCAAGGTGGACATCAATCTAGAGGAAGAACTAGTTGTGCCAACCTTGTCTGGGAGGTAGCCAACACCTTATCGCACCCTCTCGACCAGACCTAGCTCAAAGATAGAGACCAGAACCGCCAGGAACGCCGTGCCCGCGCCGCTGTCGACCATGCCGACGCGCACCACCATGCACGCGTCGTTACCACTCAACCCGACCACCTCGAGCCCTTGCCGCCCGCCAGCATGAACCCCACCATCCCAGGAGACCACTAGAGATGATCGTTTCCTCGCCCGTACCCCGTAGACACCGCTCGCCGTGGAGTTCGCCGTCTCTGCCGCGCAGAGCACTGCATGTTCCCGACCGATTGCCACCGCCCCTAAGCACGCATTCAAGTCCTAGAGCATCAACAGGAGACCGCGCGTCGATCGCCACCCTCAGCCATGCCTCTAGCAGCCCGTAGCCATGTCACCACTGCCGCCTGCCCATCCCTCTCGGTCTCGCCGTCGAACCTATAAAAGGAGGCCACCCCCAGCCGTTTGAAGCACACCATTCCACTCCCCTCACCTGACTGATCGTTCCACCCTCTAGCCGGAGCACGAGGAGCAGCAGCTCGCCGGAATTGCACCGGAGCAGGCCGCCTCTGGAGGAGAAGGGGGCCGTTGATTTCGACCACCCCCGGAGCTGCCTCGACCGTCCCTGAGCTCGCCGTTGACCACTCGTTCGTTTGCCCGCCTCGCCGTCATTGCTGGAGCCCTGGTATGCCTCCTATGCACCCCCACTGAGCCGCTAGGGTTCGAGCTCGCCGGTGACATGTTCATCGTCGACGACGACCCTCAGCCGTCGATCTCCCTTCTAATCCAACGAACAACGCCGCCCCGTACCGCTTCGCGCGTTATGAGCCACTGACTAGTGGAACCCCCCTGTCAGCTGCGCCCCGCACTACGGAGTGAAACTGGGCCGGCCCATTTACCTCTCCCGCGCGACCCAACAGTTTGAATTTAGACTTTTCCTTTTTAATTCAAACCCAGTTCTATACCTAGTTTCAAAAACCAACCCAGCTCGATCCAATGAACCAAATTGCATGAAAACAATTTTGTTAGAAAGGTACTAAAAAGCTTAATCCAAGCCCGTTGTTTTCAAATCATTTGGATCTGTAGATCAACCTTGGTAAAAATAACAAGTCAAAAGCTTTTCTGTATTCAAACATTTTTCAAATTTCAACCATAAGAGATTTTGAGTTGATTCCAACTCTCAAAAATCACATTTGATCATACCTTTTAGAATATATAAAAACATATGGGTTTACTTACAGAAATAATGTTCAAATAACAAAATAATGCCACATAGGCATTTCTAATCACTTTATTTATTAAAATAAAAAGATTAAACCTTATTAAATTGTGACACCACTTTAAATCACATTCCCATATACTGAAATATGTGGTGATGACATGTGTCAACATGATCCCATGTTTGGTTTGGAGAATATTAAATCTTAATTAGTTTTTCAATGAGTAGAAATTACTTTTCTCAAATTAAAATGAATAAGACAAATGCTTTAATCTTGTAATGTTAAGTGATGATGCTAGATCATCTATGGTACACCCTTGTGTGATGATTGAAAGTAGTTAAGTGTTGTTTGGTGATTGTGCACATCGTATTTATTTATAGATGCTAGTACCGACCAAGGATACGAAGATGAAGGAGGATACTACGAGGAAGAAGCCGAGGAGAACTTCAACCACTGCTATGCTCAAGGCAAGCCTAATACCACTGGTTGATTTAGCAAGATAACACTTGCAAGTTACCCTATCTATGCAAGCTACTAACTTAGCAATCTTATACCATTTGTTAAATCCTCCTAGCTTTTACTTGCAAGCTTTAAGCTTTATTTCTTTATCAAAGCTTTCTCTTAGAGTTTACATAGTGAATTGTAGATACTAGAAAGATATTGGAAGGTTGCATAAAGAGCATTAAATTTGTCCTAAGTTACATAATATTGATGTCATCGTAAGGCAGGAGATTGAACTTAGCAAATCTCCACTGGTTTACCACCCCTCATTAGTACTTACCACCACTTGTAGATGCTAGTGCTAAGCATAAATCTTGATCAAACTTTAGATGGGAATACTTGGTGAAACTGGTTATGAAAACCTTAGAATGATGAGTCATTCTACTGAAATGTTTTGACATGTGTTCTCGAACATCAGATGAGTTTGATGATGAAAATGTTGAGGCATGAGCCTTAGCCCTTGTAAAACTGATGGTTGTCTGGATGCGATACCATTCCAATTTTACCGTACAACCATAATACCCGAAAATTGGGTAGGGCTTGACTGGAAATTTATATACCTTAGTATGGGTTCCCTTGCGGCCAAGGTCTGAGCTGAGGCTACCTTGTGAAGATTGTCCACCTGTGCAGTACCCAAGATGATAGTTGGTCATGGTTGGGAGGCCAAACTCACAGGAGAGGTGCCTATACTAGGGCGTGTAATTGAAAGGTTAGGATTGATTATCCGCATACTGAGTATGGTGAATTCGGGATTTGTTCCTGACAGATGTATCGAATGTTGTGGTGAAAGTGTATAATCTCTGTAGAGTGTCAAACTATTCGAATAGCCGCGTCCGCGGTTATGGACAGTTGGAGTGGCCATACTGTTACCCCGTCAGATGTTTTGAAAATGACTTGTGAAATGAATTGAGACTTTGACTTGACCACAACAGGGTTGTGATATGAAATTCAAGTTCCCACTTAGGTGTTATAAAACTTCAACTAGCTTTCTTTGCTTCTGAACTTAGTAGAGGTAAATCTGGCTTTTTCCAAAATAACCCTAGAGCTTAGTGTCCTACTACAAAAAACCCCTTAACTGTTAGTATTAGTTTGTGAGTACTTAAAGAGTACTCATGGCTTTGTCCCTGGCTATTTCCATGGCCAGACTATGAAGAGGAGTATCAGGATGATGGACCGCGGGAAGGATATGTCAACTAGGATCATCTCCCATCGTCAGCATTGCCTGTGACCCCAAAGATGGAGCTTCTCCTATGCTACCGTTATTATTACGTTATTTTGTTGCTTGAGTTGTATTAAGAACTGGATCATGAGATCCTTATTTGTGTAAGACCTTATGTATGGTTTGTAATGGATGATGTACTATGATATCCAAATCTGTTATATCTCGCAAAAATGGTAATCCTGGGATTGTGATGTATGGCATAACAGGCATCTGGGATTAAAAATCCGGGTGTTGACAAGTTGGTATCAGAGCCATCCTGACCATAGGAGGCCCTAGTTAGAATGTACGTTCGAATCAAAAAATTAGTTTCAAAACCAAAGGAAGTGAGTATTTACAAAAACTTATTTCCCATTCTTATCACCTTGATTCTTTCATGAAAATTCATATTCCTCAAAAACTCTTACAAAATACATAAAACTTGACACACTTGATCACTCTACTAACTTACTCATCCTACCTTCTTATGGATGGACATGAAGTACAACAAGTTCTATCAGTTGGGGAATGGAGGAGAACTCATCTTTGAGCGTGACTTGGATCAGCTTTCGGAACTTCTAGAGCGTCCGCACCCCGAGTTCTTCGGAGCTCAGCTCAATGATCAAGGAGGAGAAGGTCTGCAGTGGCTAGTTGTTGCAAGTCTCAGAGGAAAGATTGAACCTCCCACTACATAGGGAATTCAGTTTACCTTAAGAGAGAACAACTGGCTAGATAGACTTGCTAGGGCCATGCAGGAAGCTCTTGCCCGTCTAGGTGGGCAGAGTATCAATTAGATCAAGGGTACCCGCTTTGAGTTTTACCCAAGGCATGATGCTATGGGACAGCCACTGGAAGCCCCACATCACCCCGAGCTGAAGACTCAGTTGGACCACCTTAGCTTCATGATGTATGATCGTCAGCAGGAGTTGGACAATGCCCGTGATTACTCCAAGCACAAGTCCGCCATCATCAAGACGAAGGATCAGACCATCGCCATGCTAGCAAAGGATCGCAAGTCTCGTCGCCGTCAGCTCGACAAGAAGGAGCGCATCATTGCACGTATTCACCACCGTTATCTCGGATTTGGAGGAGACCATTCACGAGAGAGACATGTAGTTGGAGGAAAGGGAGAATGCCGGAGAAGATCTTCGTGGAGATCCCTACTCCTATCTCAGTGATGATGACGATTTTCTGGAGGATCAGGCCATGGACTTCTTCACCGACGAGGATGACTTCACCTTCATCGATGACGATGATGAGGATGACGATTACACTAACTCCGAGCAGTAATAGCACTTGAGCACTAGCGTTAGTGAGTTGTATTCGGTTCCACTGTATCATAGTTTCCAGAATGGTTCTTAAAACCATCTGTTTTCCTTTGTTGTGGTGTGTGTTGTACCGTGTGCTATGAACGAATGAATGAAAAGCAAGTTGCTAAAAAATCTGAGTCAAACTTTAAAAACTTTTCAAAGTCCCAGAGCCTTAGAAATTTCCCTCTTTTCTCATGATCTATCTCAATATTCAGATGCCTCGCGGAGGGAGTGGTTCATCCCCGGACCCGATGTTGCAGATCTTGCAAATGTTGGTTTCTGACCGTGAAGCTGAAAGAGCAGAACGTCAAGCCAACTTAGCCACCCTTCAGCAGATAGCTCAGCTGGCCCACAACAATCAATGCCAAGGAAATCAGGACAACCATGGATCTAAGCTCAAGAATTTCCAGAATACCAACCCACCCGTTTTCACTAAGTCAGAAGAGCCCCTAGATGCAGATGATTGGCTGCAAACCATGGAAAACAACCTGGAAGTTGCCGGAGTGGAAGCTAACAAGAAAGTTTTGTTCGCCACCCACTATCTAGCTGGAGATGCAAGAGCATGGTGGAACAGCATTCGTGCAATGACCGGAGGACAGATGATGACCTGGGAGGAATTCAAGGTCAAGTTCAGCAGAACCCATGTGCCACCAGGTTTGATCAAGAGGATGAGAGATGAATTCAGAGAACTGAAGCAAGGAAGGATGACCGTAGTGGAATACCATGACAAATTCTTGTCATTAGCTAGGTATGCCCCGGATGAGATCGACACTAAAGCCAAGAAGAAAGAAAGATTCTTGAATGGTTTGCATGATGAGATGCAGACTGTGTTGGTCAATATTCCCTTTGCTGATATTGAAGCCCTCGTCGATTTTGCCATTCAGATGGAAGGAAAGATCAACCAAGCCAATCAGAACCACAAGCCCCGCATGATGCATCAGCCAGGAACCCATCATACACCAAAGTATCGCCCCAACCCATCTCCAGGATTTGCCCCGAGAACCAACAGACCCCCGATGAACCGTCCGACCTATCCCAACCATGGAAACCCAAGGCCCGGAGGAAATCACAACAACCCCGGCAACTCTGGCAATTTCAACCGTGCACCACCCAAGTTCAACAACAACAATGCTGCCGCCAACACCAACACTGCCCCAAGGACTAGAAGCAATGCTGTGCCTGTTGCATCAAAGGACAAGTCACAAGTGACTTGTTATGACTATGGAAATAAGGGTCACTACTCCAATGAGTGCCCCAAGAAGAATGCCGCAGCCCCCAATGCAAATGCCCCAGCTCAGCAGCAGCGTCGTGTTCAGCCCGGAAGAAGGTTTGCCCCAGGGAACTCTCTAAACCGCAGCGGCCGTCTTTTTCTCATGCATGCTGAAGAAGCCTAGGAAGCACCAGATGTCGTGCTGAGTATGTTTTCTGTTAATTCAGTACTTGCTAGAGTGTTGTTTGATTCTGGTGCATCGCACTCATTTGTCACCGAAGAATTTGCATGCACTAGTAAGATTCAACCAACCAAACTGAAGCATGTTATGATTGTTCAAATCCCCGGTTCCACCACCAAAGCTAGGCAAATTTTCAAAGCCGTCCCTATCCGAATCCATGGCATAGATTTTTATGCTAATCTAATAGTACTCGGAACTAAAGGTTTGGAAGTAGTACTAGGAATGGATTGGATGTCCAAACATAAAGGATTAATTGACTGTGCCAAGAAAGCCATAACCATGACCAGTACAGCCGAAATATTAGTCGAGCATGTATCTAAAACCTTACCTTGTTAACTCAAGTGAAACAAGAGTATAGCCCAACCTACCATTGACCAAGTCCGGATAGTCTGTGAATACCCCGATGTATTTTCAGATGTTTTTCCTGGTATGCCCCCAGATCGGGATATCGAGTTTATCATTGAATTAATCCCTGGAACAAGACCCATAGCCCATATACCATATAGTATGAACCCGTCCGAACTAGCAGAACTAAAGAAGCAACTGGATGCCATGTTGGAAATTGGATTGATTCAACCAAGTGCGTCACCAGTGAGATCACCTGTCTTGTTCGTGGACAAGAAAGATGGAGGTAACCGTCTGTGTACGGATTATCAGAAATTGAATGATGTCACTGTTAAGAACAAGTACCCATTGCCCAAGATAGAAGACCTGTTTGACCAATTGACTGGTGCCAAGGTGTTTTCTAAGATTGATCTTAGAACTGGCTATCATCAACTCAAGATTCGCGCAGAGGATATTCCAAAGACTTCCTTTACCACCAGATATGGATTATACGAGTATACTGTCATGTCTTTTGGATTAACCAATGCCCCCGCTTATTTCATGAATCTCATGAATAAGATTTTTATGGACTTCTTGGATAAGTTTGTCGTTTTTTTCATCGACGACATTCTGATTTATTCCAAATCAGAAGACGAACATGAGCTACACCTAAGGGCCATTCTTGGAACCCTTAGAGAGCATCAGTTGTATGCCAAGTTTAGCAAATGTGAATTCTGGTTATAGGAGGTAGGATTCCTCGGCCACATTGTATTAGCCGGAGGAATTGCCGTTGACCCTGCAAAGGTGAAAGATGTCAAAGATTGGCAAGCCCCAACCACCCAAACCCAAGTTCGTGCATTTCTCGGATTGGCGGGATACTACCGCAAGTTCGTAGAAGGATTCTCGAGTATCGCCAGACCCATGACCCAATTGCCGAAGAAGGACAAGAAGTTTGAATGGACGGAAAAATGTGAAGCGAGTTTTCAAGAACTCAATAGAAGATTGATTTCAGCCCCAATCTTGATCATGCCGGATATCACGAAGCCCTTTGATGTATATTGTGACACATCCAAGATCGGTCTCGGATGTGTGCTAATGCAAGAAGGCAAAGTTATATCCTATCTATCCTGACAACTGAAACAGCATGAGCAAAACTATCCAACCCATGACCTACTCGCAGCCATAGTTCTAGCCCTGAAGACATGGAGGCATTACCTGATGGGAAACCGTTGTGAGATTTATTTAGATCACAAGAGCCCGAAGTATATATTCACTCAGAAGGAACTGAATATGAGGCAAAGAAGATGGATTGAGCTAATTAAGGATTATGACCTGGACATTCACTATCACCCCGGTAAAGCCAACGTGGTAGCAGATGCCCTTAGCAGATTGCCGTGCCGCTTGAACTCCATGATTTTGAAGGAGCAACCAAGCCTGCACAAAGAGATGGAGGATTTCCGAATGGAATTAGTGAGTGAAGGATTTTTGGCTAGCATAGAACTTCAACCCACTTTGATTAGTCAGATCAAAGAGGCGCAAAAAGGAAATGCTAGTATCGACGGAATCAAGCGTCGTATCGGTATAGGCAAAGTACCCGGATTCACCGAAGACGAAGAAGGAGTTCTGTGGTACAAAGGACGTCTTTGTGTACCAGCAGATTCAGAGTTAAAAGAAGTTATTCTGAAGGAAGCTCATGATACTCTATCCACCCCGAAGGAACGAAGATGTATCAGGATTTGAAAGAACAATTCTGGTGGCTTAAGATGAAGAGATCAATTGGAAGCTATATTGCCAAGTGTGATATATGTCAGAGAGTCAAGGCGGGACATCAAAGACCCACAGGATTGTTGCAACTACATGACAGATTCCGGAATGGAAATGGGATTCCATTGGAATGGACTTTATCACCGGATTGCCTACTTCTAGTAGGGGAAATGAATCTATCTGGGTCATAGTTGACAGATTGTCCAAAGTATCCCATTTCTTACCAGTCAAGACCACATATCAGAGTTCGAAGCTAGCGGAGTTATACATTGCTAGAATCATCAGTTTCCACGGAGTCCCCAAGAACATCGCATCGGATCGAGGAACTCAGTTTATCTCGAGATTCTGGAAGAAAGTCCAAGAATATTTAGGAACCCGACTAGATTT
Source organism: Avena sativa (assembly GCA_916181665.1). Taxonomy (NCBI): domain Eukaryota; kingdom Viridiplantae; phylum Streptophyta; class Magnoliopsida; order Poales; family Poaceae; genus Avena; species Avena sativa. Next base: position 153,663,386 of record OV702294.1, on the reverse strand, counting down.
CAGCACAGCTTATCACCCTCATACCTATGGACAAACGGAGCGAGTAAATCAAATACTCGAAGACATGTTGAGAGCATGTGTGTTAGAGTATGGATCTAAATGGGAAGACTGTCTGTCTTTCGTAGAATTTTCTTACAACAATAGTTATCAAGCTAGTTTGCAAATGGCCCCATTTGAATTCATGTATGGAAGAAAGTGTCGCACCCCTTTGAACTGGTCGGAAGTAGGAGAGAGTCAGATTTTCGGACCCGACATCCTACGAGAAGCAGAAGAGAAAGTTCACAAGATTCATGAGCACCTCAAGACCGCTCAGTCAAGACAGAATAGTTACACCGACAAGAGACGTCGAGACCTCGCCTTCAACATCGGAGACTTTGTGTACCTGCAAGTGTCGCCATTGAAAGGAATGCAGCGTTTCCAGCTGAAAGGAAAGTTAGCCCCAGATATATCGGACCCTTCAAGATTCTAAACCGTCGAGGAGAAGTGTCGTATCAATTGGAACTGCTAGAAGAAATGTCAGCCGTGTACAATGTGTTCCATATCTCATTACTTCGCAAGTGCCTCGAAGTTCCGGAGAAGACTGAAGTTTTCAAGAACATTGATCATCGGACCATATAGATCAACGATGACCTGACCTATCCTGAAGTACCCATACGTATTTTGGCGGAAGCTTTCTGAACCACCAGGACCCGAAGCATCAAGTTTCTCAAGATCCAGTGGAGCAACCACACGGAAGAAGAAGCTACCTTGGAGCGCGAAGATCACATCAGGACAGAGTTTCCCGATCTCTTCAAATCCTAGGTAATCTTTTTTTGTCCTTTTTAAAATATCGGGACGAGATTTTGTTTAAGGGGGGGAAGGTTTGTAACATCCCAAAAATATTAAACATGGATCATCAAATACTAATCATCAAAATTAGGGTTAACAAAAACTTCCTATCTAAAAATATGAGAGTATTCATATGTATGTGTATTTGAAATTTGGATTCTTTTGAATTGCCATGGTTCTGTGTTTATTTGCTTGTAAAATGATTCTTAGGTGAATTAAACATCATCTAAATCATTCCCAAACTTTTCCTAAACACAAACAACTCAAAATGAACAAATGAAGTGAATGGTCATTTTTGCCAAATTAACTATCATGCCTACTTTGGCTATTCCGAGCACTCAAAACTTAACAGAAACATTTGTGGATCTTTGCACCCCTTGTTAGTACTCATAATAAGGTACCAAGACCCACTTTGTGATCTTCCAAAAACATTCAAATGCTAAGTTTAAATGACAGCTTAAAATTGAATCTATCTCATATGGGAAGATCCCCCTATTTCAAAAACCTCTCAAACAAGCTCAATTTTCAAAACCGAAGCACCCACAAAATCCCCAACACATGCCTAGCACACCCACCAAAAATATTTTCAAAATTCAAAAGTAAGTTTCTTGCGGCCATTTCATCAAACACCTTGCAGGTTCAAATCAAACAAATCACAAACACTATAGTGTGTAGTAAATTTGGCCTAACTTGTTCCCTCTCTGGTTGCAACTAGTCTTTAATAGATCATCTAGCTCAATTGTAAACCTCTAGCACCACTGTGAGCTTGCCTTGCCATCAATGGTGAGCAGGCCGAGCCTCACCATGCCGCCCCAAGGTGGATAGCAAGCTAGAGGAAGAACTAGCTGTGCCAACCTTGTCTGGGAGGTATCCAGCAGCTCACCACCCCCTCTCGACCAGCCCTAGATCAAAGACAGAGACCAGAACCGCCAGGAACGTCGTGCTCGCGCCGCTGTCGACCATGCCGACGCGCACCACCGTGCACGCGCCGTTCCCACTCAACCCGACCACCTCGAGCCCTTGCCGCCCGCCAGCATGAACCCCACCGTCCTAGGAGACCACTAGACATGATCGTTTCCTCGCTCGTACCCCGTAGCCACCGCTCGCCGCGGAGTTTGCCGCCTCTGCCACGCAGAGCACCGCACGTTACCGACCGATTGCCACCTCCCCTAAGCACGCATTGAAGTCCTAGAGCATCGCCAGGAGACCGCGCGTCGATCGCCACCCTCAGCCATGCCTCTAGCAGCCCGTAGCCATGTCGCCACAGTCGCGTGCCCATCCCTCTCGGTCTCCCCGTCGAACCTATAAAAGGAGGCCACCCCCAGTCGTTTGAAGCAAACCATTCCACTCCCCTAACCTCACTGATCGTTCCACCCTCTAGCCGGAGCATGAGGAGCAGCAGCTCGCCGGAATTGCACCGGAGCAGGCCGCCTCTGGAGGAGAAGGGGGCCGTTGATTTCGACCACCCCCGGAGCTGCCTCGACCGTCCCTGAGCTCGCCGTCGACCACTCGTTCGTTTACCCGCCTCGCCGTCGTTGCTGGAGCCCTGGTATGCCCCCTATGCACCTCCACTGGGCCGCTAGGGTTCGAGCTCGCCGGTGACATGTTCATCGTCGATGACGACCCTCAGCCGTCGAACTCCCTTCTAATCCGATGAACCACGCCGCCCCATACCGCTTCGCATGTTATGAGCCACTGACTAGTGGAACCCCCCTGTTAGCTGCGCCCCGCGCTACGGAGTGACACTGGGCCGGCCCATTTACCTCTCCCGCGCGACCCGACAGTTTGAATTTAGACTTTTCCTTTTTAATTCAAACCCAGTTCAGTACCTAGTTTCAAAAACCAACCCAAATTGATCCAATGAACCAAATTGCATGAAACCAATTTTGTTAGAAAGGTACTGAAAAGCTTAATCCAAGACCGTTGGATTCAAATCATTTGGATCTGTAGATCAACCTTGGTAAAAATAACAAGTCAGAATCTTTTGTGCATTCAAACATTTTTCAAATTTCAACCATAAGAGCTTTTGAGTTGATTCCAACTCTCAAAAATCACATTTGATCATACCTTTCAGAATATATAAAAACATATGGGTTTACTTACAAAAATAATGTTCAAATAACAAAAGAATGCCACATAGGCATTTCTAGTCACTTTATTTATTAAAATAAAAAGGTTAAACCTTATTAAATTGTGACACCACTTTAAATCACATTCCCATATACTGAAATATGTGGTGATGACATGTGTCAACATGATCCCATGTTTGGTTTGGAGAATATTAAATCTTAATTAGTTTTTCAATGAGTAGAAATTACTTTTCTCAAATTAAAATGAATAAGACAAATGCTTTAATCTTGTAATGTTAAGTGATGATGCTCGATCATCTATGGTACACCCTTGTGTGATGATTGAAAGTAGTTAAGTGTTGTTTGGTGATTGTGTACATCGTATTTATTTATAGACGCTAGTACCGACCAAGGATACGAGGAGGAAGGAGGATACTACGAGGAAGAAGCCGAGGAGAACTTCAACCACTGCTCTGCTCAAGGCAAGCCTAATAGCACTGGTTGATTTAGCAAGCGAACACTTGCAAGTTACCCTATCTATGCAAGATACTAACTTAGCAATCTTATACCATTTGTTAAAACCTCCTAGCTTTTACTTGCAAGCTTTAAGCTTTATTTCTTTATCAAAGCTTTATCTTAGAGTTTACATAGTGAATTGTAGATACTAGAAAGATATTGGAAGTTTGCATAAAGAGCATTAAATTTGGCCTAAGTTAGATAATCTTGATGTCATCCTAAGGCAGGAGATTGAACTTAGCAAATCTCCACTGGTTTACCACCCCTCATTAGTACTTACCACCACTTGTAGATGCTAGTGCTAAGCATAAAACTTGATCAAACTTTAGATGGGAATACTTGGTGAAACTGGTTATGCAAACCTTAGAATGATGAGTCATTCTACTGAAATGTTTTGACATGTGTTCTCGAACACCAGATGAGTTTGATGATGAAAATGTTGAGGAATGAGCCTTAGCCCTTGATAAAATTGATGGTTATCTGGATGCGATACCATTCCAATATAACCGTACAACCACAATACCCGAAAATTGGGTAGGGCTTGACTGGAAATTTATATACCTTAGTATGGGTTCCCTTGCTTCCAAGGTCTGAGCTGAGGCTACCTTGTGAAGATTGTCCACCTGTGCAGTACCCAAGATGACAGTTGGTCATGGTTGGGAGGCCAAACTCATAGGAGAGGTGCCTATACTAGGGCGTGTAATTGAAAGGTTAGGATTTATTATCCGCATATTGAGTATGGTGAATTCAGGATTTGTTCCTGATGGATGTATCGAATGTTGTGGTGAAAGTGTACAATCTCTGCAGAGTGTCAAACTATTCGAATAGCCGCGCCCGCGGTTATGGATAGTTGGAGTGGCCATACTGTTCCCCCGTCAGATGTTTTCGAAACGACTTGTGAAATGAATTGAGACTTTGACTTGACCACACTAGGGTTGTGATATGAAATTCAAGTTCCCACTTAGGTGTTATAAAAGTTCAACTAGCTTTCTTAGCTTCTGAACTTAGTAGAGGTAAATCTAGCTTTTTGCAAAACAACCCTAGAGCTTAGTGTCCTACGACAAAAACCCCCTTAACTGTTAGTATTAGTTTGCGAGTACTTAAAGAGTACTCATGGCTTTGTCCCTGGCTATTTCCGTGGCCAGACTATGAAGAGGAGTATTAGGATGATGGACCGCAGGAAGGATATGTCAACTAGGATCATCTCCCATCGTCAGCATTGCCTGTGACCCCGAAGATGGAGCTTCGCCTATGCTATCGTTATTATTACGTTATTCCGCTGCTTGAGTTGTATTAAGAACTGGATCATGAGATCCTTATTTGTGTAAGACCTTATGTATGGTTTGTAATGGATGATGTACTGTGATATCCAAATCTGTTACGTCTCACAAAAATGGTAATCCTGGGATTGCGATGTATGGCATAACAGGCATCTGGGATTAAAAATCCTGGTGTTGACAGGGCCTCAAGGGAACTACTGGCAATTAAGGTGCTCCTTTTAATAGAGCACCGGAGCAAAGCATTAACACTTCGTGAAGACATGTGATCCTCACATCACAGCCATCCCCTCCGGTTGTCCCAATTTCTGTCACTTCGGGGCCTTTGGATCCGGACAATGATATGTGTACACAACTTGCAGATAAGATCACAAACAATACTATCATAATTATTCAATAATAAGTTCAGATCTGAGATCATGACACTCGGGCCCTAGTGACAAGCATTAAGCACAACAAGTTGCAACAATGTCAAATAGCACTAATAGAGATACTAGGCACCATGCCCTAACAATCTTATTCGATTACATGATAGAACTCATCAAATCCCTACCATTCCCATAGCCTACAGTGGGGGATTACTCACTCATGGATGAGGGAAACATTGATGGTTGATGGAGAGGCGTTGGTGTTGGGGATATGCTATATGAGTATCCTCATAACATGTCTCTTATCCGGATAACCCGGATGACCCACAGTTAGTAGCATGCCCATGGCCTGCTGGGCGGCCCAGTTAGATGGATCCAGAAGGGAAGCCCATGCCGGATAAAGGAAGGCTACGGTGGAGTCACCAGCGTACCCGGAGCCTTGGAGTACAAGACACGCTAGACTAGTAATAGACGGTGTAGGACTGTGTAACCTGTCCGGCTAGGACTTTTCCCTGTAACCCTAGGACCTGTCGACTATATAAGTCGGGACTATGGGATACTTTAGGTAACGATCATAGAAAATCTCAGACAACTTCACATAACCTCGCACAGCGCACCAATCCCTGTAACTCGGCGTATTGCCCTTATAGTGATTTATAGCAGGAGTAGGATTCCGCCACCGTTGTGGGATCTGAACCTGGGTAAGCTGTGTTACCTCGTACCCGTCAACCCTCCGCCTTCCCCCACGTCTCTAAACACGCACTGTGAGGACCCCTCCATGGCATACTCGTCGGCAATACCACGACAGTTGGCGCCCACCTTGGGGCAAGAGGCGCTTCAGGCTCTTCAGCGGGCGAGGACCAAGATCTTCACGGGAATCGGCGAAACCGTAGCCATCAGTCGTGTTCTCTTCTCCGGCAACATTCCAATGGTCCCTCCCGACGAGTTCTGGATCCCAGCGAAGACGAACCCTACGCGGTGTTCGATCATTCCTATCGGAGACATCCAACTCTTCATTGGCAAAACCGACTTGGGCACTATTTCCCTGGGAGTTGGAGGCGCATCAAGACCCGCACAGACCGCCTACAGGTAGGATATGTTCGCGGAAGGATCGATGTCAGATCTCTCTTCGAAGTTTGTCGGCAAAGATCGGAAAAATTCAAGGCCCACCCAAACCCTGTGCAGGATATAACGGTGGAAGATCACTACAAGTCCATCGGCTTCGTCCGTGCGTCTGGACAGCAGAGATCCAAGTTCGTCGGCGTGGTTACCATCTTCGATCTGGCGCATTGCATTGAGAGAGAGGGCGAAAACCCCTACGATTACCTTGACAGGTGGCTCCGTATACGAGCCGATCTGGCCCACTACCCCAATGATGATTCCATGTATCACTTTGTGGAAGGACTAGACCACGACACGCTTCTCCGACATTCTCTAAGGCGGCAGCAGGCTTCAGGACGCCTTACCTTTGAAGGCATGGTAAACACCATCAACAACTACGAGGAGGTCGAAGCGGCAGCTCAGACCGCGCTTGCGCTCATTGACGGAGCCCCTCCGATTCAGCCACCGCCACCACCGCCTCTGGCCGCCATCGCCGCAGTTGCACCACCACCTCCAGTCATCGTTGCTGCTATTCCCTCCGACTCTGTGATTGACGCGCTATACGCCGACTTCAGTGCAGATTCAGAGGAGATAGACTTCAGTCCATAAGAGCTAGACTCCGCCATGCAGGAGATGGAGGAAGAGTACACGCGCGAAGAGCAGCCAACAATGCCGTCACGTCTCGAGAGGTGTTCGTCACCATTGGGACAGCGATGGATGAAGATCAACCCGGACGAGCAACGCCTACAGCTCTAGACAAAGGGAAGGGGCCACCTATTGCTACCGACAATGATCACGCAAAGGTCATGCCCCCTCCGCCTAACCCGGTGCAACAGCCACAGGAACTCGGCACCGGCCCGAGCAACAACAACACCGCAAACCTGCCACCTCCGGCATCTACGTCTGCTGCTGCCCAAGTTACTCCAGCTGATAGAGTGATGTACGACAATCTCCTCGTCGAGCCACTGACCATATCTCATATCCAGAACGTGACCCAGCTTGACAAGAAGCGCCAGCAGCTGCTGGAGGAAGTACAGGCATCGCGGAGCAAGGCGCTAAGCTAGATCGAGATCTGGTCAACGCGCAGAAATCCATAGAGAAAGCTAGATCAATGGAGGCCGAGTACAAGACTCTGCTGCAGCAGCAGAAGGCCAAGAAAGCTCCGGCTCGCGTCATCAACGATCCTGGTGTATGGCGAAACCTAGGATGGTCTCCCCCGAAGCCATCACAAGCCACGCCATACATTGACAGTGAAGGCAGGCACGTGATGCCCACTCCTCTCCTCAACCTCGCCGTCGCCAAGACCCTTCTGGAGAGGATAGATCATCCGAGGCAGTGGACCAGGTCTATGACCTAGTGGCCAAGGCGGTAAAACAACAGGAAAAGGCCACCTCTCACACTACTAGGAAACTAGCTATAGATAGACATACCTTCTGTGGCACATGGTTCTGACCATGCGCCACAAAAGTTATCCAGTGGCGCATCCGGAGCAATGCGCCACAGAACCACCAAACTTCTGTGGCGCATCATACAGAGTGATGCGCCACAGAAGTATGGTGGGACCCACACCAGCGGTTGGACCATGAATCTTCTGTGGCGGATCAACCCATATGCACCACTGAAGTTTGGTGGGGCCCACAACAGGCGGGGTACGACCATGCTCTGACCAAACTTCTGTGGCGCATACAAGATTATGCGCCACAGAAGATGCGCATATCATCATATGCGCCATAGAACAATAATGTGGGCCCCACACTCTGGACACCCATGTACAAGCTTCTGTGGCGCATTTGTGCATATGCGCCACAGAAGCACAAACTTCTGTGGCGCATTCCTCCAATATGCGCCACAGAATGCTTTGTGTTTCCTAGAACAAACTTCTCTTGTGCTTTTCCCAACTAGTAGTAGAATAGGTAGAATATACTAGACAATCTAGTAGATAGACATGTGTAGTGGCATACATCGTTGCAAAATGCACATGCGCATAGCCTTGAACAGCAAAACAACAATGCCATACATCATTGCAGATACACAAACTACAACATTGCAAATCCCTTCACAGAGATGGTGGGGGCGATGGCGGTGGAAGATGCCAAACCTCCCTGTTCACGCGCGCCTGCAGCCTGTGGACGTGGCCCTCCATGGACACGTTGGGGTCGAGCACCGGCCGCCACCCGATTGGTTCCGCCATGCACGCCCGCTCCTCCGGAGACGCGAGCACGGCGTACAACCTCATGGCCTTGTTGTAGAGGGCCTCATGCCGCAGTCTGGCCTCCTCCTCGATTAGGTTAACCTCTGAATCCCTTGGCGGCTGACTCCGAGCACTGCCCCTCGACCTCGCCCCTCCACTGCGAGTAGGCTGCAGGGAACGCGAGCGGGCTGTGCTCTCCAGCGAGTCTTCCGACGAGTTGTGGGAAGAAGACATGAGGGGCAGGTATGTTGCTTCGGACAAGGAGTGTGGCATATATATAGAGGGGTGTCATTAAAGCAGCTCTATCTGCCACCTTTATTTGGTGCAGATCTGCCCTCAGTAACCACAATATGCGCCACAGAACACTAAGTGCCGGGCCCACAGTGCCAGGCCCACAGTGTCTAGCCACTGGCCAAGGTTCTGTGGCGCATATATTCGCCATGCGCCACAGAACATTGATTCACGGGGCCCACATAGCCCACTGCACCCTATGGCCAAGGTTTTGTGCTGCATGCACCCAGTATGCGCCACAGAAGATTGAACTTCTGTGGCGCATATTGCCTGTATGCGCCATAGAATCCTTCGACCAGATCTGCACAAAGGTGGCAGCTTTGCACCCCTCTATATACCACCATCCATTTCACATCCTTCTTCCCCCTCCTCCCAGCTCGTCTTCCTCCTCTCTCCCACCCCATTGTGTCTATACTTTTCTACATTTTGTTGTATTTAAACCTACTATAGTTGATAGATTGGTTAGGGAAAGCCTTTCTCCAACTAGTAGATCTAAAACACACCTACTTTTCTCCTCCACATCTCTATTTATGTACTATTATCTCTCTATAGATCTATTGATCCACACTCTCTCACATCACGCTCTTGACTCGATATTCAATCTACCCGGTGAGTAATTGGCCATGAATATGCATGTTTTGTAGGTGTAAAGCTTGTCGCGCGGGCGGTGTGTATATGCGATGCATGCATGGCGTGAAGATGATGTTTGTGCATGAAGCTTGTGTGGTGCATGAATGCTTGCATGGGAAGAAGATTCTTGTTTTTGCTTGTCTCTGTCCCGGTGTGGTGCATGGATGTTTGCCGAAATGTTGATTCATTTCCATTTCGGAAAATTTTTGCACCACCCATATGTCCTACTTTTAGGAAAGGTCATGCCGAATTTTTCCGGCGACGACCATGCATGTGTGTTTTCTGTGTGTATAAGGTGTTGTTTCTAATTAACCTACTCTCTGTATTTTGCTCTATATGTGCATACCACGCAGGCTACCATGGTCGTCATCATGAGCGAAGGTCGAGTTACTAGGTATAAGAAAGATGCCAAGGCGGACATGATTCGGAACAAGACCCAGATAAGATGTCCATGTCGAACATGGAAACTCCAGCGCTAGATCGACCCTGATTCTGGACAATTGGAGGATCACCTGCTTAGGCGCGGTTTCATGCGCGATGACTTCGATGAGGAGCTGGCAGTAAATGGTGTTGGTCATCATGAAGACTTGGGCGGGCGAGAAGACGAAGAGTCTCCCAACAGGCATGGTCATGATGACGAAGAATATACCGACGACGGGCATGATCATCATGACGAAGAAGGAGATGTCAATGGGCATGACCATCATGAAGAAGGAGAAGAAGCGAACACCCAGACGCTGCTAACTTCGGTGTTAAGGGACCCTCATGTTCAGGAACTGCTTCTCAAGGATCCGAGCAATGCCAAAGCTGCAGCTAGAGAGAAAGCCAAGCTTGCACAAATGGAGTTAGATGGGATGACTCCATTGTATCCTGGGTGTCGGCCCGAGGATACACGCCTGAGTGTAACGCTCAAGGCTCTAGAGATGAAGGCGGAACACAAATGGACCGACGTGAGCTTCAATGCTAACATGGAATTTTGGCACGATCCTCTTCCTAACGGGAACACATTGCCAACAAGTATAGAGGAGGCCAAGAAAATCGTGTGCCCTCTCGACCTACCGCACGTTAAATACCACGCATGTATCAATGATTGCACACTTTATTGTAACGAGTACGCAGAGAGAACCACATGTCCGGTGTGTGGCAATGGACGGTACAAGAGAGGGAACAAGAAAGTTCCTCAAAAAGTGGTATGGTATTTTCCTATCACTCCCCGTATACAGAGATATTTCGTAGATCCTAAGGAAGCAAAGCTAATGCAATGGCACGCGGAAAGGGAGAAACCCGAAGGTGATCCAGAGAAGGGTCTAACACACCCTTCAGACGGTAGCCAGTGGAATGCATTGGACATCGAGTTCGAAGAGTTCGGGGGCGATGCAAGGAACGTCAGGCTGGGTATGAGCACTGATGGACTCAATCCTTTTGGCAACCAGAGTATCACGCATAGCACCTGGCCCGTGTTTGTATGGCCGTACAACATCCCCCCGTGGCTCTGCACAAAGCAAAGGTACGTACACATGAGCATTCTTATTCAGGGGCCAAAACATCCAGGTGTCGATATGCATCTTTATCTCGGGCTGTTGAAAGAGGAGTTAGCCACGTTGTGGGAGACGCCAGCCCATACGTGGGACGCCTACACTAAAGAATATTTCCCTCTAAGAGCAGCATTGCTCACGACGGTGCAGGACTATCCTGGTTACGCATATGTATCGGCCCAGGTGAACCACGAACACAATGCATGTGTCAAGTGAATGGATAAGACCCCACATCTCCAGCTACCCAAGGATCCCGGGTCTTCGAAAACCGTGTTCCAAGGGACTCGAAAGTGGCTTCGCATGGATCATCCATGGAGAAAACGCGGTGACCTGTTCAATGGTAAAGACGATCTCGAAAGATCCCCGCGTACGAGGAGCGGCGAAGAAATCGAGGAGCTTCTGAATAATTGGGATGAGTGCCCAGCGCCAGGAAAGAAGCGACCAAGGACAAAGTCGCTTCTGGGTGTATGGAAAGCGAGGTCTGTTTTCTAGGACCTGCCGTACTGGAAGGTCCTCCACATGCCCCATAGCCTCGATGTAATGCACATCACGAAGAACGTTACCGAGAGTCTGCTTGGCACTCTCCTCAACATGCCGGAGAGGACCAAGGATGGGCCGAAAGCAAGAAATGACCTGAAATTGCTTGGCATCAAGAAGGAGCTTCAGTACCCTGATAGTGATGATGATGACGATCAAACGGAAGGGACTCAGGGTCGCCGCAAAAGGGTTAAGAAGAATGAGGTGGTTGTGCTTCACGCTGCCTCCTTCACTCTGTGTCAGGAGGAGATCGAGCAGTTTTTCAGGTGCCTCCTAGGAGTCAAAGTTCCTCACAGTTACTCGGGCAAGATAAGCAGGTATCTCGACGTAGTGAAGAAGAGGTTCAGCGGTATGAAGTCCCACGACTGCCACGTGATGATGACACGGATACTTCCAGTTGCCATACGAGGGATAATGGACGAGCACGTCCGTGAGACGTTGTTTGGCTTGTGCAACTTTTTCGACGTCATCTCTAGGAAGTCGATCGGCATGAAGCAGCTCGACAGACTACAGGAAGAGATCATGGTGATACTATGCGAGCTCGAGATTTACTTTCCGCCCGCATTCTTCGACATCATGGTGCATCTACTTGTCCATGTCGTGGATGACATCATCCAGCTCAGGCCGACATTCCTGCACAACATGATGCCGTTTGAAAGGTTGAACGGTGTAATCAAAGGGTTCGTTCGCAACAAGTCCCGTCTAGATGGAAGCATAGCCAAGGGCTTTCTGATCTACGAGTGCATCTCTTTCTGCCAGAACTATCTAACCACTGAGAACGAGGATGTTGGAATACCCACCAAGAAACACCTCGGCAGGCTCGCTGGGTATGGTCACCGCGAGGGCCACCGCTCACTGCATGTCGGCATTGCTAATCGACGCGCCGACTTTTCCAGGGCACACCGAGTCACACTACAACACATTGAATTGGTCAGCCCTTGGGTGGAAGAGCACAAAAGCTTGATCGAGCAGGAGTATGTGGACCGGGCCCGCCCGAGGAAGAAAGGAGACATAACAAGAGAACACAACTCCACCTTCACGGGTTGGTTCAAGAAAAGGCTGCTGGACAATCCCCCGCAGACGCCTTCTACGGAAGATCAACAACTCATATTCTCCTTGTCATAGGGCCCAGCGCATAACGTAAAGACCTATCAGTCATACGACATCAACGGTTACAGATTCTACACTGAGGAAAAGGACATGAATAGCGAATATCAAAACTCAGGAGTTACTATGATGTCCTTTGCCGATGACGAGACTACTGTCATGGAAAGATTCTACGGAAGGATCGAGGAGATATGGGAGCTCGACTACTGTGGAGAGACGGTACCGATGTTCCGTGTTAGATGGGCCAAGAACATCGAAAATAAGGCCGATATTTCACCACCTGCGTTATACCAGATGCCAAGTCGACAAAGAAGGCCTCCACGAAAAATGAGCCGTGGATACTCGCTAACCAAGTTGATCAATGTTTCTTTATTACTGACCCGTCAAAGCCCAGTCGTGTTGTAGTGAGGAGGGTCAAGATGAGCATCATCGGAATGGAAGGATCCGCCAACGAGCAAGACTTCAACAAGAATGGCGATCCGAAGATCGAAGAGGAGTTCGACAAGTACTTCAACATGCCTACAACTACTACAGTAAGATGAAAGACCACACTACCTACTAAAGGTTGTCTGTTCACAAGAAGAAATCTCATAGTGCCCGGGCTAAAGTATTCAACCGCGAAGAAAAAAGGCAAGAAGATTGTGAAAAGAGGCTAGCTACCTCGAAATATCGCACGCCGATGTGTGACATTTTTTGTGTATTAGTTAGAGACTAATTAAACATATATCATGATATTCGTGTGCGTATAAATTCACATGTGTTCGTGAGAAGCACAATATATAAATATAATTCGGGGAGATTTTTTGAATAAATATACATATGTGTATGTGCTTGGTTTAAATATATTTGTATCATATAATTTTTAAATAACATATGTGCTTGGTTTAAATATATTTGTATCATATAATTTTTAAATAAGGAAAAAAATTGATGCAGCCAGGATTCGAACCTGGCTGCCACAAGCTCATGTCCAACTAAATGCCTCACAACCATTGAGCTAGTGTCTGTTTCGTGTCAAACTACAGCCGCGGGCCGGTTTTGACTAAGTTCCCAAGCTTCTGTGGCGCATATCACTGGAATGCGCATTCCAGTGATATGCGCCACAGAAGCTTGTCACTTAGCCAAATAACCGCGCGTGGCCGCACGACCTTTCCCCTATCTTTTCTCCTTTTCCCCCTGCGCGCCCGAAGCGAACCCTAGCCTAGACGAACCGCCGCCGCCACTCACCCGCGCCTCCGCCGCCGCACGCCTCCGTCGCTCGCCTGCCGCTCACCCGCACGCCTCCGTCGCTCGCCCTAGCGCCTGCACACCAGAGGTGGAGGAGGAGCCCGTGGTGGAGGAGAAGCTAGCCCGTGGTGGAGGTCGAGGAGGAGCCCCTGTCGCCGTAGCCCATGGAGGAGGATAGCCGCCCCCGCCTCCCCCCGCCACCGGAGCCCGTGGAGGAGGAGCTCGTCGGCCACCAGCAGGAGGAGAAGGGCAGTGCACCGCCACCATCAGCCGGCGCGAACTCACCGTCCATTGGTGTCCACTTGCTACCGTCCACCGGCACCACCTAGGTAATGCTCTGAACGACGTTGATCGATTAGGGTTCTTGTAGTTTGTTCTTAATTAATACCTTGTTTTTACGGATATTTCCTTAAGCCATTCATTATCAAAGCAGCAACAACAACAGAAATTTAGGTAGCTTGAGAGTCGTCTTATCACTTGCTGACAAAGGATTGTTGAATTAGGTAGCTTGAGAGTCGTCCTGTACTGCCTGACAGTATTGTTGTTGGGGATTGCTCTAGAAAGTTGGTAGACAGCAAGAACATATACCATAAAAAGTTGGACTTGCTTCTGAATATTCAATATCAGCATCTTGAAACTAAACCAGGATTTTTTTAACCCATCATTTCTTAAGGAAAAAACATTCAGTAGGGCTGGTTACTTTGGGAAATGCCCTGTAAGTTTACCAATTAATTTCTGTGCATTAACAGTCCATGTTTAATTACATGTTCTAGCCTAGGGTATAGTGAGTTAGCAAGTGCCAGAGTACTCAATGTCAGCATCCATGTTATGTGAAAATGCTGCCAAAGGATTGTTGAATTAAGAAAATACTGACACTAACAATATTTTTGAAATCAACTTAATCATTTTGAAATCTAAAAGGCAAGTATGTAGCTGCATTTATACTAAACTTGAAAAACTCTCCTTTGTGGAGATTGTACCAAGCAACGGTTCCTTTTTCTGAAAATAGTTGCCAAGGAGCTAATTTGCAGTACTGAAGGACATGTTCTTTTTCTGAAAACTAACTGTGCCATGACTCCATTTTATCCCTTAATTAGAAAAGTTTGAGTTTAGTCTATCAAATGGGCATTCGTGGCCTTTTCGACCTTTTACCTAATTTGTGCTATGATCTGGTTATGCTGCTGGTTATGCTGCTGTTTATGATCTGTGGTGCAGTTTATGCTCTGGTTATGCTGCTGGTTATGCTGCTGTGGTGATCTGGTTATGCTGCTGGTTATGCTGCTGTGGTGATCTGGTTATGCTGCTGTTTATGATCTATTTATGATCTGGTTATGCTGCTGGTTATAGAGATTACGCTGTTTATGATCTGTGGTGCTGTTGATCTTGTATATTCATTTTGTTGCAGAGGTTTGTTTATTTTGTGAATGAGATGGTGTTGGATGATGATGGATGGTGTCAATGGGGTTATCAATGGGGCTGGGGTGTTTTTTCTTGCAGGGATTTCAATTGAGTTGCCCGTTTCTCCCAAAGTGTTGATTCACTTCGTTTCGGTTGAGAAATGGGCACTGGTAGGTCCAAAATTAGCAAAGGTCATGCCGAATTTTTCGATCGATATTTGTGCTAACATTTTGCCTCTTTTTTTAGTAATAAAGCGCAAACATGTCGACTAACGACGAGGCCGGTCCTTCTAAACAAATGAGCGTCGAGGATCTAGCCCAAGAGGCCAACAAGTCGTTCTGGGGGCCGTCCCAAGATCATGAGGAGGCGGAGGAGATGAGAATGACACCACCACCGACGACCGTCGTCGGAGGTGCTGGGGGCGAGGAAGATCCAGATTACGAGAGGGATGACGACGACTACGACGGAACTAGTGAGACGGGGAGGAGGGTAACACCACCACGGATGGTGGCGAGCGCACATATGGTGGTAGCGGCAACCCGGCCACCTTACAGAAGAAGAAGAATATTAAGGATCGGAAGCCGCAAGTGCTCGCCAACGTCTGTGATGAGTTCACCGAGGTCACAGAAGGTGGCCAACCCATTGCGCCTTCATCAATTACCTGCGGGTACGGCATGCAACTCGGGTGCATCTGGGAAAGCATGTCGATCAACACGAAGTACATCTGACGTAATCATGCTTTGGTAGAGAACCTCCTTAAGAAGCTTCACAAGCGATACACATTCCCAGAGAAGTTCAAAAACCTGGAGAGTAATAAGAACCCGGTGAACAAACTAGCACTGACAAAGATGAGCAACGCCTTGAGCAGCTGGAAAACCCGGGTAAAGAACAACATTGACAAAGGTGAAAGCTGGGAGATTATAAGTAGGAAAAATCCGATGCTCGACGAAGAAGAGTTCAAGATATTCAAGGCGGACTTAGATACCACTGCCTCTAAAGCATGGACTGAGTGGGGAAATACTATGCGAGAGAATAACATAGGTAACCACCGGCTTGGAAGCGGCGGATACAGAGGGAAATAACCCATTTGGGACAAGGAGGACGTCGAGCTTGAACGCCTGGGTAAAGAGAACCCATGGCATAAAATCATAGACCTGCAGATCCGACAATTTGTCCAGGCCCGCTACTACCTGGACCCTGTTACAAGGGAGTTCGTCACCGACGACTCGGATGTGAAGGCCTTTGAGGATGAGCTGGTAAGGAATTTACCGTGGATCTCTCATTAAAATAATTAAGCCAAGAATCTAAATGCATGCATGGGTTCACCTCTCCTTGTATCTCTGTAGGAGAAGGAATTGAACGCTAGCGAGGACTTGTCGTCCCAAGATTCAGCGGCGGAGTCATGGGACATTGTTTTTAACAGGGCGACGAACACTTACAAGAAGAGGGAGAAGAAGTTGCCGCCAAAATGAACTGGCCGTGTGTCCGGCTTCGGTACAAGCATGAAGTTTACCGAGTACTACAAAGAGGACGCAAAGAAGAGGAGGGAGAGGAAGAACCAGTCGGCGGCTAAAGATAAAGCCGAGGTTGAAGAGCTGAAGTTGAAGGTGAAGACATTAGAGGCAAAAGTGGACGAGAAAGAAATGGACAAGTTATTGGAGGAGAAGCTTCAGTTGATGGAGGGGCTAGCTGTTTGGAATGCGGGAGGTCGACAGGGGACAATAAACGTGCCCAGCTTTAGTGGCAGCAACTTGAGCATCAACGTTAACGCGTCGCCGAACTTGGTGACCCCGCCGGCCACCATTGCTGCGGTGCAGCCGCAAGAGCTTGTTGTCGCACAGCTGCCCCCTACTGCTCCCGCCAAAAATACCAGTATCGCACAGTCGGTGGTGGCACCAGTACCGCGGGAGAATGCTGATGATAGGCCTGCCACCGGGATCGGCCGTGTGTCGACATTAGCCGAGCTCAACACCCTCACCAAGGTAACTAATATCATACTCTGCTTCATCTTCTTTATGCGCCTTTGGTGATTGCCACCTCGATCATGATGCCCAACACATATGTGTCGATATTCAGGATGCTGCTTGCGTACTACTCCACAAAGTTGCCGGCAGCAAGTTGAAGGATGTTGCCAAGGGCAATATCATACAACCGGCGAACCGCACGATGCACAACAATGCAATGGACGATGCCGTGATGAGGGTCCGGATTGCTCGGGTGTTGCCAGGGTGCGACGACATGGACCCCCTTTCAACCTCAGGGAGCCGACGAACACAAGACCCTTGCAGAATGCCACGACTAGCCCTTGACATGGCCGAAGACTCATATTCATCTTACGGGGCACCTAAGCGCCACCTCGATCGTCCGGCCACCACCTCGGATGCCACCTGTCACCGGCGCCACCTCGATCGTCCGGCCACCACCTAGGAAGCCACCTGTCATCGTCGCCACCACCAGTCGCCACCAACAACTGTTGGGAGCGTGTGGATCGCCCCAAGGCAATGCCGTCGTTGCAACGCAACCTCCGTCGCCCCCGCCACCACCATCACCACATGGAGGCAACAACAATGATGATGAAGAATTTGTCAACATCGATGACTACATCAACACCGGCGCTGACATACGATTGTACATGCCTGCTGTGGATGAAGAACCCTTTGTCGCTCGCGAGGGTCAAGGTGGGCGTCCCACTACATGCACACAACGCCTGGTCTTCCATGGTTTATCTCAAGAGACGCCTCCGACCACCGATCAACAGGAGAAACCTGTTCGATTCGTCTTTAGCCCTGACACACTCCAAAAGGTGGCCGTTGAGCACTTAGCATCCCCAGTGGAGGAGCCTGCTCAGAAGACGAAGAAGCACAGGAAGAGAGGTAAGAAAGCTGAGAGCCAACCTCCTCTGAAGAGGATCCGGGCTAAGGATGACGTCGTACCAGCCCGCGAGGAAGGATTCCCAGGATACATATAGCCGGTGAAGCGATACTGACTCCGGAGCTGCTTCGACTTGCTGGTGGACATATGCTCGCTTTGAGTGATAGTATCAAGACACTAGAGGGCATTCTTCTTAAAGACAAAGATCCAAATTACCCGGTTTTCACTGTCAAGGTGCCATCGGACGTGGACTTCGTCCATGAAGCCCCCGCGGACGTGTTCTTCATAGCGTACGAGGACGTCTTCAAGATATTTCTCTTGAAATGGCTGGACTATAACATGGTCCGCCTATTCGCGCTCAATCTGGCGATGAAGACCAAGAGAGAGCAGACCCCCTACATCGCGATAGTGAATCCCTACTACATGCGTGATAGCCAGTTGAGGGAAGGATCTGAGACGCGTGCCAAGGCGATGGCGTATCTCGAGAAGTTCATGGTGGACCACAAGAGGACGAACACGCTTCTTTTGCCTTTCTTTCCCGAGTAAGTACACACACCCCCTAGCATTGTTAACTTAGACTTTCTTATAGCTTTGTTCCTTTGCCCTTTTCCAACATCCCGTTTCAATCGTGTTGTGCAGAGACAAATACTTCACACTCATCGTTATTTGCACAAAGTACTCAATAGCATCGTATTTCGACTCGGCGAGTCAGAAGAAGAAGAAGGACTACACCAGAATAAGGGGTGTTTTGAATGAGGCTCTCGAGGGCTACGCTAAAAATGGATGCCCCTTCGTAAACAAGGGGGGATGTATCAAGGATGACAGCACGTGCTCGAGTTCCCCTGCGTCAAGGAGCCGGCTACTAGCGGCGCCAAGGAGGCCTTCTACGCCATGCATCACCTTAAAGGGTTTGTCCGGGATTGCCAGAACCAAACTCTGCCATCTAGTTTCCGAGCATGGGCCGAAAATTTGGCGCGAAGGGACGATGATGATCTTAGAGAATACTTCCATTGCATCCAGGTTAAGTTGTCGGAAATCATCGTGGAAGATGTCAACACGAGGGGAGGGGTCCTAAAACACAACAAAGGTTGACTAAGAGGGAGATTGAAAATATTCTTCGTCAACAGGGTGACAACAAGACGTGGATGACGAAGGATAGCTATCTACCATTCCCGAAGCCGAGCGTTAGCAGTTCTCAACATTGATCGATCTGTGCGCCTAGAATTATCATAGATGTCTGTGTGTAGTGTTGTGTCACAAACTATATACTACCATGGTCGTATGTTGTAAACTTCACTATTGTGGTCGTTGTCGTCGAAGTTCTATGATTATGATCGATGTGCTATCTTCTATGTTTACTGATCTTTTGCTTTAGTTTATGTGAATATATATGCATGTGAACCAATTTACTTCTTTCTGTTGCATGATTTACTAATATGCCTTATCTATAGAGATGACGAAGTGGTACGTGGTGTACAAGGGTTGGGTTCCAGGAGTCTACGATGAGTGGGAGGACTGTCAGAAACAGGTGAACAAGTTTAGCGGCAACAGCTACAAAGGGTACGCGACTCGA
Organism: Avena sativa; assembly: GCA_916181665.1. Classification (NCBI taxonomy): domain Eukaryota; kingdom Viridiplantae; phylum Streptophyta; class Magnoliopsida; order Poales; family Poaceae; genus Avena; species Avena sativa. The sequence goes on along the minus strand of OV702294.1, from coordinate 153,643,867 downwards.
GAGGAGGCGGTAGCCAAGTGGAGGAACCACCTATGGAAGGAGAACCGGATGAAGATATTGCTAGTGCTCTTGCTCTTGCTCACCGTCATCACAGTTGTATTCTGTTTTATTCTAGTGTGGGCGATGAACACTTCATTTGTAATGTGATGAGATGGTGAACTTTGTAACAAACACTTGTAACAAACTCTTCATTTGACTTGTATTGTAATATGATGTTCACTTGTCTATCTCGTTCAGGCTCTAAGTAGTGTGATGGGACTATATTCATGTTTGTATTATATTTTTTTTCATATACTAAGTCAAATATACTGTTTCTATATAATACTGTATAATATTGTATATTTGGACAAGTTTCGATTTTTTAATACCTGATATTCAAACCAGTGGCGCATCGTTTTAACCTTCTGTGGCGCATAGAGCTTTAGTGGCGCATTGTCCAGAATGCGCCACTGAACAGAGTCCTATGGCGCATCAACCAAAATGCGCCACAAAAGTATCATGACTTCTGTGGCGCATTTCGGAATGCGCCACAGAAGTTTTCATCAGTGGCGACGTAATAGTGGCGTCCCTGCCATGCGCCACAGAAGACCAATATAGATGCGCCACTGATGAAGGATTTCCTAGTAGTGTCAGAGGCTTGAGTCTGACCCAGCGTTTTGCTAGTCTAGCCAGCATAAGCCGCCAAGGGACAGATCTCCTCTTGATGTCGGGTCTCAGACGGGTTCATCCGAATAAAGACGAAGGGATGCGCGCACCATGAAGGATGCTATCCCCATATCCTCCGACCATGGAGAAAAGGCACAACCTCGTCGTCCATCGCCACCGCCCCGCTCCTGCCGACATCGCGAAGACCCCAAGGCTCACCATCGTGCGGATATGCCCCCGCCAAGGCAGGACAACATCGTCATCCACGATAACACAGAGCAGACCCGTCATGACAGAGAGCGCAACCAAGGACACAAGAGAAGGTCGCGCCATGACCCTCCGCCTCTGGCAAGCAATCGCGATAGGCGTGAGGCGTCGCAGGAGGGTAATATCAAGAAAGCTAACCCACCGCCACCTCTGCCTCTGTCTCCACCTAGCAGTCACCATGGTGGAGGGGGCCCACGTCGTTCACGCAGCCCATCCCCTATTGACAAGAACAAAAGAAACCCAGAGCCATACGATGCACGTTCGCGGATCGATAAGATCCACGAGGCCCGGGAAGGACCATAGCTGGGACCACGTTGCTTTGGACATGCGATACGGTCCGCAACTTACCCCAAAGGTTTCCGGATTGACAAGACCATCAAGCCCTATGACGGCACCGCTAAGCCAGCTATATGGTTGAAGGATTATGGCAACGCGGTAGAGATTGCCAGGTGTAACCCCAACATTTTCGTCAAGTACCTCCCATTGATGTTGGCGGGCACAGCCCGTCAATGGATTGATGACTTGCCGGAGAAATCCATCTGCAATTGGTTGGACATGCAAGAGGCGTTCACCAAGAACTTCGAGGGTACGTACAAACATCCCTGCACTGTTGGCGATCTACAGCGGTGCGTGCAAGAGAAAGACGAGACATCTCGCACCTACCTCTCCCGTTGGCTTGTTTAGTGAACATGATCCAAATTCACCACACCTAATCCGATCTTCACGATAAGAGATATGGCTTCAATGGTGGACAACGAAGTGTCGATCATATCATTCATATGACTCATGCTTAACCTTTCAGTTCATGTGTTCCGAGGCCATGTCTGTACATGCTAGGCTCGTCAAGTCAAACCCAAGTATTTCCGCGTGAGCAAAACTGGCTTGCACCCGTTGTATGTGAGCGTAGAGTCTATAGCACCCGATCATCACGTGATGCTTGGACACGACGAACTTTCGCAACGGTGCATACATGGGGAGAACACAGTTTTATCTTGATCTTTAAGTGAGGAATCATCTTATAATGCTACCGTCGCGATCTAAGCATAATAAGATACATAAAAGGATAAACATCACATGCATATAACTTTATGTGACATGGTATAGCCAATCTTCGCGCAATGATCTCCATCTTGTACGTGCCGGCATGATATCCATCACTCCACCATGATTGCCTCCACCACGAATAGCAACTACAACTATTGCTAACTACTTAGCGATAAAGTAAAGCTATTACATGGCGTATAAGAAGTTGACTCGCAGGTCATACACAATTATAAAGACAACCATATGGCTCCTGCCGGTTGTGTACTCATCGACATGCAAGTCGTGAAACATTACAAAACATGATCATCGCATACATTGTACACATCACATCTTGGGCCATACCATATCACAGAAAACACTCCCTGCAAAAACAAGTTAGACGCCTCTACTTTGTTGTTGCATGTTTTACGTGGCTTATGGGAGTAGATGCTAAGAACGATTCTTACCTACGGAAAGCCACAACGGTGATATTATGGTTGCCAAACTCCGGTGTTAATCCTATGACAACTATAGTGAGAGAAACTGACATCCACCAGCCGCATGTGTGGAACAAGCCACACGTCAAGTGCGGAGCCGGTCTCGCGAACGACGTCGCGTAAGGTTGGCCTGGACCGCTTCAATCTCACTATCCCGCGTCATAAGAAGAACACAAACAAGAGGCTTGCAACAGAAAACATCAACGCCCGCAACAACCATGTTGCGTTCTACTCGTGAATCACATCTACGCATAGATCTAGCTCTGATACCACTGATGGGTTTCGCGGCATAGTAAATCAAAATTTTCTATGGATGCGAACAGAGGGAAAGCCAAGATCTAATATAGGAGATGCAAACAACGAGAGAGATTGGATTAGATCTTCATACCCTTGAAGATTCGCACAGCGGAACGTTCGTCGGAACGTGGGTGATGTAGTCGTACTCGCTTCTCCTCCTCGCGATCCGATCCGATCTAGCACCACAAGTGGCGGTGCCTCCGTGAGATGCACACGTGCAGCACCTCGACGTCTCCTCCTTCCTTGGTCCAGCAAGTATGGTGGAGAGATGGGTTGGATCTACAACGCGACGGCGCGGTGCAATTGGTGGAGAATTTCTGCAGCAGGGCTTCGCCTACAAGCAGTCGGGAGGGAGAGAGGAGGGCAGCAGGGCGGCTAGGGTTGGAGGGGAAGGTGTAGGGGGTTGGTGCGCCCCCAGCCCTCTATATATAGAGGAGTGGGCGCAGCCCTAGCCCCTCCCCCAAGCCAAGGCCGGCGGCCCCAAGGAGGGAGAGTGGGGGGCAAGGAAACCCCCCCTTCTAGAAGCTCTATCTAGAGTTTAAACCTCTCTTGGCCGGCTGGGCCCTATGGGGCCTTGTGCCCCTGGCCCAATGCGGCCAGGGCACTCCCTCATAGGCCCATGCCCCTCCCGGAAGGTGTGGCCACGTTGGTCCCCTTCCGGAAGGTTCTATAAGCTTCTGGTACAATACCGATTAACCCGGAACAATTCCGAACTCCAAAAACTGCACTGCCTTATATGAATCTTATTCTCCGGACCACTCCGAAACCTCTCGTGATGTCCCGGATCCCATCCGAGACTCCAAACAAAAACTCATAAACCAATTATCCAATCTATCCTAGCGTCGAGACACGTTAAGTGTGTGACCCTGCGGGTTCGAGAATATGCAGACATGATCTTCTATCAATAATCAACCGTGGGGTCTGGAAACCCATATTGACTCCCACACATTCATCGATGATCATATCGGATGAACCACGATGCCAGGATTCAATCAATCCCATATATATATTCCCTTCGTCTCACGATATTTTACTTGCCCGAGATTCGATCGTCGGTACCGTCATACCTAGTTCAATCTCGTTCACAGCAAGTACTTTACTCGTTCCGTAATCCGATATCACTTTGTGATTAACTCCTTAACCACATGCTTGCAAGCGGTGTTGATATCGATTACCGAGTGGGCCCGAAGTATATCTCTCCAACTTGGGAGGGACAAATCACATCTCGATACATACAACCCAACAGATACTTTCCGATCACCTGAGAGACACCTTTATGATCACCCTCTCATAGGATGACGTTTGATGACCTCAAAGCTTTCTTCCGATACCAGGGAGTTGCATTATCTCATGGTCTAAGGAATACAATATTTGACATGAGAAAAGCTTCGCAAAGACGAACACGATGAAACGATCTAATAGCTTCGCTTAGTTTGGGTCTGTCCACCATATCATTCTCCCAGTGATATGATCTCATTATTAATTGACAACTCATGTCTATGGTTAGGAAACCTTAACCATCATTAATCAATGAGCTAGTCCATAGAGGCGTACTAGGGACACGGCGTTGTTCACAAACCACATAAGTATTAAAGTTTCCGCTTAATACAATTCTAGCATGGAATATAAACTTTATCATGAACAAGAATTATAATAATAACATCTTTATTATTGCCTCTAGGGCATAATTCCAACAGTCTCCCACTTGCACTAGAGTCAATAATCTAGTTTACATTTGGCAACAATCTCACACCCATGGCACTAAGGTGCTGATCATGTTTTACACGTGGAAGAGGTTTAGTCAATGGATCTGCAACATTCAGATCTGTATGTACTTTGCTAATCTTTAGATCTCCATCTGCTATATAATCTCGGATTATATGAAACTTGCGGTTGATATGCTTGGTCTTTGGATGATATCTTGGTTCCTTAGCGAGTGCTATGGCGCCAGTGTTGTCACATAATATCTCCAGTGGGTCCAATGCACTTGGAACCACGCCAAGCTCAGTGATGAAGTTTCTGATCCAAACTCCTTCACTTGACGCTTCTGCAGCAGCCATGTATTCCGCTTCTACTTTAGACCCCGCGATCACGCTTTGCTTGCAGCTTCTCCAGCTCACAGCTCCTCCATTCAAAATATAAACGTATCCTGTCTGAGATTTGGAATCATCCTTGTCGGTGTCGAAACTAGCGTCGACGTAACCTTTTACGACGAGCTGTTCATCACCCCCATAGACTAAGAACATTTCTTTAGTCCTATTTAGGTACTTTAGGATGTTCTTCACGGCTGTCCAGTGTTCCACTCCTGGATCACTTTGATACCTGCTCGTCAAACTAAGAGCATTGGACACATCCGGTCTAGTACACAGCATGGCATACATGATAGAACCTATAGCCGAGGCATAAGGCACTTTGCTCATAGCTTCCCTATCATTTACCGTAGCTAGACACTGAGCCTTGCTCAATATCTTACCTGACAACATAGGCACTGAACCTTTCTTTGCCTTATCCATTCTGAACCTTTTCAGAACTTTGTCTAGGTATGTACTCTGGCTTAAAGCTATCAGGCGTCTTTGTCTATCTCTATAGATCTTGATACCCAATATATAAGCAGCTTCACCTAGGTCTTTCATTGAAAAACACTTGTTCAAATAAATCTTCACATCGTTAAGCATGTTGATGTCATTTCCAATAATCAATATGTCATCCACATATAGTACCAGAAACGTCACCGAGCTCCCACTTACTTTCTTGTAGATGCAAGCTTCGTAGCAATTTGGAACAAATCCAAAGCTCTTGATCACTTGATCAGAGCGAAGGTTCCAACTCCGAGATGCTTGCTTCAGTCCATAAATGGAACGCTGAAGTTTGCATACTTTATCAGCATCCTTAGGATCGACAAAACCTTCGGGTTGCATCATATACAACTCTTCATCAATGTTGCCATTGAGGAACGCAGTCTTGACATCCATCTGCCATATTTCATAATCATGAAACGCAGCAATTGCTAATAAAATCCGAATGGACTTAAACATCGCTACGGGAGAGAAAGTCTCATCGTAGTCAACACCTTGAACTTGTCGAAAACCTTTCGCGACAAGCTGTGCTTTATAGACGGTAACATGACCATCCGCGTCCGTTTTCTTCTTGAAGATCCATTTGCACTCAACGGCCTTTCGGTCGCTAGGAGGGTCCACCAAAGTCCATACTTGGTTTTCGCTCATGGATCCCAATTCGGATTTCATGGCTTCTAGCCATTTCTCAGAGTCTGGGCTCATCATTGCTTCCTCATAGTTCGTAGGTTCACTTTCCTCTACTAACAAGACAGTTAAGACATGGTTGCCGTACCACTCAGGAGGGGCACGCGACCTTGTCTTCCTGCGACGTTCAGTAGCAGCAGCGTCCGAAGCTTCATGATCCTTATCATTAGCTTCCTCTATTATTGGTGCAGGCGGCACTGGAACAATTTCAGGTGTTGCGCTACTCTCCAATTCAAGAGAAGGTTCAACAACCTCGTCTATTTCTACTTTCCTCCCACTCACTTCTTTCGAGAGAAACTCCTTCTCAAGAAAGGAACCGTTCTTTGCGACAAACACTTTGCCTTCGGTTCTGTGATAGAAGGTATACCCAATAGTTTCCTTAGGGTATCCTATGAAGACGCATTTCTCCGCTTTGGGTTCGAGCTTGTCCGGCATCAACTTCTTGACGTAAGCTTCGCATCCCCAAACCTTAAGAAACGACAACTTAGGTTTAGCACCAAACCACAGTTCATACGGTGTCGTCTCAACGGATTTAGATGGAGCCCTATTTAAAGTGAATGCAGTGGTTTCTAATGCATAACCCCAAAATGATAACAGCAAATCAGTAAGAGACATCATCGATCGGACCATATCTAATAGGGTTCGATTCCGGCGTTCAGACACACCATTGCGCTGTGGTGTTCCGGGTGGCGTGAGTTGTGAAACGATTCCACTTGCTTTAAGATGCGTGAGAAAATCATAACTCAAATATTCACCTCCACGATCGGATCGTAGAAACTTAATCTTTCTGTTATGATGGTTCTCCACTTCATTCTGAAATTCTTTGAACTTTTCAAACGTTTCAGATTTATGTTTCATTAAATAGATATACCCATATCTACTTAAGTCATCGGTAAAAGTGAGAAAATAGCGATATCCACCGTGCGTCGAAACACTCATCGGTCCGCATACATCGGTATGTATGATTTCCAACAAGTCCGTTGCTCGCTCCATCATACCGGAGAACGGGGTTTTGATCATCTTGCCCATGAGGCATGGTTCGCATGTGTCAAATGATTCAAAATCAAGAGACTCCAAAAGTCCATCAGAATGGAGTTTCTTCATGCGCTTTACTCCAATATGACCTAGACGACAGTGCCACAAATAAGTAGTATTATCACTATCTACTTTGCATCTCTTAGCCTCAATGTTATGGATGTGTGTTTCATCCCTTTTGAGATTTAGAAGAAATAAACCATTCACAAGAGGTGCATGACCATAAAAGATGTTACTCATATAAATAGAACAACCATTATTCTCCGATTTAAATGAATAACCCTCTTGCAATAAACATGATCCAGAAATAATGTTCATGCTCAACGCAGGCACATAATAACATTTATTAAGGTTTAAAACTAATCCCGAAGTTAAAACTAAGGAGAGCGTGCCGACGGCCATCACATCAACTCTTGATCTGTTGCCAACGCGCATCGTCACCTCATCCCTCGCAAGCCGCCGTCTATTCCGTACCTCCTGTTTCGAGTTATAAATATTAGCAACTGAACCGGTATCAAATACCCAGGCACTACAACGAGGGCTAGTAAGGAAAACATCAATAACATGTATATCAAATATACCTTTGATGATGCCAGCCTTCTTGTCCGCTAAGTACTTCGGACAGTTGCGCTTCCAGTGACCCTTGTCCTTGCAATAGAAGCACTCAGTGTCCGGCTTAGGACCAGACTTGAGCTTCTTCTCAGTAGGGGCAGTGTGCTTGCTGCCGCCCTTCTTGAAGGGCTTCTTTGCTCCCTTACCTTTCTTAAAGGTGGGCTTGTTGACCATCAACACATGATTATCCTTTTTGATGTCCACTTCCGTGGCCTTCAGCTTTGCGAAGAGCTCGGTGATCGTATCAGTGGAACCAATCTGATTATGAGTCACTACAAAACTTTTGTAGCTGGGAGGGAGTGATTGCAGAACCCTGTCAATCTTGAGCTCCTCTGGAATCGTGCATTCCAGTTGCTCAAGGCGTTGAGTGTAGCCCGTCATCTTAATGGCGTGCTCACTAACGGAATTCCCTTCCTCCATCTTGCAGTTAAAGAACTTCTCAGAGATCTCATATCTCTCAGAACGGGCCTGAGTCTGAAACATGGTTTTCAGCTCTTCGAGAATTTCAAAGGGCCCGGGATAGTCTTCAAAACGATTTTGAAGTTCCGGTTCCATAGCAAACAACATGGTGCTCTTAATCACACCATAATCATCTTTGCGCGACTGATAGACAACTTTCTCATCAGCCGGCACAGTTGCAGCAGGGGGGTCACCTAACGCTTTCCCAAGGACATAGTCCTTTTGACTGCCAGAGAGAATGATTCTTAGATTGCGGAACCAATTGGTGAAGTTAGACCCATTGTTCTTAAGCTTTTCTTTCTCAGCAAAAACATTGAAGTTGAAGTTAGACTTAGCCATGTGATCTACAGTATTTGCAAGTACATTTTAGACTATGTTCATGATAAATAGTTCAACATAATCAAATTACCAGATGAACTCCCACTAAATTCAACATCCCTCAAGTTGTTTAGTGAACATGATCCAAATTCACCACACCTAATCCGATCTTCACGAGAAGAGATGTGGCTTCAATGGTGGACAACGAAGTGTTGATCATATCATTCATATGACTCATGCTTAACCTTTCGGTTCATGTGTTCCGAGGCCATGTCTGTACATGCTAGGCTCGTCAAGTCAAACCCAAGTATTTCCGCGTGTGCAAAACTGGCTTGCACCCGTTGTATGTGAGTGTAGAGTCTATAGCACCTGATCATCACGTGATGCTTGGACACGACAAACTTTCGCAACGGTGCATACATGGGGAGAACACAGTTTTATCTTGATATTTAAGTGAGGAATCATCTTATAATGCTACCGTCGCGATCTAAGCATAATAAGATACATAAAAGGATAAACATCACATGCATATAACTTTATGTGACATGGTATAGCCAATCTTCGCGCAATGATCTCCATCTTGTGCGTGCCGGCATGATCTCCATCACTCCACCATGATTTCCTCCACCACGAATAGCAACTACAACTATTGCTAACTACTTAGCGATAAAGTAAAGCTATTACATGGCGTATAAGAAGTTGACTCGCAGGTCATACACAATTATAAAGACAACCATATGGCTCCTGCCGGTTGTGTACTCATCGACATGCAAGTCGTGAAACATTACAAAACATGATCATCGCATACATTATACACATCACATCTTGGGCCATACCATATCACAGAAAACACTCCCTGCAAAAACAAGTTAGACGCCTCTACTTTGTTGTTGCATGTTTTACGTGGCTTATGGGAGTAGATGCTAAGAACGATTCTTACCTACGGAAAGTCACAACGGTGATATTATGGTTGCCAAACTCTGGTGTTAATCCCATGACAACTATAGTGAGATAAACTGACATCCACCAGCCGCATGTGTGGAACAAGCCACACGTCAAGTGCGGAGCCGGTCTCGCAAACGACGTCGCGTAAGGTTGGCCTGGACCGCTTCAATCTCACTATCCCGTGTCATAAGAAGAACACAAACAAGAGGCTTGCAACAGAAAACATCAACGCCCGCAACAACCATGTTGCGTTCTACTCGTGAATCACATCTACGCATAGATCTAGCTCTGATACCACTGATGGGTTTCGCGGCATAGTAAATCAAAATTTTCTACGGATGCGAACAGAGGGAAAGCCAAGATCTCATCTAGGAGATGCAAACAATGAGAGAGATTGGATTAGATCTTCACACCCTTGAAGATTCGCACAGCGGAACGTTCGTCGGAACGTGGGTGATGTAGTCGTACTCGCTTCTCCTCCTCGCGATCCGATCCGATCTAGCACCACAAGTGGCGATGCCTCCGTGAGATGCACACGTGCAGCACCTCGATGTCTCCTCCTTCCTTGGTCCAGCAAGTATGGTGGAGAGATGGGTTGGATCTACAACGCGACGGCGCGGTGCAATTGGTGGAGAATTTCTGCAGCAGGGCTTCGCCTACAAGCAGTCGGGAGGGAGAGAGGAGGGCAGCAGGGCGGATAGGGTTGGAGGGGAAGGTGTAGGGGGTTGGTGCGCCCCCAGCCCTCTATATATAGAGGGGTGGGCGCAGCCCTAGCCCCTCCCCCAAGCCAAGGCCGGCGGCCCCAAGGAGGAAGAGTGGGGGGCAAGGAAACCCCCCCTTCTAGAAGCTCTATCTAGAGTTTAAACCTCTCTTGGCCGGCTGGGCCCTATGGGGCCTTGTTCCCCTGGCCCAATGCGGCCAGGGCACTCCCTCATAGGCCCATGCCCCCTCCCGGAAGGTGTGGCCACGTTGGTCCCCTTCCGGAAGGTTCTAGAAGCTTCCGGTACAATACCGATTAACCCGGAACAATTCCGAACTCCAAAAACTGCACTGCCTTATATGAATCTTATTCTCCGGACCACTCCGGAACCTCTCGTGATGTCCCGGATCCCATCCGAGACTCCAAACAAAAACTCATAAACCAATTATCCAATCTATCCTAGCGTCGAGACACGTTAAGTGTGTGACCCTGCGGGTTCGAGAATATGCAGACATGATCTTCTATCAATAATCAACAGTGGGGTCTGGAAACCCATATTGACTCCCACACATTCATCGATGATCATATCGGATGAACCACGATGCCAGGATTCAATCAATCCCATATATATATTCCCTTCGTCTCACGATATTTTACTTGCCCGAGATTCGATCGTCGGTACCGTCATACCTAGTTCAATCTCGTTCACAGCAAGTACTTTACTCGTTCCGTAATCCGATATCACTTTGTGATTAACTCCTTAACCACATGCTTGCAAGCGGTGTTGATATCGATTACCGAGTGGGCCCGAAGTATATCTCTCCAACTTGGGAGGGACAAATCACATCTCGATACATACAACCCAACAGATACTTTCCGATCACCTGAGAGACACCTTTATGATCACCCTCTCATAGGATGACGTTTGATGACCTCAAAGCTTTCTTCCGATACCAGGGAGTTGCATTATCTCATGGTCTAAGGAATACAATATTTGACATGAGAAAAGCTTCGCAAAGACGAACACGATGAAACGATCTAATAGCTTCGCTTAGTTTGGGTCTGTCCACCATATCATTCTCCCAGTGATATGATCTCATTATTAATTGACAACTCATGTCTATGGTTAGGAAACCTTAACCATCATTAATCAATGAGCTAGTCCATAGAGGCGTACTAGGGACACGGTGTTGTTCACAAACCACATAAGTATTAAAGTTTCCGCTTAATACAATTCTAGCATGGAATATAAACTTTATCATGAACAAGAATTATAATAATAACATCTTTATTATTGCCTCTAGGGCATAATTCCAACAGTCAAGTATGTACCTAGGGAGCAAAACGAGGCGACTGATCTGTTGTCTAAGCTTGGATCAGGGCGCAAACGAATTCTGCCAGGAGTCTTCCTAGAGCATCTACGGACACCCTCCATGAAGGGAGCAGACATCGACAACCCGGATAGAGCTGACTCTTTCGTCCACATGGTGGCAAAGGTCCCTCCGGCTTGGACAAAACTGTTCATGGAATATCTCGAACACGGAACTTTGCCCGACGACGAAGTCGAAAGACGGAAAATAGTACGTCGAGCAAAGGGCTATACCATAATCAATGGACAGCTCTACAAAAGGAGCACTACTTGTGTATACCTTAAATGTGTTTCCCAGCTAGAAGGTATTGAAATCCTACGCGAAATCCATCTCGGAGATTGCGGGCATCACGCCGCTCCTCGATCGTTGGTCGCGAAAGCCTTCCGGCAAGGATTCTACTGGCTGACCGCGAAGGAGAACGCCGACAAGCTGGTTGAGACATGCATGGGATGCCAGTATTATGCCCGACAACCACATGTTCCTGCTGAAGAATTGCGAACAATACCAATAACTTGGCCGTTTGCAGTCTAGGGGCTAGACATGGTGGGACCGTTACAGATGGCACCATGTGGGTTTACGCATCTGCTAGTAGCAGTTGATAAATTCACTAAATGGATAGAAGCTAAACCCATTAGAAAGCTTGATGGGGCAACTGCCCTCGGGTTTGTCTGGGATCTAGTGGTGAGATTTGGTCTCCCACATAGCATTATCACCGACAATGGTAGCAACTTGTCACTCGGAGAAGTGGAGGCATATTGTTGGGAGAAGGGCATCCGACTTGATCTTGCATCCGTGGCAGATCCACAATCCAACGGTCAGGTTGAGCGAGCCAATGGATTAATTCTGCAGGGAATAAAGCCACGTCTTGAGGCACCACTACATAGAGCAGCTAGAGCCTGGGCGGAAGAATTGCCATCTGTACTGTGGAGTTTACGAACTACACCCAACAGATCCACCGGCTACACCCCTTACTTCATGGTATATGGAGCAGAAGCCATCCTACCTTCCGACATACTTCACAATACACCAAGGGTTGCCGCCTACGATGAAGATGATGCTGAAGAATACAGACGCCTAGATGTGGACCTTCTCTAGGAGGAGCGCGTTTTGTCATGCCAAAGATCCGCCATCTACCAGCAGAAGCTACGCAGCTACCATAGTCGCCGCGTTCGGCATCGCTCATTTAAAGAGGGGGATTTGGTTCTCCGACTTAAGCAGAAGAAGTCACACAAATTATCCCCGCCCTGGGAAGGACCGTTCATCATAAGCAAGGCGCTACTCAATGGGTCTTACTACCTCGTTGACAATCTTGAACTGAAGGATAGACCCAACAAGGATCATAAGCGTAAGAGACGTGACCCGGATGATGACTACCCGGAGCTTGATCGGCCATGGAACATAGCACAACTACGTCCTTTCTACACTTAGCATTTTTTATCTAATTGTGTATCTCTTATATGATCAATGAAATAAAGCTCTTTGGTTCACTCATATTTCTGAGTCATTTACCTCCTTTAGTGTTTATTTTTGGATCGTATAAAACCTTTATGCACAAGCTTTGCAATTGCACTTGTAAAAATTCCACCTACGGACGTTAGCTTAAGTTTTCTGGTCTACACGTTATTTGTCGTTTTTATGTGTATTCTGGAGTAGTGACTTTCGGCACTTATTGTCGGCGATTTTGTGCTTAGATTATTGACGATGCCATTGGGCATCATCACCTGAGCGCATGGTTCCGACAACGAGTCTTCCGACTCACGAAAAGTCAAGCATAAAAACCAAAATAATGGATAAGCCAGCACTTGCTTAAAAATATATATACATGCTGGAAATAGTTCTTAAGTAGCAGGACATACACCATAGTTTTCCGCCTTAAGTTAACACATAGTTTTTCTGCATAAAATGTTACAGCGGAAACAAATATTACAAATTGTTCTTCATTCCTCTAGCACAGGCGACTTGGAAGCAAATCATCGGCAGCAGGAGAGTCACCCTCGAAGTCGGCAGCGTTGAGGGACTCGGAGGAGCTTTGGTTGCCGCCATCGATGGTTTTCATTGGCACGAAGACGTTAATGTCGGCCAACTCGGCAACTCTGGTTTCATAACCCGCGAGTGACGCCAAGATAGATTCGTGGTTTATCTTTTGGCCTTCGTCATCTACGTCGGGGATACTAGAGGTTATCGTGTCGATGTCGGCATTCTCGTAATGTGCCTTGACCATGGAAAACGCCATCCTTGCACTGGCCCGTGCACATGAAGCTTTCCAGCTTGCGATACACTCGGGGGCTCGGCGCAGCACCTCCGAGAACTTCGCCGCAGAGTCTGATGCCTTGATATTGATCTGTAGGGGCTTGGCAATCTCTTTGGCCTGCGCGATGGCGGTGTTGATAAAGTTGTCGGCAAGGACCATGCATTCCTTTAGCGGAGGAGGCGACCGGGTTAAACCCATAGGAGCTGCGAATTCCCGATAAAGGAGCACATGAGTTAAAAAATTCAGAGTATCTAGACTACAGAAATCCAAGACGGAGAATCTCTTACTAAAGATGCTGGCCTCAGCCTTCCAGAGAGTCTCCGCCATGGAGTCCCGTTCTTGTTGGAGGAGCTATACGCTTCATGATGGCGTTGATTTTGCTCATCAGCAGCTTTCTTCTGCTCTTTCAAGATAGCGATTTCCTCCTTCAAGCGGTTCATCTCCTCGTTGGAGGAGTCCTGCAGGACTTTCATTGATTCTTCATGCATCTTCAACATGTCCTTCCTCTCCTGCTTGAGGATCTTGTTCTTGCTATCCAGATCCTGAATATGCTTGAATTGCTCGACAATGTCCTTAGCCTTGGCAATGGTTTCTGCAAGTCAGAAAAATCAAAGTACACAGTGAGTACTCGGAGAATACACAAGGTCAAGTCAGAATACGAAAAAGAAAGGAAAAACAGACGCTTGCTCTTGATGATCTTTTCCTTCAAGAAGGAAGTTTTATCATTTTCATCTTCCAAGTCTGCGCGCATCTTCTGGTACTTGTCGTTGGCCATGCCCCTCCGAGCATTCTCATTCTATAGAAAAAAGAAAGTTAAACGTTGTTTGGTCTACTTGGAGCATCTAGCCGGAAAATTTCCACCTAGACGCTCGGGGGCTACATCGAGAATTTTAACTTAGCAATATGCTTAGTCTTTCTTTAAGCATCTAGTCGGAACTAATTCAGTTTTCGATTAGAAGCTTGGGGGCTACAGTATAAAGTTTTTAACTCGGATGTATGCTTATCTTCTCTTTAAGCATCTAGTCGGAATTGATTCAGTTATACCTAGAAGCTTGGGGGCTACAGTATCGAAATTTATAAATACTGCGTATGCTACTCTTAAAGCATCTAGTCGGAATAATTCATTCCACCTATATGCTTGGGGGCAACAGTGAGAAGTTTTCTAGCTTACTCACTCTTAGAGCATTTAGACGCAAAGACCTATGGTTTTCCGTCTAAATCCTCAGGGGCTACAGTGGGGTATTCATATGAAATGCAAAAAGGCAAATATAACTTACAAGTGCAATGATCTTGAGGTTGGTAGCACTCTCAGCTAGCAACTTGCCGAAGGATGCACTGTTTCCTTGCAAGATTTCTGCTTGCCGGAGAAGCTCCTCGAGACCGCACGTTGGAGATGTCGGCGCCGCACCAGGAACCAGAGAAGTGCTACCCGGCGTAAGTACCTGATAGACTATCTTCGAAAACTCTATGGTTTTCTTGGGTGCGGGGGCGCCGCCTTCGGCAGATGTACCACCTTCCACCACCACCTTACCGCTATACATGGCATCCTTAGCCAGAGCTTCAGCCATTTGGTGTGCGGCACTCTCCCGCGTCTCCTGTTCGCCGACAACATCAAGCTCTATAGAGGCGCATGAGTCCACTTCCATGGCGGAAGGGCCAGATGCTTCCTTAGCTTGTGATCTTGTCGGGGCGGACGAGGGCTGGACGGTGGGAGTGACAGGGCGATGGCAGGAGATACGTCGCGATGCAGCATATCCTTGATGGTTCTAGAAGCCCCCGAAGTTTTGGAGGTATTCTTCAAGCAGGTCGTGGCTTTCTTTCTGAAACGTACAAAATGCATAAGTACATGAATAAGACAGACAAATGGACAATGTCGGAGGGAAAGAAGCTTACACAAGAGGGGGTGCTTTAGCAAAAGGGATCCCAGTAACCTTTCTTTTCTCCGCCTCCAGGGCGGCGGTAGTCTTTTTGGAGGCTCTACCCTCCCTCTTCTTCTTCTTCTTGCCTCCATCGGCAGCGTCAGAGGTGGAGCTCTTCCGCTTTTGCGCTAACGGAGCATCATAGTTGGACACGACGGTGACTTCCTTCATCTTTGGATCATAGATTTGAGGAGCCATGCTGTCCTCATCTATGTCGCTAAGCTGTAAGGTGAAGAACCACCGTGTTAGATGAGATGGTAATGGCTAGACAGAAGAACTGGAGTATATGTCATACACGGAAAATAAGCAGTTACCTTTGGGCACTTGCTCTCTACGAACATGTCATAGGTGATGGCGAAGCCACGCTTCTTGTCCTTCACCTTGACGATGTCCTTGAGGCGAAGCTTTACGGAGTCGCTCGATAAGTTGTCCACGGAGATGCGGAGGCTATCCCTTCTATCGTTGGAATACTCGTGCATCATCTTCAAGCGGTGCTGCAGAGGCTGGATCCGCCTGATGAACCAGCACATGGCTAGGTACAGTCCGGTCAAACCCGTCTCTACGAACCACTCTATCTGCCTTATAGCGCGGGAAGCATCGATGTCGGAGGGAAGGGATGCCTGGGATCTCCATGTCGGGGCTTCGATTGCTGCTCCATCGACAAAGTCCGGGTACGTTACTTCTCGGCCGGCCTGAGGTATATCTGGGCCGTAGAAGTAAGTACGCTGCTAGTTCTTGCAGGACTCATGGCCGACGATGTCGGGGAAGCGCCGGCCAGGCTGGATCTTGAAGCTAATGGTGCCACAATTTCTAAGTTTGTCCTTACTGGCTCCGGCTTCGCGCTTGACGGTGAAGAAATATATGAAGAGATCTAGCCTAGGCTTAATCCCTAAGTAACCCTCGTAAAGCGTCGCGTAATTGCTAAGCGCTAGGATACTATTGGGAGAAAGGTTCTGTGGCTGTACTCGATAATGATTCAAGACAGCGAGGAAGAAATTAGAGATGGGCAGGGAGACAACTTGCAGATAAGATCACAAACAATACTATCATAATGATTCAATAATAATTTCAGACCTAAGATCATGACACTCGGTCCCTAGTGACAAGCATTAAGCACAACAAGTTGCAACAATGTCAAATAGCACTAACAGAGATACTAGGCACCATTCCCTAACAATATTATTCGATTACATGATAGAACTCATCCAATCCCTACCATCCCCATAGTCTACAGTGGGGGATTACTCACTCATGGATGAGGGAAACATTGATGGTTGATGGAGAGGCGTTGGTGTTGGGGATATGTTATATGGGTATCCTCATAGCATGTCTCTTATCCGGATAACCCGGGTGGCCCGCAGTTGGTAGGATGGCCCATGGCCTGCTGGGCGGCCCAGTTAGATGGATCCAGAAGGAAGGCCCATGCCGGATAAAGGAAGGCTACGGTGGAGTCACCAGCGTACCCGGAGCCTTGGAGTACAAGACACGCTAGACTAGTAATAGATGGTGTAGGACTCTGTAACCTGTCCGGCTAGGATTTTTCCCTGTAACCCCAGGACCTGGAAACTATATAAGTCGGGCCTATGAGAGCCTTTAGGGCACGATCATAGACAATCTCAGACAACTTCACATAACCTCGCACAGCGAACCAATCCCTGTAACTCGGCGTATTTCCCTTATAGTGATTTATAGCAGGAGTAGGGTTCCGCCACCGTTGTTGGATCTGAACCTGGGTAAGCTGTGTTACCTCGTACCCGTCAACCGCCCGCCTTCCCCCACGTCTCTAAACACGCACTGTGAGGACCCTTCCATGGCGTACTCGTCGGCAATACCACGACAGTTGGTGATGACGATGGCGATGATCCTCCCCAAATTCCCTGTCCCGGCAGGGTGCAAGAATGGAGTTTCTGGTTCCGAATCGCGGTTTCTGGTGGTGGTGGCGCAGCGGAAATCTTTCTGGAAAAACTTCGACCCCCCCCCCCCCCGGTTTTTAGGTCAAGAGGCGTCTTATAGGCGAAGAGGGAGACCGAGGGGGTGCCTGAGGCGGCCGCACCCCCTAGGCGTAGGCTGGGCCCACCCGCGGGGCAGGGGGTGTGGTCCCCCCAGGGCTCCACTCCGTCTCGTATTCTGGCTCTATGGATCTTCTGGTGAAATAGGATTTTTAGCATATTTTCCGGGATTTTTCCCGATAGTTGATTTTCTGCACAAAAACTAGACAATAAGGTAATTATGCTGAAACAGCGTCAGTTCGTGTTAGTTGTATCTAGATCACACAAGTTTAGAGGAGGAACAATAGAAAAAGTGTTCGGAAAAGTAGATACGTTTTGGACGTATCACTACTCCATCTTATCCTGGAGAGTAGCCTCCACTCCGTCCTTACTGATGAGGATCGTCCGATCATCGTCTACATAAGCTTTCCTCGTGAAAGGGATGGTGTGGCGATTGTTGAGTTGGAGCTCCAATATCATCTTGTGATCCTAGGTGATAGCATTTTGAAAAATCATTATGTTGATGGATGGTATCTTGTGAGGACGAGTAACACCCACCTTGTGGCGGATGTGGATGTGGTTGTGCGGTGGTGACTGCGAGAAATTGGTGTTTGTATTTTATATTACCGGGCTCCACCGATGAGTCAAGAGGGTCTGCATGTATGAAGGCACAACTTTAGTCAGGGTAATGGCAGGATCGGTCGGAACACTTCCGCACTCCACCTAGTGGCCAATGGCAAGACCTTAGGCAATGGCGGGATAGTTCGAAACACTTCCGCACTCCACCTCCACCAAGAGACTGGAACTTGAAGCTAGACACTTGGCTGACCAAGCTCGGATTCACGCGGTGTGCCTCCGAACATGCTGTGTACGGGTGCGGCACATCGGCATCACAACTTCTTGTCGAATTTTACATGGATGGTTTCATCCTCACAGTCTCTGACATACAGCAGGTCAACAAGTTCAAGATTGAGATGCAGAACATGTTTGCAATGACATATCTCTGTGTTTTGAGCTCTATGAATGCGAGCGGCATCAACATTTGTCAGTCTATGTATGCCTAGAAGCTTCTAGGGAAGAGCGGCATGAATGGTTGGAATCTGTGTCACGTTCCAATGGAGCCTCAGTTCAAACTATTCCAGATCAGCACAACAACATCAGTGGATGTCACAGAGTACAAAAGCATTGTCGGCACGCTTAGGTATCTTGTGCACACTGGGCCAGATCTCAACTACTCTATGGGCTGCATTCCAAGTTTCATGGAGGAACCCACGACGGAACACCTTGCCACCGTCAAGCACATCTTTCGGTACATTTGTGGGTATGCTACATCTTGGATGCAGGTATAGACACAATTCGGGAGTGCAACACATCATGGGGTTCGGTGACAGTGACATGGCGGGAGATGTAGACACTCGCAAGAGCACCACTGGCCTAGTCTTCATCCTCGGGAGCATAAAAATAGTATCTCTCTCCTCATGTGAAACTGAGTATGTCGCGGCAACACTTGCAGCGTGTGGGGTGTGTGTGGCTGGCCCGGCTGCTCTCGGATATCACAAATACCATTGTTGATTGTGTCACTCTCATGGTTGACAACAAGTCAGCATTCTTCCTCATGAAGAACCTTATCTTTCACGATCACTTTGAAGAATATTGATCTGAGGTATCACTTCATCGGAGAGTGTGTGGAGGAAGGCAAAGTGGAGGTCGAGCTCGTTTCGTTAGAAAACCAACCTGCGGATCTACTACCCAAACCTCTTGGGCGAGTTCGTCTTCAATAGTTCTGTTCAAGCATCAACATGGTTGAGGTACAGTAGGTACACGAGCATTATGGAGTGAATTGTTGAAATAAATTTTGTGCATTAGTGTCTAGTTTACTAGGTTCAAGTTACTCTTGCTAATCATGTGTTGTCGACAACAGTTAGATGAGTTTCAGTTAAGTAGTTAGCTGCCGTCAGTTGTTAGTTAGGCATGATCTAGTCATGGGATAACGTGGCTAACAAATCAGGCACGACAATACTGGCATGTGTAGTCCTCGTGCTGCACGATTTGATTCGTGGGATGCTGAGAGTCGCACGGATCGTGGAGCATGGTTAGCTCAGGTGTATAAGTGTCATTTGTAAGTTCAGAATAAAAGGAACAGAAAGATAAAAACGCAAGGCAATATTACTACGCCACAAAAAACTCTTATGTTTGTGAGTTTATCTTGTTTTTTTATCCTCTGAAATTTGTGTGCAGATAGAGAGAGACTTGATACTCGAGAGATTAGGCTGACATGTCATGTGGTAATAATATTTCTCCGTGTCATGATTTATATTCTAGAATTAATCAAGAAAATATTGCATAATTATCCAACACTTCCTCCCACCCTCTCCATCGCTTCCGCGGGCCGCCGTATCGCCGCCAACCTAGCCAATACGAGGGCTTCCACCGGTTGAACTTGTCTACCACGTTGGCGGCGGCATCATCTTCAGCCTCGGCTTGGGGTTCCTCACACTCGTGGGAGTGGTGTCCCTCTTTACTCGTGATCTAGAGTAGGAAGGTGGTTGGGGAAGTCACGATCGCTGCCTTCTCAATATTCCTGCTGGAATCCATGAGGTCATTCTTGCTTCGCTGGAGGCCCCGGCCTCCCGCGACCAAGGAGGAGCTGGATTTGGGCGTCTATGGCTACGTCTCGCCGATCCGGGAGGTGGAGGCCTAACCAGAGCTGACAAGATGAAGTTTCTCTGACTCCGATAGGGGAACTGATGGCATCTCCATCATTTCCATTGAAGATAGGATTGAGAAGGGGAGCGAGGCGGGCGACGATTCAGACAATCCCAAGGAAAATTCGAAGAAGAGGATAAGGCGTATACATGCTGCCTTGGCTACGTTACAAAGTTGGTTTGCTCTTTACAATACTTGGACAACACATACACAAGACACATACAAAAATTAACAGAGCATGGAAATGCTCGACTCAATGCATTGGTGGGAGACAACAACTGTGGTAGGCATTTATTGGGGTGCCAGATAAATGAAGGAAGAAAGAACGTATCGATAGCTGGCCTCATGGGGCAGCAATGGAGACACTATGGAGCACTACGGTCTCAACAGTGAGGCCAGGACCGAAGCCGAAGAGAACGCCCCACTCCTTGCCCTCGCCAGTAGTGGTGTGGCCTTCCTGGGCGGAGCGCTTACGCATCTCATCCAGGATGAAGAGCACGCAAGCGCTGGACATATTGCCGTACTCGGAGAGGATGTGCCGGGTGGCTCGCATTCGTTTCTCGTCGAGGTGGGCCTCGGCCTCCACTTTGTCTAGGATCGCCGGACCGCCGGGGTGGGCCACCCAGAAGATGGAGTTCCAATCACTAATGCCCAATGGCTCAAAGGCGTGAACCAGTGCAGTATTGATGTTCTTAGAGATGGCCGTTGGCACGTCCTTGTGGAGGTGGAAGGTGAGCCCCACCTCCTTGAGATATCCCTGAATAAAGCCATCCGTGTTTGGCAATATGGTCTGGCTTGCCGACACCAGTTGGAACAGTGGCCGTTCCGTGGGGACGTCGGGGTCGGCACCGATGACTATCGCGCCAGCGCCATCCCCGAAGAGCGCTTGGCCGATCATAAAGTCGAGGTTGGTCTCCGAGGGAGCACGGAAGCACATTGTGGTGACCTCCGAGCAGACTACGAGAACGCGCGCATCACGATTGTTCTCCGCGAGGTCTTTAGCCACACGGAGGGCCGTGCCTCCGGCATAGCAGCCCTGTTGGTACAACATGACGCGCCTCACGGACGGGCTGAGGCCGAGCATCTTGACCAGCTGGTAGTCAGCGCCCGGCAAATCCACCCCAGTGGTGGTGCAGCAGAACACGAGGTGGGTGATGTTACACATCGGCCGACCCCATTCCTTAATCGCCCTTTGCGCTGCCACCTTACCAAGCCTCGGGATCTCGTCTGCCAAGATGTTCTGGCGCGCGTCCAATGACGGCGCCATGAACGTGGCAATGCTTGGGTTCTCCTTGATCATCTCTTCCGTGACGTGCATGTACCTCTTCCGGACCATCGACTTGTCGCCTGCACACGCACATCAAATATTATGGTGACTGTGTAAGTAGAAGTTATTTTGATACTGTGTATGTAGTAGATGCATACGATATGAAGTACAAAAGGTAATGTGCAGAATAATTTGAAAATGAAAGTGCCTACAAGGCCTTGAATTGGGATCTATTATATACTAAAAGTAATATAAGGTTGTTTTTCGAGGCATCATATTGATCCATATTATTAAAATTATTTTAACTATTAGATCTATAATTAATGGTGAAGATGTAATCTGATATTAAAATATAAATAGTGTTACGTAAAAGTAAACGTGTACAAGAAAAGTCTTATGTCATGTTAGGTGTTACAGTTAAGTCTGTCTCGGATTTACTATATGTACGTGAAAATCCAGTTCCATAGGCAATTCTCTGCCGGTATCTCTCTAAAAAAAACTTTTGCGTTAACCGCAGGAACGTGGCGGTTAAGATATACATATACCCCTATGCCAGGTCTAGGTACATGTTATTACCATCTGATACGATGTCTACGTGTGGATGAGTGTGCCCAAATAAATACCAAAACTATGGATCACTTGATCAATTACATATACACCAAGCTAGCTAACTTTGTATGGTCAGCAAGCTATGAACCAAATCGATCAACTAGCGTGTCGAAAAAAGAAAGATCGATCAGCTAGCTAGGTTAGCACGTGTGTCTAGCATGAGCGTTCTAGCGATTGATCTGGACATCATATTTGGTAAAAGTAAAGCACATCACATGACGAGTTGGCTGATGAAATTTTATGTCCTTTCGAAGACATCAGCATAGAGCAATCATGCTAGGACTTGGCAGATAAATACAATCTGACAAGTAAATACACGCAAGGCTGCTTATAATTGTAAATTTATTTTCATACAGTAACGAATTCAGTATAGGAAAATAAGACACATGAGTTACTAATTAGACTATCGATGTAAAATTTACTCTCTTTATCCAAAAATAAGTGACTTCAATTTATCTACTTCAATGTATATATATATATATATATATATATATATATATATATATATATATATACACACGTGTATATAGAGGGTGGGTGTAGAATAGTTATTCTACACCCTGGGTGTCAAATAGCGCCATGGCGCTATTTGACACCCAGGATGAAAAATAGTTATTTTACACCCAACATATTTTTATGCTGTTAGATTGAAAAAATTATGTTTTGTATACGAATAATTATGTTCATATATTCACCACAACCAAAAAATTTGACACAAAAATAAAGTTTACGAGTCATTATAGTGTAAAAAACACCAAAAATATGTATTTTATGTCAAAATAATTTACGGCATGTAAACAAAAAAATTATGTTATTTCTAAATTTTATTATGTTCTTCTCGACTTACAAAGTAATAAAAAATTTATGTGACGTAAAAATAATATACGGTTTTAAAGATAGAGGGTGTGTGTAGAATAGTTATTCTACACCCTGGGTGTCAAATAGTGCCAAATCGCTTATTTTCGAATGGAGGGAGTATGTGTCTTTCAAAAACTATTTTCTTAACACCTTCACCTTAGGTGTCCTATTCGGCATGCATTTGGCTATTGAAGGTGAAAGAACTTGGCGGAGACCGAAAAGCTTACTACTCTTTTTAGGTAAAATTATAGAACAGAGAGTATAAAAAGTAAAGTTGATACACACGTATAAAAGTAAACATGTCAATGCACAAGAAGACAAAGATGGAGGAAACTAGAGGAATAAACATTTTCTTTCCCTATGTAAAGAAGTCATTTATTACATATTAAAGTGAGAATGGCATGTCAATGCACAAAGAGGGAGGAAACTAGAGGAACAAACATTTTTCTTTTGTGAGAAAAATTAAGATCTATAGAGACTAAAAAAAAGAGTGATATATCTTATTTGGCCTACCTGTTAACAAGGACCATTTTACTCTTCACTTCTTTATGAATAATATTGCCACAAAGAAAATGCTCAGTCACACAATACCGATTGCTTATTACCAAGTTTTGTTTACTTAATTTATCTTCATATATATGAAATATGTGATCATTGATCTAATGGATTCATATATGTTCCTAATGGGACTTGAATCATGGATTTTTTATAACTTACCAGATCATTCTCACCACATTGTTGCAATGGTCCATCATTATTAGTAGACAAGAAATATACATTTTTCCAATTACGTTTCATGACCAACAATCTGAATTGTTTTTATTAACTTCATAAGTTAATCTAATATCACATAAATACCACATGCTATTAATGCCTAACAATGAAAAGTTATTCTATTTTTCAATATTATGTATGCGATGAAAAATATGAAGCTTTTTCCGCAATGGCACACTAATCATGCTCCCACAAACTAAAAGTTGTTTACTTTTCATGTGATTTTTTATATAACATTTTGTTGTTGTTGTTGTGGCTATATAATCATATTATTTTTATGTCTACCACATAATGTTTTTAAACTATAAATAAATCTATTATACATATTAAACACACTACAGTGATGCCCTCGCAGTTGCAAGGGCCACCATGCTAGTTAACTTTAGAAAACAATACATGATCTGTTTAGAAACAGATAGCATGTCCTAGTGGAACGCGCAGAATGGTTTTATAGTAAGGAAAGTGACATGCATTTCTCAACAACACCATAGGAATTAGTATAATAGATCAACTGCTTACACATCCGCTTGAACTTGTCCTTGAGATCGACGAGGTGATCGCTCTTGGTCATCCGGAAGTAGTAGTCCGGGTAGTCCGCCTGATACACGCAGTTCTCTGGCGTCGCCGTGCCGATGGACAGCACCGTCGCCGGGCCCTTCGCCCGCTGCGCCATTATCACCTCCTCCACCGTCACCGGCGACATCTCCACCACCTCTGCTTGATCGGCCTGCTGCCTGGCTCTATGTATGGTGCGTTACTGTTGGAAGTGCTATCACCTACGCTGATGATGGTACGGGAAGAGGCACAAGGTTATTATGTAGAGGCTAGGCAGGCCGGCCGGCCGGCTCCTGCTGGTTAAAAACAAAGATGCTGCAACGCGCAAAAGAACGTCCAGTCGTGCTTGGCGTATTCTCTAAATGGTTGCCCGGCCATCTCTTTTCTGGAGAGTGCAAATGGAGGCGAGCTACATAGAGCTTGGTATTTAAAAAATCGAAAATCATATTCACAAGTTTGAAAGAAAAAATCTTCATGTAGCCAATGATATACACTACAAGAGTGCGAAATGTCCTTGTAAAATATTTTATATTCTAGGCTACACAAAATGACAAAAGCACCGATCTAAATATAGTGAACAATGCACATTTTGAAAACTCTAAAACATGTCAAACTTCTCATTTTTTGTAGCCCAAAATAGATAATAAATTAAATTAAGATTTTGCAAACTTATAAAATATATCATTGGATACATACAAATACTTTTTCATAATTTTTTGAAACTTTTAAATTTAATTTCTTGTTTAAGAAAATAAAAGGGCTCCATATCGATCAGAAATAAGTGTGTTTAGGCCATAACCTCCGCCGTACAACCTGACACCCTCTTTCAACCCATGATGTCCATATCATCCACGACGTGAGAGAGTTCATCCAGAAGCTCGACCTACAGTCGTCTTGATATATCAAGATTTCCATGAAGACTCTCGCAACCAAGGTACATTGAAGGAAGGTTACAAGATCAACTTAACATACAAGAGATCCAAGACTTAACGTGTAACATGGAGATACCTACCACCGACACCTGAAGATCATTCATCTACACCCAAGTCATTCACTGATGCCTAGTTGAAGCCCTAGTCGACGTAGTGTCCATCCATAAACCCTAGATACATATAATCTCATCGGATGCATCTATAAACCCGATGCGATTCATCTTTGTTTTCATCGTATACGATCTTGTGACCACATCATGAATAAAGTCTAAGAGAGCTCTTCATCGTCTATTGCGTTGTAATCTTTGATCGCAATATGTTGTCCCCGAGCTCCCACCGAACAAATAAACAGTCTTCCAAACTTCGGGATTGTGATTGCCAAGGGACCTGAAAATCATCCTTTGTCAGTTGGCATGCCAAGATCGGTACACGCGTCATGCAGATTGGATGTACAACAACTACTTTGATCATGACACCAAGCTCAGGCCGGGACGCAGAAAACTCAAACCTTATTAAAGGGGAGCAAGGAATCTGGACTAGAAGCGACAGCTCCCGAGGAGCATACTTCATCAGCTACCTTTGCTATGCGTGAAGGCTACTTTGACTCCATCTAAGCGACCTTCGGGATCGACTACCGTCTGCTGCGTGAGGTGTACCTAGGGATATAGACATAATGAGTTCACGAAATCTTGTGGCATTTTTCCAATAGGCTGAATCAAAATGGCACAACCATAATTTTGATGAGAACTAGGAGAGACCATCATAAATAAACCCTTTCTAAGAGACCGTCATAACAAACCTTTACGAATGTGCCTCTCTTGTATCAAAGGGACAACCCTATTAAGAGGTCTTATATCGGGATATTTCACGAACCATATTAAGAGGTATTTATCGGGATATTTCACCATCCCTTAAACTAGGAGAGACAGCTTTACTCTAAAAGCATATCCGATATCTGAAAATGTTGGGGTCAAAAAAAAAAACTTTAATCATGTCTAGTACATGACTCAAAGAGTATGCAAATCTTTCCTTGAGTTTTGCTTTGGTGTACTTCCCCTCCTACCAAATTTAAAAAACTGAAAACACAAGTACGGTCAGGATTTACCGATACCCTTTCGTGTACTCTGAATCAAAGGAGTATTGGTTAATCCTGGCCATTTTCGTGTTTTGGTTTTTAAAATTTGGATGAAGGAGAAGAATACATAAATACATTTTCTTTTTCTTAGCACTATTGCTCCACCTGTAAGACCTATCTCAACTTTTTTAGACTAAAAACTTTCGCCATGCTAAATGCACTCTTAGTATTTTTTGTCCTATCGATTATAAGAGCATCTCTAGCAGATACTGTATTTAGCTCCGTCCCGCAAAATAACCGCCCGTTTGCGGTACGACGCGAAAAAAGTGGTTTTTCTAGATACGCAAATTGCGGTTCACTGCACATGGCGTTTACCGTAAACGAAAAGACGATCGAACGGGAAGAAATATTCACATCGCTGCCGCAACCGCCGGAGGTCGATTCCGGCCATGCCATCGTCGCCGTCACCGCCAAAAGTCGGTCGCCAAAGCTATGAAGGGTCACACGTAGCTAGCACGCGCAGCAAGCAGCCAAGCAGAGACGAATCCAGTGGAGGCGGCCAAGCAGCAAGCACGCATGGAGCAAGCAATTCCGTCCAAGCACTCACACAGCTAGCAAGCACGCGCACAGCAAGCTATTCCGTCCAAGCACGCACGCAGCTAGCCAAGCTCGCGCGCAGCAAACCAGCATGCGCGGATCCAGGCCGCGGCGGCGCGATTTCGACCGACGGCAGCGCGATTCCGGCTGGCGACGGCGTGAATCGGGGCGTATTCTCGGCGATATCTGTTTCGCGTCGACGTTATAGATAAAAAAATCATTTCACAATACACCGTATATGTTGCCCCGTCAACACGCTAAGGGATCAACTTGGTAATTGATCCATACTCCCTCCGTCCACAAATAAGTGTACATCTAGTTTGTGTCTAAGTCAAACATAACTAAATTTGACTAATTTTATGAAAAAATATAGAAACATATATTACATCAAATTGACATATTATGAAACTAGATTTAAAAATAAATTTAACGGTAATAATTTAGTGTCATAAATGTTGTTGTTGTTGTTGTTGTTGTTGTTGTTGTTGTTGTTGTTGTTGTTGTTGCTGCTGCTGTTGCTGTTGCTGTTGCTGCTGCTGCTGCTGGTGCTGGTGCTGCTGGTGCTGCTGCTGCTGCTGGTGCTGCTGCTGCTGTTGTTGTTGCTGTTGCTGTTGCTGTTGCTGCTGGTGTTGGTGTTGTTGTTGTTGTTGTTGTTGTTGTTGTTGTTGTTGTTGTTGTTGTTGTTGTTGTTGTTGTTGTTGTTGTTGTTGTTGATCAGCAAATTATCCACAATGAGAACATAGTCAGGATGTTACATTGGGAGTAGTCAGTTTAGAATGTTTAAAATTAAAGGGGTTTCATTCATATCTATGATAAGGTACTTCTATTAGAAAAGTTGTTAGAAGCAGCTAGGACAGGCAATAATGCAGATGGAATAACTTTTTCAGTTTGTCAACAAAGGATGTCCATATGCCAAAAGAAGATGAAAAGAAGGGAATACTTTTAGTGATCAGTCTAACTCTTCTGAAGCATTGCAATTTTCATCTCACCCTCTAATTTAAGCACATCAAATATGTATCAGGACAACCACTACGAAACAAACCAAATGACATGGCATCCTAGATGAAACTTGAAATGGTTTTGACACTGGGAAACCAAATATGGCACAAATGCACAAGTCAATTAAGTAGCATTACAGTACCACTGTAAAATTCAGGGCAGTTAGCTAAGTCAATTTAATTTCCCTATGCTTCTACACACTGTCTAGGCTGTAGAATACTGTTTCATGATGTAAAACAAAGTATACATATCACACACCTCTGATATATACTCAGATATCACACTTCAGATTTGGGCAGTACTCCTTCACCATATACTCTCTCCGTCCAAGAATAGATGTCTTAGGTTTTTCAAAATTTGGATGAATCTATATACTAAATAGTGTCTAGATTCATTTAAATTTTAACAAATTTTAGACATCTATTTTGGGACGGAGGGAGTACAACACTTCGCACTTCACTCTGCCCATGTTAACACTCCTGAAGAAACAAATTCATTCATGTTAACAAAGCCTTTTGCTTCGGTCCCCTTCCCCTTCTTTCAAATTTTGACAAACAAAAACTCGATACCGATTATTTAAAGGACCGTACGAACCCACCCAAAGTCCGTATGGTTCTCTTAGACATATACTCACCATATACGTATACTCATAAGCCTGCGGAAGGGAAGTTATATAACATCAACAAAATAAATTTAAAATATGACATGCAAAGACGTAGATCGCGATAATAGAAGGTGGGATCAGCCGACCGGAACGTGGATTATACTCAGTTCAACCGAGTACACATATACGAAGATATACGTGTCCTCGATATGGGTTTCGATAGGTCAAAAAAATAAAATGGCCCATGCAGCTTAACTTGATGTGGGGGGTGGGGGGGGGGGGGGGGGGAACCCAAGCACACCTTGTTAACAAATTCATTTACTGAAATTGCAGGAAACAGATCTTCAGACAAACAATTTAGCAGTAAGAAACATAGGTGTACTGAAATTAATCCAAAGAGAACATGGAGTACTACAAGTACTCTAATAGTCTTCCATCACAAGAACAAATCCATGTAACAAACAAGTTTTCCATCATAGTACATGCAACAAATCCATGACTGAAATTGCTTGTGCTAAAGGAAATGACTTAGCCATAAATATTGACAACAAGCAAGCAAATAGTGCTACACCTTTAAGATCAATTTCATTAGCACAAGCAAGTTCTACACCAAATAATGCTAGTACACCTCAAATTTCAGTACTGGAGTAGCCAATAATCTTCAACAATTTGTATAGAGCCAATAATCATCAAAAATTCTCAGTACTGGAGTAGACAATGGAGATTTGTACAGAGGGAGGAGTAAAGATGGACTTGCTGGTCACGGTGGTGGTCGTGCTGGTTGATGGCGGCCTGGTGCTCCCAAGCGTAGGCAGCGTCCTCCCGCTACTACAGTGCTGCAGGACGCCTGCCATTCTCCCCGCCACTCCCCCTCTTCTCCAAGACACCGAGGAGTAGATCCAGCACCGATGCCACTGGCACGATTAGAGCTCGGCCCTTCCCTTGGCTCGCCAGATCGAGAACCTCCGCAGAAGATCTAGCAGCATCGCTGCAGATCCGGCTACCGAAGGAGGAAAAGATGTCATTTTTAACTCGACCTAACTGCCGCAGATTCGTTGGAGAGGGAGGGAGAGGGCGCCGGCGAGGCGCACGACGGCGCGAGCAAGGGAGAGGGAGGGAGAGGCGGCCTAGACACACATGAGGCGACGAAGATGGCGACGGCGAGGGAGGATGACTGGATGAGAGGGTAGGGTGATACGCAAGCGATGGCTGTTTGTGCGACGCGGGAGGGTAAAAATGGAAACCGGAAAAAAGTTGTAACGTGACAAAATTTTGCTTACAAGATCTAAAATGTCTTATAATACGAAACGGAGAGAGTACTAGAGAGATAGAGGATTATTACCCACTGGCCACTTCCATCCTTATCTCCACATCCCGTCTTGTGCTTTGCATTTCTTGCTTGCATGTGGAAAAAATTCATACATTTGCCGCTTCACTCGACATGGAATATCTCTGGTCCGTACCATCTTCCTTTGCTGCATGTGCTTGCTACTTCATTTTTTTCCCCGAAAGGTCCATGTTACTTCATGTCCTCTAGAATTCTGATCTTATTTTTAGAGCTATTGGATTGTATGTATTACACACTTTTTTTATCTTTATACTGCATATGGTACTTTTGCCACTGGTTGAGCACCTCTGCACTAGATATTTCTATGCCCGGTCCTTCCTTGCTCTTTCTTTAGGCCCCGCTACGTTTCTGTATTTTATCCCAAAACACCAGTTTTAGTCGCAGCTGTTAAATTTACGGTCCAACATTAGTATTGTCACTTGGTTAGCCATTTTTCCCCTCTGAATCATTTGCAGCCCGTTTACAGGCGAAAACATCACGGACGTGCGGGGTGGGTTTCTTCTACAACCCGACGACACCAGAAGAGCCCGTCAACCCTAGCGCAGCGGCGACCGGCTGGGCGGCGTGAGCAGTCGAGCTGCTGGCGGTGGTGGCAGCGGTGAGCCAGGCGAGGAGGCGCAAGATCTGCGACGAGCTTCGGTGGAGCAGAGCGGCGAGTCCAGCAGCAGCGACTCGACCGGCGACGCAAGATCTGTAGGCAAGGTATTTATCCTATTCTCACTCGTCTTCCCCATCTCAGGAAGCTCATGTTCTACGACATATCCCCTTCACCGTCGTCGTCGTCGCCTCCGGTATGTTGTCTTCCCACCCCGCTAATTGTACTAGGGGGTTTGATTGATTTTGCGCCATGATGTGCGAGTTCTTGATTGGTCCCTCACCGCCTGCGTTTTCCCGCGTTCATGGTCCTGTTCTTCCTGGAGTTGCGATTAGCTACCTAGATGTGTACTGGAACCTGGAACTAGAAACACGATGCACTATTAGTTGATTGTTGCTACTCAATTCCTCGTCCGCTACCTATATGTGTACTGGAACCTCGAACTAGAATCATGATGCATTGTTTAGTTGATTGTCCGCTACCTACATTGCCACAATAGTTTGGTTCCTTCATGGTGTCTATTGGCCATTGATACAGTGCCACAATAGTTGAGTGAGTGATATTATTTTAACACTCTAACTAAGATCCTTGCCATAAAAAAGTTGTGGCGACAACACAGTTCTTAATATAGCAGTGTTGCTCTGTATCAAGGCCATAAAAAAGTTGCTTTCTTCTCCTATTGACCTTTTGAATTTTGGATTGGTCCTAATTCTGAACCACATTGTTGTTCTGCATGTTGATTGGTTCTAATTTCAGATTAAGCACGCTTACTTCTGACTGCTGTATTTGCACGTCCTCATCTTGTGTTCCTCGTTGTATGTCAAGTCCATGTTCAAATTTGAGAAGTGGACTTTAGCTATTGTACTATGCATGAGAAGTTGACGTTAGCTATTGTTTTCTGAAGATGCTATGCTCTTGTTCTATGAATGAAGTTTATGTGACTTCTTTTCTGTTTTTTCCTGTATAGAATGCAAATTTAATGATCATTTCTAGATAAATAGGGTTGTTTCATGTCTTCTTTATGCTTAGGAGAAGTGGGCTTTGAATTTTTTTGTACAAATGTTTTTTTGAAAGTAATTCAATTGATTTTTTTAGAGTTGCAAACAAATTTAATGTACTATGTTCGCTTGTGTTTTTAGTAAGAAGGTAAAATTACAAGCTCATAAGAAACATAGCCATCCAGTCTAACTTTTTCTAGGAGATAGAAGTATGTCCAAGATATGTGCTAAGCCATGAATTATTAATCTGCACCGTGATTTGACTGAAAGTGAAGATGTCAGTATGTCACAATGCATACAGATGTTCCACACAATTGATAATTGATGTTTAAGCATTTCCATGTCACCAAGAAATTCTTTATGACAAATCACTCTCGTGATTACTTTATTAGAGAAAACTATTACCTCCGTTCGCAAATAAGTGTACTTCTACCTTCTTTAAAATAACGACACTACGCAGGCACCGTCCAGGATCTCCCGCTCCAAACTCTCACGCCGGCGTCGTACCTGCACTCCACCGCCACCTCACCGCCGGACGTCCGTGATCTCCCAGTAAGGTACACATACTCTCACCTCGACCAGTCTGTCGATCCTTCTTGGCTAGTAATTGTTTTGTTAGCCAAAGCATGTTTGTTAGGCACTTGTTAATTTCCTAGGGCATCGCTATCTCAGATCTCCCCTGTTGCAATTCTATGAATACATTTTATATGATCTTTGTCGGTTTTGGAGGCAATTTCCTGGTGAGTGGACGACAGTTCTATGCTCACAGAAGTTTATCAGTAGCAATAGTTTGCAGTAGCAAACAACAAAGCAACAACAATAGTAAAACAAGAGCAATAGTAACAGTAGTAGCAAACAGTAGGATATGAGCGTGGTAGGCATAGGGATGGATGGACGGGCGTTGCATGGACGAGTCTAAACATGTAACTTCAAGATCTAGGGAAATTGCAGATAAAGAAGAATAAGCATCCAAGTACTAAACAATCATAGGCATGTAATCCATATATAATCATGCGTGCTCGCAATGAGAACTTGCACAACATCTTTTGTCCTGCCATTCCGTTGCAGCGGGGCCTGTAACATCCCAAAAATATTAAACATGGATCATCAAATACTAATCATCAAAATTAGGGTTAACAAAAACTTTCTATCTAAAAATATGAGAGTATTCATATGTATGTGTATTTGAAATTTGGATTCTTTTGAATTCCCATGGTTCTGTGTTTCTTTGCTTGTAAATTGATTCTTAGGTGAATTAAACATCATCTAAATCATTCCTAAAATTTTCCAAAAGACAAACAACTCAAAATGAACAAATGAAGTGAATGGTCATTTTTGCCAAATTAACTATCATGCTTACTTTGGCTATTCCAAGCACTCAAAACTTAACAGAAACATTTGTGGATCTTTGCACCCCTTGTTAGTACTCATAATGAGGTACCAAGGCCCACTTTGTGATCTTCCAAAAACATTCAAATGCTAAGTTTAAATGATATTTTAAAATTGAATCTATCTCATATGGGAAGATCCCCCTATTTCAAAAACCTCTCAAACAAGCTCAATTTTAAAACCCAAGCACCCATAGAATCCCCAGCACATGCCTAGCACACCCACCAAAAATCTTTTCAAAATTCAAAAGTAAGTTTCTTGCGGCCATTTCATCAAACACCTTGCAGATTCAAATCAAACAAATCACAAACACTATAGTGTGTAGTAAATTTGGCCTAACTTGTTCCCTCTCTGGTTGCAACTAGTCTTTGGTAGATCATCTAGCTCAATTGTAAACCTCTAGCACCACTATGAGCTTGCCTTGCCATCAATGCTGAGCAGGCCGAGCCTCACCATGCCACCCCAAGGTGGACATCAATCTAGAGGAAGAACTAGTTGTGCCAACCTTGTCTGGGAGGTAGCCAACACCTTATCGCACCCTCTCGACCAGACCTAGCTCAAAGATAGAGACCAGAACCGCCAGGAACGCCGTGCCCGCGCCGCTGTCGACCATGCCGACGCGCACCACCATGCACGCGTCGTTACCACTCAACCCGACCACCTCGAGCCCTTGCCGCCCGCCAGCATGAACCCCACCATCCCAGGAGACCACTAGAGATGATCGTTTCCTCGCCCGTACCCCGTAGACACCGCTCGCCGTGGAGTTCGCCGTCTCTGCCGCGCAGAGCACTGCATGTTCCCGACCGATTGCCACCGCCCCTAAGCACGCATTCAAGTCCTAGAGCATCAACAGGAGACCGCGCGTCGATCGCCACCCTCATCCATGCCTCTAGCAGCCCGTAGCCATGTCACCACTGCCGCCTGCCCATCCCTCTCGGTCTCGCCGTCGAACCTATAAAAGGAGGCCACCCCCAGCCGTTTGAAGCACACCATTCCACTCCCCTCACCTGACTGATCGTTCCACCCTCTAGCCGGAGCACGAGGAGCAGCAGCTCGCCGGAATTGCACCGGAGCAGGCCGCCTCTGGAGGAGAAGGGGGCCGTTGATTTCGACCACCCCCGGAGCTGCCTCGACCGTCCCTGAGCTCGCCGTTGACCACTCGTTCGTTTGCCCGCCTCGCCGTCATTGCTGGAGCCCTGGTATGCCCCCTATGCACCCCCACTGAGCCGCTAGGGTTCGAGCTCGCCGGTGACATGTTCATCGTCGACGACGACCCTCAGTCGTCGATCTCCCTTCTAATCCAACGAACAACGCCGCCCCGTACCGCTTCGCGCGTTATGAGCCACTGACTAGTGGAACCCCCCTGTCAGCTGCGCTCCGCACTACGGAGTGAAACTGGGCCGGCCCATTTACCTCTCCCGCGCGACCCAACAGTTTGAATTTAGACTTTTCCTTTTTAATTCAAACCCAGTTCTATACCTAGTTTCAAAAACCAACCCAGCTCGATC
This sequence comes from Avena sativa, assembly GCA_916181665.1. NCBI lineage: Eukaryota > Viridiplantae > Streptophyta > Magnoliopsida > Poales > Poaceae > Avena > Avena sativa. The sequence goes on along the minus strand of OV702294.1, from coordinate 153,609,467 downwards.
CAATGAACCAAATTGCATGAAAACAATTTTGTTAGAAAGGTACTAAAGAGCTTAATCCAAGCCCGTTGTTTTCAAATCATTTGGATCTGTAGATCAACCTTGGTAAAAATAACAAGTCAAAAGCTTTTCTGTATTCAAACATTTTTCAAATTTCAACCATAAGAGCTTTTGAGTTGATTCCAACTCTCAAAAATCAAATTTAATCATACCTTTTAGAATATATAAAAACATATGGGTTTACTTACAGAAATAATGTTCAAATAACAAAATAATGCCACATAGGCATTTCTAATCACTTTATTTATTAAAATAAAAAGATTAAACCTTATTAAATTGTGACACCACTTTAAATCACATTCCCATATACTGAAATATGTGGTGATGACATGTGTCAACATGATCCCATGTTTGGTTTGGAGAATATTAAATCTTAATTAGTTTTTCAATGAGTAGAAATTACTTTTCTCAAATTAAAATGAATAAGACAAATGCTTTAATCTTGTAATGTTAAGTGATGATGCTAGATCATCTATGGTACACCCTTGTGTGATGATTGAAAGTAGTTAAGTGTTGTTTGGTGATTGTGCACATCGTATTTATTTATAGATGCTAGTACCGACCAAGGATACGAAGATGAAGGAGGATACTACGAGGAAGAAGCCGAGGAGAACTTCAACCACTGCTATGCTCAAGGCAAGCCTAATACCACTGGTTGATTTAGCAAGATAACACTTGCAAGTTACCCTATCTATGCAAGCTACTAACTTAGCAATCTTATACCATTTGTTAAATCCTCCTAGCTTTTACTTGCAAGCTTTAAGCTTTATTTCTTTATCAAAGCTTTCTCTTAGAGTTTACATAGTGAATTGTAGATACTAGAAAGATATTGGAAGGTTGCATAAAGAGCATTAAATTTGTCCTAAGTTACATAATATTGATGTCATCGTAAGGCAGGAGATTGAACTTAGCAAATCTCCACTGGTTTACCACCCCTCATTAGTACTTACCACCACTTGTAGATGCTAGTGCTAAGCATAAATCTTGATCAAACTTTAGATGGGAATACTTGGTGAAACTGGTTATGAAAACCTTAGAATGATGAGTCATTCTACTGAAATGTTTTGACATGTGTTCTCGAACATCAGATGAGTTTGATGATGAAAATGTTGAGGCATGAGCCTTAGCCCTTGTAAAACTGATGGTTGTCTGGATGCGATACCATTCCAATTTTACCGTACAACCATAATACCCGAAAATTGGGTAGGGCTTGACTGGAAATTTATATACCTTAGTATGGGTTCCCTTGCGGCCAAGGTCTGAGCTGAGGCTACCTTGTGAAGATTGTCCACCTGTGCAGTACCCAAGATGATAGTTGGTCATGGTTGGGAGGCCAAACTCACAGGAGAGGTGCCTATACTAGGGCGTGTAATTGAAAGGTTAGGATTGATTATCCGCATACTGAGTATGGTGAATTCGGGATTTGTTCCTGACGGATGTATCGAATGTTGTGGTGAAAGTGTATAATCTCTGTAGAGTGTCAAACTATTCGAATAGCCGCGTCCGCGGTTATGGACAGTTGGAGTGGCCATACTGTTACCCCGTCAGATGTTTTCAAAATGACTTGTGAAATGAATTGAGACTTTGACTTGACCACAACAGGGTTGTGATATGAAATTCAAGTTCCCACTTAGGTGTTATAAAACTTCAACTAGCTTTCTTTGCTTCTGAACTTAGTAGAGGTAAATCTGGCTTTTTCCAAAATAACCCTAGAGCTTAGTGTCCTACTACAAAAAACCCCTTAACTGTTAGTATTAGTTTGTGAGTACTTAAAGAGTACTCATGGCTTTGTCCCTGGCTATTTCCATGGCCAGACTATGAAGAGGAGTATCAGGATGATGGACCGCGGGAAGGATATGTCAACTAGGATCATCTCCCATCGTCAGCATTGCCTGTGACCCCAAAGATGGAGCTTCGCCTATGCTACCGTTATTATTACGTTATTTTGTTGCTTGAGTTGTATTAAGAACTGGATCATGAGATCCTTATTTGTGTAAGACCTTATGTATGGTTTGTAATGGATGATGTACTATGATATCCAAATCTGTTATATCTCGCAAAAATGGTAATCCTGGGATTGTGATGTATGGCATAACAGGCATCTGGGATTAAAAATCCGGGTGTTGACAAGTTGGTATCAGAGCCATCCTGACCATAGGAGGCCCTAGTTAGAATGTACGTTCGAATCAAAAAATTAGTTTCAAAACCAAAGGAAGTGAGTATTTACAAAAACTTATTTCCCATTCTTATCACCTTGATTCTTTCATGAAAATTCATATTCCTCAAAAACTCTTACAAAATACATAAAACTTGACACACTTGATCACTCTACTAACTTACTCATCCTACCTTCTTATGGATGGACATGAAGTACAACAAGTTCTATCAGTTGGGGAATGGAGGAGAACTCATCTTTGAGCGTGACTTGGATCAGCTTCCGGAACTTCTAGAGCGTCCGCACCCCGAGTTCTTCGGAGCTCAGCTCAATGATCAAGGAGGAGAAGGTCTGCAGTGGCTAGTTGTTGCAAGTCTCAGAGGAAAGATTGAACCTCCCACTACATAGGGAATTCAGTTTACCTTAAGAGAGAACAACTGGCTAGATAGACTTGCTAGGGCCATGCAGGAAGCTCTTGCCCGTCTAGGTGGGCAGAGTATCAATTAGATCAAGGGTACCCGCTTTGAGTTTTACCCAAGGCATGATGCTATGGGACAGCCACTGGAAGCCCCACATCACCCCGAGCTGAAGACTCAGTTGGACCACCTTAGCTTCATGATGTATGATCGTCAGCAGGAGTTGGACAATGCCCGTGATTACTCCAAGCACAAGTCCGCCATCATCAAGACGAAGGATCAGACCATCGCCATGCTAGCAAAGGATCGCAAGTCTCGTCGCCGTCAGCTCGACAAGAAGGAGCGCATCATTGCACGTATTCACCACCGTTATCTCGGATTTGGAGGAGACCATTCACGAGAGAGACATGTAGTTGGAGGAAAGGGAGAATGCCGGAGAAGATCTTCGTGGAGATCCCTACTCCTATCTCAGTGATGATGACGATTTTCTGGAGGATCAGGCCATGGACTTCTTCACCGACGAGGATGACTTCACCTTCATCGATGACGATGATGAGGATGACGATTACACTGACTCCGAGCAGTAATAGCACTTGAGCACTAGCGTTAGTGAGTTGTATTCGGTTCCACTGTATCGTAGTTTCTAGAATGGTTCTTAAAACCATCTGTTTTCCTTTGTTGTGGTGTGTGTTGTACCGTGTGCTATGAACGAATGAATGAAAAGCAAGTTGCTAAAAAATCTGAGTCAAACTTTAAAAACTTTTCAAAGTCCCAGAGCCTTAGAAATTTCCCTCTTTTCTCATGATCTATCTCAATATTCAGATGCCTCGCGGAGGGAGTGGTTCATCCCCGGACCCGATGTTGCAGATCTTGCAAATGTTGGTTTCTGACCGTGAAGCTGAAAGAGCAGAACGTCAAGCCAACTTAGCCACCCTTCAGCAGATAGCTCAGCTGGCCCACAACAATCAAGGCCAAGGAAATCAGGACAACCATGGATCTAAGCTCAAGAATTTCCAGAATACCAACCCACCCGTTTTCACTAAGTCAGAAGAGCCCCTAGATGCAGATGATTGGCTGCAAACCATGGAAAACAACCTGGAAGTTGCCGGAGTGGAAGCTAACAAGAAAGTTTTGTTCGCCACCCACTATCTAGCTGGAGATGCAAGAGCATGGTGGAACAGCATTCGTGCAATGACCGGAGGACAGATGATGACCTGGGAGGAATTCAAGGTCAAGTTCAGCAGAACCCATGTGCCACCAGGTTTGATCAAGAGGATGAGAGATGAATTCAGAGAACTGAAGCAAGGAAGGATGACCGTAGTGGAATACCATGACAAATTCTTGTCATTAGCTAGGTATGCCCCGGATGAGATCGACACTAAAGCCAAGAAGAAAGAAAGATTCTTGAATGGTTTGCATGATGAGATGCAGACTGTGTTGGTCAATATTCCCTTTGCTGATATTGAAGCCCTCGTCGATTTTGCCATTCAGATGGAAGGAAAGATCAACCAAGCCAATCAGAACCACAAGCCCCGCATGATGCATCAGCCAGGAACCCATCATACACCAAAGTATCGCCCCAACCCATCTCCAGGATTTGCCCCGAGAACCAACAGACCCCCGATGAACCGTCCGACCTATCCCAACCATGGAAACCCAAGGCCCGGAGGAAATCACAACAACCCCGGCAACTCTGGCAATTTCAACCGTGCACCACCCAAGTTCAACAACAACAATGCTGCCGCCAACACCAACACTGCCCCAAGGACTAGAAGCAATGCTGTGCCTGTTGCATCAAAGGACAAGTCACAAGTGACTTGTTATGACTATGGAAATAAGGGTCACTACTCCAATGAGTGCCCCAAGAAGAATGCCGCAGCCCCCAATGCAAATGCCCCAGCTCAGCAGCAGCGTCGTGTTCAGCCCGGAAGAAGGTTTGCCCCAGGGAACTCTCTAAACCGCAGCGGCCGTCTTTTTCTCATGCATGCTGAAGAAGCCTAGGAAGCACCAGATGTCGTGCTGAGTATGTTTTCTGTTAATTCAGTACTTGCTAGAGTGTTGTTTGATTCTGGTGCATCGCACTCATTTGTCACCGAAGAATTTGCATGCACTAGTAAGATTCAACCAACCAAACTGAAGCATGTTATGATTGTTCAAATCCCCGGTTCCACCACCAAAGCTAGGCAAATTTTCAAAGCCGTCCCTATCCGAATCCATGGCATAGATTTTTATGCTAATCTAATAGTACTCGGAACTAAAGGTTTGGAAGTAGTACTAGGAATGGATTGGATGTCCAAACATAAAGGATTAATTGACTGTGCCAAGAAAGCCATAACCATGACCAGTACAGCCGAAATATTAGTCGAGCATGTATCTAAAACCTTACCTTGTTAACTCAAGTGAAACAAGAGTATAGCCCAACCTACCATTGACCAAGTCCGGATAGTCTGTGAATACCCCGATGTATTTCCAGATGTTTTGCCTGGTATGCCCCCAGATCGGGATATCGAGTTTATCATTGAATTAATCCCTGGAACAAGACCCATAGCCCAGATACCATATAGTATGAACCCGTCCGAACTAGCAGAACTAAAGAAGCAACTGGATGCCATGTTGGAAATTGGATTGATTCAACCAAGTGCGTCACCATGGAGATCACCTGTCTTGTTCGTGGACAAGAAAGATGGAGGTAACCGTCTGTGTACGGATTATCAGAAATTGAATGATGTCACTGTTAAGAACAAGTACCCATTGCCCAAGATAGAAGACCTGTTTGACCAGTTGACTGGTGCCAAGGTGTTTTCTAAGATTGATCTTAGAACTGGCTATCATCAACTCAAGATTCGCGCAGAGGATATTCCAAAGACTTCCTTTACCACCAGATATGGATTATACGAGTATACTGTCATGTCTTTTGGATTAACCAATGCCCCCGCTTATTTCATGAATCTCATGAATAAGATTTTTATGGACTTCTTGGATAAGTTTGTCGTTTTTTTCATCGACGACATTCTGATTTATTCCAAATCAGAAGACGAACATGAGCTACACCTAAGGGCCATTCTTGGAACCCTTAGAGAGCATCAGTTGTATGCCAAGTTTAGCAAATGTGAATTCTGGTTATAGGAGGTAGGATTCCTCGGCCACATTGTATTAGCCGGAGGAATTGCCGTTGACCCTGCAAAGGTGAAAGATGTCAAAGATTGGCAAGCCCCAACCACCCAAACCCAAGTTCGTGCATTTCTCGGATTGGCGGGATACTACCGCAAGTTCGTAGAAGGATTCTCGAGTATCGCCAGACCCATGACCCAATTGCCGAAGAAGGACAAGAAGTTTGAATGGACGGAAAAATGTGAAGCGAGTTTTCAAGAACTCAATAGAAGATTGATTTCAGCCCCAATCTTGATCATGCCGGATATCACGAAGCCCTTTGATGTATATTGTGACACATCCAAGATCGGTCTCGGATGTGTGCTAATGCAAGAAGGCAAAGTTATATCCTATCTATCCTGACAACTGAAACAGCATGAGCAAAACTATCCAACCCATGACCTACTCGCAGCCATAGTTCTAGCCCTGAAGACATGGAGGCATTACCTGATGGGAAACCGTTGTGAGATTTATTTAGATCACAAGAGCCCGAAGTATATATTCACTCAGAAGGAACTGAATATGAGGCAAAGAAGATGGATTGAGCTAATTAAGGATTATGACCTGGACATTCACTATCACCCCGGTAAAGCCAACGTGGTAGCAGATGCCCTTAGCAGATTGCCGTGCCGCTTGAACTCCATGATTTTGAAGGAGCAACCAAGCCTGCACAAAGAGATGGAGGATTTCCGAATGGAATTAGTGAGTGAAGGATTTTTGGCTAGCATAGAACTTCAACCCACTTTGATTAGTCAGATCAAAGAGGCGCAAAAAGGAAATGCTAGTATCGACGGAATCAAGCGTCGTATCGGTATAGGCAAAGTACCCGGATTCACCGAAGACGAAGAAGGAGTTCTGTGGTACAAAGGACGTCTTTGTGTACCAGCAGATTCAGAGTTAAAAGAAGTTATTCTGAAGGAAGCTCATGATACTCTATCCACCCCGAAGGAACGAAGATGTATCAGGATTTGAAAGAACAATTCTGGTGGCTTAAGATGAAGAGATCAATTGGAAGCTATATTGCCAAGTGTGATATATGTCAGAGAGTCAAGGCGGGACATCAAAGACCCACAGGATTGTTGCAACTACATGACAGATTCCGGAATGGAAATGGGATTCCATTGGAATGGACTTTATCACCGGATTGCCTACTTCTAGTAGGGGAAATGAATCTATCTGGGTCATAGTTGACAGATTGTCCAAAGTATCCCATTTCTTACCAGTCAAGACCACATATCAGAGTTCGAAGCTAGCGGAGTTATACATTGCTAGAATCATCAGTTTCCACGGAGTCCCCAAGAACATCGCATCGGATCGAGGAACTCAGTTTATCTCGAGATTCTGGAAGAAAGTCCAAGAATATTTAGGAACCCGACTAGATTTCAGCACAGCTTATCACCCTCATACCTATGGACAAACGGAGCGAGTAAATCAAATACTCGAAGACATGTTGAGAGCATGTGTGTTAGAGTATGGATCTAAATGGGAAGACTGTCTGTCTTTCGTAGAATTTTCTTACAACAATAGTTATCAAGCTAGTTTGCAAATGGCCCCATTTGAATTCATGTATGGAAGAAAGTGTCGCACCCCTTTGAACTGGTCGGAAGTAGGAGAGAGTCAGATTTTCGGACCCGACATCCTACGAGAAGCAGAAGAGAAAGTTCACAAGATTCATGAGCACCTCAAGACCGCTCAGTCAAGACAGAATAGTTACACCGACAAGAGACGTCGAGACCTCGCCTTCAACATCGGAGACTTTGTGTACCTGCAAGTGTCGCCATTGAAAGGAATGCAGCGTTTCCAGCTGAAAGGAAAGTTAGCCCCAGATATATCGGACCCTTCAAGATTCTAAACCGTCGAGGAGAAGTGTCGTATCAATTGGAACTGCTAGAAGAAATGTCAGCCGTGTACAATGTGTTCCATATCTCATTACTTCGCAAGTGCCTCGAAGTTCCGGAGAAGACTGAAGTTTTCAAGAACATTGATCATCGGACCATATAGATCAACGATGACCTGACCTATCCTGAAGTACCCATACGTATTTTGGCGGAAGCTTTCTGAACCACCAGGACCCGAAGCATCAAGTTTCTCAAGATCCAGTGGAGCAACCACACGGAAGAAGAAGCTACCTTGGAGCGCGAAGATCACATCAGGACAGAGTTTCCCAATCTCTTCAAATCCTAGGTAATCTTTTTTTGTCCTTTTTAAAATATCGGGACGAGATTTTGTTTAAGGGGGGGAAGGTTTGTAACATCCCAAAAATATTAAACATGGATCATCAAATACTAATCATCAAAATTAGGGTTAACAAAAACTTCCTATCTAAAAATATGAGAGTATTCATATGTATGTGTATTTGAAATTTGGATTCTTTTGAATTGCCATGGTTCTGTGTTTATTTGCTTGTAAAATGATTCTTAGGTGAATTAAACATCATCTAAATCATTCCCAAACTTTTCCTAAACACAAACAACTCAAAATGAACAAATGAAGTGAATGGTCATTTTTGCCAAATTAACTATCATGCCTACTTTGGCTATTCCGAGCACTCAAAACTTAACAGAAACATTTGTGGATCTTTGCACCCCTTGTTAGTACTCATAATAAGGTACCAAGACCCACTTTGTGATCTTCCAAAAACATTCAAATGCTAAGTTTAAATGACAGCTTAAAATTGAATCTATCTCATATGGGAAGATCCCCCTATTTCAAAAACCTCTCAAACAAGCTCAATTTTCAAAACCGAAGCACCCACAGAATCCCCAACACATGCCTAGCACACCCACCAAAAATATTTTCAAAATTCAAAAGTAAGTTTCTTGCGGCCATTTCATCAAACACCTTGCAGGTTCAAATCAAACAAATCACAAACACTATAGTGTGTAGTAAATTTGGCCTAACTTGTTCCCTCTCTGGTTGCAACTAGTCTTTAATAGATCATCTAGCTCAATTGTAAACCTCTAGCACCACTGTGAGCTTGCCTTGCCATCAATGGTGAGCAGGCCGAGCCTCACCATGCCGCCCCAAGGTGGATAGCAAGCTAGAGGAAGAACTAGCTGTGCCAACCTTGTCTGGGAGGTATCCAGCACCTCACCACCCCCTCTCGACCAGCCCTAGATCAAAGACAGAGACCAGAACCGCCAGGAACGTCGTGCTCGCGCCGCTGTCGACCATGCCGATGCGCACCACCGTGCACGCGCCGTTCCCACTCAACCCGACCACCTCGAGCCCTTGCCGCCCGCCAGCATGAACCCCACCGTCCCAGGAGACCACTAGACATGATCGTTTCCTCGCTCGTACCCCGTAGCCACCGCTCGCCGCGGAGTTTGCCGCCTCTGCCACGCAGAGCACCGCACGTTACCGACCGATTTCCACCTCCCCTAAGCACGCATTGAAGTCCTAGAGCATCGCCAGGAGACCGCGCGTCGATCGCCACCCTCAGCCATGCCTCTAGCAGCCCGTAGCCATGTCGCCACAGTCGCGTGCCCATCCCTCTCGGTCTCCCCGTCGAACCTATAAAAGGAGGCCACCCCCAGTCGTTTGAAGCAAACCATTCCACTCCCCTAACCTCACTGATCGTTCCACCCTCTAGCCGGAGCATGAGGAGCAGCAGCTCGCCGGAATTGCACCGGAGCAGGCCGCCTCTGGAGGAGAAGGGGGCCGTTGATTTCGACCACCCCCGGAGCTGCCTCGACCGTCCCTGAGCTCGCCGTCGACCACTCATTCGTTTACCCGCCTCGCCGTCGTTGCTGGAGCCCTGGTATGCCCCCTATGCACCTCCACTGGGCCGCTAGGGTTCGAGCTCGCCGGTGACATGTTCATCGTCGATGACGACCCTCAGCCGTCGAACTCCCTTCTAATCCGATGAACCACGCCGCCCCATACCGCTTCGCATGTTATGAGCCACTGACTAGTGGAACCCCCCTGTTAGCTGCGCCCCGCGCTACGGAGTGACACTGGGCCGGCCCATTTACCTCTCCCGCGCGACCCAACAGTTTGAATTTAGACTTTTCCTTTTTAATTCAAACCCAGTTCAGTACCTAGTTTCAAAAACCAACCCAAATTGATCCAATGAACCAAATTGCATGAAACCAATTTTGTTAGAAAGGTACTGAAAAGCTTAATCCAAGACCGTTGGATTCAAATCATTTGGATCTGTAGATCAACCTTGGTAAAAATAACAAGTCAGAATCTTTTGTGCATTCAAACATTTTTCAAATTTCAACCATAAGAGCTTTTGAGTTGATTCCAACTCTCAAAAATCACATTTGATCATACCTTTCAGAATATATAAAAACATATGGGTTTACTTACAAAAATAATGTTCAAATAACAAAAGAATGCCACATAGGCATTTCTAGTCACTTTATTTATTAAAATAAAAAGGTTAAACCTTATTAAATTGTGACACCACTTTAAATCACATTCCCATATACTGAAATATGTGGTGATGACATGTGTCAACATGATCCCATGTTTGGTTTGGAGAATATTAAATCTTAATTAGTTTTTCAATGAGTAGAAATTACTTTTCTCAAATTAAAATGAATAAGACAAATGCTTTAATCTTGTAATGTTAAGTGATGATGCTCGATCATCTATGGTACACCCTTGTGTGATGATTGAAAGTAGTTAAGTGTTGTTTGGTGATTGTGTACATCGTATTTATTTATAGACGCTAGTACCGACCAAGGATACGAGGAGGAAGGAGGATACTACGAGGAAGAAGCCGAGGAGAACTTCAACCACTGCTCTGCTCAAGGCAAGCCTAATAGCACTGGTTGATTTAGCAAGCGAACACTTGCAAGTTACCCTATCTATGCAAGATACTAACTTAGCAATCTTATACCATTTGTTAAAACCTCCTAGCTTTTACTTGCAAGCTTTAAGCTTTATTTCTTTATCAAAGCTTTATCTTAGAGTTTACATAGTGAATTGTAGATACTAGAAAGATATTGGAAGTTTGCATAAAGAGCATTAAATTTGGCCTAAGTTAGATAATCTTGATGTCATCCTAAGGCAGGAGATTGAACTTAGCAAATCTCCACTGGTTTACCACCCCTCATTAGTACTTACCACCACTTGTAGATGCTAGTGCTAAGCATAAAACTTGATCAAACTTTAGATGGGAATACTTGGTGAAACTGGTTATGCAAACCTTAGAATGATGATTCATTCTACTGAAATGTTTTGACATGTGTTCTCGAACACCAGATGAGTTTGATGATGAAAATGTTGAGGAATGAGCCTTAGCCCTTGATAAAATTGATCGTTATCTGGATGCGATACCATTCCAATTTAACCGTACAACCACAATACCCGAAAATTGGGTAGGGCTTGACTGGAAATATATATACCTTAGTATGGGTTCCCTTGCTTCCAAGGTCTGAGCTGAGGCTACCTTGTGAAGATTGTCCACCTGTGCAGTACCCAAGATGACAGTTGGTCATGGTTGGGAGGCCAAACTCATAGGAGAGGTGCCTATACTAGGGCGTGTAATTGAAAGGTTAGGATTGATTATCTGCATATTGAGTATGGTGAATTTAGGATTTGTTCCTGATGGATGTATCGAATGTTGTGGTGAAAGTGTACAATCTCTGCAGAGTGTCAAACTATTCGAATAGCCGCGCCCGCGGTTATGGATAGTTGGAGTGGCCATACTGTTCCCCCGTCAGATGTTTTCGAAACGACTTGTGAAATGAATTGAGACTTTGACTTGACCACACTAGGGTTGTGATATGAAATTCAAGTTCCCACTTAGGTGTTATAAAAGTTCAACTAGCTTTCTTAGCTTCTGAACTTAGTAGAGGTAAATCTAGCTTTTTGCAAAACAACCCTAGAGCTTAGTGTCCTACGACAAAAACCCCCTTAACTGTTAGTATTAGTTTGCGAGTACTTAAAGAGTACTCATGGCTTTGTCCCTGGCTATTTACGTGGCCAGACTATGAAGAGGAGTATTAGGATGATGGACCGCAGGAAGGATATGTCAACTAGGATCATCTCCCATCGTCAGCATTGCCTGTGACCCCGAAGATGGAGCTTCGCCTACGCTATCGTTATTATTACGTTATTCCGCTGCTTGAGTTGTATTAAGAACTGGATCATGAGATCCTTATTTGTGTAAGACCTTATGTATGGTTTGTAATGGATGATGTACTGTGATATCCAAATCTGTTACGTCTCACAAAAATGGTAATCCTGGGATTGCGATGTATGGCATAACAGGCATCTGGGATTAAAAATCCTGGTGTTGACAGGGCCTCAAGGGAACTACTGGCAATTAAGGTGCTCCTTTTAATAGAGCACCGGAGCAAAGCATTAACACTTCGTGAACACATGTGATCCTCACATCACATCCATCCCCTCCGGTTGTCCCAATTTCTGTCACTTCGGGGCCTTTGGATCCGGACAATGATATGTGTACACAACTTGCAGATAAGATCACAAACAATACTATCATAATTATTCAATAATAAGTTCAGATCTGAGATCATGACACTCGGGCCCTAGTGACAAGCATTAAGCACAACAAGTTGCAACAATGTCAAATAGCACTAATAGAGATACTAGGCACCATGCCCTAACAATCTTATTCGATTACATGATAGAACTCATCAAATCCCTACCATCCCCATAGCCTACAGCGGGGGATTACTCACTCATGGATGAGGGAAACATTGATGGTTGATGGAGAGGCGTTGGTGTTGGGGATATGCTATATGAGTATCCTCATAACATGTCTCTTATCCGGATAACCCGGATGACCCACAGTTAGTAGCATGCCCATGGCCTGCTGGGCGGCCCAGTTAGATGGATCCAGAAGGGAAGCCCATGCCGGATAAAGGAAGGCTACGGTGGAGTCACCAGCGTACCCGGAGCCTTGGAGTACAAGACACGCTAGACTAGTAATAGACGGTGTAGGACTGTGTAACCTGTCCGGCTAGGACTTTTCCCTGTAACCCTAGGACCTGTCGACTATATAAGTCGGGACTATGGGATACTTTAGGTAACGATCATAGAAAATCTCAGACAACTTCACATAACCTCGCACAGCGCACCAATCCCTGTAACTCGGCGTATTGCCCTTATAGTGATTTATAGCAGGAGTAGGATTCCGCCACCGTTGTGGGATCTGAACCTGGGTAAGCTGTGTTACCTCGTACCCGTCAACCCTCCGCCTTCCCCCACGTCTCTAAACACGCACTGTGAGGACCCCTCCATGGCATACTCGTCGGCAATACCACGACAGTTGGCGCCCACCTTGGGGCAAGAGGCGCTTCAGGCTCTTCAGCGGGCGAGGACCAAGATCTTCACGGGAATCGGCGAAACCGTAGCCATCGGTCGTGTTCTCTTCTCCGGCAACATTCCAATGGTCCCTCCCGACGAGTTCTGGATCCCAGCGAAGACGAACCCTACGCGGTGTTCGATCATTCCTATCGGAGACATCCAACTCTTCATTGGCAAAACCGACTTGGGCACTATTTCCCTGGGAGTTGGAGGCGCATCAAGACCCGCACGGACCACCTACAGGTAGGATATGTTCGCGGAAGGATCGATGTCAGATCTCTCTTCGAAGTTTGTCGGCAAAGATCGGAAAAATTCAAGGCCCACCCAAACCCTGTGCAGGATATAACGGTGGAAGATCACTGCAAGTCCATCGGCTTCGTCCGTGCGTCTGGACAGCAGAGATCCAAGTTCGTCGGCGTGGTTACCATCTTCGATCTGGCGCATTGCATTGAGAGAGAGGGCGAAAACCCCTACGATTACCTTGCCAGGTGGCTCCGTATACGAGCCGATCTGGCCCACTACCCCAATGATGATTCCATGTATCACTTTGTGGAAGGACTAGACCACGACACGCTTCTCCGACATTCTCTAAGGCGGCAGCAGGCTTCAGGACGCCTTACCTTTGAAGGCATGGTAAACACCATCAACAACTACGAGGAGGTCGAAGCGGCAGCTCAGACCGCGCTTGCGCTCATTGACGGAGCCCCTCCGATTCAGCCACCGCCACCACCGCCTCTGGCCGCCATCGCCGCAGTTGCACCACCACCTCCAGTCATCGTTGCTGCTATTCCCTCCGACTCTGTGATTGACGCGCTATACGCCGACTTCAGTGCAGATTCAGAGGAGATAGACTTCAGTCCATAAGAGCTAGACTCCGCCATGCAGGAGATGGAGGAAGAGTACACGCGCGAAGAGCAGCCAACAATGCCGTCACGTCTCGAGAGGTGTTCGTCACCATTGGGACAGCGATGGATGAAGATCAACCCGGACGAGCAACGCCTACAGCTCTAGACAAAGGGAAGGGGCCACCTATTGCTACCGACAATGATCACGCAAAGGTCATGCCCCCTCCGCCTAACCCGGTGCAACAGCCACAGGAACTCGGCACCGGCCCGAGCAACAACAACACCGCAAACCTGCCACCTCCGGCATCTACGTCTGCTGCTGCCCAAGTTACTCCAGTTGATAGAGTGATGTACGACAATCTCCTCGTCGAGCCACTGACCATATCTCATATCCAGAACGTGACCCAGCTTGACAAGAAGCGCCAGCAGCTGCTGGAGGAAGTACAGGCATCGCGGAGCAAGGCGCTAAGCTAGATCGAGATCTGGTCAACGCGCAGAAATCCATAGAGAAAGCTAGATCAATGGAGGCCGAGTACAAGACTCTGCTGCAGCAGCAGAAGGCCAAGAAAGCTCCGGCTCGCGTCATCAACGATCCTGGTGTATGGCGAAACCTAGGATGGTCTCCCCCGAAGCCATCACAAGCCACGCCATACATTGACAGTGAAGGCAGGCACGTGATGCCCACTCCTCTCCTCAACCTCGCCGTCGCCAAGACCCTTCTGGAGAGGATAGATCATCCGAGGCAGTGGACCAGGTCTATGACCTAGTGGCCAAGGCGGTAAAACAACAGGAAAAGGCCACCTCTCACACTACTAGGAAACTAGCTATAGATAGACATACCTTCTGTGGCACATGGTTCTGACCATGCGCCACAAAAGTTATCCAGTGGCGCATCCGGAGCAATGCGCCACAGAACCACCAAACTTCTGTGGCGCATCATACAGAGTGATGCGCCACAGAAGTATGGTGGGACCCACACCAGCGGTTGGACCATGAATCTTCTGTGGCGGATCAACCCATATGCACCACTGAAGTTTGGTGGGGCCCACAACAGGCGGGGTACGACCATGCTCTGACCAAACTTCTGTGGCGCATACAAGATTATGCGCCACAGAAGATTATATCTTCTGTGGCGCATATCATCATATGCGCCATAGAACAATAATGTGGGCCCCACACTCTGGACACCCATGTACAAGCTTCTGTGGCGCATTTGTGCATATGCGCCACAGAAGCACAAACTTCTGTGGCGCATTCCTCCAATATGCACCACAGAATGCTTCGTGTTTCCTAGAACAAACTTCTCTTGTGCTTTTCCCAACTAGTAGTGGAATAGGTAGAATATACTAGACAATCTAGTAGATAGACATGTGTAGTGGCATACATCGTTGCAAAATGCACATGCGCATAGCCTTGAACAGCAAAACAACAATGCCATACATCATTGCAGATACACAAACTACAACATTGCAAATCCCTTCACAGAGATGGTGGGGGCGATGGCGGTGGAAGATGCCAAACCTCCCTGTTCACGCGCGCCTGCAGCCTGTGGACGTGGCCCTCCATGGACACGTTGGGGTCGAGCACCGGCCGCCACCCGATTGGTTCCGCCATGCGCGCCCGCTCCTCCGGAGACGCGAGCACGGCGTACAACCTCATGGCCTTGTTGTAGAGGGCCTCATGCCGCAGTCTGGCCTCCTCCTCGATTAGGTTAACCTCTGAATCCCTTGGCGGCTGACTCCGAGCACTGCCCCTCGACCTCGCCCCTCCACTGCGAGTAGGCTGCAGGGAACGCGAGCGGGCTGTGCTCTCCAGCGAGTCTTCCGACGAGTTGTGGGAAGAAGACATGAGGGGCAGGTATGTTGCTTCGGACAAGGAGTGTGGCATATATATAGAGGGGTGTCATTAAAGCAGCTCTATCTGCCACCTTTATTTGGTGCAGATCTGCCCTCAGTAACCACAATATGCGCCACAGAACACTAAGTGTCGGGCCCACAGTGCCAGGCCCACAGTGTCTAGCCACTGGCCAAGGTTCTGTGGCGCATATATTCGCCATGCGCCACAGAACATTGATTCACGGGGCCCACATAGCCCACTGCACCCTATGGCCAAGGTTTTGTGCTGCATGCACCCAGTATGCGCCACAGAAGATTGAACTTCTATGGCGCATATTGCCTGTATGCGCCATAGAATCCTTCGACCAGATCTGCACAAAGGTGGCAGCTTTGCACCCCTCTATATACCACCATCCATTTCACATCCTTCTTCCCCCTCCTCCCAGCTCGTCTTCCTCCTCTCTCCCACCCCATTGTGTCTATACTTTTCTACATTTTGTTGTATTTAAACCTACTATAGTTGATAGATTGGTTAGGGAAAGCCTTTCTCCAACTAGTAGATCTAAAACACACCTACTTTTCTCCTCCACATCTCTATTTGTGTACTATTATCTCTCTATAGATCTATTGATCCACACTCTCTCACATCACGCTCTTGACTCGATATTCAATCTACCCGGTGAGTAATTGGCCATGAATATGCATGTTTTGTAGGTGTAAAGCTTGTCGCGCGGGCGGTGTGTATATGCGATGCATGCATGGCATGAAGATGATGTTTGTGCATGAAGCTTGTGTGGTGCATGAATGCTTGCATGGGAAGAAGATTCTTGTTTTTGCTTGTCTCTGTCCCGGTGTGGTGCATGGATGTTTGCCGAAATGTTGATTCATTTCCATTTCGGAAAATTTTTGCACCACCCATATGTCCTACTTTTAGGAAAGGTCATGCCGAATTTTTCCGGCGACGACCATGCATGTGTGTTTTCTGTGTGTATAAGGTGTTGTTTCTAATTAACCTACTCTCTGTATTTTGCTCTATATGTACATACCACGCAGGCTACCATGGTCGTCATCATGAGCGAAGGTCGAGTTACTAGGTATAAGAAAGATGCCAAGGCGGACATGATTCGGAACAAGACCCAGATAAGATGTCCATGTCGAACATGGAAACTCCAGTGCTAGATCGACCCTGATTCTGGACAATTGGAGGATCACCTGCTTAGGCGCGGTTTCATGCGCGATGACTTCGATGAGGAGCTGGCAGTAAATGGTGTTGGTCATCATGAAGACTTGGGCGGGCGAGAAGACGAAGAGTCTCCCAACAGGCATGGTCATGATGACAAATAATATACCGACGACGGGCATGATCATCATGACGAAGAAGGAGATGTCAACGGGCATGACCATCATGAAGAAGGAGAAGAAGCGAACACCCAGACGCTGCTAACTTTGGTGTTAAGGGACCCTCATGTTCAGGAACTGCTTCTCAAGGAGCCGAGCAATGCCAAAGCTGCAGCTAGAGAGAAAGCCAAGCTTGCACAAATGGAGTTAGATGGGATGACTCCATTGTATCCTGGGTGTCGGCCCGAGGATACACGCCTGAGTGTAACGCTCAAGGCTCTAGAGATGAAGGCGGAACACAAATGGACCGACGTGAGCTTCAATGCTAACATGGAATTTTGGCACGATCCTCTTCCTAACGGGAACACATTGCCAACAAGTATAGAGGAGGCCAAGAAAATCGTGTGCCCTCTCGACCTACCGCACGTTAAATACCACGCATGTATCAATGATTGCACACTTTATTGTAACGAGTACGCAGAGAGAACCACATGTCCGGTGTGTGGCAATGGACGGTACAAGAGAGGGAACAAGAAAGTTCCTCAAAAAGTGGTATGGTATTTTCCTATCACTCCCCGTATACAGAGATATTTCGTAGATCCTAAGGAAGCAAAGCTAATGCAATGGCACGCGGAAAGGGAGAAACCCGAAGGTGATCCAGAGAAGGGTCTAACACACCCTTCAGACGGTAGCCAGTGGAATGCATTGGACATCGAGTTCGAAGAGTTTGGGGGCGATGCAAGGAACGTCAGGCTGGGTATGAGCACTGATGGACTCAATCCTTTTGGCAACCAGAGTATCACGCATAGCACCTGGCCCGTGTTTGTATGGCCGTACAACATCCCCCCGTGGCTCTGCACAAAGCAAAGGTACGTACACATGAGCATTCTTATTCAGGGGCCAAAACATCCAGGTGTCGATATGCATCTTTATCTCGGGCTGTTGAAAGAGGAGTTAGCCACGTTGTGGGAGACGCCAGCCCATACGTGGGACGCCTACACTAAAGAATATTTCCCTCTAAGAGCAGCATTGCTCACGACGGTGCAGGACTATCCTGGTTACGCATATGTATCGGCCCAGGTGAACCACGAACACAATGCATGTGTCAAGTGAATGGATAAGACCCCACATCTCCAGCTACCCAAGGATCCCGGGTCTTCGAAAACCGTGTTCCAAGGGACTCGAAAGTGGCTTCGCATGGATCATCCATGGAGAAAACGCGGTGACCTATTCAATGGTAAAGACGATCTCGAAAGATCCCCGCGTACGAGGAGCGGCGAAGAAATCGAGGAGCTTCTGAATAATTGGGATGAGTGCCCAGCGCCAGGAAAGAAGCGACCAAGGACAAAGTCGCTTCTGGGTGTATGGAAAGCGACGTCTGTTTTCTAGGACCTGCCGTACTGGAAGGTCCTCCACACGCCCCATAGCCTCGATGTAATGCACATCACGAAGAACGTTACCGAGAGTCTGCTTGGCACTCTCCTCAACATGCCGGAGAGGACCAAGGATGGGCCGAAAGCAAGAAATGACCTGAAATTGCTTGGCATCAAGAAGGAGCTTCAGTACCCTGATAGTGATGATGATGACGATCAAACGGAAGGGACTCAGGGTCGCCGCAAAAGGGTTAAGAAGAATGAGGTGGTTGTGCTTCATGCTGCCTCCTTCACTCTGTGTCAGGAGGAGATCGAGCAGTTTTTCAGGTGCCTCCTAGGAGTCAAAGTTCCTCACAGTTACTCGGGCAAGATAAGCAGGTATCTCGACGTAGTGAAGAAGAGGTTCAGCGGTATGAAGTCCCACGACTGCCACGTGATGATGACACAGATACTTCCAGTTGCCATACGAGGGATAATGGACGAGCACGTCCGTGAGACGTTGTTTGGCTTGTGCAACTTTTTCGACGTCATCTCTAGGAAGTCGATCGGCATGAAGCAGCTCGACAGACTACAGGAAGAGATCATGGTGATACTATGCGAGCTCGAGATTTACTTTCCGCCCGCATTCTTCGACATCATGGTGCATCTACTTGTCCATGTCGTGGATGACATCATCCAGCTCAGGCCGACATTCCTGCACAACATGATGCCGTTTGAAAGGTTGAACGGTGTAATCAAAGGGTTCGTTCGCAACAAGTCCCGTCCAGATGGAAGCATAGCCAAGGGCTTTCTGATCTACGAGTGCATCTCTTTCTGCCAGAACTATCTAACCACTGAGAACGAGGATGTTGGAATACCCACCAAGAAACACCTCGGCAGGCTCGCTGGGTATGGTCACCGCGAGGGCCACCGCTCACTGCATGTCGGCATTGCTAATCGACGCGCCGACTTTTCCAGGGCACACCGAGTCACACTACAACACATTGAATTGGTCAGCCCTTGGGTGGAAGAGCACAAAAGCTTGATCGAGCAGGAGTATGTGGACCGGGCCCGCCCGAGGAAGAAAGGAGACATAACAAGAGAACACAACTCCACCTTCACGGGTTGGTTCAAGAAAAGGCTGCTGGACAATCCCCCGCAGACGCCTTCTATGGAAGATCAACAACTCATATTCTCCTTGTCATAGGGCCCAGCGCATAACGTAAAGACCTATCAGTCATACGACATCAACGGTTACAGATTCTACACTGAGGAAAAGGACATGAATAGCGAATATCAAAACTCAGGAGTTACTATGATGTCCTTTGCCGATGACGAGACTACTGTCATGGAAAGATTCTACGGAAGGATCGAGGAGATATGGGAGCTCGACTACTGTGGAGAGACGGTACCGATGTTCCGTGTTAGATGGGCCAAGAACATCGAAAAATAAGGCCGATATTTCACCACCTGCGTTATACCAGATGCCAAGTCGACAAAGAAGGCCTCCACGAAAAATGAGCCGTGGATACTCGCTAACCAAGTTGATCAATGTTTCTTTATTACTGACCCGTCAAAGCCCAGTCGTGTTGTAGTGAGGAGGGTCAAGATGAGCATCATCGGAATGGAAGGATCCGCCAACGAGCAAGACTTCAACAAGAATGGCGATCCGAAGATCGAAGAGGAGTTCGACAAGTACTTCAACATGCCTACAACTACTACAGTAAGATGAAAGACCACACTACCTACTAAAGGTTGTCTGTTCACAAGAAGAAATCTCATAGTGCCCGGGCTAAAGTATTCAACCGCGAAGAAAAAAGGCAAGAAGATTGTGAAAAGAGGCTAGCTACCTCGAAATATCGCACGCCGATGTGTGACATTTTTTGTGTATTAGTTAGAGACTAATTAAACATATATCATGATATTCGTCTGCGTATAAATTCACATGTGTTCGTGAGAAGCACAATATATAAATATAATTCGGGGAGATTTTTTGAATAAATATACATATGTGTATGTGCTTGGTTTAAATATATTTGTATCATATAATTTTTAAATAACATATGTGCTTGGTTTAAATATATTTGTATCATATAATTTTTAAATAAGGAAAAAAATTGATGCAGCCAGGATTCGAACCTGGCTGCCACAAGCTCATGTCCAACTAAATGCCTCACAACCATTGAGCTAGTGTCTGTTTCGTGTCAAACTACAGCCGCGGGCCGGTTTTGACTAAGTTCCCAAGCTTCTGTGGCGCATATCACTGGAATGCGCATTCCAGTGATATGCGCCACAGAAGCTTGTCACTTAGCCAAATAACCGCGCGTGGCCGCACGACCTTTCCCCTATCTTTTCTCCTTTTCCCCCTGCGCGCCCGAAGCGAACCCTAGCCTAGACGAACCGCCGCCGCCACTCGCCCGCGCCTCCGCCGCCGCACGCCTCCGTCGCTCGCCTGCCGCTCACCCGCACGCCTCCGTCGCTCGCCCTAGCGCCTGCACACCAGAGGTGGAGGAGGAGCCCGTGGTGGAGGAGAAGCTAGCCCGTGGTGGAGGTCGAGGAGGAGCCCCTGTCGCCGTAGCCCATGGAGGAGGATAGCCGCCCCCGCCTCCCCCCGCCACCGGAGCCCGTGGAGGAGGAGCTCGTCGGCCACCAGCAGGAGGAGAAGGGCAGTGCACCGCCACCATCAGCCGGCGCGAACTCACCGTCCATTGGTGTCCACTTGCTACCGTCCACCGGCACCACCTAGGTAATGCTCTGAACGACGTTGATCGATTAGGGTTCTTGTAGTTTGTTCTTAATTAATACCTTGTTTTTATGGATATTTCCTTAAGCCATTCATTATCAAAGCAGCAACAACAACAGAAATTTAGGTAGCTTGAGAGTCGTCTTATCACTTGCTGACAAAGGATTGTTGAATTAGGTAGCTTGAGAGTCGTCTTGTACTGCCTGACAGTATTGTTGTTGGGGATTGCTCTAGAAAGTTGGTAGACAGCAAGAACATATACCATAAAAAGTTGGACTTGCTTCTGAATATTCAATATCAGCATCTTGAAACTAAACCAGGATTTTTTTAACCCATCATTTCTTAAGGAAAAAACATTCAGTAGGGCTGGTTACTTTGGGAAATGCCCTGTAAGTTTACCAATTAATTTCTGTGCATTAACAGTCCATGTTTAATTACATGTTCTAGCCTAGGGTATAGTGAGTTAGCAAGTGCCAGAGTACTCAATGTCAGCATCCATGTTATGTGAAAATGCTGCCAAAGGATTGTTGAATTAAGAAAATACTGACACTAACAATATTTTTGAAATCAACTTAATCATTTTGAAATCTAAAAGGCAAGTATGTAGCTGCATTTATACTAAACTTGAAAAACTCTCCTTTGTGGAGATTGTACCAAGCAACGGTTCCTTTTTCTGAAAATAGTTGCCAAGGAGCTAATTTGCAGTACTGAAGGACATGTTCTTTTTCTGAAAACTAACTGTGCCATGACTCCATTTTATCCCTTAATTAGAAAAGTTTGAGTTTAGTCTATCAAATGGGCATTCGTGGCCTTTCCGACCTTTTACCTAATTTGTGCTATGATCTGGTTATGCTGCTGGTTATGCTGCTGTTTATGATCTGTGGTGCAGTTTATGCTCTGGTTATGCTGCTGTGGTGATCTGGTTATGCTGCTGGTTATGCTGCTGTGGTGATCTGGTTATGCTGCTGGTTATGCTGCTGTGGTGATCTGGTTATGCTGCTGTTTATGATCTATTTATGATCTGGTTATGCTGCTGGTTATAGAGATTATGCTGTTTATGATCTGTGGTGCTGTTGATCTTGTATATTCATTTTGTTGCAGAGGTTTGTTTATTTTGTGAATGAGATGGTGTTGGATGATGATGGATGGTGTCAATGGGGTTATCAATGGGGCTAGGGTGTTTTTTCTTGCAGGGATTTCAATTGAGTTGCCCGTTTCTCCCAAAGTGTTGATTCACTTCGTTTCGGTTGAGAAATGGGCACTGGTAGGTCCAAAATTAGCAAAGGTCATGCCGAATTTTTCGATCGATATTTGTGCTAACATTTTGCCTCTTTTTTTAGTAATAAAGCGCAAACATGTCGACTAACGACGAGGCCGGTCCTTCTAAACAAATGAGCGTCGAGGATCTAGCCCGAGAGGCCAACAAGTCGTTCTGGGGGCCGTCCCAAGATCATGAGGAGGCGGAGGAGATGAGAATGACACCACCACCGACGACCGTCGTCGGAGGTGCTGGGGGCGAGGAAGATCCAGATTACGAGAGGGATGACGACGACTACGACGGAACTAGTGAGACGGGGAGGAGGGTAACACCACCACGGATGGTGGCGAGCGCACATATGGTGGTAGCGGCAACCCGGCCACCTTACAGAAGAAGAAGAATATTAAGGATCGGAAGCCGCAAGTGCTCGCCAACGTCTGTGATGAGTTCACCGAGGTCACAGAAGGTGGCCAACCCATTGCGCCTTCATCAATTACCTGCGGGTACGGCATGCAACTCGGGTGCATCTGGGAAAGCATGTCGATCAACACGAAGTACATCTGATGTAATCATGCTTTGGTAGAGAACCTCCTTAAGAAGCTTCACAAGCGATACACATTCCCAGAGAAGTTCAAAAACCTGGAGAGTAATAAGAACCCGGTGAACAAACTAGCACTGACAAAGATGAGCAACGCCTTGAGCAGCTGGAAAACCCGGGTAAAGAACAACATTGACAAAGGTGAAAGCTGGGAGATTATAAGTAGGAAAAATCCGATGCTCGACGAAGAAGAGTTCAAGATATTCAAGGCGGACTTAGATACCACTGCCTCTAAAGCATGGACTGAGTGGGGAAATACTATGCGAGAGAATAACATAGGTAACCACCGGCTTGGAAGCGGCGGATACAGAGGGAAATAACCCATTTGGGACAAGGAGGACGTCAAGCTTGAACGCCTGGGTAAAGAGAACCCATGGCATAAAATCATAGACCTGCAGATCCGACAATTTGTCCAGGCCCGCTACTACCTGGACCCTGTTACAAGGGAGTTCGTCACCGACGACTCGGATGTGAAGGCCTTTGAGGATGAGCTGGTAAGGAATTTACCGTGGATCTCTCATTAAAATAATTAAGCCAAGAATCTAAATGCATGCATGGGTTCACCTCTCCTTGTATCTCTGTAGGAGAAGGAATTGAACGCTAGCGAGGACTTGTCGTCCCAAGATTCAACGGCGGAGTCATGGGACATTGTTTTTAACAGGGCGACGAACACTTACAAGAAGAGGGAGAAGAAGTTGCCGCCAAAATGAACTGGCCGTGTGTCCGGCTTCGGTACAAGCATGAAGTTTACCGAGTACTACAAAGAGGACGCAAAGAAGAGGAGGGAGAGGAAGAACCAGTCGGCGGCTAAAGATAAAGCCGAGGTTGAAGAGCTGAAGTTGAAGGTGAAGACATTAGAGGCAAAAGTGGACGAGAAAGAAATGGACAAGTTATTGGAGGAGAAGCTTCAGTTGATGGAGGGGCTAGCTGTTTGGAATGCGGGAGGTCGACAGGGGACAATAAACGTGCCCAGCTTTAGTGGCAGCAACTTGAGCATCAACGTTAACGCGTCGCCGAACTTGGTGACCCCGCCGGCCACCATTGCTGCGGTGCAGCCGCAAGAGCTTGTTGTCGCACAGCTGCCCCCTACTGCTCCCGCCAAAAATACCAGTATCGCACAGTCGGTGGTGGCACCAGTACCGCGGGAGAATGCTGATGATAGGCCTGCCACCGGGATCGGCCGTGTGTCGACATTAGCCGAGCTCAACACCCTCACCAAGGTAACTAATATCATACTCTGCTTCATCTTCTTTATGCGCCTTTGGTGATTGCCACCTCGATCATGATGCCCAACACATATGTGTCGATATTCAGGACGCTGCTTGCGTACTACTCCACAAAGTTGCCGGCAGCAAGTTGAAGGATGTTGCCAAGGGCAATATCATACAACCGGCGAACCGCACGATGCACAACAATGCAATGGACGATGCCGTGATGAGGGTCCGGATTGCTCGGGTGTTGCCAGGGTGCGACGACATGGACCCCCCTTTCAACCTCAGGGAGCCGACGAACACAAGACCCTTGCAGAATGCCACGACTAGCCCTTGACATGGCCGAAGACTCATATTCATCTTACGGGGCACCTAAGCGCCACCTCGATCGTCCGGCCACCACCTCGGATGCCACCTGTCACCGGCGCCACCTCGATCGTCCGACCACCACCTAGGAAGCCACCTGTCATCGTCGCCACCACCAGTCGCCACCAACAACTGTTGGGAGCGTGTGGATCGCCCCAAGGCAATGCCGTCGTTGCAACGCAACCTCCGTCGCCCCCGCCACCACCATCACCACATGGAGGCAACAACAATGATGATGAAGAATTTGTCAACATCGATGACTACATCAACACCGGCGCTGACATACGATTGTACATGCCTGCTGTGGATGAAGAACCCTTTGTCGCTCGCGAGGGTCAAGGTGGGCGTCCCACTACATGCACACAACGCCTGGTCTTCCATGGTTTATCTCAAGAGACGCCTCCGACCACCGATCAACAGGAGAAACCTGTTCGATTCGTCTTTAGCCCTGACACACTCCAAAAGGTGGCCGTTGAGCACTTAGCATCCCCAGTGGAGGAGCCTGCTCAGAAGACGAAGAAGCACAGGAAGAGAGGTAAGAAAGCTGAGAGCCAACCTCCTCTGAAGAGGATCCGGGCTAAGGATGACGTCGTACCAGCCCGCGAGGAAGGATTCCCAGGATACATATAGCCGGTGAAGCGATACTGACTCCGGAGCTGCTTCGACTTGCTGGTGGACATATGCTCGCTTTGAGTGATAGTATCAAGACACTAGAGGGCATTCTTCTTAAAGACAAAGATCCAAATTACCCGGTTTTCACTGTCAAGGTGCCATCGGACGTGGACTTCGTCCATGAAGCCCCCGCGGACGTGTTCTTCATAGCATACGAGGACGTCTTCAAGATATTTCTCTTGAAACGGCTGGACTATAACATGGTCCGCCTATTCGCGCTCAATCTGGCGATGAAGACCAAGAGAGAGCAGACCCCCTACATCGCGATAGTGAATCCCTACTACATGCGTGATAGCCAGTTGAGGGAAGGATCTGAGACGCGTGCCAAGGCGACGGCGTATCTCGAGAAGTTCATGGTGGACCACAAGAGGACGAACACGCTTCTTTTGCCTTTCTTTCCCAAGTAAGTACACACACCCCCTAGCATTGTTAACTTAGACTTTCTTATAGCTTTGTTCCTTTGCCCTTTTCCAACATCCCGTTTCAATCGTGTTGTGCAGAGACAAATACTTCACACTCATCGTTATTTGCACAAAGTACTCAATAGCATCGTATTTCGACTCGGCGAGTCAGAAGAAGAAGAAGGACTACACCAGAATAAGGGGTGTTTTGAATGAGGCTCTCGAGGGCTACGCTAAAAATGGATGCCCCTTCGTAAACAAGGAGGGATGTATCAAGGATGACAGCACGTGCTCGAGTTCCCCTGCGTCAAGGAGCCGGCTACTAGCGGCGCCAAGGAGGCCTTCTACGCCATGCATCACCTTAAAGGGTTTGTCCGGGATTGCCAGAACCAAACTCTGCCATCTAGTTTCCGAGCATGGGCCGAAAATTTGGCGCGAAGGGACGATGATGATCTTAGAGAATACTTCCATTGCATCCAGGTTAAGTTGTCGGAAATCATCGTGGAAGATGTCAACACGAGGGGAGGGGTCCTAAAACACAACAAAGGTTGACTAAGAGGGAGATTGAAAATATTCTTCGTCAACAGGGTGACAACAAGACGTGGATGACGAAGGATGGCTATCTACCATTCCCGAAGCCGAGCGTTAGCAGTTCTCAACATTGATCGATCTGTGCGCCTAGAATTATCATAGATGTCTGTGTGTAGTGTTGTGTCACAAACTATATACTACCATGGTCGTATGTTGTAAACTTCACTATTGTGGTCGTTGTCGTCGAAGTTCTATGATTATGATCGATGTGCTATCTTCTATGTTTACTGATCTTTTGCTTTAGTTTATGTGAATATATATGCATGTGAACCAATTTACTTCTTTCTGTTGCATGATTTACTAATATGCCTTATCTATAGAGATGACGAAGTGGTACGTGGTGTACAAGGGTTGGGTTCCAGGAGTCTACGATGAGTGGGAGGACTGTCAGAAACAGGTGAACAAGTTTAGCGGCAATAGCTACAAAGGGTACGCGACTCGAGAGGAGGCGGTAGCCAAGTGGAGGAACCACCTATGGAAGGAGAACCGGATGAAGATATTGCTAGTGCTCTTGCTCTTGCTCACCGTCATCACAGTTGTATTCTGTTTTATTCTAGTGTGGGCGATGAACACTTCATTTGTAATGTGATGAGATGGTGAACTTTGTAACAAACACTTGTAACAAACTCTTCATTTGACTTGTATTGTAATATGATGTTCACTTGTCTATCTCGTTCAGGCTCTAAGTAGTGTGATGGGACTATATTCATGTTTGTATTATATTTTTTTTCATATACTAAGTCAAATATACTGTTTCTATATAATACTGTATAATATTGTATATTTGGACAAGTTTCGATTTTTTAATACCTGATATTCAAACCAGTGGCGCATCGTTTTAACCTTCTGTGGCGCATAGAGCTTTAGTGGCGCATTGTCCAGAATGCGCCACTGAACAGAGTCCTATGGCGCATCAACCAAAATGCGCCACAAAAGTATCATGACTTCTGTGGCGCATTTCGGAATGCGCCACAGAAGTTTTCATCAGTGGCGACGTAATAGTGGCGTCCCTGCCATGCGCCACAGAAGACCAATATAGATGCGCCACTGATGAAGGATTTCCTAGTAGTGTCAGAGGCTTGAGTCTGACCCAGCGTTTTGCTAGTCTAGCCAGCATAAGCCGCCAAGGGACAGATCTCCTCTTGATGTCGGGTCTCAGACGGGTTCATCCGAATAAAGACGAAGGGATGCGCGCACCATGAAGGATGCTATCCCCATATCCTCCGACCATGGAGAAAAGGCACAACCTCGTCGTCCATCGCCACCGCCCCGCTCCCGCCGACATCGCGAAGACCCCAAGGCTCACCATCATGCGGATATGCCCCCGCCAAGGCAGGACAACATCGTCATCCACGATAACACAGAGCAGACCCGTCATGACAGAGAGCGCAACCAAGGACACAAGAGAAGGTCGCGCCATGACCCTCCGCCTCTGGCAAGCAATCGCGACAGGCGTGAGGCGTCGCAGGAGGGTAATATCAAGAAAGCTAACCCACCGCCACCTCTGCCTCTGTCTCCACCTAGCAGTCACCATGGTGGAGGGGGCCCACGTCGTTCACGCAGCCCATCCCCTATTGACAAGAACAAAAGAAACCCAGAGCCATACGATGCACGTTCGCGGATCGATAAGATCCACGAGGCCCGGGAAGGACCATAGCTGGGACCACGTTGCTTTGGACATGCGATACGGTCCGCAACTTACCCCAAAGGTTTCCGGATTGACAAGACCATCAAGCCCTATGACAGCACCGCTAAGCCAGCTATATGGTTGAAGGATTATGGCAACGCGGTAGAGATTGCCAGGTGTAACCCCAACATTTTCGTCAAGTACCTCCCATTGATGTTGGCGGGCACAGCCCGTCAATGGATTGATGACTTGCCGAAGAAATCCATCTGCAATTGGTTGGACATGCAAGAGGCGTTCACCAAGAACTTCGAGGGTACGTACAAACATCCCTGCACTGTTGGCGATCTACAGCGGTGCGTGTAAGAGAAAGACGAGACATCTCGCACCTACCTCTCCTGTTGGCTTGTTTAGTGAACATGATCCAAATTCACCACACCTAATCCGATCTTCACGAGAAGAGATATGGCTTCAATGGTGGACAACGAAGTGTCGATCATATCATTCATATGACTCATGCTTAACCTTTCAGTTCATGTGTTCCGAGGCCATGTCTGTACATGCTAGGCTCGTCAAGTCAAACCCAAGTATTTCCGCGTGAGCAAAACTGGCTTGCACCCGTTGTATGTGAGCGTAGAGTCTATAGCACCCGATCATCACGTGATGCTTGGACACGACGAACTTTCGCAACGGTGCATACATGGGAAGAACACAGTTTTATCTTGATCTTTAAGTGAGGAATCATCTTATAATGCTACCGTCGCGATCTAAGCATAATAAGATACATAAAAGGATAAACATCACATGCATATAACTTTATGTGACATGGTATAGCCAATCTTCGCGCAATGATCTCCATCTTGTACGTGCCGGCATGATCTCCATCACTCCACCATGATTGCCTCCACCACGAATAGCAACTACAACTATTGCTAACTACTTAGCGATAAAGTAAAGCTATTACATGGCGTATAAGAAGTTGACTCGCAGGTCATACACAATTATAAAGACAACCATATGGCTCCTGCCGGTTGTGTACTCATCGACATGCAAGTCGTGAAACATTACAAAACATGATCATCGCATACATTGTACACATCACATCTTGGGCCATACCATATCACAGAAAACACTCCCTGCAAAAACAAGTTAGACGCCTCTACTTTGTTGTTGCATGTTTTACGTGGCTTATGGGAGTAGATGCTAAGAACGATTCTTACCTACGGAAAGCCACAACGGTGATATTATGGTTGCCAAACTCCGGTGTTAATCCCATGACAACTATAGTGAGAGAAACTGACATCCACCAGCCGCATGTGTGGAACAAGCCACACGTCAAGTGCGGAGCCGGTCTCGCGAACGACGTCGCGTAAGGTTGGCCTGGACCGCTTCAATCTCACTATCCCGCGTCATAAGAAGAACACAAACAAGAGGCTTGCAACAGAAAACATCAACGCCCGCAACAACCATGTTGCGTTCTACTCGTGAATCACATCTACGCATAGATCTAGCTCTGATACCACTGATGGGTTTCGCGGCATAGTAAATCAAAATTTTCTATGGATGCGAACAGAGGGAAAGCCAAGATCTAATATAGGAGATGCAAACAACGAGAGAGATTGGATTAGATCTTCATACCCTTGAAGATTCGCACAGCGGAACGTTCGTCGGAACGTGGGTGATGTAGTCGTACTCGCTTCTCCTCCTCGCGATCCGATCCGATCTAGCACCACAAGTGGCGGTGCCTCCGTGAGATGCACACGTGCAGCACCTCGACGTCTCCTCCTTCCTTGGTCCAGCAAGTATGGTGGAGAGATGGGTTGGATCTACAACGCGACGGCGCGGTGCAATTGGTGGAGAATTTCTGCAGCAGGGCTTCGCCTACAAGCAGTCGGGAGGGAGAGAGGAGGGCAGCAGGGCGGCTAGGGTTGGAGGGGAAGGTGTAGGGGGTTGGTGCGCCCCCAGCCCTCTATATATAGAGGGGTGGGCGCAGCCCTAGCCCCTCCCCCAAGCCAAGGCCGGCGGCCCCAAGGAGGGAGAGTGGGGGGCAAGGAAACCCCCCCTTCTAGAAGCTCTATCTAGAGTTTAAACCTCTCTTGGCCGGCTGGGCCCTATGGGGCCTTGTGCCCCTGGCCCAATGCGGCCAGGGCACTCCCTCATAGGCCCATGCCCCTCCCGGAAGGTGTGGCCACGTTGGTCCCCTTCCGGAAGGTTCTATAAGCTTCTGGTACAATACCGATTAACCCGGAACAATTCCGAACTCCAAAAACTGCACTGCCTTATATGAATCTTATTCTCCGGACCACTCCGAAACCTCTCGTGATGTCCCGGATCCCATCCGAGACTCCGAACAAAAACTCATAAACCAATTATCCAATCTATCCTAGCGTCGAGACACGTTAAGTGTGTGACCCTGCGGGTTCGAGAATATGCAGACATGATCTTCTATCAATAATCAACAGTGGGGTCTGGAAACCCATATTGACTCCCACACATTCATCGATGATCATATCGGATGAACCACGATGCCAGGATTCAATCAATCCCATATATATATTCCCTTCGTCTCACGATATTTTACTTGCCCGAGATTCGATCGTCGGTACCATCATACCTAGTTCAATCTCGTTCACAGCAAGTACTTTACTCGTTCCGTAATCCGATATCACTTTGTGATTAACTCCTTAACCACATGCTTGCAAGCGGTGTTGATATCGATTACCGAGTGGGCCCGAAGTATATCTCTCTGACTTGGGAGGGACAAATCCCATCTCGATACATACAACCCAACAGATACTTTCCGATCACCTGAGAGACACCTTTATGATCACCCTCTCATAGGATGACGTTTGATGACCTCAAAGCTTTCTTCCGATACCAGGGAGTAGCATTATCTCATGGTCTAAGGAATACAATATTTGACATAAGAAAAGCTTCGCAAAGACGAACACGATGACACGATCTAATTGCTTCGCTTAGTTTGGGTCTGTCCATCGTATCATTCTCCCAATGATATGATCTCATTATTAATTGACAACTCATGTCTATGGTTAGGAAACCTTAACCATCATTAATCAATGAGCTAGTCCATAGAGGCGTACTAGGGACACGGCGTTGTTCACAAACCACACAAGTAT
This sequence comes from Avena sativa, assembly GCA_916181665.1. Classification (NCBI taxonomy): domain Eukaryota; kingdom Viridiplantae; phylum Streptophyta; class Magnoliopsida; order Poales; family Poaceae; genus Avena; species Avena sativa. The sequence continues at coordinate 153,578,431 of OV702294.1, read as the reverse complement.
TAAAGTTTCCGCTTAATACAATTCTAGCATGGAATATAAACTTTATCATGAACAAGAATTATAATAATAACATCTTTATTATTGCCTCTAGGGCATAATTCCAACAGTCTCCCACTTGCACTAGAGTCAATAATCTAGTTTACATTTGGCAACAATCTCACACCCATGGCACTGAGGTGCTGATCATGTTTTACACGTGGAAGAGGTTTAGTCAATGGATCTGCAACATTCAGATCTGTATGTACTTTGCTAATCTTTAGATCTCCATCTGCTATATAATCTCGGATTATATGAAACTTGCGGTTGATATGCTTGGTCTTTGGATGATATCTTGGTTCCTTAGCGAGTGCTATGGCGCCAGTGTTGTCACATAATATCTCCAGTGGGTCCAATGCACTTGGAACCACGCCAAGCTCAGTGATGAAGTTTCTGATCCAAACTCCTTCACTTGACGCTTCTGCAGCAGCCATGTATTCCGCTTCTACTTTAGACCCCGCGATCACGCTTTGCTTGCAGCTTCTCCAGCTCACAGCTCCTCCATTCAAAATATAAACGTATCCTGTCTGAGATTTGGAATCATCCTTGTCGGTGTCGAAACTAGCGTCGACGTAACCTTTTACGACGAGCTGTTCATCACCCCCATAGACTAAGAACATTTCTTTAGTCCTATTTAGGTACTTTAGGATGTTCTTCACGGCTGTCCAGTGTTCCACTCCTGGATCACTTTGATACCTGCTCGTCAAACTAAGAGCATTGGACACATCTGGTCTAGTACACAGCATGGCATACATGATAGAACCTATAGCCGAGGCATAAGGCACTTTGCTCATAGCTTCCCTATCATTTACCGTAGCTAGACACTGAGCCTTGCTCAATATCTTACCTGACAACATAGGCACTGAACCTTTCTTTGCCTTATCCATTCTGAACCTTTTCAGAACTTTGTCTAGGTATGTACTCTGGCTTAAAGCTATCAGGCGTCTTTGTCTATCTCTATAGATCTTGATACCCAATATATAAGCAGCTTCACCTAGGTCTTTCATTGAAAAACACTTGTTCAAATAAATCTTCACATCGTTAAGCATGTTGATGTCATTTCCAATAATCAATATGTCATCCACATATAGTACCAGAAACGTCACCGAGCTCCCACTTACTTTCTTGTAGATGCAAGCTTCGTAGCAATTTGGAACAAATCCAAAGCTCTTGATCACTTGATCAGAACGAAGGTTCCAACTCCGAGATGCTTGCTTCAGTCCATAAATGGAACGCTGAAGTTTGCATACTTTATCAGCATCCTTAGGATCGACAAAACCTTCGGGTTGCATCATATACAACTCTTCATCAATGTTGCCATTGAGGAACGCAGTCTTGACATCCATCTGCCATATTTCATAATCATGAAACGCAGCAATTGCTAATAAAATCCGAATGGACTTAAACATCGCTACGGGAGAGAAAGTCTCATCGTAGTCAACACCTTGAACTTGTCGAAAACCTTTCGCGACAAGCTGTGCTTTATAGACGGTAACATGACCATCCGCGTCCGTTTTCTTCTTGAAGATCCATTTGCACTCAACGGCCTTTCGGTCGCTAGGAGGGTCCACCAAAGTCCATACTTGGTTTTCGCTCATGGATCCCAATTCGGATTTCATGGCTTCTAGCCATTTCTCAGAGTCTGGGCTCATCATTGCTTCCTCATAGTTCGTAGGTTCACTTTCCTCTACTAACAAGACAGTTAAGACATGGTTGCCGTACCACTCAGGAGGGGCACGTGACCTTGTCTTCCTGCGACGTTCAGTAGCAGCAGCGTCCGAAGCTTCATGATCCTTATCATTAGCTTCCTCTATTATTGGTGCAGGCGGCACTGGAACAATTTCAGGTGTTGCGCTACTCTCCAATTCAAGAGAAGGTTCAACAACCTCGTCTATTTCTACTTTCCTCCCACTCACTTCTTTCGAGAGAAACTCCTTCTCAAGAAAGGAACCGTTCTTTGCGACAAACACTTTGCCTTCGGTTCTGTGATAGAAGGTATACCCAATAGTTTCCTTAGGGTATCCTATGAAGACGCATTTCTCCGCTTTGGGTTCGAGCTTGTCTGGCATCAACTTCTTGACGTAAGCTTCGCATCCCCAAACCTTAAGAAACGACAACTTAGGTTTAGCACCAAACCACAGTTCATACGGTGTCGTCTCAACGGATTTAGATGGAGCCCTATTTAAAGTGAATGCAGTGGTTTCTAATGCATAACCCCAAAATGATAACGGCAAATCAGTAAGAGACATCATCGATCGGACCATATCTAATAGGGTTCGATTCCGGCGTTCAGACACACCATTGCGCTGTGGTGTTCCGGGTGGCGTGAGTTGTGAAACGATTCCACTTGCTTTAAGATGCGTGAGAAAATCATAACTCAAATATTCACCTCCACGATCGGATCGTAGAAACTTAATCTTTCTGTTATGATGGTTCTCCACTTCATTCTGAAATTCTTTGAACTTTTCAAACGTTTCAGATTTATGTTTCATTAAATAGATATACCCATATCTACTTAAGTCATCGGTAAAAGTGAGAAAATAGCGATATCCACCGTGCGTCGAAACACTCATCGGTCCGCATACATCGGTATGTATGATTTCCAACAAGTCCGTTGCTCGCTCCATCATACCGGAGAACGGGGTTTTGATCATCTTGCCCATGAGGCATGGTTCGCATGTGTCAAATGATTCAAAATCAAGAGACTCCAAAAGTCCATCAGAATGGATTTTCTTCATGCGCTTTACTCCAATATGACCTAGACGACAGTGCCACAAATAAGTAGTATTATCACTATCTACTTTGCATCTCTTAGCCTCAATGTTATGGATGTGTGTTTCATCCCTTTTGAGATTTAGAAGAAATAAACCATTCACAAGAGGTGCATGACCATAAAAGATGTTACTCATATAAATAGAACAACCATTATTCTCCGATTTAAATGAATAACCCTCTTGCAATAAACATGATCCAGAAATAATGTTCATGCTCAACGCAGGCACATAATAACATTTATTAAGGTTTAAAACTAATCTCGAAGGTAAAACTAAGGAGAGCGTGCCGACGGCCATCACATCAACTCTTGATATGTTTGCCAACGCGCATCGTCACCTCATCCCTCGCAAGCCGCCGTCTATTCCGTACCTCCTGTTTCGAGTTATAAATATTAGCAACTGAACCGGTATCAAATACCCAGGCACTACAACGAGGGCTAGTAAGGAAAACATCAATAACATGTATATCAAATATACCTTTGATGATGCCAGCCTTCTTGTCCGCTAAGTACTTCGGACAGTTGCGCTTCCAGTGACCCTTGTCCTTGCAATAGAAGCACTCAGTGTCCGGCTTAGGACCAGACTTGAGCTTCTTCTCAGTAGGGGCAGTGTGCTTGCTGCCGCCCTTCTTGAAGGGCTTCTTTGCTCCCTTACCTTTCTTAAAGGTGGGCTTGTTGACCATCAACACATGATTATCCTTTTTGATGTCCACTTCCGTGGCCTTCAGCTTTGCGAAGAGCTCGGTGATCGTATCAGTGGAACCAATCTGATTATGAGTCACTACAAAACTTTTGTAGCTGGGAGGGAGTGATTGCAGAACCCTGTCAATCTTGAGCTCCTCTGGAATCGTCCATTCCAGTTGCTCAAGGCGTTGAGTGTAGCCCGTCATCTTAATGGCGTGCTCACTAACGGAACTCCCTTCCTCCATCTTGCAGTTAAAGAACTTCTCAGAGATCTCATATCTCTCAGAACGGGCCTGAGTCTGAAACATGGTTTTCAGCTCTTCGAGAATTTCAAAGGGCCCGGGATAGTCTTCAAAACGATTTTGAAGTTCCGGTTCCATAGCAAACAACATGGTGCTCTTAATCACACCATAATCATCTTTGCGCGACTGATAGACAACTTTCTCATCAGCCGGCACAGTTGCAGCAGGGGGGTCACCTAACGCTTTCCCAAGGACATAGTCCTTTTGACTGCCAGAGAGAATGATTCTTAGATTGCGGAACCAATTGGTGAAGTTAGACCCATTGTTCTTAAGCTTTTCTTTCTCAGCAAAAACGTTGAAGTTGAAGTTAGACTTAGCCATGTGATCTACAGTATTTGCAAGTACATTTTAGACTATGTTCATGATAAATAGTTCAACATAATCAAATTACCAGATGAACTCCCACTAAATTCAACATCCCTCAAGTTGTTTAGTGAACATGATCCAAATTCACCACACCTAATCCGATCTTCACGAGAAGAGATGTGGCTTCAATGGTGGACAACGAAGTGTTGATCATATCATTCATATGACTCATGCTTAACCTTTCGGTTCATGTGTTCCGAGGCCATGTCTGTACATGCTAGGCTCGTCAAGTCAAACCCAAGTATTTCCGCGTGTGCAAAACTGGCTTGCACCCGTTGTATGTGAGCGTAGAGTCTATAGCACCTGATCATCACGTGATGCTTGGACACGACAAACTTTCGCAACGGTGCATACATGGGGAGAACACAGTTTTATCTTGATATTTAAGTGAGGAATCATCTTATAATGCTACCGTCGCGATCTAAGCATAATAAGATACATAAAAGGATAAACATCACATGCATATAACTTTATGTGACATGGTATAGCCAATCTTCGCGCAATGATCTCCATCTTGTGCGTGCCGGCATGATCTCCATCACTCCACCATGATTTCCTCCACCACGAATAGCAACTACAACTATTGCTAACTACTTAGCGATAAAGTAAAGCTATTACATGGCGTATAAGAAGTTGACTCGCAGGTCATACACAATTATAAAGACAACCATATGGCTCCTGCCGGTTGTGTACTCATCGACATGCAAGTCGTGAAACATTACAAAACATGATCATCGCATACATTATACACATCACATCTTGGGCCATACCATATCACAGAAAACACTCCCTGCAAAAACAAGTTAGACGCCTCTACTTTGTTGTTGCATGTTTTACGTGGCTTATGGGAGTAGATGCTAAGAACGATTCTTACCTACGGAAAGTCACAACGGTGATATTATGGTTGCCAAACTCTGGTGTTAATCCCATGACAACTATAGTGAGATAAACTGACATCCACCAGCCGCATGTGTGGAACAAGCCACACGTCAAGTGCGGAGCCGGTCTCGCAAACGACGTCGCGTAAGGTTGGCCTGGACCGCTTCAATCTCACTATCCCGTGTCATAAGAAGAACACAAACAAGAGGCTTGCAACAGAAAACATCAACGCCCGCAACAACCATGTTGCGTTCTACTCGTGAATCACATCTACGCATAGATCTAGCTCTGATACCACTGATGGGTTTCGCGGCATAGTAAATCAAAATTTTCTACGGATGCGAACAGAGGGAAAGCCAAGATCTAATCTAGGAGATGCAAACAATGAGAGAGATTGGATTAGATCTTCACACCCTTGAAGATTCGCACAGCGGAACGTTCGTCGGAACGTGGGTGATGTAGTCGTACTCGCTTCTCCTCCTCGCGATCCGATCCGATCTAGCACCACAAGTGGCGATGCCTCCGTGAGATGCACACGTGCAGCACCTCGATGTCTCCTCCTTCCTTGGTCCAGCAAGTATGGTGGAGAGATGGGTTGGATCTACAACGCGACGGCGCGGTGCAATTGGTGGAGAATTTCTGCAGCAGGGCTTCGCCTACAAGCAGTCGGGAGGGAGAGAGGAGGGCAGCAGGGCGGATAGGGTTGGAGGGGAAGGTGTAGGGGGTTGGTGCGCCCCCAGCCCTCTATATATAGAGGGGTGGGCGCAGCCCTAGCCCCTCCCCCAAGCCAAGGCCGGCGGCCCCAAGGAGGAAGAGTGGGGGGCAAGGAAACCCCCCCTTCTAGAAGCTCTATCTAGAGTTTAAACCTCTCTTGGCCGGCTGGGCCCTATGGGGCCTTGTTCCCCTGGCCCAATGCGGCCAGGGCACTCCCTCATAGGCCCATGCCCCCTCCCGGAAGGTGTGGCCACGTTGGTCCCCTTCCGGAAGGTTCTAGAAGCTTCCGGTACAATACCGATTAACCCGGAACAATTCCGAACTCCAAAAACTGCACTGCCTTATATGAATCTTATTCTCCGGACCACTCCGGAACCTCTCGTGATGTCCCGGATCCCATCCGAGACTCCAAACAAAAACTCATAAACCAATTATCCAATCTATCCTAGCGTCGAGACACGTTAAGTGTGTGACCCTGCGGGTTCGAGAATATGCAGACATGATCTTCTATCAATAATCAACAGTGGGGTCTGGAAACCCATATTGACTCCCACACATTCATCGATGATCATATCGGATGAACCACGATGCCAGGATTCAATCAATCCCATATATATATTCCCTTCGTCTCACGATATTTTACTTGCCCGAGATTCGATCGTCGGTACCGTCATACCTAGTTCAATCTCGTTCACAGCAAGTACTTTACTCGTTCCGTAATCCGATATCACTTTGTGATTAACTCCTTAACCACATGCTTGCAAGCGGTGTTGATATCGATTACCGAGTGGGCCCGAAGTATATCTCTCCAACTTGGGAGGGACAAATCACATCTCGATACATACAACCCAACAGATACTTTCCGATCACCTGAGAGACACCTTTATGATCACCCTCTCATAGGATGATGTTTGATGACCTCAAAGCTTTCTTCCGATACCAGGGAGTTGCATTATCTCATGGTCTAAGGAATACAATATTTGACATGAGAAAAGCTTCGCAAAGACGAACACGATGAAACGATCTAATAGCTTCGCTTAGTTTGGGTCTGTCCACCATATCATTCTCCCAGTGATATGATCTCATTATTAATTGACAACTCATGTCTATGGTTAGGAAACCTTAACCATCATTAATCAATGAGCTAGTCCATAGAGGCGTACTAGGGACACGGTGTTGTTCACAAACCACATAAGTATTAAAGTTTCCGCTTAATACAATTCTAGCATGGAATATAAACTTTATCATGAACAAGAATTATAATAATAACATCTTTATTATTGCCTCTAGGGCATAATTCCAACAGTCAAGTATGTACCTAGGGAGCAAAACGAGGCGACTGATCTGTTGTCTAAGCTTGGATCAGGGCGCAAACGAATTCTGCCAGGAGTCTTCCTAGAGCATCTACGGACACCCTCCATGAAGGGAGCAGACATCGACAACCCGTATAGAGCTGACTCTTTCGTCCACATGGTGGCAAAGGTCCCTCCGGCTTGGACAAAACTGTTCATGGAATATCTCGAACACGGAACTTTGCCCGACGACGAAGTCGAAAGACGGAAAATAGTACGTCGAGCAAAGGGCTATACCATAATCAATGGACAGCTCTACAAAAGGAGCACTACTTGTGTATACCTTAAATGTGTTTCCCAGCTAGAAGGTATTGAAATCCTACGCGAAATCCATCTCGGAGATTGCGGGCATCACGCCGCTCCTCGATCGTTGGTCGCGGAAGCCTTCCGGCAAGGATTCTACTGGCTGACCGCGAAGGAGAACGCCGACAAGCTGGTTGAGACATGCATGGGATGCCAGTATTATGCCCGATAACCACATGTTCCTGCTGAAGAATTGCGAACAATACCAATAACTTGGCCGTTTGCAGTCTAGGGGCTAGACATGGTGGGACCGTTACAGATGGCACCATGTGGGTTTACGCATCTGCTAGTAGCAGTTGATAAATTCACTAAATGGATAGAAGCTAAACCCATTAGAAAGCTTGATGGGGCAACTGCCCTCGGGTTTGTCTGGGATCTAGTGGTGAGATTTGGTCTCCCACATAGCATTATCACCGACAATGGTAGCAACTTGTCACTCGGAGAAGTGGAGGCATATTGTTGGGAGAAGGGCATCCGACTTGATCTTGCATCCGTGGCAGATCCACAATCCAACGGTCAGGTTGAGCGAGCCAATGGATTAATTCTGCAGGGAATAAAGCCACGTCTTGAGGCACCACTACATAGAGCAGCTAGAGCCTGGGCGGAAGAATTGCCATCTGTACTGTGGAGTTTACGAACTACACCCAACAGATCCACCGGCTACACCCCTTACTTCATGGTATATGGAGCAGAAGCCATCCTACCTTCCGACATACTTCACAATACACCAAGGGTTGCCGCCTACGATGAAGATGATGCTGAAGAATCCAGACGCCTAGATGTGGACCTTCTCTAGGAGGAGCGCGTTTTGTCATGCCAAAGATCCGCCATCTACCAGCAGAAGCTACGCAGCTACCATAGTCGCCGCATTCGGCATCGCTCATTTAAAGAGGGGGATTTGGTTCTCCGACTTAAGCAGAAGAAGTCACACAAATTATCCCCGCCCTGGGAAGGACCGTTCATCATAAGCAAGGCGCTACTCAATGGGTCTTACTACCTCGTTGACAATCTTGAACTGAAGGATAGACCCAACAAGGATCATAAGCGTAAGAGACGTGACCCGGATGATGACTACCCGGAGCTTGATCGGCCATGGAACATAGCACAACTACGTCCTTTCTACACTTAGCATTTTTTATCTAATTGTGTATCTCTTATATGATCAATGAAATAAAGCTCTTTGGTTCACTCATATTTCTGAGTCATTTACCTCCTTTAGTGTTTATTTTTGGATCGTATAAAACCTTTATGCACAAGCTTTGCAATTGCACTTGTAAAAATTCCACCTACGGACGTTAGCTTAAGTTTTCTGGTCTACACGTTATTTGTCGTTTTTATGTGTATTCTGGAGTAGTGACTTTCGGCACTTATTGTCGGCGATTTTGTGCTTAGATTATTGACGATGCCATTGGGCATCATCACCTGAGCGCATGGTTCCGACAACGAGTCTTCCGACTCACGAAAAGTCAAGCATAAAAACCAAAATAATGGATAAGCCAGCACTTGCTTAAAAATATATATACATGCTGGAAATAGTTCTTAAGTAGCAGGACATACACCATAGTTTTCCGCCTTAAGTTAACACATAGTTTTTCTGCATAAAATGTTACAGCGGAAACAAATATTACAAATTGTTCTTCATTCCTCTAGCACAGGCGACTTGGAAGCAAATCATCGGCAGCAGGAGAGTCACCCTCGAAGTCGGCAGCGTTGAGGGACTCGGAGGAGCTTTGGTTGCCGCCATCGATGGTTTTCATTGGCACGAAGACGTTAATGTCGGCCAACTCGGCAACTCTGGTTTCATAACCCGCGAGTGACGCCAAGATAGATTCGTGGTTTATCTTTTGGCCTTCGTCATCTATGTCGGGGATACTAGAGGTTATCGTGTCGATGTCGGCATTCTCGTAATGTGCCTTGACCATGGAAAACGCCATCCTTGCACTGGCCCGTGCACATGAAGCTTTCCAGCTTGCGATACACTCGGGGGCTCGGCGCAGCACCTCCGAGAACTTCGCCACAGAGTCTGATGCCTTGATATTGATCTGTAGGGGCTTGGCAATCTCTTTGGCCTGCGCGATGGCGGTGTTGATAAAGTTGTCGGCAAGGACCATGCATTCCTTTAGCGGAGGAGGCGACCGGGTTAAACCCATAGGAGCTGCGAATTCCCGATAAAGGAGCACATGAGTTAAAAAATTCAGAGTATCTAGACTACAGAAATCCAAGACGGAGAATCTCTTACTAAAGATGCTGGCCTCAGCCTTCCAGAGAGTCTCCGCCATGGAGTCCCGTTCTTGTTGGAGGAGCTATACGCTTCATGATGGCGTTGATTTTGCTCATCAGCAGCTTTCTTCTGCTCTTTCAAGATAGCGATTTCCTCCTTCAAGCGGTTCATCACCTCGTTGGAGGAGTCCTGCAGGACTTTCATTGATTCTTCATGCATCTTCAACATGTCCTTCCTCTCCTGCTTGAGGATCTTGTTCTTGCTATCCAGATCCTGAATATGCTTGAATTGCTCGACAATGTCCTTAGCCTTGGCAATGGTTTCTGCAAGTCAGAAAAATCAAAGTACACAGTGAGTACTCGGAGAATACACAAGGTCAAGTCAGAATACGAAAAAGAAAGGAAAAACAGACGCTTGCTCTTGATGATCTTTTCCTTCAAGAAGGAAGTTTTATCATTTTCATCTTCCAAGTCTGCGCGCATCTTCTGGTACTTGTCGTGGGCCATGCCCCTCCGAGCATTCTCATTCTATAGAAAAAAGAAAGTTAAACGTTGTTTGGTCTACTTGGAGCATCTAGCCGGAAAATTTCCACCTAGACGCTCGGGGGCTACATCGAGAATTTTAACTTAGCAATATGCTTAGTCTTTCTCTAAGCATCTAGTCGGAACTAATTCAGTTTTCGATTAGAAGCTTGGGGGCTACAGTATAAAGTTTTTAACTCGGATGTATGCTTATCTTCTCTTTAAGCATCTAGTCGGAATTGATTCAGTTATACCTAGAAGCTTGGGGGCTACAGTATCGAAATTTATAAATACTGCGTATGCTACTCTTAAAGCATCTAGTCGGAATAATTCATTCCACCTATATGCTTGGGGGCAACAGTGAGAAGTTTTCTAGCTTACTCACTCTTAGAGCATTTAGACGCAAAGACCTATGGTTTTCCGTCTAAATCCTCAGGGGCTACAGTGGGGTATTCATATGAAATGCAAAAAGGCAAATATAACTTACAAGTGCAATGATCTTGAGGTTGGTAGCACTCTCAGCTAGCAACTTGCCGAAGGATGCACTGTTTCCTTGCAAGATTTCTGCTTGCCGGAGAAGCTCCTCGAGACCGCACGTTGGAGATGTCGGCGCCACACCAGGAACCAGAGAAGTGCTACCCGGCGTAAGTACCTGATAGACTATCTTCGAAAACTCTATGGTTTTCTTGGGTGCGGGGGCGCCGCCTTCGGCAGATGTACCACCTTCCACCACCACCTTACCGCTATACATGGCATCCTTAGCCAGAGCTTCAGCCATTTGGTGTGCGGCACTCTCCCGCGTCTCCTGTTCGCCGACAACATCAAGCTCTATAGAGGCGCATGAGTCCACTTCCATGGCGGAAGGGCCAGATGCTTCCTTAGCTTGTGATCTTGTCGGGGCGGACGAGGGCTGGACGGTGGGAGTGACAGGGCGATGGCAGGAGATACGTCGCGATGCAGCATATCCTTGATGGTTCTAGAAGCCCCCGAAGTTTTGGAGGTATTCTTCAAGCAGGTCGTGGCTTTCTTTCTGAAACGTACAAAATGCATAAGTATAGGAATAAGACAGACAAATGGACAATGTCGGAGGGAAAGAAGCTTACACAAGAGGGGGTGCTTTAGCAAAAGGGATCCCAGTAACCTTTCTTTTCTCCGCCTCCAGGGCGGCGGTAGTCTTTTTGGAGGCTCTACCCTCCCTCTTCTTCTTCTTCTTGCCTCCATCGGCAGCGTCAGAGGTGGAGCTCTTCCGCTTTTGCGCTAACGGAGCATCATAGTTGGACACGACGGTGACTTCCTTCATCTTTGGATCATAGATTTGAGGAGCCATGCTGTCCTCATCTATGTCGCTAAGCTGTAAGGTGAAGAACCACCGTGTTAGATGAGATGGTAATGGCTAGACAGAAGAACTGGAGTATATGTCATACACGGAAAATAAGCAGTTACCTTTGGGCACTTGCTCTCTACGAACATGTCATAGGTGATGGCGAAGCCACGCTTCTTGTCCTTCACCTTGACGATGTCCTTGAGGCGAAGCTTTACGGAGTCGCTCGATAAGTTGTCCACGGAGATGCGGAGGCTATCCCTTCTATCGTTGGAATACTCGTGCATCATCTTCAAGCGGTGCTGCAGAGGCTGGATCCGCCTGATGAACCAGCACATGGCTAGGTACAGTCCGGTCAAACCCGTCTCTACGAACCACTCTATCTGCCTTATAGCGCGGGAAGCATCGATGTCGGAGGGAAGGGATGCCTGGGATCTCCATGTCGGGGCTTCGATTGCTGCTCCATCGACAAAGTCCGGGTACGTTACTTCTCGGCCGGCCTGAGGTATATCTGGGCTGTAGAAGTAAGTACGCTGCTAGTTCTTGCAGGACTCATGGCCGACGATGTCGGGGAAGCGCCGGCCAGGCTGGATCTTGAAGCTAATGGTGCCACAATTTCTAAGTTTGTCCTTACTGGCTCCGGCTTCGCGCTTGACGGTGAAGAAATATATGAAGAGATCTAGCCTAGGCTTAATCCCTAAGTAACCCTCGTAAAGCGTCGCGTAATTGCTAAGCGCTAGGATACTATTGGGAGAAAGGTTCTATGGCTGTACTCGATAATGATTCAAGACAGCGAGGAAGAAATTAGAGATGGGCAGGGAGACAACTTGCAGATAAGATCACAAACAATACTATCATAATGATTCAATAATAATTTCAGACCTAAGATCATGACACTCGGTCCCTAGTGACAAGCATTAAGCACAACAAGTTGCAACAATGTCAAATAGCACTAACAGAGATACTAGGCACCATGCCCTAACAATATTATTCGATTACATGATAGAACTCATCCAATCCCTACCATCCCCATAGTCTACAGTGGGGGATTACTCACTCATGGATGAGGGAAACATTGATGGTTGATGGAGAGGCGTTGGTGTTGGGGATATGTTATATGGGTATCCTCATAGCATGTCTCTTATCCGGATAACCCGGGTGGCCCGCAGTTGGTAGGATGGCCCATGGCCTGCTGGGCGGCCCAGTTAGATGGATCCAGAAGGAAGGCCCATGCCGGATAAAGGAAGGCTACGGTGGAGTCACCAGCGTACCCGGAGCCTTGGAGTACAAGACACGCTAGACTAGTAATAGATGGTGTAGGACTCTGTAACCTGTCCGGCTAGGATTTTTCCCTGTAACCCCAGGACCTGGAAACTATATAAGTCGGGCCTATGAGAGCCTTTAGGGCACGATCATAGACAATCTCAGACAACTTCACATAACCTCGCACAGCGAACCAATCCCTGTAACTCGGCGTATTTCCCTTATAGTGATTTATAGCAGGAGTAGGGTTCCGCCACCGTTGTTGGATCTGAACCTGGGTAAGCTGTGTTACCTCGTACCCGTCAACCGCCCGCCTTCCCCCACGTCTCTAAACACGCACTGTGAGGACCCTTCCATGGCGTACTCGTCGGCAATACCACGATAGTTGGTGATGACGATGGCGATGATCCTCCCCAAATTCCCTGTCCCGGCAGGGTGCAAGAACGGAGTTTCTGGTTCCGAATCGCGGTTTCTGGTGGTGGTGGCGCAGCGGAAATCTTTCTGGAAAAACTTCGACCCCCCCCCCCGGTTTTTAGGTCAAGAGGCGTCTTATAGGCGAAGAGGGAGACCGAGGGGGTGCCTGAGGCGGCCGCACCCCCTAGGCGTAGGCTGGGCCCACCCGCGGGGCAGGGGTGTGGTCCCCCCAGGGCTCCACTCCGTCTCGTATTCTCGCTCTATGGATCTTCTGGTGAAATAGGATTTTTAGCATATTTTCCGGGATTTTTCCCGATAGTTGATTTTCTGCACAAAAACTAGACAATAAGGTAATTATGCTGAAACAGCGTCAGTTCGTGTTAGTTGTATCTAGATCACACAAGTTTAGAGGAGGAACAATAGAAAAAGTGTTCGGAAAAGTAGATACGTTTTGGACGTATCACTACTCCATCTTATCCTGGAGAGTAGCCTCCACTCCGTCCTTACTGATGAGGATCGTCCGATCATCGTCTACATAAGCTTTCCTCGTGAAAGGGATGGTGTGGCGATTGTTGAGTTGGAGCTCCAATATCATCTTGTGATCCTAGGTGATAGCATTTTGAAAAATCATTATGTTGATGGATGGTATCTTGTGAGGACGAGTAACACCCACCTTGTGGCGGATGTGGATGTGGTTGTGCGGTGGTGACTGCGAGAAATTGGTGTTTGTATTTTATATTACCGGGCTCCACTGATGAGTCAAGAGGGTCTGCATGTATGAAGGCACAACTTTAGTCAGGGTAATGGCAGGATCGGTCGGAACACTTCCGCACTCCACCTAGTGGCCAATGGCAAGACCTTAGGCAATGGCGGGATAGTTCGAAACACTTCCGCACTCCACCTCCACCAAGAGACTGGAACTTGAAGCTAGACACTTGGCTGACCAAGCTCGGATTCACGCGGTGTGCCTCCGAACATGCTGTGTACGGGTGCGGCACATCGGCATCACAACTTCTTGTCGAATTTTACATGGATGGTTTCATCCTCACAGTCTCTGACATACAGCAGGTCAACAAGTTCAAGATTGAGATGCAGAACATGTTTGCAATGACATATCTCTGTGTTTTGAGCTCTATGAATGCGAGCGGCATCAACATTTGTCAGTCTATGTATGCCTAGAAGCTTCTAGGGAAGAGCGGCATGAATGGTTGGAATCTGTGTCACGTTCCAATGGAGCCTCAGTTCAAACTATTCCAGATCAGCACAACAACATCAGTGGATGTCACAGAGTACAAAAGCATTGTCGGCACGCTTAGGTATCTTGTGCACACTGGGCCAGATCTCAGCTACTCTATGGGCTGCATTCCAAGTTTCATGGAGGAACCCACGACGGAACACCTTGCCACCGTCAAGCACATCTTTCGGTACATTTGTGGGTATGCTACATCTTGGATGCAGGTATAGACACAATTCGGGAGTGCAACACATCATGGGGTTCGGTGACAGTGACATGGCGGGAGATGTAGACACTCGCAAGAGCACCACTGGCCTAGTCTTCATCCTCGGGAGCATAAAAATAGTATCTCTCTCCTCATGTGAAACTGAGTATGTCGCGACAACACTTGCAGCGTGTGGGGTGTGTGTGGCTGGCCCGGCTGCTCTCGGATATCACAAATACCATTGTTGATTGTGTCACTCTCATGGTTGACAACAAGTCAGCATTCTTCCTCATGAAGAACCTTATCTTTCACGATCACTTTGAAGAATATTGATCTGAGGTATCACTTCATCAGAGAGTGTGTGGAGGAAGGCAAAGTGGAGGTCGAGCTCGTTTCGTTAGAAAACCAACCTGCGGATCTACTACCCAAACCTCTTGGGCGAGTTCGTCTTCAATAGTTCTGTTCAAGCATCAACATGGTTGAGGTACAGTAGGTACACGAGCATTATGGAGTGAATTGTTGAAATAAATTTTGTGCATTAGTGTCTAGTTTACTAGGTTCAAGTTACTCTTGCTAATCATGTGTTGTCGACAACAGTTAGATGAGTTTCAGTTAAGTAGTTAGCTGCCGTCAGTTGTTAGTTAGGCATGATCTAGTCATGGGATAACGTGGCTAACAAATCAGGCACGACAATACTGGCATGTGTAGTCCTCGTGCTGCACGATTTGATTCGTGGGATGCTGAGAGTCGCACGGATCGTGGAGCATGGTTAGCTCAGGTGTATAAGTGTCATTTGTAAGTTCAGAATAAAAGGAACAGAAAGATAAAAACGCAAGGCAATATTACTACGCCACAAAAAACTCTTGTGTTTGTGAGTTTATCTTGTTTTTTTATCCTCTGAAATTTGTGTGCAGATAGAGAGAGACTTGATACTCGAGAGATTAGGCTGACATGTCATGTGGTAATAATATTTCTCCGTGTCATGATTTATATTCTAGAATTAATCAGGAAAATATTGCATAATTATCCAACACTTCCTCCCACCCTCTCCATCGCTTCCGCGGGCCGCCGTATCGCCGCCAACCTAGCCAATACGAGGGCTTCCACCGGTTGAACTTGTCTACCACGTTGGCGGCGGCATCATCTTCAGCCTCGGCTTGGGGTTCCTCACACTCGTGGGAGTGGTGTCCCTCTTTACTCGTGATCTAGAGTAGGAAGGTGGTTGGGGAAGTCACGATCGCTGCCTTCTCACTATTCCTGCTGGAATCCATGAGGTCATTCTTGCTTCGCTGGAGGCCCCGGCCTCCCGCGACCAAGGAGGAGCTGGATTTGGGCGTCTATGGCTACGTCTCGCCGATCCGGGAGGTGGAGGCCTAACCAGAGCTGACAAGATGAAGTTTCTCTGACTCCGATAGGGGAACTGATGGCATCTCCATCATTTCCATTGAAGATAGGATTGAGAAGGGGAGCGAGGCGGGCGACGATTCAGACAATCCCAAGGAAAATTCGAAGAAGAGGATAAGGCGTATACATGCTGCCTTGGCTACGTTACAAAGTTGGTTTGCTCTTTACAATACTTGGACAACACATACACAAGACACATACAAAAATTAACAGAGCATGGAAATGCTCGACTCAATGCATTGGTGGGAGACAACAACTGTGGTAGGCATTTATTGGGGTGCCAGATAAATGAAGGAAGAAAGAACGTATCGATAGCTGGCCTCATGGGGCAGCAATGGAGACACTATGGAGCACTACGGTCTCAACAGTGAGGCCAGGACCGAAGCCGAAGAGAACGCCCCACTCCTTGCCCTCGCCAGTAGTGGTGTGGCCTTCCTGGGCGGAGCGCTTACGCATCTCATCCAGGATGAAGAGCACGCAAGCGCTGGACATATTGCCGTACTCGGAGAGGATGTGCCGGGTGGCTCGCATTCGTTTCTCGTCGAGGTGGGCCTCGGCCTCCACTTTGTCTAGGATCGCCGGACCGCCGGGGTGGGCCACCCAGAAGATGGAGTTCCAATCACTAATGCCCAATGGCTCAAAGGCGTGAACCAGTGCAGTATTGATGTTCTTAGAGATGGCCGTTGGCACGTCCTTGTGGAGGTGGAAGGTGAGCCCCACCTCCTTGAGATATCCCTGAATAAAGCCATCCGTGTTTGGCAATATGGTCTGGCTTGCCGACACCAGTTGGAACAGTGGCCGTTCCGTGGGGACGTCGGGGTCGGCACCGATGACTATCGCGCCAGCGCCATCCCCGAAGAGCGCTTGGCCGATCATAAAGTCGAGGTTGGTCTCCGAGGGAGCACGGAAGCACATTGTGGTGACCTCCGAGCAGACTACGAGAACGCGCGCATCACGATTGTTCTCCGCGAGGTCTTTAGCCACACGGAGGGCCGTGCCTCCGGCATAGCAGCCCTGTTGGTACAACATGACGCGCCTCACGGACGGGCTGAGGCCGAGCATCTTGACCAGCTGGTAGTCAGCGCCCGGCAAATCCACCCCAGTGGTGGTGCAGCAGAACACGAGGTGGGTGATGTTACACATCGGCCGACCCCATTCCTTAATCGCCCTTTGCGCTGCCACCTTACCAAGCCTCGGGATCTCGTCTGCCAAGATGTTCTGGCGCGCGTCCAATGACGGCGCCATGAACGTGGCAATGCTTGGGTTCTCCTTGATCATCTCTTCCGTGACGTGCATGTACCTCTTCCGGACCATCGACTTGTCGCCTGCACACGCACATCAAATATTATGGTGACTGTGTAAGTAGAAGTTATTTTGATACTGTGTATGTAGTAGATGCATACGATATGAAGTACAAAAGGTAATGTGCAGAATAATTTGAAAATGAAAGTGCCTACAAGGCCTTGAATTGGGATCTATTATATACTAAAAGTAATATAAGGTTGTTTTTCGAGGCATCATATTGATCCATATTATTAAAATTATTTTAACTATTAGATCTATAATTAATGGTGAAGATGTAATCTGATATTAAAATATAAATAGTGTTACGTAAAAGTAAACGTGTACAAGAAAAGTCTTATGTCATGTTAGGTGTTACAGTTAAGTCTGTCTCGGATTTACTATATGTACGTGAAAATCCAGTTCCATAGGCAATTCTCTGCCGGTATCTCTCTAAAAAAAACTTTTGCGTTAACCGCAGGAACGTGGCGGTTAAGATATACATATACCCCTATGCCAGGTCTAGGTACATGTTATTACCATCTGATACGATGTCTACGTGTGGATGAGTGTGCCCAAATAAATACCAAAACTATGGATCACTTGATCAATTACATATACACCAAGCTAGCTAACTTTGTATGGTCAGCAAGCTATGAACCAAATCGATCAACTAGCGTGTCGAAAAAAGAAAGATCGATCAGCTAGCTAGGTTAGCACGTGTGTCTAGCATGAGCGTTCTAGCGATTGATCTGGACATCATATTTGGTAAAAGTAAAGCACATCACATGACGAGTTGGCTGATGAAATTTTATGTCCTTTCGAAGACATCAGCATAGAGCAATCATGCTAGGACTTGGCAGATAAATACAATCTGACAAGTAAATACACGCAAGGCTGCTTATAATTGTAAATTTATTTTCATACAGTAACGAATTCAGTATAGGAAAATAAGACACATGAGTTACTAATTAGACTATCGATGTAAAATTTACTCTCTTTATCCAAAAATAAGTGACTTCAATTTATCTACTTCAATGTATATATATATATATATATATATATATATATATATATATATATATACACGTGTATATAGAGGGTGGGTGTAGAATAGTTATTCTACACCCTGGGTGTCAAATAGCGCCATGGCGCTATTTGACACCCAGGATGAAAAATAGTTATTTTACACCCAACATATTTTTATGCTGTTAGATTGAAAAAATTATGTTTTGTATACGAATAATTATGTTCATATATTCACCACAACCAAAAAATTTGACACAAAAATAAAGTTTACGAGTCATTATAGTGTAAAAAACACCAAAAATATGTATTTTATGTCAAAATAATTTACGGCATGTAAACAAAAAAATTATGTTATTTCTAAATTTTATTATGTTCTTCTCGACTTACAAAGTAATAAAAAATTTATGTGATGTAAAAATAATATACGGTTTTAAAGATAGAGGGTGGATGTAGAATAGTTATTCTACACCCTGGGTGTCAAATAGCGCCAAATCGCTTATTTTCGAATGGAGGGAGTATGTGTCTTTCAAAAACTATTTTCTTAACACCTTCACCTTAGGTGTCCTATTCGGCATGCATTTGGCTATTGAAGGTGAAAGAACTTGGCGGAGACCGAAAAGCTTACTACTCTTTTTAGGTAAAATTATAGAACAGAGAGTATAAAAAGTAAAGTTGATACACACGTATAAAAGTAAACATGTCAATGCACAAGAAGACAAAGATGGAGGAAACTAGAGGAATAAACATTTTCTTTCCCTATGTAAAGAAGTCATTTATTACATATTAAAGTGAGAATGGCATGTCAATGCACAAAGAGGGAGGAAACTAGAGGAACAAACATTTTTCTTTTGTGAGAAAAATTAAGATCTATAGAGACTAAAAAAAAGAGTGATATATCTTATTTGGCCTACCTGTTAACAAGGACCATTTTACTCTTCACTTCTTTATGAATAATATTGCCACAAAGAAAATGCTCAGTCACACAATACTGATTGCTTATTACCAAGTTTTGTTTACTTAATTTATCTTCATATATATGAAATATGTGATCATTGATCTAATGGATTCATATATGTTCCTAATGGGACTTGAATCATGGATTTTTTATAACTTACCAGATCATTCTCACCACATTGTTGCAATGGTCCATCATTATTAGTAGACAAGAAATATACATTTTTCCAATTACGTTTCATGACCAACAATCTGAATTGTTTTTATTAACTTCATAAGTTAATCTAATATCACATAAATACCACATGCTATTAATGCCTAACAATGAAAAGTTATTCTATTTTTCAATATTATGTATGCGATGAAAAATATGAAGCTTTTTCCGCAATGGCACACTAATCATGCTCCCACAAACTAAAAGTTGTTTACTTTTCATGTGATTTTTTATATAACATTTTGTTGTTGTTGTTGTGGCTATATAATCATATTATTTTTATGTCTACCACATAATGTTTTTAAACTATAAATAAATCTATTATACATATTAAACACTACAGTGATGCCCTCGCAGTTGCAAGGGCCACCATGCTAGTTAACTTTAGAAAACAATACATGATCTGTTTAGAAACAGATAGCATGTCCTAGTGGAACGCGCAGAATGGTTTTATAGTAAGGAAAGTGACATGCATTTCTCAACAACACCATAGGAATTAGTATAATAGATCAACTGCTTACACATCCGCTTGAACTTGTCCTTGAGATCGACGAGGTGATCGCTCTTGGTCATCCGGAAGTAGTAGTCCGGGTAGTCCGCCTGATACACGCAGTTCTCTGGCGTCGCCGTGCCGATGGACAGCACCGTCGCCGGGCCCTTCGCCCGCTGCGCCATTATCACCTCCTCCACCGTCACCGGCGACATCTCCACCACCTCTGCTTGATTGGCCTGCTGCCTGGCTCTATGTATGGTGCGTTACTGTTGGAAGTGCTATCACCTACGCTGATGATGGTACGGGAAGAGGCACAAGGTTATTATGTAGAGGCTAGGCAGGCCGGCCGGCCGGCTCCTGCTGGTTAAAAACAAAGATGCTGCAACGCGCAAAAGAACGTCCAGTCGTGCTTGGCGTATTCTCTAAATGGTTGCCCGGCCATCTCTTTTCTGGAGAGTGCAAATGGAGGCGAGCTACATAGAGCTTGGTATTTAAAAAATCGAAAATCATATTCACAAGTTTGAAAGAAAAAATCTTCATGTAGCCAATGATATACACTACAAGAGTGCGAAATGTCCTTGTAAAATATTTTATATTCTAGGCTACACAAAATGACAAAAGCACCGATCTAAATATAGTGAACAATGCACATTTTGAAAACTCTAAAACATGTCAAACTTCTCATTTTTTGTAGCCCAAAATAGATAATAAATTAAATTAAGATTTTGCAAACTTATAAAATATATCATTGGATACATACAAATACTTTTTCATAATTTTTTGAAACTTTTAAATTTAATTTCTTGTTTAAGAAAATAAAAGGGCTCCATATCGATCAGAAATAAGTGTGTTTAGGCCATAACCTCCGCCGTACAACCTGACACCCTCTTTCAACCCATGATGTCCATATCATCCACGACGTGAGAGAGTTCATCCAGAAGCTCGACCTACAGTCGTCTTGATATATCAAGATTTCCATGAAGACTCTCGCAACCAAGGTACATTGAAGGAAGGTTACAAGATCAACTTAACATACAAGAGATCCAAGACTTAACGTGTAACATGGAGATACCTACCACCGACACCTGAAGATCATTCATCTACACCCAAGTCATTCACTGATGCCTAGTTGAAGCCCTAGTCGACGTAGTGTCCATCCATAAACCCTAGATACATATAATCTCATCGGATGCATCTATAAACCCGATGCGATTCATCTTTGTTTTCATCGTATACGATCTTGTGACCACATCATGAATAAAGTCTAAGAGAGCTCTTCATCGTCTATTGCGTTGTAATCTTTGATCGCAATATGTTGTCCCCGAGCTCCCACCGAACAAATAAACAGTCTTCCAAACTTCGGGATTGTGATTGCCAAGGGACCTGAAAATCATCCTTTGTCAGTTGGCATGCCAAGATCGGTACACGCGTCATGCAGATTGGATGTACAACAACTACTTTGATCATGACACCAAGCTCAGGCCGGGACGCAGAAAACTCAAACCTTATTAAAGGGGAGCAAGGAATCTGGACTAGAAGCGACAGCTCCCGAGGAGCATACTTCATCAGCTACCTTTGCTATGCGTGAAGGCTACTTTGACTCCATCTAAGCGACCTTCGGGATCGACTACCGTCTGCTGCGTGAGGTGTACCTAGGGATATAGACATAATGAGTTCACGAAATCTTGTGGCATTTTTCCAATAGGCTGAATCAAAATGGCACAACCATAATTTTGATGAGAACTAGGAGAGACCATCATAAATAAACCCTTTCTAAGAGACCGTCATAACAAACCTTTACGAATGTGCCTCTCTTGTATCAAAGGGACAACCCTATTAAGAGGTCTTATATCGGGATATTTCACGAACCATATTAAGAGGTATTTATCGGGATATTTCACCATCCCTTAAACTAGGAGAGACAGCTTTACTCTAAAAGCATATCCGATATCTGAAAATGTTGGGGTCAAAAAAAAAAACTTTAATCATGTCTAGTACATGACTCAAAGAGTATGCAAATCTTTCCTTGAGTTTTGCTTTGGTGTACTTCCCCTCCTACCAAATTTAAAAAACTGAAAACACAAGTACGGTCAGGATTTACCGATACCCTTTCGTGTACTCTGAACCAAAGGAGTATTGGTTAATCCTGGCCATTTTCGTGTTTTGGTTTTTAAAATTTGGATGAAGGAGAAGAATACATAAATACATTTTCTTTTTCTTAGCACTATTGCTCCACCTGTAAGACCTATCTCAACTTTTTTAGACTAAAAACTTTCGCCATGCTAAATGTACTCTAGTATTTTTTGTCCTATCGATTATAAGAGCATTTCTAGCAGATACTGTATTTAGCTCCGTCCCGCAATACGACGCGAAAAAGTGGTTTTTCTAGATACACAAATTGCGGTTCACTGCACATGGCGTTTACCGTAAACGAAAAGACGATCGAACGGGAAGAAATATTCACATCGCTGCCGCAGCCGCCGGAGGTCGATTCCGGCCATGCCATCGTCGCCGTCACCGCCAAAAGTCGGTCGCCAAAGCTATGAAGGGTCACACGTAGCTAGCACGCGCAGCAAGCAGCCAAGCAGAGACGAAGCCAGTGGAGGCGGCCAAGCAGCAAGCACGCATGGAGCAAGCAATTCCGGCCAAGCACGCACACAGCTAGCGAGCACGCGCACAGCAAGCTATTCCGTCCAAGCACGCACGCAGCTAGCCAAGCTCGCGCGCAGCAAACAAGCATGCGCGGATCCAGGTGGCGGCGGCGGCGCGATTTCGACCGACGGCAGCGCGATTCCGGCTGGCGACGGCGTGAATCGGGGCGTATTCTCGGCGATATCTGTTTCGCGTCGACGTTATAGATAAAAAATTATTTCACAATACACCGTATATGTTGCCCCGTCAACACGCTAAGGGATCAACTTGGTAATTGATCCGTAGGAGTATTCCGAGAGCTCAGCAATTAAAGCCACTGTTGTTCCTCTAATTAATATTTTTAATAACTCTCCATTTAGAAATGGCAGTCTGAAATGTTTAGGCCACCCTCTTTTTTAGTCTAGTATATATAAACAAAAAAAAACAGTTTTTTTTTAAATAGTTTATTTTTTTTGTACTCCCTACGTTTAAGGGTTTTCCGACAAGGCACAATTTCACACATATAGACAAAAGTACCCCTGAAACTGTCGGAAACAGATACCGCTTTTTTGAATTTTGAATCGATCTCCCAGCTCCTGATCGTCACCTAGCTCGCCACGTCCACCTCGCCTACACGCACGGATCGATCCCACCCAATCTGGCTCAGCTCGGGATCGACCCCACCCAACACCGCGCCCAGCTCGCCGGTCGCGTCCATGCGCGCACGGGATCGATCCCACCTTGCTCAGCTCGCCGGCAGCGTCCACGGGTGCATGAGATCGATCCCACCTCACCTAGCTCGTCGGCCACGTCTACGCGCGCACATGATCGATCCAACCTCGCCAGCTCGCCGGCGCATCCCGCGCACGGGATTCCCACCTCGCCCAGCACCGCGCCGGCCAGAACCTCCAGGCCCAGCACCTCCCAGCAATGCGCGCCCGGCAAGCACCTCCAGGCCCAGCACCTTCGTGTCGACGCCTAGCACCGCGTCCACACGTTGCCGTCTAGGGGAGAAGGCCAGAATGCTAGGGAGTCGCCGCACCTCCGTCCAATCAGCACCTCCAAGCCCTCGTGCGCCCACCATGGCACGACACTTCCGGCACGGCGTGACATGGCCCAGAGCCGGCAGGACCCGCGCCTTGCTATGATTTTTCTCTTCTCCGGCACGGCACGGCCCAGATTGTTGTACTTCTGATATTCTCTAACCCTGTAACAATTGGGATATCCACGACATCAGTATACGAATGAAAACTAGGCTAGGACGGCACAGCCCAGATTGTTGTACTTCTGATATTCTCTAACCCTGCAACAATTGGGATATCCACGACATCAGTATACGAATGAAAACTAGACTAGGACGGCACAGCCCAGATTGTTGTACTTCTGATATTCTCTAACCCTGCAACAATTGGGATATCCACGACATCAGTATACGAATGAAAACTAGGCTAGGACGAGGAGAGGAACTACCATAGTCTGAAGTTGCTTTCACATCCACTATATAATTCTTGCCCTTCAGCTGGCTCTGAATTTACAGTAACAAGCAATAAGCAACAGCAAGCAACGAGCTCTTATGTGTTTGTGTGTACTGTTGTTGTTGTGTGTTTATGTAGCCTACTGATCAGCAAATTATCCACAATGAGAACATAGTCAGGATGTTACACTGGGAGTAGTTAGTTTAGAATGTTAAAAATTAAAGGGGTTTCATTCATATCTATGATAAGGTGGACAACCACAACGAAACAAACCAAATGGCATGGCATCCTAGATGGAACTTGAAATGGTTTTGACACTGGGAAACCAAATATGGCACAAATGCACAAGTCTATTAAGTAGCATTACACTACCACTGTAAAATTCAGGGCAGTTAGCTAAGTCAATTTAATTGCCCTATGATTCTATACACTGTCTAGGCTGTAGAATACTGTTTCATGATGTAAAACAAAGTATACATATCACACACCTCTGATATATACTCAGATATCACACTTAGATTTGGGCAGTACTCCTTCACCATATACAGCACTTTGCACTTCACTCTGCCCATGTTAACACTCCTGAAGAAACAAATTCATTCATGTTAACAGAGCCTTTTGCTTGGGTCCCCCCCTCCTTTCAAATTTTGACAAATAAAAACTCGATACCGATTATTTAAAGGACCGTACAAATCCACCCGAAATCCGTATGGTTCTCTTAGACGTATACTCACCATATATGTATACTCATGTGCCTGCGGAAGGGAAGTTATATAACATCAACAAAATAAATTTAAAATATGACATGAAAAGACGTAGATCGTGATAATGGAAGGTGGGATTAGCCGACCGGAACGTGAATTATACTCAGTTCGACCGAGTACACATATACGAAGATATACGTGTCCTCGATATGGGTTTAGATAGGTCAAAAAAATAAAATGGCCCATGCAGCTTAAGTTGATGGTGGGGGGGGGGGACCGAAGCACACCTTGTTAACAAATTCATTTACTGAAATTGCAGGAACAGATCTTCAGACAAACAATTTAGCAGTAAGAAACATAGGTGTACTGAAATTAATCCAAAGAGAACATGGAGTACTATAAGTACTCTAACACTTTTGCTGGGTCCCCCCCCCCTCCCCCCTCATTTTTTTCAAACTTTGACAAACAAAAACCCATACCAATTGTTTTCAGGACCGTACGAACCCACCCGAAGTCCATATGGTCCTCTTAGACGTATACTCCCCGTACACGAATACTCATGTGCCCGCAGAAGCGAAAATCATAAGTTATATAACAGCAACAACAAAAAAAATTAAATATGACATGCAAAGACGTAGATCGCGATAATAAAAGGTGGGATCAGCCGTCCGGGACATTAATTATACTCAGTTCGACCGAGTACACATATACGAAGATATATGTGGT
Source organism: Avena sativa (assembly GCA_916181665.1). Lineage (NCBI taxonomy): Eukaryota > Viridiplantae > Streptophyta > Magnoliopsida > Poales > Poaceae > Avena > Avena sativa. The sequence goes on along the minus strand of OV702294.1, from coordinate 153,552,932 downwards.
CTCGATATGGGTTTCGTACTCTAATAGTCTTCCATCACAAGAACAAATGCATGTAACAAACAAGTTTTCCATCATAGTACATGGAACAAATCCCTGACTGAAATTGCTTGTGCTAAAGGAAATGACTTAGCCATAAATATTGACAACAAGCAAGCAAATAGTGCTACACCTTTAAGATCAGTTTCATTAGCACAAGCAAGTTCTACACCAAATAATGCTAGTACACCTCAAATTTCAGTACTGGAGTAGCCAATAATCATCAACAATTTGTATAGAGCCAATAATCATCAAAAATTCTCGGTACTGGAGTAGACAATGGAGATTTGTACAGAGGGAGGAGCAAAGATGGACTTACTGGTCACGGTGGTGGTCGTGCTGGTTGACGGCGGCAGCGTCCTCCCGCTACTATAGTGCTGCAGGACGCCTGCCATTCTCCCCGCCACCCCCCTCCCCGCTTCTCCAAGACACCGAGGAGTAGATCCACCACCGATGCCACGGCCATGATTAGAGCTCGGCCCTTCCCTTGGCTCGCCAGATCGAGAACCTCCGCAGAAGATCTAGCAGCACCGCTGCAGATCCCCCAACCGGAGGAGGAAAAGATGTCATTTTTAACTCGACCTAACTGCCGCAGATTCGTTGGAGAGGGAGGGAGAGGGCACCGGCGAGGCGCACGGCGGCGCGAGCAAGGGAGAGGGAGGGAGAGGCGGCCTAGACACACGTGAGGCGACGGAGATGGTGACAACGAGGGAGGATGACTGGATGAGAGGGGAGGGTGAGATGCGAGCGATGGCTGTTTGTGTGACGCGGGAGGGTAAAAATGGAAACCGGAAAAGAGTCATAACGTGACAAAATTTTGCTTACAAGTTCTAAAATGTCTTATAATACGAAACGGAGAGAGTACTAGAAAGGATAGAGGATTATTACCCACTGGCCACTTCCATCCTTATCTCCACATCCCGTCTTGTGCATTGCATTTCTTGCTTGCATGTCGAAAAAATTCATACCTTTGCCGCTTCACTCGACATGGAATATCTCTGGTCCGTACCATCTTCCTTTGCTGCATGTGCTTGCTACTTCATTTTTTCCCCGAAAGGTCCATGTTACTTCATGTCCTCTAGAATTCTGATCTTATTTTTAGAGCTATTGGATTGTATGTATTACACACTTTTTTTTATCTTTATACTGCATATGGTACTTTTGCCACTGGTTGAGCACCTCTGCACTAGATATTTCTATGCCCTGTCTTTCCTTGCTCTTTCTTTAGGCCCCGCTTGGTTTCTGTATTTTATTCCAAAACACCAGTTTTAGTCGCAACTGTTAAATTTACGGCCCAACATCAGTATTGTCACTTGGTTGGCCATTTTTCCCCTCCGAATCATTTGCAGCCCGTTTACAGGCGAAAACATCACGGTCGTGCGGGGGTGGGTTTCTTCTACAACCCGACGACACCAGAAGAGCCCGTCAACCCTAGAGCGGCGGCGACCGGTTGGGCGGCGTGTGCAGTCGAGATGCTGGCGGTGGTGGCAGCGGTGAGCCAGGCGGAGAGGCGCAAGATCTGCGACGAGCTTCGGTGGAGCAGAGCGGCGAGTCCGGCAGCAGCGACTCGACCGGCGGCGCAAGATCTGTAGGCAAGGTATTTATCCTATTCTCACTCGTCTTCCCCATCTCAGGAAGCTCATGTTCTCCGACGTATCCCCTTTACCATCGTCGTCGTCGCCTCCGGTATGTTGTCTTCCCACCCCGCTAGTTGTACTAGGGGGCTTGATTGATTTTGCGCCATGATGTGCGAGTTCTTGATTGGTCCCTCGCCGCCTGCGTTTGCCCGCGTTCATGGTCCTGTTCTTCCTGGAGTTGCGATTAGCTACCTAGATGTGTACTGGAACCTGAAACTAGAAACACGATGCACTATTAGTTGATTGTTGCTACTCAATTCCTCGTCCGCTACCTATATGTGTACTGGAACCTCGAACTAGAATCGTGATGCATTGTTTAGTTGATTGTCCGCTACCTACATTGCCACAATAGTTTGGTTCCTTCATGGTGTCTATTGGCCATTGATTCAGTGCCACAATAGTTGAGTGAGTGATATTATTTTAACGCTCTAACTAAGATCTTTGCCATAAAAAAGTTATGACGGCAGCACAGTTCTTAATATAGCAGTGTTGCTCTGTATCAAGGCCATAAAAAAGTTGCTTTCTTCTCCTATTGAACTTTTGAATTTTGGATTGGTCCTAATTCTGAACCACATTGTTGTTCTGCATGTTGATTGGTTCTAATTTCAGATTAAGCACGCTTACTTCTGACTGCTGTGTTTGCACGTGCTCATCTTGTGTTCCTCGTTGTATGTCAAGTCCATGTTCAAATTTGAGAAGTGGACTTTAGCTATTGTACTATGCATGAGAAGTTGACGTTAGCTATTGTTTTCTGAACATGCTATGCTCTTGTTCTCCGAATGAAGTTTATGTGACTTCTTTTCTATTTTTTCCTGTATAGAATGCAAATTTAATGATCATTTCTAGATAAATAGGGTTGTTTCATGTCTTCTTTATGCTTAGGAGAAGTGGGCTTTCAATTTTTTTGTACAAATGTTTTTTTGAAAGTAATTCAATTGATTTTTTTAGAGTTGCAAACAAGTTTAATGTACCATGTTCGCTTGTGTTTTTAGTAAGAAGGTAAAATTACAAGCTCATAAGAAACATAGCCATCCAGTCTAACTTTTGTTAGGAGATAGAAGTATGTCCAAGATATGTGCTAAGCCATGAATTTAATCTGCACCGTGATTTGACTGAAAGTGAAGATGTCAGTATGTCACAATGCATATAGATGCACACAATTGATAATTGATGTTTAAGCATTTCCATGTCACCAAGAAATTCTTTATGACAAATCACTCTCGTGATTACTTTATTAGAGAAAACTATTCCCTCCGTTGGCAAATCAGTGTACTTCTAGCTTCTTTAAAACAGCAACACTGCGCAGGCACCGTCCAGGATCTCCCGCTCCAAACTCTCACGCTGGCGTCGTACCTGCACTCCACCGCCACCTCACCGCCGGACGTCCGTGATCTCCCAGTAAGGTACACATACTCTCACCTCGACCAGTCTGTCGATCCTTCTTGGCTAGTAATTGTTTTGTTAGCCAAAGCATGTTTGTTAGGCACTTGTTAATTTCCTAGGGCATCGCTATCTCAGATCTCCCTGTTGCAATTCTATGAATACATTTTATATAATCTCTGTCGGTTTTGGAGGCAATTTCCTGGTGAGTGGACGACAGTTCTATGCTCACAGAAGTTTATCAGTAGCAACAGTTTGCAGTAGCAAACAACAAAGCAACAACAGTAGTAAAACAAGAGCAATAGTAACAGTAGCAGCAAACAGTAGAATATGAGCGCGGTAGGCATAGAGATGGATGGACGGGCGTTGCATGGACGAGTCTAAATATGTAACTTCAAGATCTAGGGAAATTGCAGATAAATAAGAATAAACATCCAAGTACTAAACAATCATAGGCATGTGATCCATATATAGTCATGTGCTCGCAAAGAGAACTTGTATAACATCTTTTGTCCTGCCATTCCGTTGCAGCGGGGCCTCAATGAAACTACTGGCAATTAAGGTACTCTTTTTAATAGAGCACCGGAGCAAAGCATTAACACTCTGTGAACACATGTGATCCTCACATCACAACCACCCCCTCAGGTTGTCCCAATTTCTATCACTTCGGGGCCTTTGGATCCGGACAATGATATGTGTACACAACTTGCAGATAAGATCACAAACAATACTATCATAATGATTCAATAATAAGTTCGGATCTGAGATCATGACACTCGGGCCCTAGTGATAAGCATTAAGGACAACAAGTTGCAACAATGTCAAATAGCACTAATAGAGATACTAGGCACCATGCTCTAACAATCTTATTCGATTACATGAGAGAACTCATCCAATCCCTACCATCCCCATAGCCTAGAACGGGGGATTACTCACTCATGGATGAGGGAAACATTGATGGTTGATGGAGAGGTGTTGATGATGACGATGGCGATGATCCTCCCCAAATTCTCTGTCCCGGCAGGGTGCCAGAACGGAGTTTCTGGTTCCGAATTGCGGTTTCTGGTGGTGGCGGAACACTTCCGCACTCCACCTCCACCAAGAGACTGGAACTTGAAGCTAGACACTTGGCTGACCAAGCTCGGATTCACGTGGTGTGCCTCCGAACATGTTGTGTACGGGTGCGGCACATCAGCATCACAACTTCTTTGTCGAATTTTACATGGATGATTTCATCCTCACAGGCTCCGACACACGGCAGGTCAACAAGTTCAAGATCGAGATGCAGAACATGTTTGCAATGACATATCTCTGTGTTTTGAGCGCTATTAATGCGAGCGGCATCAACATTTGCCAGTCTATGTATGCCTAGAAGCTTCTGGAGAAGAGCGGCATGAATGGTTGGAATCTGTGTCACGTTCCAATGGAGCCTCGGTTCAAACTATTCCAGATCAGCACAACAACATCAGTGGATGTCACAGAGTACAAAAGCATTGTCGGCACGCTTAGGTATCTTGTGCACACTGGGCCAGATCTCAGCTACTCTATGGGCTGCATTCCAAGTTTCATGGAGGAACCCACGACGGAACACCTTGCCACCGTCAAGCACATCTTTCGGTACATTTGTGGGTATGCTACATCTTGGATGCAGGTATAGACACAATTCGGGAGTGCAACACATCATGGGGTTCGGTGACAGTGACATGGCGGGAGATGTAGACACTCGCAAGAGCACCACTGGCCTAGTCTTCATCCTCGGGAGCATAAAAATAGTATCTCTCTCCTCATGTGAAACTGAGTATGTCGCGGCAACACTTGCAGCGTGTGGGGTGTGTGTGGCTGGCCCGGCTGCTCTCGGATATCACAAATACCATTGTTGATTGTGTCACTCTCATGGTTGACAACAAGTCAGCATTCTTCCTCATGAAGAACCTTATCTTTCACGATCACTTTGAAGAATATTGATCTGAGGTATCACTTCATCGGAGAGTGTGTGGAGGAAGGCAAAGTGGAGGTCGAGCTCGTTTCGTTAGAAAACCAACCTGCGGATCTACTACCCAAACCTCTTGGGCGAGTTCGTCTTCAATAGTTCTGTTCAAGCATCAACATGGTTGAGGTACAGTAGGTACACGAGCATTATGGAGTGAATTGTTGAAATAAATTTTGTGCATTAGTGTCTAGTTTACTAGGTTCAAGTTACTCTTGCTAATCATGTGTTGTCGACAACAGTTAGATGAGTTTCAGTTAAGTAGTTAGCTGCCGTCAGTTGTTAGTTAGGCATGATCTAGTCATGGGATAACGTGGCTAACAAATCAGGCACGACAATACTGGCATGTGTAGTCCTCGTGCTGCACGATTTGATTCGTGGGATGCTGAGAGTCGCACGGATCGTGGAGCATGGTTAGCTCAGGTGTATAAGTGTCATTTGTAAGTTCAGAATAAAAGGAACAGAAAGATAAAAACGCAAGGCAATATTACTACGCCACAAAAAACTCTTGTGTTTGTGAGTTTATCTTGTTTTCTTATCCTCTGAAATTTGTGTGCAGAGAGAGAGAGAGAGTTGATACTCGAGAGATTAGGCTGACATGTCATGTGGTAATAATGTTTGTCCGTGTCATGATTTATATTCTAAAATTAATCAGGAAAATATTGCCTAATTATCCAACACTTCCTCCCACCCTCTCCATCGCTTCCGCGGGCCGACGTATCGCCTCCAACCTAGCCAATAAGAGGGCTTCCACCGGTTGAACTCGTCTACCACGTTGGCGGCGGCATCGTCTTCGGCCTCGGCTTGGGGTTCCTCACACTCGTGGGAGTGGTGTCCCTCTTTACTCGTGATCTAGAGTAGGAAGGTGGTTGGGGAAGTCACGATCGCTGCCTTCTCACTCTTCCTGCTGGAATCCATGAGGTCATTCTTGCTTCGCTGGAGGCCCCGGCCTCTCGTGACCAAGGAGGAGCTGGATTTGGGCGTCTAATGCTACGTCTCGCCGATCCGGGAGGTGGAGGCCTAACTAGAGCCGACAAGACGAAGTTTCTCTGACTCCGATAGGGGAACTGATGGAGTCTCCATCATTTCCATTGAAGATAGGATTGAGGAGGGGAGCGAGGCGGGCGACGATTCAGACAATCCCAAGTCAAAGTCGAAGAAGAGGATAAGACGTACACATGCTGCCTTGGCTACGTTACAAAGTTGGTTTGCTCTTTACAATACTTGGACAACACATACACAAGACACATACAAAAATTAACAGAGCATGGACAATGCTCGACTCAATGCATTGGTGGTAGACAACAACTGTGGTAGGCATTTATTGGGGTGCCAGATAAATGAAGGACGAAAGAACGCATCGGTAGCTGGCCTCATGGGGCAGCAATGGGGACACTATGGAGCACTACGGTCTCAACAGTGAGGCCGGGACCGAAACCGAAGAGAACGCCCCACTCCTTGCCCTCGCCAGTAGTGGTGTGACCTTCCTGGGCGGAGCGCTTACGCATCTCATCCAGGATGAAGAGCACGCAAGCGCTAGACATATTGCCGTACTCGGAGAGGATGTGTCGGGTGGCACGCATCCGTTTCTCATCGAGGTGGGCCTCAGCCTCCACTTTGTCTAGGATCGCCGGACCGCCGGGGTGGGCCACCCAGAAGATGGAGTTCCAATCACTAATGCCCAACGGCTCAAAGGCGTGAACCAGTGCAGTATTGATGTTCTTAGAGATGGCCGTTGGCACGTCCTTGTGGAGGTGGAAGGTGAGCCCCACCTCCTTGAGATATCCTTGAATAAAGCCATCCGTGTCTGGCAATACGGTCTGGCTTGCCGACACCAGTTGGAACAGTGGCCGCTCCATGGGGACGTCGGGGTCGGCACCGATGACTATCGCGCCAGCTCCATCCCCGAAGAGCGCTTGGCCGATCATAAAGTCGAGGTTAGTCTCCGAGGGAGCACGGAAGCACATTGTGGTGACCTCCGAGCAGACAACGAGAACGCGCGCATCACGGTTGTTCTCCGCGAGGTCTTTAGCCACACGGAGGGCCGTGCCTCCGGCATAGCAGCCCTGTTGGTACAACATGACGCGCCTCACGGACGGGCTGAGGCCGAGCATCTTAACCAGCTGGTAGTCGGCGCCCGGCAAGTCCACCCCAGTGGTGGTGCAGCAGAACACGAGGTGGGTGATGCTACACATCGGCCGACCCCATTCCTTAATCGCCCTCTGCGCTGCCACCTTACCAAGCCTTGGGATCTCGTCTGCCAAGATTTCCTGGCGCGCGTCCAATGACGGCGCCATGAACGTGGCAATGCTTGGGTTCTCCTTGATCATCTCTTCCGTGACGTGCATGTACCTCTTTCGGACCATCGACTTGTCGCCTACATACGCACATCAAATATTATGATGACTGTTTAATAGAAGTTGTTTTGATACTATGTATGTAGTAGATGCATACGATATGAAGTACAAAAGGTAATGTGCAGAACAATTTGAAACGTGAAAGTGCCTACGAGGCCTTGAATTGGGATCTATTATATACTAGAAGCAATACAAGGTTGTTTTTCGATGCACCACGTTGATCCATATCATCGTTATTTTAACTATTAGATCTATAATTAATGGTGAAGATGTAATCTGAGATTAAAATATAAATAGTGTTACGTAAAAGTAAACGTGTACAAGAAAAGTCTTATGTCACGTTAGATTTTACAGTTGAGTCTGTCTCAGATTTACTATATGTACGTGAAAATCGAGTTCCATAGGCAATTCTCTGTCGGTATCTTTCTAAAGAAAACTTTTGCGTTAACCGCAGGTACACGTTATTACGATCTGATACGATGTCTACGTGTGGATGAGTGTGCCCAAATAAATACCAAAACTGTGGATCACTTGATCAATTACATATACACCAAGCTAGCTAGCTTTCTATGGTCAGCAAGCTATGAACCAAATCGATCAACTAGCGTGTCGAAAAAAGAAAGATCGATCGGCTAGCTAGGTTAGCACGTGTGTCTAGCATGAGCGCTCTAGCGATTGATCTGGACATCATATTTCGGTAAAAGTAAAGCACATCACATAACGAGTTGGCTGATGAAATTTTATGTCCTTTCGAAGACATCAGCATAGAGCAATCATGCTAGGACTTGGCAGATAAATACAATCTGGCAAGTAAATACACGCAAGGCTGCTTATAATTGTAAATTTATTTTCATATAGTAACGAATTCAGTATAGGAAAATAAGACACATGAGTTACTAATTAGACTATCGATGTAAAATTTACTCTCTTTATCCAAAAATAAGTGACTTCAATTTATCTAGATTCATATGTATATACACGTGTTTTAGTGTGTAGATACATACGAATATAGAAAAATCCAAATCGCTTATTTTCGAATGGAGGGAGTATGTGTCTTTCAAAAACTATTTTCTAACACCTTCACCTTAGGTGTCCTATTCGGCATGCATTTGGCTATTGAAGGTGAAAGGTGGCGGAGACGGAAAAGCTTACTACTCTTTTTTAGGTAAAATTATAGTACAGAGAGTATAAAAAGTAAAGTTGGTACACACGATATAAAAGTAAACATGTCAATGCACAAGAAGACAAAGATGGAGGAAACTAGAGGAAAAAACATTTTCTTTCCCTATGTAAAGAAGTCATTTATTACATATTAAAGTGAGAATGGCATGTCAATGCACAAAGAGGGAGGAAACTAGAGGAACAAACATTTTTCTTTTGTTTGAAAAATTAAGATCTATAGAGACTAAAAAAGAGTGATATATCTTATTTGGCCTACCTGTTAACAAGGATCATTTTACTCTCACTTCTTTATGAATAATATTGCCACAAAGAAAATGCTCAGTCACACAATACTGATTGCTTATTACCAAGTTTTGTTTACTTAATTTATCTTCATATATATGAAATATGTGATCATTGATCTAATGGACTCATATATGTTCCTAATGGGACTTGAATCATGGATTTTTATAACTTACCAGATCATTCTCACCCGGTTGTTGCAATGGTCCATCATTATTAGTAGACAAGAAATATACATTTTTTCAATTACGTTTCATGACCAACAATCTGAATTGTTCTTATTAACTTCTTAAGTTGATCTAATATCACATAAATACCACATGCTATTAATGCCTAACAATGAAAAGTTATTCTATTTTTTGATATTATGTATGCGATGAAAAATATGAAGCTTTTTCCACAATGGCACACTAATCATGCTCCCACAAACTAAAAGTTGTTTCCTTTTCATGTGATTTTTTATATAACAATTTTGTTGTTGTGGCTATATAATCATATTATTTTTATGTCTACCACACAATGTTTTTAAACTATAAATAAATCTATCATACATATTAAACACACTACAGTGATGTCCTTGCAGTTGCAAGAGCCACCATGCTAGTTAACTTTAGAAAACAATACATGATCTGTTGAGAAACAGATAGATCAACTGCTTACACATTCGCTTGAACTTGTCCTTGAGATCGACGAGGTGATCGCTCTTGGTCATCCGGAAGTAGTAGTCCGGGTAGTCCGCCTGATACACGCAGTTCTCTGGCGTCGCCGTGCCGATGGACAGCACCGTCGCCGGGCCCTTCGCCCGCTGCGCCATTATCACCTCCTCCACCGTCACCGGCGACATCTCCACCACCTCTGCTTGATCGGCCTGCTGCCTGGCTCTATGTATGGTGCGTTACTGTTGGAAGTGCTATCACCTACGCTGATGATGGTACGGGAAGAGGCACAAGGTTATTATGTAGAGGCTAGGCAGGCCGGCCGGCCGGCTCCTGCTGGTTAAAAACAAAGATGCTGCAACGCGCAAAAGAACGTCCAGTCGTGCTTGGCGTATTCTCTAAATGGTTGCCCGGCCATCTCTTTTCTGGAGAGTGCAAATGGAGGCGAGCTACATAGAGCTTGGTATTTAAAAAATCGAAAATCATATTCACAAGTTTGAAAGAAAAAATCTTCATGTAGCCAATGATATACACTACAAGAGTGCGAAATGTCCTTGTAAAATATTTTATATTCTAGGCTACACAAAATGACAAAAGCACCGATCTAAATATAGTGAACAATGCACATTTTGAAAACTCTAAAACATGTCAAACTTCTCATTTTTTGTAGCCCAAAATAGATAATAAATTAAATTAAGATTTTGCAAACTTATAAAATATATCATTGGATACATACAATCCAATAGCTCTAAAAATAAGATCAGAATTCTAGAGGACATGAAGTAACATGGACCTTTCGGGGAAAAAATGAAGTAGCAAGCACATGCAGCAAAGGAAGATGGTACGGACCAGAGATATTCCATGTCGAGTGAAGCGGCGAAGGTATGAATTTTTTCGACATGCAAGCAAGAAATGCAATGCACAAGACGGGATGTGGAGATAAGGATGGAAGTGGCCAGTGGGTAATAATCCTCTATCCTTTCTAGTACTCTCTCCGTTTCGTATTATAAGACATTTTAGAACTTGTAAGCAAAATTTTGTCACGTTATGACTCTTTTCCGGTTTCCATTTTTACCCTCCCGCGTCACACAAACAGCCATCGCTCGCATCTCACCCTCCCCTCTCATCCAGTCATCCTCCCTCGTTGTCACCATCTCCGTCGCCTCACGTGTGTCTAGGCCGCCTCTCCCTCCCTCTCCAGTCGTGCTTGGCGTATTCTCTAAATGGTTGCCCGGCCATCTCTTTTCTGGAGAGTGCAAATGGAGGCGAGCTACATAGAGCTTGGAATATACTACAAGATCTGTATTCACAAGTTTGAAAAAAAAATATGTATGTTGCCAATGTTACTACAGAAGCGCCAAATCTCCTTGTGAAATGTTTTATATTCTAGGCTACAGAAAAATGACAAAAGCGTGGATCTAAATATAGTGAACAATGCACATTTTGAAGACTATAAAACATGTCATACTTTGTCATTTTTAGTCCAAAACAGAGAATAAATTAAACTGAGATTTTGCACACTTATAAAATATATCATTGGATACATACAGACACTTCTTCATAATTTTTTGAAAGTTTTAAATTTGATTTCTTGTTTAAGAAAATAAAGGGCTCCATATTGTCGAAGATAAGTGGGCTTAGGCCATAACCTCCGGCATATAGCCTCATGCCCTCTGCCTACAATGTCCATATCATCCACGACGTGAAGGCGCTCATCCAGAAGCTCCAACCGACCTACACGCGTTGTGCTATATCAAGACTTCCATGAAGACTCTCGCAACCAAGGTACGCTGAAGGAAGGCTACAAAATCAACTTAACATACAAGACATCCAATACTTTGCGTGCAACATGGAGACACCCTTAATAAACCATATGCACATGTCAATGCAGAGGCGAGGGTAATGCCCCCTTTTGAAAAAAACATGGAGACACCTACCACACTAACGCCTATATATCTCAAGATCATTCATCTACGCCCAAGTCATTGACTGACGCTCAGTTGAAGCCCTAGTCGACATAGTATCCACCCATAAACCATAGATACATCTAATCTCGTCGGGTGTAATAATATTGTACGATCGTGTGATCACATCATGAATAAAGTGTAAGAGCTCTTCATCATCTATTTCGTTGTAGTCTTTGATCGAAATTCGTTGGCCCCGAGCTTCCACCGAACAAATAAACACTCTCCCGACCTTCCAGATTGTGATTTCCAAGGGACCCGAAAATCATCCTTCGTCAGTTGGCACGCCAGGAAGAGGGTACAAGCTTCATACAGATTGGATCTACAACAACTCCTTTGATCATGGCACCAAACTCAAACCGGCACGCGAAAAACTCAAGAATAAAGGGGAGCAAGGAAGCTAGACTAGAAGAAACAACTCGCGAGGAGCATACGGATCATCGACTTCATTTGCTATGTGTGAAGGCTACTTCAACTCCATCGACGCGACCTTCAGGATCGTCTATCGTCGGCACCAAAGTCAAACCGGCACGCGGGGGCTTCTTACTCCAATAAGGACTCTCGGGCGCCTGACAAGACTGACACCCTCAGACACATTGACCGTTATGATGGGGATAATCTGCCAAGAGGTGGCTTCCGTGATAAGGGTAGGATTGCCCTCCTCGTCCAGCTCCACTAGGAGGTCCCTGCCCACCCGGTCGAAGAAGACGCGAGGGAGGGAGACCGGGAACATGGAGATCGCCGGACAGAGCAGACGGAGGCGAATCGGCCCGTGGCCCGGCAGAGAGCTCATGTCCAACTCCGTGAGCTTGCCCACTGCCTGGGACACCAGGGCCACCACCTCAGGGCGCCGAGCCTCGTGAGGGACCCCCGACAGTCGCACCCAGACCTCCGAGAGAGTAGCCACGGTCTCCTGCGTGGCCGAAGAGGGCTGGATGGACACCCTCAGCTGGTGGAGCGGCAGGGTGAAGGACGAGCCACAGGCGCACATGCGCAGGATCGCCACCGAAGGAAAGTGGACCGCAAACTCAGACGCCAAGACCCGGTGGACCGGCCACTCGTGGCCAGAAAGGACCGCGTGGAGCTCCTCCTGGATCAGGTCCTCCGTGACCTCCACCGAGGGAAGGGCCTGATCAGGGAGGATCGACACCATGGCCAGGGTCTCCGGAACAGTCATCTGCACGCCACCCATGTCGATGACATAGAACCCGCCATCAACCCCATGGCCATAGTACTCCAGGGCCTCCCTGCGAAGTGGGATAGCAGCCGCGGGCAGCATGCCGGAGCACGCCGCAGGAGGAGCCCCAGGGTGGGCCCCAGGACAGCAGGCGCAGAGGCCGCCACAGCAGGCGTTGGAGTTCTGCTACCTGAAGTTCTGTCGCCTACTGATTTGCTGAAAATTGAGATCCATGTGCTAAAAAAAAAGGAGAGTTTGCCTCCGATAAATCTATTGCTTTGCTATTCACGTGGGTTCCTTGGTCTGCGTGAAGGAGTCCTGCTGCAAATCGTCATTGGGATCTATTTCATTGCTATTCACGTGGGTTCCTTGGTCTTATTTTCTGCTCTCCTGGCGTTATTGGTACGTCAATTTCCTTCTCTAGATTTTTTTACGGGAGGCTGATCCAAATCGTTTGCACTTGGGACTCCTTTTTCCAGTCTAATTGTTTGGGCTGTCGTATTTCCTTGGGAGTCTGCACGATCGAGGACATCGTGACCGATCTGTGGCTGCTGGTTGATCGCTACTGCCCGCCTCGATCCCTGACGCTGATACATGACTCTTGCCGCCTGTTTTCTTTTCACATGAAGCTGTCATCGCGTGCTGTTGTTGCTGCTACAGCCCCAAAACCTAAGAAAGTTGTTCTTCCGGTCTATGCAGATAATCTCTCTGACAATGTCCGTGCTGGTTTCGACAACATTTGCGTGTACATCAAGACTGTACGGGTGCTTTAGAGGAAAGGTTGAACACCAAATTGGAGGCCATCGCGACTAGGCTTGATGCGCTGACGGATACCCTCGTTAATCTGCCGGTGCGAGCTGAGCCTCCTCATGCTGCTCCATTACGGGATGCGCCACCACCAAGAGATGGATATGTTGACGCTCGTGCTCGACATCCTGTGGCACCAACACATGGAGACGTCAATGCTAATCTTGAGGACGACACCACAACAACGCTACTTTGAGGCTCATACTGCAACCACTTTTGGTCGTGTTTTGCCTGTTGACCGAGATTGTATCGGTCAAGCCACGTGTCATTGGATAATGGTATTGGACATGTTAAAAAATTTATACCGCAGTTCTCTAGCGCGGGCAGTCCTTAGGATTATTTGGAGCGGGAGATGTGCATGAGTCATATTTTTGCAGCCCACCATTATACTGTAGAGAAGAAGCTTCAACTTGCTGCTATCGAGTTCTTTGGTTATGTACTGATTTGGTGGAGCCAAATTTTGCGTATGACAAATCGTCCAACGTCGTGGAGGGGAATGAAAGAACTCATGCGACGTCGTTTTATTCCTAAACATTATAAGAGAGACATGTACAATAAATTGCAGCAGCTCACTCAAGGTACTAAATCGGTGGATGAGTATTATAAAGATGGAGTTGTTGATGATACGTACAGAAACAAGGGAGGACCCGGAGGCCACAATGTCTCGGTTATTTTATGGGCTGAATATTGAGGTGAGGATCGTGTCGAGATGGTTAGCTACTATGATCTTCGAGATCTTCTACACCAAGATGAGTGTGTCGATCAACAACTCAAACGACGCCAAGCTGCAGTCCCTGCAAATTCATGGCATGGCTCTAGAGCTAAGTCGGCACCTTCTACATGCTCCACAATGTTTCCCATAGTGAGGTGCCAAAGTGTAGAGTGTCCAAAGCTTCATCTAGTACAGAGTCCACATCACACATTGAGTGTTTTACTTGTGGAGGACCGAGGACATATGAGGCGTGATTGCCCTAATAAAAAAGGTTACTGCTCAACAAGATGGCTATGTTTCTGCTAGTGACGATGACAAGGTTGCTGGTCCATCTAGTGTTGAGTCTGAGGAACATGCATCGATGTGTATCCTGAGGATGCTGCACCTAATTGCACTAACTGGATGGTGCAACGTGTACTAGAAGATCACATAGAAGGACAAGGACAACATTGAAATATTTTTCAAACTCAATGCACAGTCAAGAACAACAATTGCAAGCTGATTATTGATGGTGGAAGCTACACAGTATTATTAGCAAGAGCTTGGTGGATTCTATTTCATTACCTACAATGAAACACCCACAACCATATTGTGTTGAGTAGTTGTATAATTCAGAAAAACTAATGGTAACACATAAGGTGCGCCTGAAATTTTCAGTAAGTAATTATGAGGACACGGTAGTCTGCGATATTTGGCCTATGGAAGCATGTCAAGTGCTGCTAGGACGACCATGGAAATTTGTAAGTGTTCCACTCATAAGGGAAGGTCCAATGTTTATTCCTTGTGGCATAAAGGAAAGCGGCATGTGCTGCAGCCTATGCTTGACAAGGATATCAAAGTGGAAGTGCTTGTTGAGAAGAAGAAGGTCCAACATATTAAGGCGAAACCAAGGACAGTTTCCATTCAAGTTGGGAGGAATGATGAGAGGAGGATAGCTACTACTCCTATTATTTCGCCGCCTCCTTATATCCTGAAGGTTGGACTTTTCTGCATTGCAATTCCTTTGTCTCTTTCTCCTTTTGGGAGCTTCATTGTCATCCTCCACAGGATCATCAGAGTGTTCTATCGACATAGTGGGTTCAGGAATTATAGAAAATTCCTGACTAGATGAACTAGTCATCTCCTGATTTGATGAGCTAGACATACCTTTCATAGGGAAAATGTCCTCAAAGAAAGTCGCATCATTCGGCTCCATAATTGTACCAACATGCATGTCGGATACCTCAGATTTTACTATCAAAAATCTATAGCCAATGCTATGAAAAGCACATCCCAGAAAAACACAATCAACGGTTTTTGGTCCAACCTTTCGTTTCTTGGGTATTGGAATATTGACTTTCGCCAAACAACCCCAAGTTCGTAAGTAAGAGAGTTTAAGCCTTTTATTTTCCCATTCCTCAAATGGAGTCATGGTTTTATCCTTTACGGGAACACGGTTTAGGACATGACACGCGGTCATTAGCGCCTCCCCCCACCATTCCTTGGAAAGACCCGATGTATCTAACATGGCGTTAACCAAATCAGTTAGAGTGCGTTTCTTTCTTTCGGCCACCCCATTTGACTGAGGTGAGTAGGGAGGCGTCCTCTCATGTATAATACCATGTTCAGAACAGAATAAATCAAATTCATTTGAAAAGTACTCTCCACCATGATCCGGCCTTAGCCGCTTGATTCTAAGATCAAGTTGGTTTTCCGCCTCAGCTTTATAGATTTTGAAGTAGTTCAAAGCTTCATCTTTAGATTTCAGAAGATGAACATATCAGTATCTAGTGGAGTCATCAATCAATGTCATAAAGTATCTTTTTCCACCTTTTGTCAATACACCATTTATCTCATAAAGATCTGAATGTATAAGTTCTAGCAGTGCTAAGTTTCTCGGTTCCGCAGCCGTATGAGACTTGTGGGGTTGCTTTGCTTGCACACAAACGTGGCACTTAGAACCTTTGACAGTGGTAAATTTCGGAATTAAACTTATATTGGGTAGCCGCATCATGCAATCAAAGTTAATATGACAGAGTCGTGAAATGCCAAACATTGGACTCATTATCATTGCAAACATGATTAATAACTTTAGTACATGAGTCTGACAAAGACAAGCGGAACAGACCTCCGCACTCATAACCCTTTCCAACAAATTGTACATACTTAGAAATTACAACTTTATTGGACTCAAAAACCAACTTAAAGCCATCTCGACATTAAAGCTATCCGCTGACGAGATTCTTATTGATGAAGGGAACGTGTTGCACATTCTTCAGCTGTACGGTCTTCCCCAAAGTAAACTTCAGATTTACCGTACCAACACCATAAACAGAAGCACGTGAGCCATTTCCCATCAGCACGGAAGAGGTCCTTGAGACTTGATAGGGGGAAAACATGGAAATATCAGAACATACATGTGTATTAGCACCCGTGTCTATCCACCAATCAGGAGAATGACATACTGAAAGGATAGTAGGTAAAATACTGTACCCAGCATCCTTCATATCAGTATCACTAATAACAACATTAGCGGCTTTGTCGCTGTTTCCATGTTGACGCTTGTCAAAGCGATTAGGACAGCTAGGAGCCCAATGATCAGGATCACCACACGTGGCACGAGCCTTTCCTCTTATCATTTTTCTTCTTGAAGTTGGTTGAGTGCGTGGCCTTGTTCTTGCCATCAAACTTCCCTTTCCTTCAGTTTTGTTCTTATTCTTGAACTTGTGGGATTGGAAGTTTTTCCTCTGCACTAAATTGGCAGTATAACCTCCCTCAAATCCTCGAGAAGTTTTATCCTTTGCTCTCGCCTTCTCTTCCACATGGAGAGAACCAATGAGATCCGTAATGGAAAACTCTTGTCTCTTATGTTTTAGAGAAGTAGCAAAGTTCCTCCACAAGGGAGGAAGCTTGGCAATAATGCCACTGGCCACAAATTTGTCCAGTAAGGAACACTTGAACTGCTCAAGTTCTTTGGCAAGTGATTGTATCTCATGAGCTTACTCAACGATGAAGCGCTCATCAATCATCTTGTAGTCATAGAATTGCTCCATGATATACAACTCAGTGCCAGCGTCCGAGACTCCAAACTTGGCCTCGAGCGCTTTCCACGCGTCCTTGCCATTATCAAATGACATATACGGGTCAACAATGTTGTCCCCAAGAACACTGAACAAAGCCGCCATAAACATGGTATCGGCTTTCTTAAAGGTCGCTTCCTACTTAGCAGAAATATCTCATTCAGGCTTGCCAAGAGTGGCGCTATAGCAGTTTAGGTTTTCAAACCAGAAAACTGCTCTCTTGCACCATCTCTTATAGTGCATCCCATCAAAAGGAGGCGGCCTATTAGCCGCGGCTACACCAGTGGAATTCAGTTGCCTATAATCAGGTTTTTGGATTGTTGAAAATATAAGCAATAATCCATATGATTTAATCCGAATAATAAATTGATAAAGCATGATCATACAAACAGTACTTAAACCAATCATGCAAGTAGATGAACAGATTACATCTATACAAGATAAACCTATCACATCTACGCCAAACGCTAGAACTAGAAACTCTAGTATAATCTGAAAGAGAGAGATTGTAATCACATTCAATGCAGTTGTGGTAGTAGCCGCAGCGGTAGCAGCAGCAGAGCTGTCGCCCATATTGAGGTTGCCGAAGAGGTCGCTGACGTCTGGGAAGAAGTCGTCGTTCAGAAACTCGTCGTCGGACGACGTCGTGATTGCCAGTAGTCACACTTGAGCGCTCCCCAAAAACATGATTGCACCTCACCCGTACAGGTTCACGAGAGGCGGGGTTCCGGAGGCCTATTGTCCCGATCTGCGGTGCACGCCGCAAGCCGGGATAGGGAAGACGAAAGCGGCAGCGCAAGGTTCTGGAGGTAGGCGCGTGTGTGGATTGATTCACCGATTAGGTTTAGCACATACGCTTATATAGTGCAGGTTAGGGAGATCGTGGGGATCATCCCACGTCCGAGTCGGTAACAGTTCACGTCCATAAAAACTGAAAACGGTTGTAATTAACGCGTCCGTTAATGACTCATAATAGTTTTCCCAACCAGCAAAATAAAGCTCGGCTCGGCGAGATTCCCACAACCCGCGCGCGTGCGTCATGATGAGGCGAGGCGAGGCGGGCGGCGTCGGAGGAGGAGTGCGCGAGGGCTTCTCTCCTTGCCACACCTTAGTGAGTGGTGCAACACTCTACTATATAAGGTGGTCCAACTCCCCTTCAACTAGCAATGTGGGACTAAACTTTAGCACCACTAGCACAGCCATATGCTGCCATGCACAAGTGGGCCAAAGAGAATTTCAGAATTTGCCTAATGGGCTAGCAGCCCAAAACTCATCAAATTCCAACAATCCCCCCACAAAGTCTCATTGGCACATCACATCACTTTTATTCCAGAACATTATTTTATATACCGGTGTGTAGTGGAGACTGTTAAGTTGAACTTCCATGTTAAACTTCATGCTACACTATCTAGCAACTTGAATAGTGGACTATGCCTTGAACTACAAGTTTTCTGCGTGCTAGTTTCACACAAAATCTAGACCGGTACAGGGCTGTCGTCGGCTTCCCCGCGGTTTGGAGATTATGTGTCATACTCCAGGGCCTTTTATGAGTATATTAGAGAGCACCCAACTCTCACGGACTACGACGTTTGATAGTCGGACTCATATGGGTGTGTTTCTCAAGAGATGTTCTGTAGGACAACATCTCCGCTTATAAAAGACACTTGGAACATATTAAGATAAATATCAACCTGTATGCAGATTAAGAGAGTATTGCATATTTATGGAGATATAAATATAATATGGGAATACTCTCCTCTCAGCTGACCAACAGTTTATCTCCTAGCTCTAATTCACGGGATCTCCGATCACATAGAGTGGGTTGCCACTGGGATCAACTCATAGCGTGGGTCTCAAACCCATCTCCCTCGATGCATTATCTATCACATTGCGTGATAAACCCTTTGTGAAAGGATCTGCTAGATTCTTAGATGTTTGGACATAATCCAAGGCAATAACTCTGGAGTTTCTCAGTTTTCTGATAGATTTCAATCTCCTCTTCACATGCCTTGATGACTTCATATTATCCTTAGAACTGTTTGCTTTGACGATCACAGTTTGATTATCACAGTTCATCGGGATGGCGGGTATTGGTTTTTCAACCACAGGTAAGTCCATCAAGAGCTCACGAAGCTGCTCTACTTCAACAGTGGCTGTGTCTAATAATGTGAGTTCTGCTTCCATTGTTGACCTTGTTAAGATGGACTGCTTGCAAGACTTTCAGGAAACAACGCCACCTCCAAGTGTAAACAAATAACCACTTGTGGCCTTAACCTCATCAGCATCAGATATCCAGTTTGAATCACTATAACCCTCAAGTACCTGTGGATACCTAGTATAGTGGATACCATAACTCGCAGTGCCTTTCAAATAACGCAAAACTCTTTCAAGAGCATGCCAATGATCATCTCCAAGATTTGACACAAATCGACTCAGTTTGCATACAGCAAAGGAGATGTCAGGTCTAGTGGCGCTGGCTAAATACATGAGCGAGCCAATAATTTGAGAATATCTCAATTGATCTTTAGCAAACCTTCGATTCTTTTGAAGTAGCACACTCGGATCATAAGGCGTTGGAGAACAATTGCATTCGCTATACCCGAAGCGACTCAATATCTTTTCCACATAGTGAGACTGAAGCAATGTAATCCCACCATTGTCATCCTTTAGTAGCTTGATGTTTAAAATTACATCAGCCACTCCCAAGTCCTTCATCTCAAAGCAGCGAGATAGGAAATCTTTGACCTCCTCAATAACAGCGAGGTTGGTCCCAAATATCAATATGTCATCAACATAGAGACACATAATAACTCCCTCGCCCCCACCATGGCGATAGTACACACATTTTTCAGCTTCATTTACAACAAAGCCTTCAACAGTTAAAGTTCTTTCAAACTTCTCGTGCCACTGCTTAGGAGCTTGCTTAAGACCATACAAAGACTTCATTAGCTTACACACCTTTCCTTCTTGACCATCTACTACAAATCCATCAGGCTGCTCCATATAAATTTCCTCATCTAACTCTCCATTTAGAAAAGTTGTCTTAATGTCCATTTGATGAACGAGAAGACCATGTGAGGCAGCCAAGGATAGTAGTACTCGAATAGTGGTCAATCTAGCTACAAGTGAGTAGGTATCGAAAAAGTCTTCACCTTCTTTCTGGGTATAACCCTTGGCCACAAGACGTGCCTTGTACTTTTCAATAGTACCATCAGGTCTAAGCTTTTTCTTAAACACCCACTTACATCCTAAAGGCTTGCACCCATAAGGACGATCAGTGACTTCCCAAGTACCATTAGCTAAGATGGAGTCCATCTCGCTTCGGATTGCTTCTTTCCAGCAGTCAGCATCTTGAGATGCATAGGCTTCCGAAATAGAAGTGGGAGTATAATCCACAAGGTACACAATGAAATCATCACCAAATGACTTTGCAGTCCTTCGTCTCTTGCTCCTTTTGGGAGCTTCATTGTCATCCTCCACAGGATCATCAAATTGTTCTATCGGCATAGTGGGTTTAGGAATTGTAGAAAATTCTTGACTAGATGAACTAGTCATCTCCTGATTTGATGAGCTAGACATACCTTTCATAGGAAAGATGTCCTCAAAGAAAGTCGCATCATTCGACTCCATAATTGTACCAACATGCATGTCGGATACCTTAGATTTTACTATCAAAAATCTATAGCCAATGCTACGAAAAGCATATCCTAGAAAAACACAATCAACGGTTTTTGGTCTAAGCTTTTGCTTCTTAGGTATTGGAATATTGACTTTCGCCAAACAACCCCAAGTTCGTAAGTAAGAGAGTTTAAGCCTTTTATTTTCCCATTCCTCAAATGGATACATGGTTTTATCCTTTACGGGAACACGGTTTAGGACATGACACGCGGTCATTAGCGCCTCCCCCCACCATTCCTTGGAAAGACCCGATGTATCTAACATGGCGTTAACCAAATCAGTTAGAGTGCGTTTCTTTATTTCGGCCACCCCATTTGACTGAGGTGAGTAGGGAGGCGTCCTCTCATGTATAATACCATGTTCAACACAGAATAAATCAAATTCATTTGAAAAGTACTCTCCACCATGATCCGGCCTTAGCCGCTTGATTCTAAGATCAAGTTGGTTTTCCGCCTCAGCTTTATAGATTTTGAAGTAGTTCAAAGCTTCATCTTTAGATTTCAGAAGATGAACATATCAGTATCTAGTGGAGTCATCAATCAATGTCATAAAGTATCTTTTTCCACCTTTTGTCAATACACCATTTATCTCATAAAGATCTGAATGTATAAGTTCTAGCGGTGCTAAGTTTCTCGGTTCCGCAGCCGTATGAGACTTGCGGGGTTGCTTTGCTTGCACACAAACTTGGCACTTAGAACCTTTGATAGTGGTAAATTTCGGAATTAAACTTATATTGGGTAGCCGCATCATGCAACCAAAGTTAATATGACAGAGTCGTGAAATGCCAAACATTGGACTCATTATCATTGCAAACATGATTAATAACTTTAGTACATGAGTCTGACAAAGGCAAGCGAAACAGACCTCCGCACTCATAACCCTTTCCAACAAATTGTACATACTTAGAAATTACAACTTTATTGGACTCAAAAAACAACTTAAAGCCATCTCGACATTAAAGCAATCCGCTAACGGGATTCTTATTGATGGAGGGAACGTGCTGCACATTCTTCAGCTGTACGGTCTTCCCCGAAGTAAACTTCAGATTTACCATACCAACACCATGAATAGAAGCACGTGAGCCATTTCCCATTAGCACGGAAGAGGTCCTTGAGACCTGATAGGAGGAAAACATGGAAATATCAGAACATACATGTGTATTAGCACCCGTGTCTATCCACCAGTCAGGAGAATGACATACTGAAAGGATAGTAGGTAAAATACCGTACCCAGCATCCTTCATCTCGATATCGCTAATAACCACATTAGCGGCTTTGCCGCTATTTCCATGTTGACGCTTGTCAAAGCGATTAGCGAAGCTAGGAGCCCAATGAACAAGATCACCATAGACGTGACAAGGGAGAGGGAGGGAGAGGCGGCCTAGACACACGTGAGGCGACGGAGATGGTGACAACGAGGGAGGATGACTGGATGAGAGGGGAGGGTGAGATGCGAGCGATGGCTGTTTGTGTGACGCGGGAGGGTAAAAATGGAAACCGGAAAAGAGTCATAACGTGACAAAATTTTGCTTACAAGTTCTAAAATGTCTTATAATACGAAACGGAGAGAGTACTAGAAAGGATAGAGGATTATTACCCACTGGCCACTTCCATCCTTATCTCCACATCCCGTCTTGTGCATTGCATTTCTTGCTTGCATGTCGAAAAAATTCATACCTTCGCCGCTTCACTCGACATGGAATATCTCTGGTCCGTACCATCTTCCTTTGCTGCATGTGCTTGCTACTTCATTTTTTCCCCGAAAGGTCCATGTTACTTCATGTCCTCTAGAATTCTGATCTTATTTTTAGAGCTATTGGATTGTATGTATTACACACTTTTTTTTATCTTTATACTGCATATGGTACTTTTGCCACTGGTTGAGCACCTCTGCACTAGATATTTCTATGCCCTGTCTTTCCTTGCTCTTTCTTTAGGCCCCGCTTGGTTTCTGTATTTTATTCCAAAACACCAGTTTTAGTCGCAACTGTTAAATTTACGGCCCAACATCAGTATTGTCACTTGGTTGGCCATTTTTCCCCTCCGAATCATTTGCAGCCCGTTTACAGGCGAAAACATCACGGTCGTGCGGGGGTGGGTTTCTTCTACAACCCGACGACACCAGAAGAGCCCGTCAACCCTAGAGCGGCGGCGACCGGTTGGGCGGCGTGTGCAGACGAGATGCTGGCGGTGGTGGCAGCGGTGAGCCAGGCAGAGAGGCGCAAGATCTGCGACGAGCTTCGGTGGAGCAGAGCGGCGAGTCCGGCAGCAGCGACTCGACCGGCGGCGCAAGATCTGTAGGCAAGGTATTTATCCTATTCTCACTCGTCTTCCCCATCTCAGGAAGCTCATGTTCTCCGACGTATCCCCTTTACCATCGTCGTCGTCGCCTCCGGTATGTTGTCTTCCCACCCCGCTAGTTGTACTAGGGGGCTTGATTGATTTTGCGCCATGATGTGCGAGTTCTTGATTGGTCCCTCGCCGCCTGCGTTTGCCCGCGTTCATGGTCCTGTTCTTCCTGGAGTTGCGATTAGCTACCTAGATGTGTACTGGAACCTGAAACTAGAAACACGATGCACTATTAGTTGATTGTTGCTACTCAATTCCTCGTCCGCTACCTATATGTGTACTGGAACCTCGAACTAGAATCGTGATGCATTGTTTAGTTGATTGTCCGCTACCTACATTGCCACAATAGTTTGGTTCCTTCATGGTGTCTATTGGCCATTGATTCAGTGCCACAATAGTTGAGTGAGTGATATTATTTTAACGCTCTAACTAAGATCTTTGCCATAAAAAAGTTATGACGGCAGCACAGTTCTTAATATAGCAGTGTTGCTCTGTATCAAGGCCATAAAAAAGTTGCTTTCTTCTCCTATTGAACTTTTGAATTTTGGATTGGTCCTAATTCTGAACCACATTGTTGTTCTGCATGTTGATTGGTTCTAATTTCAGATTAAGCACGCTTACTTCTGACTGCTGTGTTTGCACGTGCTCATCTTGTGTTCCTCGTTGTATGTCAAGTCCATGTTCAAATTTGAGAAGTGGACTTTAGCTATTGTACTATGCATGAGAAGTTGACGTTAGCTATTGTTTTCTGAACATGCTATGCTCTTGTTCTCCGAATGAAGTTTATGTGACTTCTTTTCTGTTTTTTCCTGTATAGAATGCAAATTTAATGATCATTTCTAGATAAATAGGGTTGTTTCATGTCTTCTTTATGCTTAGGAGAAGTGGGCTTTCAATTTTTTTGTACAAATGTTTTTTTGAAAGTAATTCAATTGATTTTTTTAGAGTTGCAAACAAGTTTAATGTACCATGTTCGCTTGTGTTTTTAGTAAGAAGGTAAAATTACAAGCTCATAAGAAACATAGCCATCCAGTCTAACTTTTGTTAGGAGATAGAAGTATGTCCAAGATATGTGCTAAGCCATGAATTTAATCTGCACCGTGATTTGACTGAAAGTGAAGATGTCAGTATGTCACAATGCATATAGATGCACACAATTGATAATTGATGTTTAAGCATTTCCATGTCACCAAGAAATTCTTTATGACAAATCACTCTCGTGATTACTTTATTAGAGAAAACTATTCCCTCCGTTGGCAAATAAGTGTACTTCTAGCTTCTTTAAAACAGCAACACTGCGCAGGCACCGTCCAGGATCTCCCGCTCCAAACTCTCACGCTGGCGTCGTACCTGCACTCCACCGCCACCTCACCGCCGGACGTCCGTGATCTCCCAGTAAGGTACACATACTCTCACCTCGACCAGTCTGTCGATCCTTCTTGGCTAGTAATTGTTTTGTTAGCCAAAGCATGTTTGTTAGGCACTTGTTAATTTCCTAGGGCATCGCTATCTCAGATCTCCCTGTTGCAATTCTATGAATACATTTTATATAATCTCTGTCGGTTATGGAGGCAATTTCCTGGTGAGTGGACGACAGTTCTATGCTCACAGAAGTTTATCAGTAGCAACAGTTTGCAGTAGCAAACAACAAAGCAACAACAGTAGTAAAACAAGAGCAATAGTAACAGTAGCAGCAAACAGTAGAATATGAGCGCGGTAGGCATAGAGATGGATGGACGGGCGTTGCATGGACGAGTCTAAATATGTAACTTCAAGATCTAGGGAAATTGCAGATAAATAAGAATAAACATCCAAGTACTAAACAATCATAGGCATGTGATCCATATATAGTCATGTGCTCGCAAAGAGAACTTGTATAACATCTTTTGTCCTGCCATTCCGTTGCAGCGGGGCCTCAATGAAACTACTGGCAATTAAGGTACTCTTTTTAATAGAGCACCGGAGCAAAGCATTAACACTCTGTGAACACATGTGATCCTCACATCACAACCACCCCCTCAGGTTGTCCCAATTTCTATCACTTCGGGGCCTTTGGATCCGGACAATGATATGTGTACACAACTTGCAGATAATATCACAAACAATACTATCATAATGATTCAATAATAAGTTCGGATCTGAGATCATGACACTCGGGCCCTAGTGATAAGCATTAAGGACAACAAGTTGCAACAATGTCAAATAGCACTAATAGAGATACTAGGCACCATGCTCTAACAATCTTATTCGATTACATGAGAGAACTCATCCAATCCCTACCATCCCCATAGCCTACAACGGGGGATTACTCACTCATGGATGAGGGAAACATTGATGGTTGATGGAGAGGTGTTGATGATGACGATGGCGATGATCCTCCCCAAATTCTCTGTCCCGGCAGGGTGCCAGAACGGAGTTTCTGGTTCCGAATTGCGGTTTCTGGTGGTGGCGGAACACTTCCGCACTCCACCTCCACCAAGAGACTGGAACTTGAAGCTAGACACTTGGCTGACCAAGCTCGGATTCACGTGGTGTGCCTCCGAACATGTTGTGTACGGGTGCGGCACATCAGCATCACAACTTCTTTGTCGAATTTTACATGGATGATTTCATCCTCACAGGCTCCGACACACGGCAGGTCAACAAGTTCAAGATCGAGATGCAGAACATGTTTGCAATGACATATCTCTGTGTTTTGAGCGCTATGAATGCGAGCGGCATCAACATTTGCCAGTCTATGTATGCCTAGAAGCTTCTGGAGAAGAGCGGCATGAATGGTTGGAATCTGTGTCACGTTCCAATGGAGCCTCGGTTCAAACTATTCCAGATCAGCACAACAACATCAGTGGATGTCACAGAGTACAAAAGCATTGTCGGCACGCTTAGGTATCTTGTGCACACTGGGCCAGATCTCAGCTACTCTATGGGCTGCATTCCAAGTTTCATGGAGGAACCCACGACGGAACACCTTGCCACCGTCAAGCACATCTTTCGGTACATTTGTGGGTATGCTACATCTTGGATGCAGGTATAGACACAATTCGGGAGTGCAACACATCATGGGGTTCGGTGACAGTGACATGGCGGGAGATGTAGACACTCGCAAGAGCACCACTGGCCTAGTCTTCATCCTCGGGAGCATAAAAATAGTATCTCTCTCCTCATGTGAAACTGAGTATGTCGCGGCAACACTTGCAGCGTGTGGGGTGTGTGTGGCTGGCCCGGCTGCTCTCGGATATCACAAATACCATTGTTGATTGTGTCACTCTCATGGTTGACAACAAGTCAGCATTCTTCCTCATGAAGAACCTTATCTTTCACGATCACTTTGAAGAATATTGATCTGAGGTATCACTTCATCGGAGAGTGTGTGGAGGAAGGCAAAGTGGAGGTCGAGCTCGTTTCGTTAGAAAACCAACCTGCGGATCTACTACCCAAACCTCTTGGGCGAGTTCGTCTTCAATAGTTCTGTTCAAGCATCAACATGGTTGAGGTACAGTAGGTACACGAGCATTATGGAGTGAATTGTTGAAATAAATTTTGTGCATTAGTGTCTAGTTTACTAGGTTCAAGTTACTCTTGCTAATCATGTGTTGTCGACAACAGTTAGATGAGTTTCAGTTAAGTAGTTAGCTGCCGTCAGTTGTTAGTTAGGCATGATCTAGTCATGGGATAACGTGGCTAACAAATCAGGCACGACAATACTGGCATGTGTAGTCCTCGTGCTGCACGATTTGATTCGTGGGATGCTGAGAGTCGCACGGATCGTGGAGCATGGTTAGCTCAGGTGTATAAGTGTCATTTGTAAGTTCAGAATAAAAGGAACAGAAAGATAAAAACGCAAGGCAATATTACTACGCCACAAAAAACTCTTGTGTTTGTGAGTTTATCTTGTTTTCTTATCCTCTGAAATTTGTGTGCAGAGAGAGAGAGAGAGTTGATACTCGAGAGATTAGGCTGACATGTCATGTGGTAATAATGTTTGTCCGTGTCATGATTTATATTCTAAAATTAATCAGGAAAATATTGCCTAATTATCCAACACTTCCTCCCACCCTCTCCATCGCTTCCGCGGGCCGACGTATCGCCTCCAACCTAGCCAATAAGAGGGCTTCCACCGGTTGAACTCGTCTACCACGTTGGCGGCGGCATCGTCTTCGGCCTCGGCTTGGGGTTCCTCACACTCGTGGGAGTGGTGTCCCTCTTTACTCGTGATCTAGAGTAGGAAGGTGGTTGGGGAAGTCACGATCGCTGCCTTCTCACTCTTCCTGCTGGAATCCATGAGGTCATTCTTGCTTCGCTGGAGGCCCCGGCCTCTCGCGACCAAGGAGGAGCTGGATTTGGGCGTCTAATGCTACGTCTCGCCGATCCGGGAGGTGGAGGCCTAACTAGAGCCGACAAGACGAAGTTTCTCTGACTCCGATAGGGGAACTGATGGAGTCTCCATCATTTCCATTGAAGATAGGATTGAGGAGGGGAGCGAGGCGGGCGACGATTCAGACAATCCCAAGTCAAAGTCGAAGAAGAGGATAAGACGTACACATGCTGCCTTGGCTACGTTACAAAGTTGGTTTGCTCTTTACAATACTTGGACAACACATACACAAGACACATACAAAAATTAACAGAGCATGGACAATGCTCGACTCAATGCATTGGTGGTAGACAACAACTGTGGTAGGCATTTATTGGGGTGCCAGATAAATGAAGGACGAAAGAACGCATCGGTAGCTGGCCTCATGGGGCAGCAATGGGGACACTATGGAGCACTACGGTCTCAACAGTGAGGCCGGGACCGAAACCGAAGAGAACGCCCCACTCCTTGCCCTCGCCAGTAGTGGTGTGACCTTCCTGGGCGGAGCGCTTACGCATCTCATCCAGGATGAAGAGCACGCAAGCGCTAGACATATTGCCGTACTCGGAGAGGATGTGTCGGGTGGCACGCATCCGTTTCTCATCGAGGTGGGCCTCAGCCTCCACTTTGTCTAGGATCGCCGGACCGCCGGGGTGGGCCACCCAGAAGATGGAGTTCCAATCACTAATGCCCAACGGCTCAAAGGCGTGAACCAGTGCAGTATTGATGTTCTTAGAGATGGCCGTTGGCACGTCCTTGTGGAGGTGGAAGGTGAGCCCCACCTCCTTGAGATATCCTTGAATAAAGCCATCCGTGTCTGGCAATACGGTCTGGCTTGCCGACACCAGTTGGAACAGTGGCCGCTCCATGGGGACGTCGGGGTTGGCACCGATGACTATCGCGCCAGCTCCATCCCCGAAGAGCGCTTGGCCGATCATAAAGTCGAGGTTAGTCTCCGAGGGAGCACGGAAGCACATTGTGGTGACCTCCGAGCAGACAACGAGAACGCGCGCATCACGGTTGTTCTCCGCGAGGTCTTTAGCCACACGGAGGGCCGTGCCTCCGGCATAGCAGCCCTGTTGGTACAACATGACGCGCCTCACGGACGGGCTGAGGCCGAGCATCTTAACCAGCTGGTAGTCGGCGCCCGGCAAGTCCACCCCAGTGGTGGTGCAGCAGAACACGAGGTGGGTGATGCTACACATCGGCCGACCCCATTCCTTAATCGCCCTCTGCGCTGCCACCTTACCAAGCCTTGGGATCTCGTCTGCCAAGATTTCCTGGCGCGCGTCCAATGACGGCGCCATGAACGTGGCAATGCTTGGGTTCTCCTTGATCATCTCTTCCGTGACGTGCATGTACCTCTTTCGGACCATCGACTTGTCGCCTACATACGCACATCAAATATTATGATGACTGTTTAATAGAAGTTGTTTTGATACTATGTATGTAGTAGATGCATACGATATGAAGTACAAAAGGTAATGTGCAGAACAATTTGAAACGTGAAAGTGCCTACGAGGCCTTGAATTGGGATCTATTATATACTAGAAGCAATACAAGGTTGTTTTTCGATACACCACGTTGATCCATATCATCGTTATTTTAACTATTAGATCTATAATTAATGGTGAAGATGTAATCTGAGATTAAAATATAAATAGTGTTACGTAAAAGTAAACGTGTACAAGAAAAGTCTTATGTCACGTTAGATTTTACAGTTGAGTCTGTCTCAGATTTACTATATGTACGTGAAAATCGAGTTCCATAGGCAATTCTCTGTCGGTATCTTTCTAAAGAAAACTTTTGCGTTAACCGCAGGTACACGTTATTACGATCTGATACGATGTCTACGTGTGGATGAGTGTGCCCAAATAAATACCAAAACTGTGGATCACTTGATCAATTACATATACACCAAGCTAGCTAGCTTTCTATGGTCAGCAAGCTATGAACCAAATCGATCAACTAGCGTGTCGAAAAAAGAAAGATCGATCGGCTAGCTAGGTTAGCACGTGTGTCTAGCATGAGCGCTCTAGCGATTGATCTGGACATCATATTTCGGTAAAAGTAAAGCACATCACATAACGAGTTGGCTGATGAAATTTTATGTCCTTTCGAAGACATCAGCATAGAGCAATCATGCTAGGACTTGGCAGATAAATACAATCTGGCAAGTAAATACACGCAAGGCTGCTTATAATTGTAAATTTATTTTCATATAGTAACGAATTCAGTATAGGAAAATAAGACACATGAGTTACTAATTAGACTATCGATGTAAAATTTACTCTCTTTATCCAAAAATAAGTGACTTCAATTTATCTAGATTCATATGTATATACACGTGTTTTAGTGTGTAGATACATACGAATATAGAAAAATCCAAATCGCTTATTTTCGAATGGAGGGAGTATGTGTCTTTCAAAAACTATTTTCTAACACCTTCACCTTAGGTGTCCTATTCGGCATGCATTTGGCTATTGAAGGTGAAAGGTGGCGGAGACGGAAAAGCTTACTACTCTTTTTTAGGTAAAATTATAGTACAGAGAGTATAAAAAGTAAAGTTGGTACACACGATATAAAAGTAAACATGTCAATGCACAAGAAGACAAAGATGGAGGAAACTAGAGGAAAAAACATTTTCTTTCCCTATGTAAAGAAGTCATTTATTACATATTAAAGTGAGAATGGCATGTCAATGCACAAAGAGGGAGGAAACTAGAGGAACAAACATTTTTCTTTTGTTTGAAAAATTAAGATCTATAGAGACTAAAAAAGAGTGATATATCTTATTTGGCCTACCTGTTAACAAGGATCATTTTACTCTCACTTCTTTATGAATAATATTGCCACAAAGAAAATGCTCAGTCACACAATACTGATTGCTTATTACCAAGTTTTGTTTACTTAATTTATCTTCATATATATGAAATATGTGATCATTGATCTAATGGACTCATATATGTTCCTAATGGGACTTGAATCATGGATTTTTATAACTTACCAGATCATTCTCACCCGGTTGTTGCAATGGTCCATCATTATTAGTAGACAAGAAATATACATTTTTTCAATTACGTTTCATGACCAACAATCTGAATTGTTCTTATTAACTTCTTAAGTTGATCTAATATCACATAAATACCACATGCTATTAATGCCTAACAATGAAAAGTTATTCTATTTTTTGATATTATGTATGCGATGAAAAATATGAAGCTTTTTCCACAATGGCACACTAATCATGCTCCCACAAACTAAAAGTTGTTTCCTTTTCATGTGATTTTTTATATAACAATTTTGTTGTTGTGGCTATATAATCATATTATTTTTATGTCTACCACACAATGTTTTTAAACTATAAATAAATCTATCATACATATTAAACACACTACAGTGATGTCCTTGCAGTTGCAAGAGCCACCATGCTAGTTAACTTTAGAAAACAATACATGATCTGTTGAGAAACAGATAGATCAACTGCTTACACATTCGCTTGAACTTGTCCTTGAGATCGACGAGGTGATCGCTCTTGGTCATCCGGAAGTAGTAGTCCGGGTAGTCCGCCTGATACACGCAGTTCTCTGGCGTCGCCGTGCCGATGGACAGCACCGTCGCCAGGCCCTTCGCCCGCTGCGCCATTATCACCTCCTCCACCGTCACCGGCGACATCTCCACCACCTCTGCTTGATCGGCCTGCTGCCTGGCTCTATGTATGGTGCGTTACTGTTGGAAGTGCTATCACCTACGCTGATGATGGTACGGGAAGAGGCACAAGGTTATTATGTAGAGGCTAGGCAGGCCGGCCGGCCGGCTCCTGCTGGTTAAAAACAAAGATGCTGCAACGCGCAAAAGAACGTCCAGTCGTGCTTGGCGTATTCTCTAAATGGTTGCCCGGCCATCTCTTTTCTGGAGAGTGCAAATGGAGGCGAGCTACATAGAGCTTGGAATATACTACAAGATCTGTATTCACAAGTTTGAAAAAAAAATATGTATGTTGCCAATGTTACTACAGAAGCGCCAAATCTCCTTGTGAAATGTTTTATATTCTAGGCTACAGAAAAATGACAAAAGCGTGGATCTAAATATAGTGAACAATGCACATTTTGAAGACTATAAAACATGTCATACTTTGTCATTTTTAGTCCAAAACAGAGAATAAATTAAACTGAGATTTTGCACACTTATAAAATATATCATTGGATACATACAGACACTTCTTCATAATTTTTTGAAAGTTTTAAATTTGATTTCTTGTTTAAGAAAATAAAGGGCTCCATATTGTCGAAGATAAGTGGGCTTAGGCCATAACCTCCGGCATATAGCCTCATGCCCTCTGCCTACAATGTCCATATCATCCACGACGTGAAGGCGCTCATCCAGAAGCTCCAACCGACCTACACGCGTTGTGCTATATCAAGACTTCCATGAAGACTCTCGCAACCAAGGTACGCTGAAGGAAGGCTACAAAATCAACTTAACATACAAGACATCCAATACTTTGCGTGCAACATGGAGACACCCTTAATAAACCATATGCACATGTCAATGCAGAGGCGAGGGTAATGCCCCCTTTTGAAAAAAACATGGAGACACCTACCACACTAACGCCTATATATCTCAAGATCATTCATCTACGCCCAAGTCATTGACTGACGCTCAGTTGAAGCCCTAGTCGACATAGTATCCACCCATAAACCATAGATACATCTAATCTCGTCGGGTGTAATAATATTGTACGATCGTGTGATCACATCATGAATAAAGTGTAAGAGCTCTTCATCATCTATTTCGTTGTAGTCTTTGATCGAAATTCGTTGGCCCCGAGCTTCCACCGAACAAATAAACACTCTCCCGACCTTCCAGATTGTGATTTCCAAGGGACCCGAAAATCATCCTTCGTCAGTTGGCACGCCAGGAAGAGGGTACAAGCTTCATACAGATTGGATCTACAACAACTCCTTTGATCATGGCACCAAACTCAAACCGGCACGCGAAAAACTCAAGAATAAAGGGGAGCAAGGAAGCTAGACTAGAAGAAACAACTCGCGAGGAGCATACGGATCATCGACTTCATTTGCTATGTGTGAAGGCTACTTCAACTCCATCGACGCGACCTTCAGGATCGTCTATCGTCGGCACCAAAGTCAAACCGGCACGCGGGGGCTTCTTACTCCAATAAGGACTCTCGGGCGCCTGACAAGACTGACACCCTCAGACACATTGACCGTTATGATGGGGATAATCTGCCAAGAGGTGGCTTCCATGATAAGGGTAGGATTGCCCTCCTCGTCCAGCTCCACTAGGAGGTCCCTGCCCACCCGGTCGAAGAAGACGCGAGGGAGGGAGACCGGGAACATGGAGATCGCCGGACAGAGCAGACGGAGGCGAATCGGCCCGTGGCCCGGCAGAGAGCTCATGTCCAACTCCGTGAGCTTGCCCACTGCCTGGGACACCAGGGCCACCACCTCAGGGCGCCGAGCCTCGTGAGGGACCCCCTACACTCTCTCTCTGCACACAAATTTCAGAGGATAAGAAAACAAGATAAACTCACAAACACAAGAGTTTTTTGTGGCGTAGTAATATTGCCTTGCGTTTTTATCTTTCTGTTCCTTTTATTCTGAACTTACAAATGACACTTATACACCTGAGCTAACCATGCTCCACGATCCGTGCGACTCTCAGCATCCCACGAATCAAATCGTGCAGCACGAGGACTACACATGCCAGTATTGTCGTGCCTGATTTGTTAGCCACGTTATCCCATGACTAGATCATGCCTAACTAACAACTGACGGCAGCTAACTACTTAACTGAAACTCATCTAACTGTTGTCGACAACACATGATTAGCAAGAGTAACTTGAACCTAGTAAACTAGACACTAATGCACAAAATTTATTTCAACAATTCACTCCATAATGCTCGTGTACCTACTGTACCTCAACCATGTTGATGCTTGAACAGAACTATTGAAGACGAACTCGCCCAAGAGGTTTGGGTAGTAGATCCGCAGGTTGGTTTTCTAACGAAACGAGCTCGACCTCCACTTTGCCTTCCTCCACACACTCTCCGATGAAGTGATACCTCAGATAAATATTCTTCAAAGTGATCGTGAAAGATAAGGTTCTTCATGAGGAAGAATGCTGACTTGTTGTCAACCATGAGAGTGACACAATCAACAATGGTATTTGTGATATCCGAGAGCAGCCGGGCCAGCCACACACACCCCACACGCTGCAAGTGTTGCCGCGACATACTCAGTTTCACATGAGGAGAGAGATACTATTTTTATGCTCCCGAGGATGAAGACTAGGCCAGTGGTGCTCTTGCGAGTGTCTACATCTCCCGCCATGTCACTGTCACCGAACCCCATGATGTGTTGCACTCCCGAATTGTGTCTATACCTGCATCCAAGATGTAGCATACCCACAAATGTACCGAAAGATGTGCTTGACGGTGGCAAGGTGTTCCGTCGTGGGTTCCTCCATGAAACTTGGAATGCAGCCCATAGAGTAGCTGAGATCTGGCCCAGTGTGCACAAGATACCTAAGCGTGCCGACAATGCTTTTGTACTCTGTGACATCCACTGATGTTGTTGTGCTGATCTGGAATAGTTTGAACCGAGGCTCCATTGGAACGTGACACAGATTCCAACCATTCATGCCGCTCTTCTCCAGAAGCTTCTAGGCATACATAGACTGGCAAATGTTGATGCCGCTCGCATTCATAGCGCTCAAAACACAGAGATATGTCATTGCAAACATGTTCTGCATCTCGATCTTGAACTTGTTGACCTGCCGTGTGTCGGAGCCTGTGAGGATGAAATCATCCATGTAAAATTCGACAAAGAAGTTGTGATGCTGATGTGCCGCACCCGTACACAACATGTTCGGAGGCACACCACGTGAATCCGAGCTTGGTCAGCCAAGTGTCTAGCTTCAAGTTCCAGTCTCTTGGTGGAGGTGGAGTGCGGAAGTGTTCCGCCACCACCAGAAACCGCAATTCGGAACCAGAAACTCCGTTCTGGCACCCTGCCGGGACAGAGAATTTGGGGAGGATCATCGCCATCGTCATCATCAACACCTCTCCATCAACCATCAATGTTTCCCTCATCCATGAGTGAGTAATCCCCCCTTGTAGGCTATGGGGATGGTAGGGATTGGATGAGTTCTCTCATGTAATCGAATAAGATTGTTAGAGCATGGTGCCTAGTATCTCTATTAGTGCTATTTGACATTGTTGCAACTTGTTGTCCTTAATGCTTATCACTAGGGCCCGAGTGTCATGATCTTAGATCCGAACTTATTATTGAATCATTATGATAGTATTGTTTGTGATCTTATCTGCAAGTTGTGTACACATATCATTGTCCGGATCCAAAGGCCCCGAAGTGATAGAAATTGGGACAACCTGAGGGGGTGGTTGTGATGTGAGGATCACATGTGTTCACAGAGTGTTAATGCTTTGCTCCGGTGCTCTATTAAAAAGAGTACCTTAATTGCCAGTAGTTTCATTGAGGCCCCGCTGCAACGGAATGGCAGGACAAAAGATGTTATACAAGTTCTCTTTGCGAGCACATGACTATATATGGATCACATGCCTATGATTGTTTAGTACTTGGATGTTTATTCTTATTTATCTGCAATTTCCCTAGATCTTGAAGTTACATATTTAGACTCGTCCATGCAACGCCCGTCCATCCATCTCTATGCCTACCGCGCTCATATTCTACTGTTTGCTGCTACTGTTACTATTGCTCTTGTTTTACTACTGTTGTTGCTTTGTTGTTTGCTACTGCAAACTGTTGCTACTGATAAACTTCTGTGAGCATAGAACTGTCGTCCACTCACCAGGAAATTGCCTCCAAAACCGACAAAGATTATATAAAATGTATTCATAGAATTGCAACAGGGAGATATGAGATAGCGATTCCCTAGGAAATTAACAAGTGCCTAACAAACATGCTTTGGCTAACAAAACAATTACTAGCCAAGAAGGATCGACAGACTGGTCGAGGTGAGAGTATGTGTACCTTACTGGGAGATCACGGACGTCCGGCGGTGAGGTGGCGGTGGAGTGCAGGTACGACGCCAGCGTGAGAGTTTGGAGCGGGAGATCCTGGACGGTGCCTGCGCAGTGTTGCTGTTTTAAAGAAGCTAGAAGTACACTTATTTGCCAACGGAGGGAATAGTTTTCTCTAATAAAGTAATCACGAGAGTGATTTGTCATAAAGAATTTCTTGGTGACATGGAAATGCTTAAACATCAATTATCAATTGTGTGCATCTATATGCATTGTGACATACTGACATCTTCACTTTCAGTCAAATCACGGTGCAGATTAAATTCATGGCTTAGCACATATCTTGGACATACTTCTATCTCCTAACAAAAGTTAGACTGGATGGCTATGTTTCTTATGAGCTTGTAATTTTACCTTCTTACTAAAAACACAAGCGAACATGGTACATTAAACTTGTTTGCAACTCTAAAAAAATCAATTGAATTACTTTCAAAAAAACATTTGTACAAAAAAATTGAAAGCCCACTTCTCCTAAGCATAAAGAAGACATGAAACAACCCTATTTATCTAGAAATGATCATTAAATTTGCATTCTATACAGGAAAAAACAGAAAAGAAGTCACATAAACTTCATTCGGAGAACAAGAGCATAGCATGTTCAGAAAACAATAGCTAACGTCAACTTCTCATGCATAGTACAATAGCTAAAGTCCACTTCTCAAATTTGAACATGGACTTGACATACAACGAGGAACACAAGATGAGCACGTGCAAACACAGCAGTCAGAAGTAAGCGTGCTTAATCTGAAATTAGAACCAATCAACATGCAGAACAACAATGTGGTTCAGAATTAGGACCAATCCAAAATTCAAAAGTTCAATAGGAGAAGAAAGCAACTTTTTTATGGCCTTGATACAGAGCAACACTGCTATATTAAGAACTGTGCTGCCGTCATAACTTTTTTATGGCAAAGATCTTAGTTAGAGCGTTAAAATAATATAAGAGCGTTAAAATAATATCACTCACTCAACTATTGTGGCACTGAATCAATGGCCAATAGACACCATGAAGGAACCAAACTATTGTGGCAATGTAGGTAGCGGACAATCAACTAAACAATGCATCACGATTCTAGTTCGAGGTTCCAGTACACATATAGGTAGCGGACGAGGAATTGAGTAGCAACAATCAACTAATAGTGCATCGTGTTTCTAGTTTCAGGTTCCAGTACACATCTAGGTAGCTAATCGCAACTCCAGGAAGAACAGGACCATGAACGCGGGCAAACGCAGGCGGCGAGGGACCAATCAAGAACTCGCACATCATGGCGCAAAATCAATCAAGCCCCCTAGTACAACTAGCGGGGTGGGAAGACAACATACCGGAGGCGACGACGACGATGGTAAAGGGGATACGTCGGAGAACATGAGCTTCCTGAGATGGGGAAGACGAGTGAGAATAGGATAAATACCTTGCCTACAGATCTTGCGCCGCCGGTCGAGTCGCTGCTGCCGGACTCGCCGCTCTGCTCCACCGAAGCTCGTCGCAGATCTTGCGCCTCTCCGCCTGGCTCACCGCTGCCACCACCGCCAGCATCTCGACTGCACACGCCGCCCAACCGGTCGCCGCCGCTCTAGGGTTGACGGGCTCTTCTGGTGTCGTCGGGTTGTAGAAGAAACCCACCCCCGCACGACCGTGATGTTTTCGCCTGTAAACGGGCTGCAAATGATTCGGAGGGGAAAAATGGCCAACCAAGTGACAATACTGATGTTGGGCCGTAAATTTAACAGTTGCGACTAAAACTGGTGTTTTGGAATAAAATACAGAAACCAAGCGGGGCCTAAAGAAAGAGCAAGGAAAGACAGGGCATAGAAATATCTAGTGCAGAGGTGCTCAACCAGTGGCAAAAGTACCATATGCAGTATAAAGATAAAAAAAAGTGTGTAATACATACAATCCAATAGCTCTAAAAATAAGATCAGAATTCTAGAGGACATGAAGTAACATGGACCTTTCGGGGAAAAAATGAAGTAGCAAGCACATGCAGCAAAGGAAGATGGTACGGACCAGAGATATTCCATGTCGAGTGAAGCGGCGAAGGTATGAATTTTTTCGACATGCAAGCAAGAAATGCAATGCACAAGACGGGATGTGGAGATAAGGATGGAAGTGGCCAGTGGGTAATAATCCTCTATCCTTTCTAGTACTCTCTCCGTTTCGTATTATAAGACATTTTAGAACTTGTAAGCAAAATTTTGTCACGTTATGACTCTTTTCCGGTTTCCATTTTTACCCTCCCGCGTCACACAAACAGCCATCGCTCGCATCTCACCCTCCCCTCTCATCCAGTCATCCTCCCTCGTTGTCACCATCTCCGTCGCCTCACGTGTGTCTAGGCCGCCTCTCCCTCCCTCTCCAGTCGTGCTTGGCGTATTCTCTAAATGGTTGCCCGGCCATCTCTTTTCTGGAGAGTGCAAATGGAGGCGAGCTACATAGAGCTTGGAATATACTACAAGATCTGTATTCACAAGTTTGAAAAAAAAATATGTATGTTGCCAATGTTACTACAGAAGCGCCAAATCTCCTTGTGAAATGTTTTATATTCTAGGCTACAGAAAAATGACAAAAGCGTGGATCTAAATATAGTGAACAATGCACATTTTGAAGACTATAAAACATGTCATACTTTGTCATTTTTAGTCCAAAACAGAGAATAAATTAAACTGAGATTTTGCACACTTATAAAATATATCATTGGATACATACAGACACTTCTTCATAATTTTTTGAAAGTTTTAAATTTGATTTCTTGTTTAAGAAAATAAAGGGCTCCATATTGTCGAAGATAAGTGGGCTTAGGCCATAACCTCCGGCATATAGCCTCATGCCCTCTGCCTACAATGTCCATATCATCCACGACGTGAAGGCGCTCATCCAGAAGCTCCAACCGACCTACACGCGTTGTGCTATATCAAGACTTCCATGAAGACTCTCGCAACCAAGGTACGCTGAAGGAAGGCTACAAAATCAACTTAACATACAAGACATCCAATACTTTGCGTGCAACATGGAGACACCCTTAATAAACCATATGCACATGTCAATGCAGAGGCGAGGGTAATGCCCCCTTTTGAAAAAAACATGGAGACACCTACCACACTAACGCCTATATATCTCAAGATCATTCATCTACGCCCAAGTCATTGACTGACGCTCAGTTGAAGCCCTAGTCGACATAGTATCCACCCATAAACCATAGATACATCTAATCTCGTCGGGTGTAATAATATTGTACGATCGTGTGATCACATCATGAATAAAGTGTAAGAGCTCTTCATCATCTATTTCGTTGTAGTCTTTGATCGAAATTCGTTGGCCCCGAGCTTCCACCGAACAAATAAACACTCTCCCGACCTTCCAGATTGTGATTTTCAAGGGACCCGAAAATCATCCTTCGTCAGTTGGCACGCCAGGAAGAGGGTACAAGCTTCATACAGATTGGATCTACAACAACTCCTTTGATCATGGCACCAAACTCAAACCGGCACGCGAAAAACTCAAGAATAAAGGGGAGCAAGGAAGCTAGACTAGAAGAAACAACTCGCGAGGAGCATACGGATCATCAACTTCATTTGCTATGTGTGAAGGCTACTTCAACTCCATCGACGCGACCTTCAGGATCGTCTATCGTCGGCACCAAAGTCAAACCGGCACGCGGGGGCTTCTTACTCCAATAAGGACTCTCGGTCGCCTGACAAGACTGACACCCTCAGACACATTGACCGTTATGATGGGGATAATCTGCCAAGAGGTGGCTTCCGTGATAAGGGTAGGATTGCCCTCCTCGTCCAGCTCCACTAGGAGGTCCCTGCCCACCCGGTCGAAGAAGACGCGAGGGAGGGAGACCGGGAACATGGAGATCGCCGGACAGAGCAGACGGAGGCGAATCGGCCCGTGGCCCGGCAGAGAGCTCATGTCCAACTCCGTGAGCTTGCCCACTGCCTGGGACACCAGGGCCACCACCTCAGGGCGCCGAGCCTCGTGAGGGACCCCCGACAGTCGCACCCAGACCTCCGAGAGAGTAGCCACGGTCTCCTGCGTGGCCGAAGAGGGCTGGATGGACACCCTCAGCTGGTGGAGCGGCAGGGTGAAGGACGAGCCACAGGCGCACATGCGCAGGATCGCCACCGAAGGAAAGTGGACCGCAAACTCAGACGCCAAGACCCGGTGGACCGGCCACTCGTGGCCAGAAAGGACCGCGTGGAGCTCCTCCTGGATCAGGTCCTCCGTGACCTCCACCGAGGGAAGGGCCTGATCAGGGAGGATCGACACCATGGCCAGGGTCTCCGGAACAGTCATCTGCACGCCACCCATGTCGATGACATAGAACCCGCCATCAACCCCATGGCCATAGTACTCCAGGGCCTCCCTGCGAAGTGGGATAGCAGCCGCGGGCAGCATGCCGGAGCACGCCGCAGGAGGAGCCCCAGGGTGGGCCCCAGGACAGCAGGCGCAGAGGCCGCCACAGCAGGCGTTGGAGTTCTGCTACCTGAAGTTCTGTCGCCTACTGATTTGCTGAAAATTGAGATCCATGTGCTAAAAAAAAAGGAGAGTTTGCCTCCGATAAATCTATTGCTTTGCTATTCACGTGGGTTCCTTGGTCTGCGTGAAGGAGTCCTGCTGCAAATCGTCATTGGGATCTATTTCATTGCTATTCACGTGGGTTCCTTGGTCTTATTTTCTGCTCTCCTGGCGTTATTGGTACGTCAATTTCCTTCT
Organism: Avena sativa; assembly: GCA_916181665.1. Classification (NCBI taxonomy): domain Eukaryota; kingdom Viridiplantae; phylum Streptophyta; class Magnoliopsida; order Poales; family Poaceae; genus Avena; species Avena sativa. The sequence continues at coordinate 153,512,509 of OV702294.1, read as the reverse complement.
CTAGATTTTTTTACGGGAGGCTGATCCAAATCGTTTGCACTTGGGACTCCTTTTTCCAGTCTAATTGTTTGGGCTGTCGTATTTCCTTGGGAGTCTGCACGATCGAGGACATCGTGACCGATCTGTGGCTGCTGGTTGATCGCTACTGCCCGCCTCGATCCCTGACGCTGATACATGACTCTTGCCGCCTGTTTTCTTTTCACATGAAGCTGTCATCGCGTGCTGTTGTTGCTGCTACAGCCCCAAAACCTAAGAAAGTTGTTCTTCCGGTCTATGCAGATAATCTCTCTGACAATGTCCGTGCTGGTTTCGACAACATTTGCGTGTACATCAAGACTGTACGGGTGCTTTAGAGGAAAGGTTGAACACCAAATTGGAGGCCATCGCGACTAGGCTTGATGCGCTGACGGATACCCTCGTTAATCTGCCGGTGCGAGCTGAGCCTCCTCATGCTGCTCCATTACGGGATGCGCCACCACCAAGAGATGGATATGTTGACGCTCGTGCTCGACATCCTGTGGCACCAACACATGGAGACGTCAATGCTAATCTTGAGGACGACACCACAACAACGCTACTTTGAGGCTCATACTGCAACCACTTTTGGTCGTGTTTTGCCTGTTGACCGAGATTGTATCGGTCAAGCCACGTGTCATTGGATAATGGTATTGGACATGTTAAAAAATTTATACCGCAGTTCTCTAGCGCGGGCAGTCCTTAGGATTATTTGGAGCGGGAGATGTGCATGAGTCATATTTTTGCAGCCCACCATTATACTGTAGAGAAGAAGCTTCAACTTGCTGCTATCGAGTTCTTTGGTTATGTACTGATTTGGTGGAGCCAAATTTTGCGTATGACAAATCGTCCAACGTCGTGGAGGGGAATGAAAGAACTCATGCGACGTCGTTTTATTCCTAAACATTATAAGAGAGACATGTACAATAAATTGCAGCAGCTCACTCAAGGTACTAAATCGGTGGATGAGTATTATAAAGATGGAGTTGTTGATGACACGTACAGAAACAAGGGAGGACCCGGAGGCCACAATGTCTCGGTTATTTTATGGGCTGAATATTGAGGTGAGGATCGTGTCGAGATGGTTAGCTACTATGATCTTCGAGATCTTCTACACCAAGATGAGTGTGTCGATCAACAACTCAAACGACGCCAAGCTGCAGCCCCTGCAAATTCATGGCATGGCTCTAGAGCTAAGTCGGCACCTTCTACATGCTCCACAATGTTTCCCATAGTGAGGTGCCAAAGTGTAGAGTGTCCAAAGCTTCATCTAGTACAGAGTCCACATCACACATTGAGTGTTTTACTTGTGGAGGACCGAGGACATATGAGGCGTGATTGCCCTAATAAAAAAGGTTACTGCTCAACAAGATGGCTATGTTTCTGCTAGTGACGATGACAAGGTTGCTGGTCCATCTAGTGTTGAGTCTGAGGAACATGCATCGATGTGTATCCTGAGGATGCTGCACCTAATTGCACTAACTGGATGGTGCAACGTGTACTAGAAGATCACATAGAAGGACAAGGACAACATTGAAATATTTTTCAAACTCAATGCACAGTCAAGAACAACAATTGCAAGCTGATTATTGATGGTGGAAGCTACACAGTATTATTAGCAAGAGCTTGGTGGATTCTATTTCATTACCTACAATGAAACACCCACAACCATATTGTGTTGAGTAGTTGTATAATTCAGAAAAACTAATGGTAACACATAAGGTGCGCCTGAAATTTTCAGTAAGTAATTATGAGGACACGGTAGTCTGCGATATTTGGCCTATGGAAGCATGTCAAGTGCTGCTAGGACGACCATGGAAATTTGTAAGTGTTCCACTCATAAGGGAAGGTCCAATGTTTATTCCTTGTGGCATAAAGGAAAGCGGCATGTGCTGCAGCCTATGCTTGACAAGGATATCAAAGTGGAAGTGCTTGTTGAGAAGAAGAAGGTCCAACATATTAAGGCGAAACCAAGGACAGTTTCCATTCAAGTTGGGCGGAATGATGAGAGGAGGATAGCTACTACTCCTATTATTTCGCCGCCTCCTTATATCCTGAAGGTTGGACTTTTCTGCATTGCAATTCCTTTGTCTCTTTCTCCTTTTGGGAGCTTCATTGTCATCCTCCACAGGATCATCAGAGTGTTCTATCGGCATAGTGGGTTCAGGAATTATAGAAAATTCCTGACTAGATGAACTAGTCATCTCCTGATTTGATGAGCTAGACATACCTTTCATAGGGAAAATGTCCTCAAAGAAAGTCGCATCATTCGGCTCCATAATTGTACCAACATGCATGTCGGATACCTCAGATTTTACTATCAAAAATCTATAGCCAATGCTATGAAAAGCACATCCTAGAAAAACACAATCAACGGTTTTTGGTCCAAGCTTTCGTTTCTTGGGTATTGGAATATTGACTTTCGCCAAACAACCCCAAGTTCGTAAGTAAGAGAGTTTAAGCCTTTTATTTTCCCATTCCTCAAATGGAGTCATGGTTTTATCCTTTACGGGAACACGGTTTAGGACATGACACGCGGTCATTAGCGCCTCCCCCCACCATTCCTTGGAAAGACCCGATGTATCTAACATGGCGTTAACCAAATCAGTTAGAGTGCGTTTCTTTCTTTCGGCCACCCCATTTGACTGAGGTGAGTAGGGAGGCGTCCTCTCATGTATAATACCATGTTCAGAACAGAATAAATCAAATTCATTTGAAAAGTACTCTCCACCATGATCCGGCCTTAGCCGCTTGATTCTAAGATCAAGTTGGTTTTCCGCCTCAGCTTTATAGATTTTGAAGTAGTTCAAAGCTTCATCTTTAGATTTCAGAAGATGAACATATCAGTATCTAGTGGAGTCATCAATCAATGTCATAAAGTATCTTTTTCCACCTTTTGTCAATACACCATTTATCTCATAAAGATCTGAATGTATAAGTTCTAGCAGTGCTAAGTTTCTCGGTTCCGCAGCCGTATGAGACTTGTGGGGTTGCTTTGCTTGCACACAAACGTGGCACTTAGAACCTTTGACAGTGGTAAATTTCGGAATTAAACTTATATTGGGTAGCCGCATCATGCAATCAAAGTTAATATGACAGAGTCGTGAAATGCCAAAAATTGGACTCATTATCATTGCAAACATGATTAATAACTTTAGTACATGAGTCTGACAAAGACAAGCGGAACAGACCTCCGCACTCATAACCCTTTCCAACAAATTGTACATACTTAGAAATTACAACTTTATTGGACTCAAAAACCAACTTAAAGCCATCTCGACATTAAAGCTATCCGCTGACGAGATTCTTATTGATGAAGGGAACGTGTTGCACATTCTTCAGCTGTACGGTCTTCCCCAAAGTAAACTTCAGATTTACCGTACCAACACCATAAACAGAAGCACGTGAGCCATTTCCCATCAGCACGGAAGAGGTCCTTGAGACTTGATAGGGGGAAAACATGGAAATATCAGAACATACATGTGTATTAGCACCCGTGTCTATCCACCAATCAGGAGAATGACATACTGAAAGGATAGTAGGTAAAATACTGTACCCAGCATCCTTCATATCAGTATCACTAATAACAACATTAGCGGCTTTGTCGCTGTTTCCATGTTGACGCTTGTCAAAGCGATTAGGACAGCTAGGAGCCCAATGATCAGGATCACCACACGTGGCACGAGCCTTTCCTCTTATCATTTTTCTTCTTGAAGTTGGTTGAGTGCGTGGCCTTGTTCTTGCCATCAAACTTCCCTTTCCTTCAGTTTTGTTCTTATTCTTGAACTTGTGGGATTGGAAGTTTTTCCTCTGCACTAAATTGGCAGTATAACCTCCCTCAAATCCTCGAGAAGTTTTATCCTTTGCTCTCGCCTTCTCTTCCACATGGAGAGAACCAATGAGATCCGTAATGGAAAACTCTTGTCTCTTATGTTTTAGAGAAGTAGCAAAGTTCCTCCACAAGGGAGGAAGCTTGGCAATAATGCCACTAGCCACAAATTTGTCCAGTAAGGAACACTTGAACTGCTCAAGTTCTTTGGCAAGTGATTGTATCTCATGAGCTTACTCAACGATGAAGCGCTCATCAATCATCTTGTAGTCATAGAATTGCTCCATGATATACAACTCAGTGCCAGCGTCCGAGACTCCAAACTTGGCCTCGAGCGCTTTCCACGCGTCCTTGCCATTATCAAATGACATATACGGGTCAACAATGTTGTCCCCAAGAACACTGAACAAAGCCGCCATAAACATGGTATCGGCTTTCTTAAAGGTCGCTTCCTACTTAGCAGAAATATCTCATTCAGGCTTGCCAAGAGTGGCGCTATAGCAGTTTAGGTTTTCAAACCAGAAAACTGCTCTCTTGCACCATCTCTTATAGTGCATCCCATCAAAAGGAGGCGGCCTATTAGCCGCGGCTACACCAGTGGAATTCAGTTGCCTATAATTAGGTTTTTGGATTGTTGAAAATATAAGCAATAATCCATATGATTTAATCCGAATAATAAATTGATAAAGCATGATCATACAAACAGTACTTAAACCAATCATGCAAGTAGATGAACAGATTACATCTATACAAGATAAACCTATCACATCTACGCCAAACGCTAGAACTAGAAACTCTAGTATAATCTGAAAGAGAGAGATTGTAATCACATTCAATGCAGTTGTGGTAGTAGCCGCAGCGGTAGCAGCAGCAGAGCTGTCGCCCATATTGAGGTTGCCGAAGAGGTCGCTGACGTCTGGGAAGAAGTCGTCGTTCAGAAACTCGTCGTCGAACGACGTCGTGATTGCCAGTAGTCACACTTGAGCGCTCCCCAAAAACATGATTGCACCTCACCCGTACAGGTTCACGAGAGGCGGGGTTCCGGAGGCCTACTGTCCCGATCTGCGGTGCACGCCGCAAGCCGGGATAGGGAAGACGAAAGCGGCAGCGCAAGGTTCTGGAGGTAGGCGCGTGTGTGGATTGATTCACCGATTAGGTTTAGCACATACGCTTATATAGTGCAGGTTAGGGAGATCGTGGGGATCATCCCACGTCCGAGTCGGTAACAGTTCACGTCCATAAAAACTGAAAACGGTTGTAATTAACGCGTCCGTTAATGACTCATAATAGTTTTCCCAACCAGCAAAATAAAGCTCGGCTCGGCGAGATTCCCACAACCCGCGCGCGTGCGTCATGATGAGGCGAGGCGAGGCGGGCGGCGTCGGAGGAGGAGTGCGCGAGGGCTTCTCTCCTTGCCACACCTTAGTGAGTGGTGCAACACTCTACTATATAAGGTGGTCCAACTCCCCTTCAACTAGCAATGTGGGACTAAACTTTAGCACCACTAGCACAGCCATATGCTGCCATGCACAAGTGGGCCAAAGAGAATTTCAGAATTTGCCTAATGGGCTAGCAGCCCAAAACTCATCAAATTCCAACAATCCCCCCACAAAGTCTCATTGGCACATCACATCACTTTTATTCCAGAACATTATTTTATATACCGGTGTGTAGTGGAGACTGTTAGGTTGAACTTCCATGTTAAACTTCATGCTACACTATCTAGCAACTTGAATAGTGGACTATGCCTTGAACTACAAGTTTTCTGCGTGCTAGTTTCACACAAAATCTAGACCGGTACAGGGCTGTCGTCGGCTTCCCCGCGGTTTGGAGATTATGTGTCATACTCCAGGGCCTTTTATGAGTATATTAGAGAGCACCCAACTCTCACGGACTACGACGTTTGATAGTCGGACTCATATGGGTGTGTTTCTCAAGAGATGTTCTGTAGGACAACATCTCCGCTTATAAAAGACACTTGGAACATATTAAGATAAATATCAACCTGTATGCAGATTAAGAGAGTATTGCATCTTTATGGAGATATAAATATAATATGGGAATACTCTCCTCTCAGCTGACCAACAGTTTATCTCCTAGCTCTAATTCACGGGATCTCCGATCACATAGAGTGGGTTGCCACTGGGATCAACTCATAGCGTGGGTCTCAAACCCATCTCCCTCGATGCATTATCTATCACATTGCGTGATAAACCCTTTGTGAAAGGATCTGCTAGATTCTTAGATGTTTGTACATAATCCAAGGCAATAACTCTAGAGTTTCTCAGTTTTCTGATAGATTTCAATCTCCTCTTCACATGCCTTGATGACTTCATATTATCCTTAGAACTGTTTACTTTGACGATCACAGTTTGATTATCACAGTTCATCGGGATGGCGGGTATTGGTTTTTCAACCACAGGTAAGTCCATCAAGAGCTCACGAAGCTGCTCTACTTCAACAGTGGCTGTGTCTAATAATGTGAGTTCTGCTTCCATTGTTGACCTTGTTAAGATGGACTGCTTGCAAGACTTTCAGGAAACAACGCCACCTCCAAGTGTAAACAAATAACCACTTGTGGCCTTAACCTCATCAGCATCAGATATCCAGTTTGAATCACTATAACCCTCAAGTACCTGTGGATACCTAGTATAGTGGATACCATAACTCGCAGTGCCTTTCAAATAACGCAAAACTCTTTCAAGAGCATGCCAATGATCATCTCCAAGATTTGACACAAATCGAATCAGTTTGCATACAGCAAAGGAGATGTCAGGTCTAGTGGCGCTGGCTAAATACATGAGCGAGCCAATAATTTGAGAATATCTCAATTGATCTTTAGCAAACCTTCGATTCTTTTGAAGTAGCACACTCGGATCATAAGGCGTTGGAGAACAATTGCATTCGCTATACCCGAAGCGACTCAATATCTTTTCCACATAGTGAGACTGAAGCAATGTAATCCCACCATTGTCATCCTTTAGTAGCTTGATGTTTAAAATTACATCAGCCACTCCCAAGTCCTTCATCTCAAAGCAGCGAGATAGGAAATCTTTGACCTCCTCAATAACAGCGAGGTTGGTCCCAAATATCAATATGTCATCAACATAGAGACACATAATAACTCCCTCGCCCCCACCATGGCGATAGTACACACATTTTTCAGCTTCATTTACAACAAAGCCTTCAACAGTTAAAGTTCTTTCAAACTTCTCGTGCCACTGCTTAGGAGCTTGCTTAAGACCATACAAAGACTTCATTAGCTTACACACCTTTCCTTCTTGACCATCTACTACAAATCCATCAGGCTGCTCCATATAAATTTCCTCATCTAACTCTCCATTTAGAAAAGTTGTCTTAACGTCCATTTGATGAACGAGAAGACCATGTGAGGCAGCCAAGGATAGTAGTACTCGAATAGTGGTCAATCTAGCTACAAGTGAGTAGGTATCGAAAAAGTCTTCACCTTCTTTCTAGGTATAACCCTTGGCCACAAGACGTGCCTTGTACTTTTCAATAGTACCATCAGGTCTAAGCTTTTTCTTAAACACCCACTTACATCCTAAAGGCTTGCACCCATAAGGACGATCAGTGACTTCCCAAGTACCATTAGCTAAGATGGAGTCCATCTCGCTTCGGATTGCTTCTTTCCAGCAGTCAGCATCTTGAGATGCATAGGCTTCCGAAATAGAAGTGGGAGTATCATCCACAAGGTACACAATGAAATCATCACCAAATGACTTTGCAGTCCTTCGTCTCTTGCTCCTTTTGGGAGCTTCATTGTCATCCTCCACAGGATCATCAAATTGTTCTATCGGCATAGTGGGTTCAGGAATTATAGAAAATTCTTGACTAGATGAACTAGTCATCTCCTGATTTGATGAGCTAGACATACCTTTCATAGGAAAGATGTCCTCAAAGAAAGTCGCATCATTCGACTCCATAATTGTACCAACATGCATGTCGGATACCTTAGATTTTACTATCAAAAATCTATAGCCAATGCTACGAAAAGCATATCCTAGAAAAACACAATCAACGGTTTTTGTTCTAAGCTTTTGCTTCTTAGGTATTGGAATATTGACTTTCGCCAAACAACCCCAAGTTCGTAAGTAAGAGAGTTTAAGCCTTTTATTTTCCCATTCCTCAAATGGATACATGGTTTTATCCTTTACGGGAACACGGTTTAGGACATGACACGCGGTCATTAGCGCCTCCCCCCACCATTCCTTGGAAAGACCCGATGTATCTAACATGGCGTTAACCAAATCAGTTAGAGTGCGTTTCTTTATTTCGGCCACCCCATTTGACTGAGGTGAGTAGGGAGGCGTCCTCTCATGTATAATACCATGTTCAACACAGAATAAATCAAATTCATTTGAAAAGTACTCTCCACCATGATCCGGCCTTAGCCGCTTGATTCTAAGATCAAGTTGGTTTTCCGCCTCGGCTTTATAGATTTTGAAGTAGTTCAAAGCTTCATCTTTAGATTTCAGAAGATGAACATATCAGTATCTAGTGGAGTCATCAATCAATGTCATAAAGTATCTTTTTCCACCTTTTGTCAATACACCATTTATCTCATAAAGATCTGAATGTATAAGTTCTAGCGGTGCTAAGTTTCTCGGTTCCGCAGCCGTATGAGACTTGCGGGGTTGCTTTGCTTGCACACAAACTTGGCACTTAGAACCTTTGATAGTGGTAAATTTCGGAATTAAACTTATATTGGGTAGCCGCATCATGCAACCAAAGTTAATATGACAGAGTCGTGAAATGCCAAACATTGGACTCATTATCATTGCAAACATGATTAATAACTTTAGTACATGAGTCTGACAAAGGCAAGCGAAACAGACCTCCGCACTCATAACCCTTTCCAACAAATTGTACATACTTAGAAATTACAACTTTATTGGACTCAAAAAACAACTTAAAGCCATCTCGACATTAAAGCAATCCGCTAACGGGATTCTTATTGATGGAGGGAACGTGCTGCACATTCTTCAGCTGTACGGTCTTCCCCGAAGTAAACTTCAGATTTACCATACCAACACCATGAATAGAAGCACGTGAGCCATTTCCCATTAGCACGGAAGAGGTCCTTGAGACCTGATAGGAGGAAAACATGGAAATATCAGAACATACATGTGTATTAGCACCCGTGTCTATCCACCAGTCAGGAGAATGACATACTAAAAGGATAGTAGGTAAAATACCGTATCCAGCATCCTTCATCTCGATATCGCTAATAACCACATTAGCGGCTTTGCCGCTATTTCTATGTTGACGCTTGTCAAAGCGATTAGCGAAGCTAGGAGCCCAATGAACAGGATCACCATAGACGTGACAAGAGCATTTCCTCTTATCATTTTTCTTCTTGAAGTTGGTTGAGTGCGTGGCCTTGTTCTTGCAATAAAACTTTCCCTTTCCTTCAGTTTTGATCTTATTCTTGAACTTGTGGGATTGGAAGTTTGTCCTCTGCACTAAATTGGCAGTAGAACCTCCCTCAAATCCTCGAGTAGTTTTATCCTTTGATCTCGCCTTATCTTCCACATGAAGAGAACCAATGAGATTCGTAATGGAAAACTCTTGTGTCTTATGTTTTAGAGAAGTAGCAAAGTTCCTCCACGAGGGAGGAAGCCTGGCAATAATGCCACCGGCCACAAATTTGTCCGGTAAGGAACACTTGAACTGCTCAAGTTCTTTGACAAGTGATTGTATCTCATGAGCTTGCTCAACGACGGAGCGCTCATCAATCATCTTGTAGTCATAGAATTGCTCCATGACATACAACTCAGTGCCAGCGTCCGAGACCCCAAACTTGGCCTCGAGCGCTTCCCATGCGTCCTTGCCATTATCAAATGACATATACGGGTCAACAAGGTTGTCCCCAAGAACAATGAACAAAGCCGCCATAAACATGGTATCGACTTTTTTAAAGGTCGCTTCCTACTCAACAGAAAGATCTCCTTCAGGCTTGCCAAGAGTGGTGCTATAGCAGTTTAGGTTTTCGAACAAGAGAACTGCTCTCTTGCGTCATCTCTTATAGTGCATGCCATCAAAAGGAGGCGGCCTAGTAGCCGCGGCTACACCAGTGGAATTCAGTTGCCTATAATCAGGTTTTTGAATTGTTGAAAATATAAGAAATAATCCATATGATTTAATCCGAATAATAAATTGATAAAGCATGATCATACAAATAGTACTTAAACCAATCATGCAAGTAGATGAACAGATTACATCTATACAAGATAAACCTATCACATCTACGCCAAACGCTAGAACTAGAAACTCTAGTATAATCTGAAAGAGAGATTGAGATCATATACGATGCAGTTGCGGCAGTAGCCGCGGCGGTAGCAGCAGCAAAGTTGTCATCCATATTGAGGTTGCCGAAGAGGTCGCTGACGTTCGGAAAGAAGTCGTCGTTCGGAAACTCGTCGTCGGACAACGTCGTGATTGCCAGTAGTCGCTCTTGAGCGCTCCCCTAAAACCTGATCGCCCCTCACCCGTACAGGTTCATGAGAGGTGGGGTTCCGGAGGCCTACTGTCCCGATTTGCGATGCACGCCGCAAGCCAGGATGGGGAAGACGAAAGCGAAGGCGCAAGATTCTGGAGGTAGGCGCGTGTGTGGATTGATTCACCGATTAGGTTTAGCACAGACGCTTATATAGTGCAGGTTAGGGACATCGTGGGGCTCAGCCCACGTCCGAGTCGGTAACAGTCCACGTCCATAAAAACTAGAAACGGATGTAATTAACGTGTCCGTTAATGACTCATAATAGTTTTCTCAACCAGCAAAATAAAGCTCGGCTCGGCAAGATTCCCGCAACCCGCAACCCGCAGCGTGCGCGTCGTGACGTGGCGAGGCATGGCGAGGCCGGCGGCGTCGGAGGAGGAGTGCGCGAGGGCTTCTCTCGTTGTCACACCTTAGTGAGTGGTGCAACACTCTACTATATAAGGTGGTCCAACTCCCCTTCAACTAGCAATGTGGGACTAAACTTTAGCACCACTAGCACAGCCATATGATGCCATGCACAAGTGGGCCAAAGAAAATTTCAGAATTTGTCTAACGGGCCAGCAGCCCAAAAATCATCAGACTCCAACAATTCCTCCCACAGATGAGGTGATGCCCAATTTCAGAACACCCCTAGTTCTGAAACGTTTTAGTCAAGGCATGGCCAAGATCAATTAAAAATTGAGTTTACTTCGGTTTAGGTTTTGAGACGTTTGAGTCTTTTATTTCCTGATTTATTTAAGTCCGAGGTGTTTAAGTTTTATTTTGTGTTATGGTTTTTGGGCTTATCCAAAATCACTTTTAGTTCAACCATTTGGGCTTTAGTTATGGTGTGGGGGACTTGTCCCACCCAAGTCTCGTTGGAGTCACCCTATAAAGGGTTCATGACAGCCTCCATTGTATCTCAGACTTGTTATTTTCGAGATAAAAGATACACCAAAAAAGTCCCAATGTTTGGGGGAGCATATCGTCGTGTCTGGTTGCTGATCTTCAAGGTCTAATGTTGTGCCATGTGTGGGAGTTGATTTTGATCATTTCCAACGTAAGGAATTGAGGAGAGACCAGTTTGATCTATTTCAGATTGAGTTCTCTTGTTATCTTACTGATTCTATCGATTGTCGTGAAAGATCAGGCCTAAACCCTTTTGGATCACGTTGATCCTTATCATTTCAAACCACCACGGGATACGCCTAAGACCTAGTGCGGGCAGGATACATAGATGGGACCCACATATAGTAAAATGAGACATAAGGTTGCGAAAGCTAGTGGCATTTTTTCAATAGGCCGAATCAAAGTGCCACAACCATAAATTTTGGTGAGAACTAGGAGAGATAGTCGTAATAAACCCATTCCGAGTAAATATTAAGAGGCTTTATCGGGAATAGAGGAATAAACCCTTTCTGAGAGGTATTCGTAATAAACCCTTACGACCGTCTCTCCCTTGTATCGGAGAGACAGTCATATTAAAAGGCCTTATATTGAAATATTTCATGAACCATATTAAGAGGTCTTTATCGGGATATTTCTCCATCCCTTAAACTAGGTGAGACAGCTTTACTCTAAAAGCATATCGCGATATTCAGAAATGTTGGGGTAAAATAAAACTTTAATCAATTAGACATGTGTCGAGTACATGACTCAGAGTACAAATCCTTTTCTTAGCACTACTGCTCCACCGGTAAAACCTATCTAAACTTTCTTATACTCATATTTTTCGCACGCTAAATGCGCTGATGTTCGTGCACCTCCGGATTGATCAACGCTCAGCAATTGATCCGTATTTCGAGAGCTCAGCAATTAAAGCCATGATTGTTCCTCCAATATTTTTAATAATTCCCCACTTGTATCCCGCGTTGTGCTTTGCATTTCTTGCTTGCATGTCGAAAAATTGCATACCTTCGCCGCTGCACTCGACATGTAATATCTCTGGTCCGTACCATCTTTCTTTGCTACTTCATTTTCCCCCGAAAGGTCCATGTTACTTCATGTCTCCTAGAATTCTGATCTTATTTTTAGAGCTATTGGATTGTATGTATTACACACATTTGTTTTGATCTTTACTGCATATGGTACTTCTTACATTGGTTGAGCCCCCATGCACAAGATATTTTTATGCTCTGCCCTCCCTTTCTCTCTTTCTTTCTCGAATCACTCTTTTGGCCCACTATATTAATATAGCAACCAACACAATCCGGTACAACCACGAGACCACTACTGGGGCAGACTGCACAACAAAGCCCAAAAGGAAAAACAAGAGAAAGAAAAAAGAAAGGAATGCCGACAGCGCCGGATCAACAAAAGCGCGGATGTCTCGCAACCGTTGTGCCCTCCGGAGAACTCCCACCACACACCTATACCTTCGAACCACCGTGTACCAAGCAACACATTCAAGAAGAGATGCGACGACGACACTGCTGCCCCGGACTGGTCCTAGGATTTCTCCCGGTACATGGGAGGAATGGAAGGGGGTACACCTGACGTCCTGCAGTGGGAATGTGGGGCCCGCATGCGTCACTGCGACAGTGCCGGCAACGCCAAAAGGGATTTCTCCCAATCCCTAGAACTCACGACCCAGACAGAACGAAGCGCTCCCCCAAGCTTGTCCTCCACCAACATGCACCACATCGGTCTTGAGGACACCATTGACGTCTCCCCGAGGCAAACATTGCGAGGCCGACTGAAACGAAAGAAAAGAACCGTAGGCAAGGAGCGACAGTACAGCAGCCCCCGCCATAGATGGTAGCCGGCCAAACGCAACAGCAAGAACACACCTAGGCATTGGGAGCCAGAGGGCGGCAACCGCAAATCCATCTGGAGGGCATCCTCCACCGCTGAAAGCGGGTGCCGGCCGGACGCAGCGGCAAGGGCACACCAGGGCAGAGGCCCGGCCGGACCCAAGAAGGGCCAAGCCCTCGCCACCACGCTGCAGCACGTAGGCTTGCCACCGCTACCCATGTTCAGTGCCCTAGGCCCGGTCGAACGGGCCCGTGAAGCTCTCGCTGCCTTGTTGCACCAGACGCGGCGCAAGCACCGCCACCCTTGCCACAAACTCTACCTAGGTCCAACCAGAGCTGGCACAGCAGGGTCTGATCTGGCCCGCCCTGGCCCATATCGGGGGAGCAGCCCCACTAGCAGACCCCTACCTTTGCCGCTTGCACCGCCAAGGGTGGCGCCCGCCGCCACCCGACCCTCGCTGGAGCGACACCTGCCGGAGCACTGGGACACGGCCCTGTCGCGGCCACTAGGGCCTAAGCCGCCCGCGCCCGCCCCACACGGGCCTCCGCACCACCGCACCACGCCTCCGTCGTGCCCGAAGCTGGCCGCCGCCAAGATGTCGTACCGTGCGCCGCCACGAGAACACGCCACCGCCGCTCATCTCGTCTGGCGCCCGCGCTAGGCACCGACAGCAGGGGAGAGGGCAAGCCCCACTGCCACTGATGCCGAGCGGCTTTGCCACCGGCGCTTTCTGGTGGCGGCGAGGGGGAGGCGCGGTCAAGGAGGGAGAAGGGGCAGTGGCGCTTGGGAGCCCCCAGTCGCTTGCGGGAGAAACGCGGAGCGCTAGGTTTCTTTTCCTTTCCACGGTTCAAACCAAATATCCCCTTTCTCTTTCTTTAGCGGTAATAGTGTCTATGTCCGTGTAAAACAAAGTATCGAGTTTCCTTCGTTACATTCATTTTCCTTTTTTTTCTCGGTGTTGTATTTACTTATTCAAGTCGTACCCATTGTATGCTACAATGTTGTGTTTTCAACAGGGTTTTCTCGTATGGTTGTACAATCCATCTCCAACATATTGCTTGCAACTAATTCAGTCTAATACTCCCTCCGCTTTTAGCTTTGTGAATTGTTGAACCTATACATTAAAAAACATCTAAATATATTCGATTCACAAAGCTAAACCAATTTATATTTTCTAAACAGAGAGAGTATAAACTATGTAAGTATGTATCATCATTGGCAAACCCAAAAATTATTTGAAGTCTAGACAAACGGTATATTTATAGCTAATAATAATATTTTATGATCAAATTGTCATTAAATTAGACTTGCCGGCCGTCGGGTGCACAAGCATATGCACGTACCCAGGCTTAGGGACGGTTGAGTCCGTTTATTATAACATACTAGTTGAATGCCCGTGCGTTGCTACGGGTTTTTTATTGTCACTCCCGAGCTATCAAAATACAATCAGATTTATAGATACTATATATCATTTGATGTGTTGTATATATATATTAAAAGTTTTTTTTTGCATCACCATGATTTACTTCCCGTATTTTATTTCAAATTTAACCTTTATTTTTCATGCTCGAATATTTGTCTAAAAACTATTCTGTAAAATATTTTAAAACAAAGCAGAAAATAAATAAAAGTAAATATTTTTGAGGGTAAGGCAGCCGGCCAGGGCAAAGGCCCACCCAGCCAGCCTACCGCCCCCAGACATAGCCGAACCCCGCGGCCGAACTGGAGGCCCAAGCCAGCCCAGCCGGAGCCACTCCTCAAACCCTAACCTCCACCTACCTCTCGTGGCATCTTTTCACTTACCCCTCGCCGCCAGTATCTTCCTCTCGCCCAGGTCCTTCCCAACCCCGTCGCCTCTGCTCGCTTCCTCGTGGAGAGATACAACCCCGAGCCCCATTCGATCCCCGCGCGAGCACCCCGCTCGATCTCCTCCTCGTGGTCGCCTTCGACCAGTGGCCCGGCTCTACCTCGACCACACCGGCACCAGCGCCCCCAACGCCGCTACACCGGCGCCCAAGGTCACGCTTGTCTCCAGCGTTCGGTCTCCCGTGTCCCCGAGGTTGGCTCTGTCCCCGCTACCAAGTTGTACACGCCAGCAGCGCTAGAGCATGTGTGTGATTGGGGACACTGGTGGAGGGAGCTGCCTAATTGGAATCGGTAACCAGCAGAGGTTAATGTATCTCAATAGTCAACATAGCGGGCACGCACAGGTTGCCATGAACACATGGGTGTGGCCACGCGCATGGTCGCCTGGGGCGGGTGACAGAGGCAGGCGAGCAGAGGGGCCTCTGTGGCGGCGC
Organism: Avena sativa; assembly: GCA_916181665.1. Lineage (NCBI taxonomy): Eukaryota > Viridiplantae > Streptophyta > Magnoliopsida > Poales > Poaceae > Avena > Avena sativa. The sequence goes on along the minus strand of OV702294.1, from coordinate 153,497,112 downwards.
ATCAGGGCGAAGACGCGCGAGACAAGGAGCATGGAAGTCGGGGTGAGCGGCGCTGGCTCCGGTACAAGGTCGGAGCAGACGAGGGAGGCGGAGGATATGGCAACGGCCGGCGGTGCGAGGTCACGCTCTAGCATGGCAGGAGGATCAGGCATGCGCCAGAGGGGGTCGCAGAGCTTCTGGTGAGGGCGGTTGCGCGACAGAGAACAGAGGACGGTGGCGGAGGTCGTCTGGCCAGGGATCCGACGGGGATGACGAGGAAGAACCTGTATGAACGTCCTGTCTAAAACAACCAGTTATTTAACTCAGGAGTGGCAGTGGCGGGTAAATACCTCGAAATAGCAGGGGTAAAATCGTCCAACAGAAAATCGGAACCAAAACAGGGTGCGGACCAACCTACCTCTGTATAAATTAAAACATATATATATATACTAGCAAACGTTGGTGTTAGTTTGGGTTATTCTGTCAAACAGGTTAATTTATCTAGTAATGTACTTAGACGTATGGAGGTTGACCGTTTGACGGTTACTCCTAAGGCCTCCTTTATTCCTGAGTCGTTATCATCTGAGGAGGAGTTGCATGCCACAATAGATGGTCAACTGCTCTCTCACTTAGTTGTGAAGTTTCAGAGGTGGACTTTGATTTTGATTTTGATTTGATTGGCATGTATCTGTCTTTCAATTGCCCATCTCACATGAATATGATGTAGTCATCAAGACATCAGAGGATGAAGGTGTTGGAGATGAAGCATGGGCCTAAACTCACGTAAGCCTGGCAATAGCATAGAATTGGGGCGCTAGCATGTACTGAAAGAATTTTCACAGACAGAAACAAGTTGAATTTCGTCACAGCCATGAGCATGACAAAAAAGAACCTGAAAGTTTATTCATTTCCCTATGTCTCGAATTGTCTTCCTGAGCCAACTGAACTGCATCTTTATCCGTTGATTCAATACGCTTAGTCTTATTGGTGGAAAAAAATGGTCCGGCCCTTACTGCTGGAAGACCTTGTAAGCAAGCGTGTAGGCCCTGCTCCAAGGCATGACGCAACTGCTGCACTATCTCCAAGTTTTGTCAATGGAGACACCACCGCCGGCTCCAGGAAGGTCAATGGAGATTCCTCCATCGATGCGCCCAGGTATTGAAGTGGCACGGCTGGCAGTGGGAGGTGCAGATCCGAGCTCTACATAGAGGATTGAGAGTCCCGCCACACTCCATAACCGCCGCTCCGGCGAGCATCGACGGGACAAGGAGGAGGGGCATGAGGATACCAGATCTGGAATATTTGAAGAAAGGAAGAAAGTTACAACCTAAAAGATCCCAGACCCTCTTATCCTCACCTCCGGCCACTGTGGACGCCGATGATGGAACCGGAGTGAGAGGAAGGGGCGACGTTGGAGGACGATCCAGAGGAGCGTGGAGGAGGGAGGGCAGGAGAAGAGGCCGTTGCATACTCGACATGCGCCGATAGCGGCTGCTCCTGTGCCGCCTCTCTCTGGGAATTCCCGCACGAGCTCGCGAACATCGCCACCTCGCCAGGGCCTCGTCCCTGTCCCGGCAGCCACCATCCCGCCCCTGCGTGCTCAACTTCGGCCCTCTCGGCTCCGCCCCTGAGTTTTCCCCTCCTCCCTTCAACGGACGCACGGACGTGCAGACAAACCGTTTTCCTTGGTGGCAAGGGGCAGTAATATCTCCAAACCTTAAGGGGCAAACTTGTCCACAAAAAATTCGGATGGAAAATTTGGATACGTACGAACCTACCTTAATCTATACCTACCTAATCCCACCATGGGAGCTCGAGTACAACGACCAGTCACAGCAGGAGGTGGACCAAGACAATGGCCGGACAACGCTGGATCTCAACCACGATGACCGGCCGCCCCGCAAGTGCTGCTCCATGACAATGGAGTGTTTGTCCCTGACCTTGGCTGCTCCCCTGTTCTTCCTGGGTCGGATGAGGAGGTGTATGACCTGAACTATAAGACGGGAAGTCGCAGTGGTGCTCGGGCTGCCAGCAATGCCACTCTTTCCCTGAAGCAGACGTGCTCTTGCTTTTACTATGTGATGCCAGTACAGTTGATCCAATCAGTTTTACTTACTCCCTCCGACCCATATTAATTGACTCATATTTGTCTAGATTTAGATAAATCTAGACACTATTTCGTATATAAGTTTATCCAAATTTTACAAATCCAAGTCATTTAATATGGGTCGGAGGGAGTAGATCAGATCTTTGAATATCATCCAACAGCTATATAATAGCATCCACGGAAGATTTGTGGTTGGTTTATCTTCTTTTTCACTGCCACGTTAATTGCTAATCCACGGTCTACGTCCAGCTCATATTACTTTTGGTCTCTCTTTCTTGCAGGCTGCACTCTGCTAGACTTGATACTAGGGACGCAAGCTGGTGCTGGAGCAGAATTTCTGTAATAGCCTCAAATTATTTGATGTTGCATGCAGTACATGGATTTTGAATTCGCCGAGTTTGCTGCTGGAAAGCTAATCGAATAGAATTTGCATGAAAAATACATACACAATAGGGAGTTAACCGGCAGGTTAATAAACTACGTGGACTCTTAGGTGAGAGCTTTTACATGTTTTTTCCTTTCTTCACTTTGCCTTTTCTATTTTTTGGTTTTCTAGAAAAAGGAAGAGGAGTTTAGGAAAAGAAATAATCCCCATGCGCCCTCCGCATTAAGGGTCCGCCAAATAAATACATTTGTCCTTTTATGTGAAATCAGTATGAGTTTTAGGATACTATATTCTTGAATATGATTTATTCAAATATATATCTAAAAATCATGTCAATATAGATAACAGAAATGATTTATAAGTTGTGGCATAGCTTCGTAACCGGTGTGAATAAGTTCATTCAATATAAGAAAAAATCCAACTCGAGACTTGGTTTCATGAGGCAAGGTAAAAAAATCTTCATCGAATTGGATTGGTCTTTACGTTGCAACGCACGGGCAGTTTTGCTAGTAATAATAAAGCACGAAGTGCTTCTCCCGGTCCAACACTTTTTGTGACCGTTTTATCCATCAAGTAAACCAAAATTACCCACCATGTCATCCATAAGTTATAAGTTATGTTTTCCGACCTTTCTGTTGTTCCACCAAACCACGTATTACAACCAACGATCAGCCGTAAGTAAAAAAAAACAGTCGGAAAAACTACACAAAAGGTACGATCAATCGGTGGGTCCCCTGCTACCACCGGTAAGTCTTACCAGTTTGGCTGTTTTCCTTCCCGAGCTAAAAAGATCGGCGCAGTAGCAGGGACCGGAGCTCCAGCCATGGGTGGGCGTGCAGGCGAAGGGACGAGGCCATGGAGCTGCTATCCCCACGCGCGTTCGTCGGCTGCCGATGCACTGCCGTGCCGGGCACGAAAGAGAGAGGCCAGCGAAAGGGTGGGGAGCAGTAGGCGATGGTAGGGGACGAGGGTGCATCGAGGATATAGACGAAGATGCTAGACTTGTGATGTTCACCTGGCCGACACTCAGGCTACGCATCCGCGGCCCGCTCATGGAGCCTCATCTAAGTCTGATGAGCAAATTAATTTTTGATGCATGTTTTATTGAAGAGGACAAGATTGGGTCCTGAGGAGTTCTTCATACCGAAGGCTGTAATGCCCGTTTATCACGTCACTATCCATCTTAAAAATGGCATGCTTCTCTAATGTTAGAACTGGGTACAGCTGCAACGTTAAATCATGTATATTTGGGACTGTAGAAGATATCAAATCTTTGTTTAGATCGATGCCTAGCTTTTCTATTGCAAACAAATCCACAACAGATCCTCTGCTGCAATGCCAAGGGAGCATCTGCTAGCTCTTTATATATGTTCTTCTCACGTTAGATAGTTCATTTTTTATTTGCTGGATAATAATTACAGTTCAGTCTACTTTACTAACACCTGTGCTCAAGGTAAAAATTAGGAATCCAATCTGGTAAGCATTTGCACTTGGTTCAACATGAATCTACGAATGTGCACTTCCTTTCTAGGTTTTTTATGAGGTTTCTGTTGTTTGTGATAGAAAGCATATGATGCCCTTTTTTTTCTACCACCACAATATATGCGCTCAATGATTTGGCAGCATGGGATTTTCTGGTCAGCTTGCTTGATTTCATGACAATGCTTTCTTCTGTGATTTTTGCTGACATGCAACTTCGTGGATCATGCATAGTTTCTGTTTTGTCTTGTTTTTTTGGCTATTGTGCTTTTAACATTTTGTTGTTCCGTTGATGGATAGACTATGGCAAATTGAGTAATGTGTAACTGTGTGAAGGTCATGAATGCTCATCGACGGCAAGCAGAAGAGGCAGTGGTGGCACACCTAACCATGTAGCGAGCCATGTACGCGTTGATGCGGGCCTGTTTTTAAACATGTCGTGGCGTTATTAACGATTTACGTTGTGCATATTTTTTTCTGCCGGGGCAACGCACGGGCTTTGTGCTAGTAGAAATTAATAGATATATATATATATATATATATATATATATATATATATATATATATATATATATATATACTAACACACAACCTGTGCGTTGCAATGGCACCATGATTAAATTAAATGAACAATATGTCAGTATGTTCAAATCCGTCCATTTGTCAAATCTAAATTCAGGGAGTCTTTGATTGAATGTATGGGCAATAGTGAAAGGCACAAAACAATTAACTGAATTTAGAATCGGCCGACTATACCAAGTTCAGGAAGGAGCTGCAGAAGAGTAATGCCAATAAAAACAGGAGATACAAACAGACTGATATTTTCTCTACTTGCATAGAGAGAGAAAGAAATCCATTAAACCAAGGAGTAATTTAGAACCTTCGTATACCATCCTTTGGCAATATTTATTTATTTCAATCCTCTTTGGGATATTCCAACTTTCTCATCGAATAACATTTTAACTCAATGAAGCAACCTCTGAGTAAAAAGAAGAATGATAAACATACCAAGTAATTTGAAAGACAAACATCAGTTCCAACCAACTCAAAGAAGATGAAGGAGCATGTTCCAACCAACTCAAAGACAAACATCAGTATACGATATGGTTCCTTTGTCCACTCAAGAATTTTTGTAAAAGTGAAAATGCGTGAAGGACCACTAAGAAATACTCTCTCCGTCCAGAAATAACTGACTTAGATTTGTCTAGATTTAAATGTATAGACATGTTTTAATATATAGATACATTCGCATGTAGATAAACTCAAGCCAGTTTTTTATACACGGAGGGAGTAGTTGAGTCAAACATTCAGTTGTAATCTGCATATGTCCTCTGTGAAAAAATACTCAGTCCAAAAATAAGCATTAAAGATTGCATAGGATGGATGCCCATATAAGCTATCTGACTTTCTGGAGTAACTAATTTGGACTCAGAAACAACAACAATTGTTGCAGGTGAACTACCAAAACTGATGTACCAGTCAGACACGTTCCTGATGCTACTTGGAGACTCACAATCATGGATCCTAATCTCCCTGAATTACCCGTATGGGCTTTGTCTCCTTTCCATCAGTTTGAGCATCCACGAAGGAAGGCCAGTGAATGGGTCGATGTACCGGGACCCTGCTTGTGATGCGCCGACTGGTACTTGGCCTGCAGAGCTCACTGTCATAGAGTTGCAGCAACTCGGCAGTAGGCCCGAAAATCACTGGCGCTAAAACTCCGGCAGCACACCTGCTATGGCCATGGGGACCGCTGTAGCAAGGATGTCGTTGGTGCTAAGGTCATAGTCGCCTAGAGTGGATGGCGAGGACGCAGCCAACAGCACAACAAACATTGGCTGTTGGGCCAAGCAATTCACCGAACACACTGGGCGTGCGGCAGTGATGGAGCTGGTACATGCCGGTGAGACCAGATCGGAAGTCTCCTTGCTGGTGTTGGTTGTTGATGGCGCGCACTACAACGCAGCTGGCTCCACCGCTAGCTCTCTCTCTCTCAATCAGTTAGCCGAGCTCGCCCCGCCTTACGCCCTCTGCTCCTCTCCGTCCAAGCAGCCACGACCCGTGGCTCCCCGCTCGACCCCGCTGCTTCCACGAGCGCTTTGACGGAGTGCTCCTCAGGTACTTCCCCGCGCGCTGCTCTCTCCACGGGGAGACCCATCTCAACGGCGTGCTCCACCTACAGCGGTGCTAGCTTCATGGTGAAGAAGGGGCAGTGGGGGCGGCGCAGGATCCCGGGCCAGCGGCGACGGCGCCCTACACTGGATCTCAATGAATTGGCGAGGAACAAAGGGGCAACAAAGTCCTGGTTTGAGGAGGCAAACGGTTGGCCACCGGCGGCGGGGGCCTGGGCTTCGACGGGAGCCCGGGATGGCGGCGATGAGCAGGGGACAGTGGGATCGGGGGAGCAAGCTTACGTCGAACCGTTTTTTCAACGGGCAGTACCACTTGGCGGTGGCAGATGTGGTAATTTTTTCTAATAGCCAGGGGTAAAACAGTCAAGTAAAAATCGGAACCAAAAAATTGATAGACGAACCTACCTGTGTGTAAATAGATAGGTACTAGTTGAATGCCCGTGCGTTGCCACGGTCTCTCGGTTTTTTTTCTTATCATATGTAAACACAATTCATGTGTATAGAAACAAAGATATACAAAGTATTAAAAAAGATTCTACTCCGTTCATAAAATGTATATGATTGAAACAAACACCATATGCATAGGAAGCACCTGGATAGGAAACACAATTCATGTATAGAAACAAAGATATACTAAGTATTAAAAAAGATTCTACTCTGTTCATAAAATGTATAGAATTAAAACAAACATCATATGCACAGGAAGCACCTGGATAGGAAACACAATTCATGTGTATAGAAACAAAGAGGCACTAAGTATCTCTTATTGACTAAGATTAAATTTCCATTGTATCCTGGAGACAACTTCAAGTAGCAATATTAAAACATCTTAATCTTAAGAACAAAGAAATGACACTTTAGTAGATAGGAAACATGGTTCAAATTATAGAAATAGTCCAATTTTAGATTTTTTCAGGAGATAATAATTTGTGTTGCTGATGGGAATATAAAAGATAAATTGTTCCGTCCTAGCAAAATTATCAAACAGTTTACCTGCACAAAAGGACAATGTGATATATGAAGGAATTAATATATAGGATATAAAATCATAATCCATGCTCGCCTAAAAAGTCTAGTCTCCAAAACTAACATGTAATGCATTGCCATGATTTTTTTCTAGTGACAACATATATTGTATATATTCTATCCGAGAGGTGGCTTCGTTTGGATTGAGGTGGCAACGCAGTGTAATCTACTGAGGTATCCATACTCAGGCATCACAATACTGAAGTTTAGGCAGTGGTTTTGGAAATAGTGAGTAGCCAAACGAAATCACCTCTCGGACAGAAAATATGTTGTAATATAATACATATATTTTATATTTTTTCTAGTGACAACATGGTAATAATCATTTGTGCAAGCGTGATGTCTCAATTGTCATAACAGTGAAGTTACAAAAAATGTATAATGTATATATGTATTTAAGCCGACGACTACATCTACAAAAGTCTAGCACGCTTTGAGCAATATATCGGCTAGCAGCCTTTGAGAAATATATTAGAAAAGGCTTCCAATTTTCTTTTAATCATCAGGAAAATGCACGCAGAGAAGCATGAGTACTAACCTGGAGCATCCTAGCGATCAGCCAACAGTAAAAACTCTGCCTTTCCTGAGGCAAGTTAACGACGAGCGGTATCACAAATCTGGGAGAGATTTGGATTGAGGAGATTATGGAGAGGCAAATCCACAGCCTAACCCTGAAGCTTGTAAACATTTTTTTCTTTAGAAAACCGGCAGCGAGAACCATCGCCCCAATATTTACTCCTCTTCTTCAACACTAATAACCTTAATTAGAGAACAACAGGAATACCTCATGTTCGCCGCTCACACCACATCCCGCAACCACCACGATGTCTCCCCTCTCCTTCCAACCTCCTTGATCTCCTTATTCACCACCAGCTAGAAAACTCAAACAGGTAGCGACGTTTCTTTTCTGAGCTCGAAACCGCACGGTCGGGAACACCGGTCGACGACGAGGAGACGCGAACAGAGCTCCGGGCGGCGGTCGACGGAGGACATAGAGGCGGGCACGCCGGAGCTCGAGCAGAGGGGATGGTGGCGCGCGGCAGCAGGCTCGGGAGGAGGGCACGAAGGAGAGGCGGCGGCCTGGTGCTCGGGGATGGCTCTGCCGGCAGGAGAAAGAGGAGCTTGGCGGCGGCGTTGGTGCCAGGCGAGGCAGGCGGTGACCAAGGACGGCGGCGAGGTGGCGGCAGCCGGAAGGTTCGGTGAAACGCGGCGTCGCGACCCAGCTCGAGGAGGCGCAGTAGCAGACGGCGTCGACGGCGCGGGACGCGGCCGCGGGAAGGCGAGAGGAGCTTCGGGTTGTGGCGATCAGCGGAAGGCTCAGGGGCAGAGGGGAGCTCGACGAGGAGGGAGGTGACGGGGCTCAGCGGCGCTCGTGGCAAGGGAAGGCGCCAGCGTGAGCGGCGAGCAGGCCGACCGTCGTGGCTCCCAGAAGGGAGTCGCGGGCGAGCGGCCCTGGCAGCGCTCGGCCTGAGGGAGGCGCTCGACGGGGGAACGAGGGAGATGGCAGCGGTCGCGAACCGTTTTTTTGACTTAGATGGCACACGCGGGTAATTTCTTATTCAGTGCAGGGGCAAAATCGTCTTCAAAAATTTCGTCATGTGCGACGAAACCCACCGCAACGAATATTATATAGTAGAGATATACTAGTTGAATGTCCGTGTGTTGCTACGGGATAATAATAAAATATGGACATACAAATAAAACGACATGTGGTGTCTATTTATGCATCAACAAAGTTCAATTATCTCTACAACCTCTTTCATCTTGGATTTTTTTTAAACTTTAGCATACATATGAAGATGTCTTCACATAATGCTACAAGCTAAGAAAACAAGACTCTGATGATAGTAGATTTGAAGTCACCATATCGATGGCTTCTTGATTATTCTCTAAGTTTCATCCAATGTATCATATATGCGTTGCTACGGATCAAAAAAAAGAATCATGTAATGATTATCAAAGACAAGCATCGACCATCTCGAAGAGGGATCACATGAACTATCATGCATCATTTTTTTGCAAAAAGAATAAGTATCAACCATAACCTGACTCATACAACACCAACAATATTTTTCCTTCACAATTCAAAAGACCTATGCAAATACAGAAAGATCATAATATGCCCTCGCAAAATTTACATAGCACCGTCTTGCACAATCAACATTTATGATGTTTTTGAAAAGCCAAATAATTCCGGTGGTATAGAAACATAGATTATGTGTGCACGCTGTCTACAATAAATAGTTAGTCCATACATAATCAACCTCGAGATACTCCATGGAAGTGTATAGTCACCAAGCATCAGCTTCGAGAATAAGATGTCATAGTTTTGAAAATGATCAAGTGTTGTTCCGTCTATTGCTGCATGAAAATAGTAGCAATGGCATGGACATGCTGAAGCTGGCAAATTAATTTTCAACTTATAAGAACAACATGTTATCAATCTGCATTCCTTCAACCAGAGAAAATTCTCCGGCACATAAACTTAGTGTTTTACCATGCAAATAAACCTTAATTTACTTAATTCGTCTATCTGATTGTGGTTGTCATGAATATCTTCTCGAGCCGCATAGTGGTATTGCAATAGCGGCTCACACTAATTGCTGAAAATAATTGTTTTAAAAGACAGACATACCTTTGACGTTGTTGAGAACACATAATGAAGTTTCTTCCTTGATCACCTGCGAATAGAGCAGACGCTTCCCTCCGTTGAGTGGCTAACACCGGAGTATATATGTATATACTAGTATAAATGCTCGTGTGTTACAACGGGAATAAAAGCTAAGAGTATGGTTAAATAAGTCCGACTTCAAAGTAATATTTTTTGTTTTTTAATTCCTTTTTCATGCTTGTTTTTTCTATTTTCTATAGTTTTTTCTAAGTTTATGAATATTTTTAAAAACCATAAACTTTAAAATTCATGAATGTTTTTTCGGTTCATAAACATTTTCTTAAAATTTCCTGAGTATTATTAAATTCTTGGTTTTCAAAGTCTGAGCATTTATTGAATTTGAGACATTTTTAAACATTGTGAACATTTTCCTGGATATTATTTATTTCACCAATTTCTAAAGTTGACAAAAAAATCTGTTGCACCCGCCGTACACCGACGCGTGCAGACCCACACCACACACTCACTCACTCGGCGCGCACACACCACGCTACCTAAGAGCATCTCCAGCAGGCGCTGCAAAATAGCGCAGCGCTATAATTTGCAGCGCCCGCCAAACGTCTCCAGCAGAGGCTGTAAAATAGGACGCGCGCGGTAAATTTTAGCGCACGCGCTATTTTGCGCTATCCAAAGCGGTATATTTGTAGCTCCATTTAGCGCGCGCTGCATGTCTGGAGCACTCGCGCTGCCTAAAACTTCCGACCGCGCTACAAAATAGAGCCTCTAGTTAGCGCGCGCAAACGCTGTAACGCGCGTTGTATCGAGATGTGCGCTCTTATTTTTAGGCATCTGCTGGAGATGCTCTAACACACACCGACGCATGCAAAACAACAACACAGCGACAACGCGCAGCCACCTACCTTGCTCCTTCCTCACATATGCACGCCGCCAACCCTCTTCCCGATCGGCCCCGCTGCCATGTCTGCCTCCACCCACTCCTAGAGCAGCGAGCCGCCATGCCCCCCTTCCGCCCCCTCAGGCTCGTCGCCTCCCCGCTCTCTCTGATCTCCGTCTCCTACATGCAGCGCCGCCAGCAAGCTCCGTCCCAGCCAGCGCCCGGCGCGCCCGCACCTCAACTTCCCAGTACCGCTGGCTGGGCTTCCCCATTCCGTATTTGCCCGCCACCAAAGCACACCATCGCCCCCCTCCGTCTCCTATCCCTGTCCGTCATGGCGGGTTTTGCCCTCTCTCCCCCTGTTGGCAGATAGGGGATTTAATTCCTTCAATCATTTTTGCCCTCTCTCTTTCTATGGAGCTGCTTATTTGATTCCCAATCGACTTGCTTGTTCCAGGCAGCTTGAGAATCTATATAAATCGATCGAATTCAGCATAAAGAAGCGAGGTGGGACTAATCACTGCTCCAGCCCGATGCAGAGTCGTAGTTTACAGGAAGGTGGCCAGCCGATCGATAAAAAAGCCCAGTGTCAGCCCGACGCAGAGTCAGCGTCAGCCCGATGCAGTCGTAGTTTACAGGAAGGTGGCCAGCCGATCGATAGAAAAGCCCAGCGTCAGCCCGTCTATAAAAAGCGGGTATTAATTTGGGTTTACTAATGCGTGGTATGATGGGTAATTTAGTATTTTATAAAAGGGTAAAACAGTCTAAAAAAGTATTGGACCGGAAGAAACACTTCGTGCTTTATTGATATGATGATGATGATGGGTAATTTAGTATTTTACAAAAGGGTAAAACAGTTCAAAAAAGTAATCGGAAGAAACACTTCGTGCTTTATTATTAGGTATAGATATAGATATACTGTTACCAACCAAATATATAAGAGTAACTTCGGCGCGTGATAACGCGTATGGAGGGCGTGCAATAGTGGTTTCTCGCGTACGAATCTCCTCTGGCGGAGGCGTTATTTCGCTCGCGTTAAATTTGCAGCACCAACCCTTCTGCAGACGCGTTAAAAGTGGTGCATGCATAAACACGATTTTTCAACAAAGAAAACACAAAAATATATTATATATAAACATAAAAAGAAATTACAAAGTTTACTGTACAAGAAAAATACTAGAAACTACTACTAGACTACGGGCAACTAGAAACTACTACTAATCTAGTCCGACAAGGAGACGGAGCTGTAGTCATCGCCGAAGAAGACCGGTGTCGTGTCGGACACCGGCATCGACGAGAACGCGTCCATCCAACGGGGATGGTTCTCGTCGATGGTCACCTCCCTGGCAATCTGCGCGTTGATGAAGGCGCACCTCTCCGCCTTGTCCACCCGGCGCGCGAGGCGGTTCTGGTGCTTCGCCGCCCGCTCGTCCGCCCTGGCCGCGGCCTGCTCGGCCGCCTTGGCCGCGGCCCGCGCGGCGTCTTGCACGCGCTGCGCTGCGATGTCTTGGGAGAAGCGCGCCTTCCACTCCCAGCGTAGGCGCTTATGACGCTCGAAGGTGAGCAGGCGGTGCTCCTCCTCCATGACGAGGCGAGGCGGCGGCGCGAACGCCTCGGCCTGCTCGCGCGTCCACACGTCGTGGAAGTTCATGGAAGAGCGTGGGCGCCCGAGCCGCCACGCGACGGCGTCGTTGGTGCGCGCGGCCTCGTGCACGGTCGTCGCCGGACCGAATCTTGGCGTAGAAGCTCCCCGCCGGGCGCACGCGTACCCCGCGGAAGCTTCGGGTACCGCGGCGACGTGACATAGCGGTGGTGGCGAGGGAGTGGGCGCGGAAGAGGATAGCAGCGACGCGGGCGTGGAAGGAGGAGAAGAGTACGCACGCGCTGAAGTGGTTCGGCAGTTGGTTTCACGTGCAGACGCTGCATTTAACCAGCGCGCCGAGCAGTGTGTCAAAAGAAGCGCGCGTAAACGAGCACGCAGCAATTTTTCCCGCGCAGAAAAATATAGCAGCTGTTGAAGCGCACGACGCGGGCTCTTGTACGAAAAAAAGGCAGTTTTTCGCGCGCGCGAGTTTACATTGACCACGTCCAGCAGGAGCCCCATAGCCTCCCCGATAGAAAACATAGGGGAGAGAGAAGGAGAAAACGCCCTCCAGCAGGACCCCTACTGCTTCCCCGATCCAGCCCCTCCACATCCCCTACGCATCGGGAGGCATCCCCTATCCTTGGGCACGAGCAGCAACTCACTATCGAAAGAGTCCCTCGCGCCAACTGGTTTGTCTCTGACCCTACTTTTCTCGAAATTGAGCTCGAAATCGAGCCGCCGGGAGAATAAGACGCGCGGGAGTGGAGGGGAAGCAGGTCGGAGCAAGCGGAAGGCAAACAAGGCTTACAGGTCGATGTGCTCTGGGGTTCTATGGTGTGGGAGACATGGCAGAGTGGCACGGGGATCATCCTCAGAGACGGGAATAGGGGCGGCGGTCAGAAGCCGCACTCTCCAGGGCGGCGGAGCTGCAGGTGCGGCGGGGATGCCCATCGATTTGGAAATTTCTAGGAGAGAGAGAAGAGCAATTTTAGAGCATTTTTTTATCTGGTGGGCTGATTTCAGAGCTTTGCCGACCTTTTTAGTTTGGTAGGCTGATTTCAGAGCATTGCCGACCTTTTTAGTCTGGTGGGCTGATATAGGGGAGAAATTAGGGTGAGCTTCTGGATATGTAAGAATTAATGGGGAGGAATCTAATTAGAGTGTCCCCTACATGACGTTATTGGGGTAAAAATATAGGGTACCTACTGGACTTGCTGTAAGCTTCTAAAATGCCGTGTGTCTTGAAATTTTGGTAAGTGTCTCATGCAATGCAATGTTAAATCGAAAGCACTGGAAATGGGGTAAAGGTGATGTAAGTGTATAGTAGTAGATCGTACCTGACAGTAAGAAATTACTACTAGCAATCCTGCGAACTCAGAGGAACAGTCTTACTAGGTGATTTAGACAACTACTGGCCTGACAGGGCATTTAACATGTGAGAGTGGGAGGAATGATTAGGCGTAGAGGATGGTCGAGCAGGACAGAGATGATGAAACCGCACAGGCTGAGGCTGCCGATGAAAAGTTTCCTTTTGTGTCAGTTAACGACAATAAATGCTGATCTTCTCATTGTGCGGGTCCCAGCTATCCACGAGCCTGGATATCATCTACGGAGCGGAAGGTGTGTCCTTCACGTACGTGGATTTGCTCTGACCTTGAGCTTTTACTCTAAAATGGCTACGGAATGATTTGTCCTCTACATCAAGTTATTCTTCCACATTTTTCCTTTTTACACACTATATTGTCTTTGATAATTGAGTATCGAAAATAACTGAAATTCAGATATCTTCTACTCCCTTCGTTTTAAAATATAAGATGTTTTAGGTTTGTGAAGAAAATAAATTTAGACTTCTTTTAATATGTAGATTCATCCTAAAGTTGAGTGAATCTATATATCAAACCAAGTCTAGATACATTTCCTTCACAAAGCCAAAACATCTTATATTTTAAAACGAAAAAAGTATATCTAAATAGAAGTCCCTCACTACTCTATTTCTTTCTGCATGCAAGGCATCCACGTCACCAAGTCTTCTCGTCAGCAAACGCCTCAACCCGTTTCAATTTGTTATGCATTCTTTCTGTTCCAGTACTTGAAGTACTGGCGGAGTGCACAATTTCTTTTTTTTTTGGAATAATTTTTCAGCAAAGCAACATCAATCGTGCAGCCCAGTCCACATGCAGTCCATCTGCTCACGTGATGGAAACAGACTAACACTGTTTGTCTTCTTCATTGACACCTTTTTTTTTTGTAATAACACAACCTTTATTAATTCATAACCATAGAGTTACAATCAGCCCTAAGACTGTGTTCAAGAAAAGCCGGAGGGTCAGCATCCCAAGAGAACGATCCATCCTGTAAACTCGCAAACTTTGCGCAGGAATGGGCCGCCTGGTTAGCCTCCCGACGGACATGAATAATGCGATAAGAAAATAAAACGCTCAGTAGCTCACTAATCTCATCTAAAACTGGCCTGATCACAGATCGAACATCCAGTCTACCATGCCAACTACGAACGGTTCAGCGCAGTCCACTTCGAAAACCACTCTACTAAAATCTTTCTGGACAGCATAAAATGCTGCATCTCGTAGCGCGAGAGCTTCAGCTGTGAGGGGATCATAGATGCCCTCATAAACCTTTCCAAGTTCTCCACGAAAAGACAGTGCATCCCGTGCTACAACTCCCGTCGCCGCAGAACTGTTTTCCACCCGAATAGCTCCATCAGAATTAATCTTGACAACATCCACCGGTGGTTTCTGCCATTTACAAGAAGGCCTAGCTGGCTTAGGCATATCCCTGTCAACAGGTAATTCAAGTGCTTGCAGTGTCTCCCTGACAAACTCCATAGTCTTCACTGGATTGAAACCAGCTTCACCATGTGTCAGATTATTTCTCGAAGACCATATCGAGTACATCACTGTGATAATTACCGCTCTCTCCCTTTGACTGATCGATGGCTCACATAAAATATCCCTCGACCATGTCAATGGGTGCAATCTCGGTAACTTCACCAGTAGCAGCTCCTTTGCCATATCCCAAAACAATTTTGCATGGTTGCACTCAATCAGCGCATGCATCAAGGTTTCGGAATCCGACGTACAAATACCACAGGTGTTGTTCTCCCTTATATGTCGCCGTGACAGAGTCCTATAATCTGGTAAAATACCTCGAAGAACTCGCCACCAGAATACACACACCTTTGGTACCACTGGAAGCTTCCACAGACGCTTCCACACAGCAGTGTCATTATCAGAAGAGGAAGGCGTGTCATCATGTCTCAAGGCCTCCTCCGCCTGATTCTTATCAACAAGAGCTCTATAAGCTGATCGAACCGAGTAGACACCAGATTTCTCCTTGTCCCAAGCGGTCCAGACCTCTCCAGCTGATCGTCGCAAAGGAATACTCAAGATCGCATCAACATCAGGAGCGAAAAACAGCTGGCGGATCAAAGGAACGTTCCACTGATGATCAACCATCAACTCATTTACACTGGTCACGTTCGTGTCTCTCAAACGGCCCATGGGTCGCATTGATACTGAATTCGGGATCCAGCTATCCTCCCAGATCGAGATAGAATCACCCGAGCCCACTCTCTTAATCAAACCCAGTTTCAAAGCCTCTCTTCCCGCTAGCACTGCCCTCCAAGTCCTCGACGCTGCTTTTGGTGCAGTTGCAGACATCAGGTCCTGGTTACGCAGATATCTAGTGCTCAGCACCTGGGAACAAAGAGAAGTTGGATTTGTAAGAATCCTCCAAGCTTGTTTGCCCAACAATGCCACATTAAAAGCATGCATGTCCCGGAAACCCATGCCCCCTTGGCCCTTTGGGATAGCAAGTTTGTCCCACGCCACCCAATGCATAGATCTCTTATCTAAATTTCCACTCCACCAGAAGTTACTCATGAGGGATGTTAATTTCTTGCAGGACCCCTTAGACAATAAGAAGCAACTCATGCTGTGGCAAGGTTTTGCCTGGATCACTGATTTGATTAATGCCTCCTTCCCCGGCGGGTATGCAAGGTTTTTCTCCGCCCATCCATTAATTTTCCCCCTGGAACTTTCGACAATATACTCGAACACATCACTAGTCAATCTACCAACAGCTGTCGGCAGACCTAAATATTTCTCACTGAAGGCCTCGGATTGAATATTCAGCACTTGCTTCACCGCCTCTCTGTGATCAACAGGGGTACAAGGACTAAAGAAAATTGCACTCTTATCCTTGTTCACCTTCTGCCCCGACGCTTCATTGTAAATAGTTAAAATATCATTCAACCTTGTAGCGCTAGCAGCATTACCATTGATGAAAATTAAACTGTCATCAGCAAACAGCAAATGGGAAACCCACGAAGATCTATTACAGACCCGGACTCCTCTGTCAATAAAACCCGTGTTATAGTGGTGCAGTAACACCGTCAAACCTTCAGAACATAGCAGGAATAAATATGGCGACACCGGATCACCTTGTATGATTCCACGTGAAGGAGAAAAAGGATCCAACAACACCCCATTCACCTTCACTGAAAATTTGACTGAAGATATACACTTCATGATCACTTGAATCAACCTAGGCGGAAAGCCCAACTTGGTCATCATAGCTTGAACAAAAGGCCACTCCACCATGTCATACGTTTTCATCATATCTAACTTTACAGCGCACTGACCTTTTTTCCCTCTCTTTTTCCTTTTCATTGAATGAATACACTCAAAAGCCACCAGAGCATTGTCAGAGATCAGCCTCCCAGGCACAAATGCACTCTGCTCTTGACTAATAGTATACTCCAACACCTGCCTCATTCTATTAGCTACTGTCTTTGTTGCAATTTTGTAAAGAACAGTACATAAAGAAATCGGCCTATACTGTTTAATGGATTGGGGCTGCCGTACCTTTGGGATCAAAGTAATGACTGTATCATTAATCGAAGCCGGAATTTCTCCACCATTCAGAAAACCCCGAATAGCAGCACACAAATCAGGACCTACCAAGTCCCAGTGTCGCTGGTAGAACCCCGCAGTAAAACCATCAACACCTGGTGCTTTTGAAGGATGCATCTGAAATAAAGCCCGCTTGACCTCGTCTTCAGTAAACAGCTCATTCAAACATGTCACGGTCCGCATGTGCAACCTTCTCTTGTACCAGGTTCAATAACCCACCCATATTTGGTGGCCCATCTGATGTGTACAATTTCTTATAGAAACTCTGCACTTCTTCCTTGACACTTTCAGGTTCATCACACCACGTACCATCCTCACGCTGGAGAGTCGTAATAGCATTCACCCTTCTCCGCTGAGCAACGTGTGCATGAAAATAGGCTGTATTGCGATCACCTAATTTTAGCCAATTAATTCTAGACCGCTGCTTAACCCAAATCTCTTCCTGAAAAAGAACTTCATTTATTCTTTCCGTCAGTCTTTTCTCCTCGAGGGATGGGCCACAACCCATGGATCCTCGTCGGACACGATCCAGCTCCCTTCTAAGGTTATGCAACTTCTTTTTGAAGTTTCCGAATTTTGTTGTACCCCAGCTCGATAAGCCCTTCTCGACACTAGTTAGGGATTTGGCGAAACCCTCCAAACCAGGTCCCTTCTCTGCATTATGCCACAACTCCGCTACAACCTTGTCATAATCTCCGTGGGTTTGCCAAACATTTTCATAATGAAAAGTACGTCTCCCGGCAATCCTCTGCTGATTATACTTCTGTAGTTCAGTCACGATCAAACAATGATCAGACTCAACCGTGCTCACATGCTTTACTTTCACAACTTGAAACAAATTTAGTAACGCCTCATTGCCAAAGGCCCGATCAATTCTGGCTTTGACATTGGCTAGTCCACCCTGCCTGTTGTCCCAAGTGTAAGGTAAGCCCGAGAAACCCAGATCCTGCAATTCACAGTCCTCAACAGCTTCTCGGAAAGCTCTCATTTGCCATTCCTCCCTTCCATGCTCACTGAAATGCTCCGTACTATACAATGTCTCATTGAAATCACCGTTGCATAGCCATGGGAGATCTCGGAGCTGATGTAATCTGCGTAACAACGTCCACGTGAGGTGGCGGTTCTCTCTACGAGACTCACCATAAATTCCCGTGAAACGCCAAGGCGGGACTGTTCCGTCTTTTCACTGCACCACTGCATCTATATGATGTAGACCGAAACTTTTAATGTCCACGGTAACAGCAGATGACCAGAAAATTCCCACACCACCACTTAAGCCAACACTATCAACTGCAAATCCTCCAGCGAAACCGAAGGTGCTAGCGAGTTTCTCAACTCGTTTTCCCTCAATCTTTGTTTCCATAACAAAGAGCAAGGCGGGATCAAACTGCTTCACAAAACCGCGAAGCTCTCGAACTGACGGGGAGTTCCCTAGCCCCCGGCAGTTCATACTGATACAATTCATTGATCCCGGCGTGGCTGCATCGCAGCCGACGCCGATGTGCTTGTGTTGTTGGCTACCCGCTTTTCTTCGGGTCAGGCGTAACTCCACCCCTACTATTCTTCAGCTCCACCTCTTCTCTCTTTGAGCCTGATAACTGCGGCTCAAACATCACCAAGTCCCTATCAGTATTCGGGGGCTCCACAGGTCCCGCCTCTGTAACCATCGGCGCGATCTCTAGTTTCCGATAAACTTGATTTGGCTTGGTACCACGACCCCCAAAGCCTCTACCTCTTCCCCTTGCATACATCTGATTAGATCGAAAAGGTCTAGACTCCGTTGCCCCACCACTTGACATCTCTTCCTTTCCGTTATCCCAGTTCTCATTAGCAGTCCACTCATCAAAGTCATCGTATCCACCCTCTGCAAAAATAGGGCCCTTCTTTTTCCTCAGATCATTAGGAGCTCTCAAAAACGAGCCCCACGGCAAGACACCATTAGCATCCCTCTCAGCTGGTGTTGGGCATCTGATGTCTGAGTGCCCAAGTAAACCGCACGAAAAACAAAAGTATGGGAGGAACTCATATTGAATAGCATACCAAAAGGTCTTGTTCAGCTTTCTTGAATCCAGACCAACCCATCGCATGATTGGTTCCCCCACCTTGATATAAACCCTTGCACGTAAATACTGAGCACTGACAAGGCCATCTTTGTTCATATCCAACTTGACATACTCGCCCACCTTTCCTGCTATCTTCTTCCCCCAAACTTCATTCAGTTTGTTGTACGGGAGATCAATCACACGAATCCATATGAGCAGTTTATCAAACCCTAGCTGCGAAGGACGGCTACGGTTGTCAAAATTTTCCAAAATCACCGCAAACTTGGACACATTCCACGGCGATCTCTCCCAAATCCGGTCTCGATCCCGCTCTGATTTCAGTTCAGCAATAAACATGTTGCGACCACCATCTCGGAAAAATAACCCTTTAGGGTTTCCCCACACAGGACGAAGAGCACCAGAGATCGTATTAATGTGAAACACTTTGGGCTCCGGGGCCAGGATCTTCCCCGCAAGCGCCCAGATCGGATCTCCTTCACCTTCTTCCTCGTCATCAATCAGCCTATCTTCTTCAGCAGCAGTCAGCTTGAGATCTTTGATCATCTCCTCAACAGAAGATCTATCCTTGACTCCACTTCCCTCCGCCGAAGTTGTACCCTGATGGAGGTTCCCCTCATCTCCGGCCGCCGCCGGCACTGTACCAGGCGCACACGGTATCTTCACGAGCGCCATGAGATCGGCGCCCACTTCCTCTACCCAGGTTCACCCGAGAAAAACCCAGACACCTCTCCCGCACCGGCGATCGCCGACAGGCGCCGTCGCTGTCACTCGAGAAACCCTAATCGCCTCAGGAGAGGCGAAGCGTTATTCTCGGGACCAGTTCATTGACACCTAACGCTCCCTCTCTCCCCATCAATTTCATGAATGTGCATTCTCTTTCCTGCTCCCCACAATCTCCCTGAGAAATAAAAACCGTACTCCCTCCGATCCATATTAATTGACTTGGATTTGTCAAAATTTGGACGAATCTAGAAACTATTTAGTATATAGGTTTATCCAAAATTTGATAAATCCAAGTCAATTAATATGGGCCGGAGGGAGTAGATGAAACTAAATGAACGAACTCGGCTTCCTGCTTTTGCATTTTCTCTTCGACCTGTCACTATGTATCCCTCAACTCATGGTCTCTCAGGCCTACACGACACATCTACTAGTACACGGTATGCCTTTAGGGGCACTTTGCCTAGGGGCACTTCTCAAAATGCCCCAATTAGAGGTATTTTGCCAAATGTCCCTAAAGATGTTATCTTTAGAGGCATTTTTTATCGAAGTGCCGCTAAAGATACTATTTTTAGAGACATTTTGCCAAGTGCCTCTAAAGATACTATTTTAGAGGCATTTTCATCAAAGTGCCTCTAAAGATACCATTTTTAGAGGCATTTTGCCAAGTGCCTCTAAAGATACTATCTTTAGAGGAATTTTCATCATAGAGTCCCTAAAGATATTATTTTTAGAGGCATTTTGCCAAGTGCCCCTATAGATACTATCTTTAAAGGCATTTTCATCAAAGTGCCCCTAAAGATACTATCTTTAGAGGCATTTTGCCAAGTGCCTCTAAAGATAATCTCTAAAGATCTCTAAAGATATTATCTTTAGAGGCATTTTCATCAAAGTGCCCATAAAGATACTATCTTTAGAGACATTCAAAATATAATAAAGAATACAAGAAATATAAGAAGATATATATAATAAAGAAAATTCCCAAATAATACTAACTATGTTTTAGTGTTATAAATATAGTCTAGCAAATAAATTCTGCAAAGAAAAATTCAAAATATATAAATCAAATTCAAATCTGAATAAGAAAACAGAAAATAGAAAAGGATAAAACAAATAAAAACCAAACCTGGCCGCAGCCCAACGCACTCACATCTATCTGACGCCTATGTGCAGCCCACAACAGCCCAGTAACCAGCTCGGGTTCTTTTCTGTCTGTGAATGACAAGTGGGGTCAGCAGAGGACTATGGGTTGAGAAGCAAAGATCATTAGGGGGTTATCTGCAAAATGGTCATCGTCGTCATCGTCACGCACACAGGCAGCTCGCTGGCGGAGCTCGCCACTGCCCGATGTCGTCATCATCGTTGATGCGCCAAGATCAACGTCGCCGCTGCCAGGAGAGGATAAGAAGGCCACCGCAACACCCCTGCTCGTCCTCATCCACAATCTCGCTTCCCAGAATCACTTCTTTCCTTCACCCGAAAACCCAGCTCGTCGGAGTTCATTGTCCCGGCCAACTCCGACCACCCCTTGCTTCGTGGTAGCCACCATTCGACGCGCCGTCGTGTACTGAACCATCTAGGACCAAGCACGGAGGCCCGCTCGCCGGGAATCATGTGAAATCGAGCGTTCCCTTTCCTCGGCCGCCGTGGCCATTCTCGTATATTCGCCGTCGTCACACCTCCCCAAGCCTCCTCGACCACTCAATCATCATCAGGGTGAGTTCCTGAACTTCCTAGTAACATTCAATCGCCGGATCTTGTTGTAAATCGCCGTTTCATCATACGCCACCGTCGGCCACCGTCGGAGCTCGTCGGAGCTGAAGCTCCGATGACTATTTCCGAGCGGCGCTACCACTATTAGGTTCAGTAGGATGCGCTGATTCAAACTAGATCTATTTCGCTTGCTGGGGTGCAGTAGATCATCGTCGGCGACCAACCTCTGGCGGCGGTGGTGGTGCTGACGCCATTGTTACGTCATGGTCGCAACACGTCAGCTAGTTTGACTGGTCGTTTTCCTGCGTGGCAAGTGACGTGACCCAGGGCCCATATGTCATTGACTGAGGTAGATAACCAATCGGTAACAAATGCAATTCTTTTAACCTGAGAGCTGAGGTAGACAATGACCACGGTCAGTGATTTGGGCTAGCTCTAGGTATGTTGTAAATAGGTATTTTCTGTTGTGAGTTAAATAAAATGTTATAATTCAATTAATAATATTCCAGAAATCTAATAAATGGTTAAATCTTGTTTAATTAATAACTTTTGATTTATAATTCAGAAAAAAATATGTAATATATGAAAATTTTCAGAAAAACAAAATCTACAACTTAAAACTATTCTCAAATAATATTATGATGATTATTTAAATAAATAATATTTAATAAAGGTTTTATAAGTAATAAAATTTTGATAATTCATATTTTTATAATGATAAATGATAATATTATAAATAAAATACCAAAAATCTTAGGAAAATAAGAATTTTAATTTAAAACTATAATATTGTATTGTTATTCACTTAATTAAATATTTATTATTTATTAAGTAATTATGAAGTAATAAGAATTATAAAGTCATATCTTATTATTTATAAATCACAAAAATAAGTGTGATATACCAAGATGATCACAAAAATAATATCTACATGTTAAAAAACTAATATTCTGCTTTTGAGTTAAATAAAAAAATTCAAATATTTTAACAGCTCAAATTTAAACTTATTTACTTCATTAATAATTCATATAAAAATAAATAAAATTTATTAATAATCTTAAAATGAGTAAATTAAGTTTAATAAATAGTATTAACCTTAAATATTAATAAAATAAAGCTTAAATGATTTAAAACATTATGAATATCTTTTTATTAACTTATCATTATCATTAAGTGAAGATTTTATTCTAAAAAGATTCCCATCTATAATAAAACCTTCAAGAACAACTTATGAATACACCAAACCTTTTCTATCTATATTAACCATCAAATTAAGAAAACTACCACAACACTCTAGAAAGATGAAGAGTAATTAAGTAACAATCTACCATGATTTATAAACTATATTCACTTAAATAGAGAAGATAATTGATATTACTCTATTATAGAATCAAGAAACCATTACACCAAGTAAAAGAATAACCATTCTTAAATAACTTAAAGAAAACATTTTAGATACACAAAGTACAAATGTATAAGTATTATACTTTCAAGACTAAATATATTCTTTAAAGTTAACTTTAGTCTCCAAGAATCTAAATATAATACAATAAACATTACTTTATATTTTATAGTTAACTTTGGTCTGAAGTAGTTAAGTTATAAAGCAACTCAAGCCAAACCATTTGAGCAAACTAATAACATCAACCACCACTAACTAATCACAAAGTTTGTTTAGACCTTAGAAGAGAAACCTTTTCTTCGCAGGTTATCCTTTTTGCCACTTTAAATAAAAACTCTTGTATAAGTAATCCTAACTAGTATGTCATAAGAATGTATACTTTACTCCTACATATGTGTTGTTTACAACCACTCATAAACTCCAATAAAAGTACAACTATGAAACTTATCTAAAAGGACCACACATTCTAAAGTAACCATTTTCGGAATCCAGACCCTAGGACAACGTTATTCCCGGGATTTGCGCTTAGAACGTGCATCACATTACTTATGCATAAAAGCATATTGCTTCTTTAAACATTAGTCCTTACCGGACCAATGATGCTGATTTCAGATTTTGGATCTTATACACTGACCCGAAGACCGTGAGTGCATAATCTTGCAATCACAAAAGGCGAGTTCACACTTGCTCATATCCTTTGTTTACTTTATGTAAAGTATTTTACAATTCTAGTGTGGTCTTCACCTGCATTTGAAAAATGTCAGAAAACACTATTTTCAATAATAATGAGAACTATTGATTACTGATCCAGGGTGATTAGTTAATCTATTAAGTCTAACAGTTGGAATACCACTGTTTAGAACTATATCACCTAGGACTTAACAACCAATGATGCCAGTGATTCTTGCGCCGTATATTACGTGTTGACCATGAGATTTGGAATGGGACGGAGAAGTCAGCTGTATCTTCTTCCTCTCGCATGAAGCCGGATGTGCAGGTCGTGGCTATTATCCTCGTAGCGTGCATATTAATTGGTAATTCATAGAGGATATGCAGCATATGGGTGGGAACCCTCATCATCCCATGATAGTTCTAACATCTAACGGTTTGTACAAACCATTGCTGTAATTCTTTATGTGGGCATGGTGTACACCAAGGAGGCATGCGAGGTCGCGAAGGGGGCAGTGATTGGCTTGGATCATCTTCTGGGCCCCACATCATGGAATTGTGGACGGGAATAAGCTGCCCGGCTGTGCAACAAAGAGTTGATCTCTCATGGGTAAAGTAACGCACCTCTGCAAAGTGTAAGAACTGTAACTTGTTACTCCCTATTCTGGGAAGGAGCTACGAACGTGGCGGGAAAGGAACTCGATGAAAGTTCTGGTAAACCTGTGAAGACTGACGGACATAGCTTTTCAGAATAAAAACAACCTTTAAAGAAATGTTTATGAAAACTTGCATTGCCTACGACCTACGGTTTGTGGCTGTAGATATAGTGCATCAAACACTTCTTTTCTAGTGAATTTGCTGAGTACGCTCGTACTCAAAGTATCTTCTTAACCCTTGCTAGATTCTGAATCCATTAAAATGATGTCTACATCAAGATATGCTCCAGGCCTTATCAAGACCAGCTAAAGCTCTTTAATGAAGACAAGGAAGTCAACATATACCTCAACTCAAGTGAAGATGAAAGTTATTGATTAAATAGGAATATTATCTCTAGCCAAAGAACCTATTTCTGTAGTGCGTTGCATTAGCAGCAATGCCAACCTCTTAGTCAAAATATTAGGCTTAATAGTATAATCATTCTTGCGTTGTTTATCTTGGATTCTTCTCCGTAAGAAGTTCTTTCTCTCTCTCTTTTTAACCTAGAGTGTTCTCTGGATCTTATGTAAAAGAGTGAGCTGTAACCTTTAAGCCATGTTTTGGACCCGCTGTGTTTTTGTTGTGCCATTCTGAGGTATGTAATACTAGTGAATGGTGTTTCATTGGTGTTATGTCAACGACTATAGTATACTACACCATGCAGTGGTATGTTGGTTCACCGCATGTAAAGGGATTGCAGCGAGCATCGAACGGATTAGGGTTAATCGCCCTGCCTTTGGCATCATCGAAGCCTTCAAGGTCGGTAGCTTGTCCCCAATACGGTCGATCACCGATTGGAATGCTTCTGCCGGGAGTCGCCGAATGGCTAGAGGGATGCGTAGGTACTTGACGGGTAGGGTGCAAGTTGGCAGCCCATCGCCGTCGCTGCACCATTGGCGTCTTCCTCTGAGCATACAATCGGAGATACTGAGCACTTAGAAAAGTTGGTGCGCAGACTGGAGGCGTGTCCAAAGACCTCTAGAATGCCTCGTACGACGTGCAAATCTGACCCATCCGGATGATAGAAAATCACCACGTCATCCGCATAAAGCGTGACCGAGGTCGTCAACTCTTGGCGGGCCAACCTCTTTAGCACCCCCAGCTCGATGGCCTTTGCTAGAGCCTTTCTTAGTGTGTTCATGATTAACACAAACAATGTTGGCGACAAGGGATCACCATGTTTGAGGCCCCTCCGGTGCCAAATGGGGGGCCTGGTTCGCCATTGAGCACCACCCTTGTGTTGGCGGTGAACAGAAGGATGGCCACCATCTCGCAAAACCTCGGCCCAAACCCCATCCGCCGCATGACCTGGAAGAGAAGTCCCTAGGAAATGAGTCGAAGGCTTTGGCTATGTCCAACTTAAGCATCACCCTTGTATCCTTCAACCGGTGTAGGAGCCTCGCCGTCTGCTATACCAACATAAAGTTGTTGTGGATGGCGTGCTTCTGGATGAAAGCGTATTGGTTGCGATCCACAAGCGACTCCATCCTGGGGGCAAGTCTAGTTGCCAGGGTCTTAGCCACCAACTTCGCAAAGATGTGGATTAGGCTAATGGGGCGATAGTCCCCCAGAGCAACTGCATCCGGGCTCTTTGGCAGCAGAATCAACGACGCATGATTAAGACCCTGGAAGCCACGCCCGCACATCGTGAACAACTTGGCAAAGGCTGCCATAAAATCACCCTTGACTGTGGTCCAGCAGCTCTGAAGGAACTCAGATATGAAGCCGTCAGGTTGCCTTCCCGTGAGGGAGTCGCCTCACCACATCCCATACCTCTTCCTCGTTGAAAGGGGCCACCAACTCCCACAAGTCCTCCATGTGGATACCTAGGAATTCCAGATCAAGCGAGAACTCGCGATCTGTGGAGGTGCACAAGAGATTTTGGAAGTGGTCATAGGAGGCCTCGGCCATGGCCGCATGGTGGGAAATGACTGCGCCTTCAACCCGAATGTTGTGGATCGCATTCTTCTGCCTTCTGTATGACACATGTTGGTGAAAGAAGGTTGTGTCCCGTTGACATGGCATCGTGCGTCTTAGCGATGCTAGCCCAAGATACTTGCATTTTAGAGTGCCTGGAGGCGGCGCTCATTTGGAAAGAGCTGCCTAGACTCGATGGCGATGTCAAGCCTTAGCACGACCTTCCTAGCTATCATGAGTTGTAGCTTTATGCTCAAGTGGAACTACCATATAGCCTGAGACAGAAGTAAAAAGAAAGTATAGAACAACCCGTTGCACGGCATAGATCCTTAATCATGGGGCATATCCATCTCTGCATCGTACGGACGGACGTGCATATAGATCGGCATATGCATGCTATGCTGGGCCAGACCAGTACACAGCTGCACCGCCCAAATTATTTACTTGGAGATCCTGTCCGCTCGTACGCCGATCTTACTTTATCCATTTTTTATCCATCGTGACGTGTGAGTACCGGTTGCAACATGCCAAGACGATAAAAGTATGCAGTTATACTACTTTCGCTAAACATAGCTTGCAGACTTGCAGTTCCAATGACTACTACTCCCTTCCTTTAAAAATATAAGACATTTTAGTTTTATAAAATAAATGTATCTAGACGTCTTTTAATATATAGATTCATAGACATTCGATTAACAAAGCTAAAATATTTCTAACATGATGGAGTACATCCATAATATAGGTAGAATAAAATAAAGGAACCTAATAACATTTGTGAGGGTGCAACTACTCGGAGCAACTGCTTCGTCGTCGTACGTGGTCATGACGTACGAGCCAAACGTGGTCTCTCCGACATGCACAGACCACAAACCAATCTATGGTTGGATGATTAGGAGGGTGGTTATACCTCTAGTCCACCAAAATTCAAACCTCAGATTTGACACTATGTGTTGCATAAAAGGCGGAATATTCTTTTAATGGGAGGTTCCTGTCGACAGCGAGACGCCCGTGGTGACTTCGTCAATCTCAAGACCTGATCCGCCGGCTCAGTTTCTCGGAAGTACTCATAGGGACAGGACGTACGTGTGTGCGTTCATAAAGGTGAATGCATGTACGTATTGTGAACGTCTTCAATTGTACTGTGTTTCTCAAAAAACATGCACAGACCGGATCCGTAGATGGTCCAAGCTAAGCCGCGCCATCCGCGTTGTCCATATGGTCCATATACATCATGGTATGCATGCTATCTCGACCGTCCGTCCTTTGACACTGTGTGGACGGTGGACCGGGACCGACCATGCATGCATCAGGCTGTAAATGGGCAAGGGCTGCCCACGGCGCCGTCATCCCATCCCACTATTTTTTCTTAAATGGACACCCGCGGGCCAGGTACAAGATGTAACAGACGCCCACGACGCGTTCGCTACCGCCGCCACGCCGCCATGCCTGAGGAAAATCCGCCCCCCTCCCCCACCCTCGCTCTCCCTGGCCGCATCGAGGCCCCGCACTCCTCCCCTCCGCACTGGCGCCGGGATCCTCCACTCCGCCCCCTTCCCGCCGCCCTTTCACATCCCTCCATCGAGATCGGGAGCAGCTGGCGGCCGGCGGGTCGGCGGGGGATCCGCACGCCTGCGACGAGGTCGGTGGGGAGCCGCACGGAAGATGCCTGGCGATGTCCATGTAGAGACGCAAGGAGGCAGCGAGGTCAAACGGGAGAAGAGGCGCAAGAAGGTATGTTGATGGATTTCTAATGCAAGATCTCAGCATGTTTGCTAACAAAAATCTAACTCTATGATTTCTAATTTAAGATGAACATGGCCTGTATCAACTTCAGAGTCACTTACTTTTGCCTGAATTTGTCAAAGATTTTAGTATCTTCACATGATTTGCCTGAAGCTGCTAGCATTTTTCAGTACTGTAGTGTATGTTGAGGCTGCTAGCATTTTTCAGTACTGTAGTGTATGTTGAGGCTGCTAGCATTTTTCAGTACTGTAGTGTATAGCAAGTTGCTCCAGTTCTAGGTCCAGTTAGATACTCTCTGAGATCCAAATCAGTATTTGATATTTCTTTTTATCATTGGTTCAGCAGGGTTGAGGCTTTATTGTGCTTTGGAGATTAGATTTTCTTTCAGTAGCTCTATGCCTTAGTTACTACCTGCTGTAATAGTGATATTTTATTTTCATGACAGAAGATGCGTCTTTTTCCTTAGCTCTGTGCTGTTAGTTTTGCCTGCTATTCATTTTCTTCTAGTAGCCTGTAGCTAAGTGATGCTTTGTTCTTAAGACATTATTGCATGTGAGATTTCTTTACTAGTGAACCTAGAAATTTAATCTTGAAACGGAACTTTAGCCATGTCCACCCCATCCCTTGAGCAGACCAGGTCCGACGAGATCCGTGAGTAGAAGCCGGCGGCCGGCGAGGTCCTTGGGGATTCACACGTGTCCGGCGAGTTCCTTGGTGTTCCGCATGTGGCCGGCGAGCTCGTTGGGGAGTCGCCGCCGCAAACATCAGGCGAGGTCCATGGGGAGACGTAGGGCGGCTACGAGCTCCGGCAGAAGAAGAGCCCCAAGAAGGTAATGATCTTGTTGTCTGATGAATATATGCAGGAACTTGTTCTGTTCTTCTTTTTTTCTTTGCAAGGAACATATTATAGTATAACCATCTGTCTCCGCAGCTAAACAACTATCTGCTTAATGATCATTCTCTGCACTTCTTCTTTATTGTGATGTAACCATAGTCGATGTTTAAATGTTACTCTGTCTGTCAGCAAATATGTGACTTCGATTTGTCTATATTCGTATGCACCCTATTATTTCCACATCATAGGACATCATATATTGCATGGTCTAGTCTGAACAGATATTGTTATGTGATAACTGAACTTTCAGGCCATCGGAACCAATATCAGTAATCTTGTAAGGTGCAAAATCTGGGAGTACTGATCAGTACTACCATGAGAGCTGGCAGCATTGCATGGTCTAGTCATAGTAGTAGCTAACTTCCAGGCCATTAAATTCAGCAAGTTGAAACGGAACTAAGAATTGAACTAAAATTTAGCATGTTCAAATTCAGCAAATTTAGAGAAGAATTCTCGGGGAAGGAAAGAATCAGGGCTAAAATTGTTCCAAGATTTGAACTCAAACTGAATTTTAAACCATAGTACCACTTGCAGGTCAACAAGGAGCAGCGGCACTAAGGCGGCACGCTATCGAGGAGGACCAGCGGAGCATAGCAGAACCAACAGCGAGCGCGAGGAGGAGGGCCAGTGGCGAGCGCGCTGCAAAGGAAGAGCACGAGGAGGAGGGCCAGTGGCGAGCGCGCGGCAAAGGAAGGAGGTCCAGGACGACGGTGAGCTCGGCCGTGGTGCCGTGATCAGGATAGTGGCGAGCGCGCGTTGGAGCGAGGTACACACGGAGCCGCGATGTGATGGTGATCCCAGCTTGACGTCGAGGACGAAGGAGGCGCGTCCCAATCAAGATTTGAGTTTGAAATTTGAACGGAAAAACCTAATTTGAAGTGTCTTGAACGTTTTAGAGATTTTTTGGGTAAAATTTGACTTGTACTGTTGCTCCGACAACCTTTGTTGGACGAAGGTAGTAGAATAATTCTATCTAACTAGCCAAAACACACAATTAGAATCCAATTGTTTGCCTCACGTCAACGTCTTGGCACAACACCGGCCAGTAGCTAGCCTAAACGAGTAGGATCTTCCTTCGTGGAGTTGGCGGGAATAAGTGGTCAAACGGCCGGCCGCTAAACACGAGCATATTACAGAGACAGTTAGCGGAATCCCATATAAATTAAATGGCACAGGTGGTCATTTGGTGGGTCGCCGTGGGCGTGCCCATTTACACCCTGATGCATGCATGCACGCACGCACGCGACCGACCTTGTGCTTGCATTTGCCAGCAGCTACGGCACCCTACGGCAGGCCCGGCTAGGCTCTTGGAAATACTAGCTTGTTACTCACATCCGGTAGAGTATGCAGTTTGGCCCGGCTAGCGTGGAAAGATATAGTCACACTACACCTGGTAGCTTGGTGGACCTAGCTAGTTAGTAGAAATATCGTTAATGGATAATCATGTGAGATTGGGGGATTTTGTCACTTCTAACCCTACAAGCTGTGATATATGTTACATTGCACAAAAGTTCCAGTATTTTGTTATACATACCCCCCAAAATCTATAGTTTTGCATATTTCACTCCTTTTCCAAGCCCGATGGGACGCTCCTACCCCGTTTGGCATCCGGTATGAACTTTTAGCTTCCGCTCGTCTTAATCTCATGCCCCTGATTGCCATCAAGTTCATCCATGTTTGTAGTAATACTTTTACGGCCGATTTATTTTATTTAATGAAAGCAAATGCAGACCTTTAGCAGTAATTGGATTGTTTTTCTCAAGAGTTGTCACCGCAAGGACTTCTTCAAATTGGATCGAATTTGTTATCGTGTTACCATGTTTTGCTTTCGACCGGGTTTCTTTTACCGGGCTAACCCCTTTCCATTAATCGCTCAACATTGTTCATTACACAACAATTAAAGGGAGAAAGAAAAGAAATGGGGTAAAGGGAGTTGGAGCACCAATGAGAAATCCGTTGTGAAATAATTGAGTTTAAAAAAAATCCATTGTGAATGCTCGAAATCGAAACATCCACTACGGGGCAAAAATCCGTTGTCACCACAACTACAAAAAAGTGTCATAAGTCTGGAAAAAAATGTTACTTCCTCTTTCTTAAAATAGATGTCACGAATTTGTCAAAACTTGAATGAATTTAGCCACTATTAGTATATAGATTTAAAAATCACCTGGGTTGGACTGGCCGTGGCCTAGTTTTGCCCTAACTAAGCTCTGTTCCTGTAAAGATTTATCCAAATTTTAACAAATTTGTGACATCTATTTTAACAAACTTGCGACATCTATTTTAAGACGGAAAATGTAGTTTTTTGTGAATATATAGTTTGAAACTTTTCAAGTTGTTTTTTTACTAAGCTGTTTTCTATCCGACGCTAGCGAGTGTGTCAAGTAGTGACCAAACTATCTCGAAGGTTAAAAGAGTTCATGCATGTCACTTGTCAGTTCTCAAGCAGAACGCACAGAGCATAACCAGAACCGCACACATATTGAACATAAATAAACGAAAAAGGGTTGGAGAAGTCCACGGCAAGCATCAGCAGACATCCTGTCCTGTCCTAGCTAGAGCAGTCGAGTAAAAAACACTTGCCCTAGAGACTAGAGAGAGAACCCTGCCATCACACACACACACACGTACTGCAGTCGTGCACTGACGCGCACATTTGCTACACTGCACGGTACATACACGTACACACGCCACGGCAGCCACACACACGACATGCGCACGCTTGTCATGTGTATACCACATCCACACGTATGTACGTACGCGTACGCATGCATAGCAGTGCGGTACGTACCACTCCTGGATACTACGCTACTCAGGCTCAGCTAGCGATCTAGCCTAGGTAGCTTAGTGGAAGTCGGCGAACATGCACGACTGGGCGAGCCCGTCGGCCGGCGGGTACAGTGGGAAGCCGCCGTGGAACAGGCCGAACTCCTCTGCCGCCAGGTCCATGAACACCTGGTAGTCCTCCGTCGTCACGGCCACGGTCACATTGGACGCCGCCGAGGAGTCGTCCCCGGGCGGCGGTACCACCACTGCCTTTCCTTCCCGTGGTGGCGCTGCCTCTTCGCGCACGGACCTGCGACGGAAGGTGTCCCCGACCTCGGAGTTCCAGAGGCGCAGGAAGACGTCGGACGGCGGCGCGTCGGCCCCGTGCTCGGCGGTGGACGAGGACGAGGAGGCGGTGACGCTGGTGGTGGCAGCGGAGGTGGTGGAGAGCATGGAGAGGCGCGCCTCGGCCTCGAGGCGGGCCGTCTCCCACTGGGCCGTGTGGCGCGCGGCGAGGGAGGAGCTGGAGCCGGCCAGCTGGGCGGCGGGGTGGTGGTCGCCGGCAGCTGCCGGATTGAGCGCCGCCTGCTGGCGGAGCTGCTTCTTGAGGTTGGTGTTCCAGTAGTTCTTGATCTCGTTGTCCGTCCGGCCCGGCAGCTGCGCGGCGATCATGGACCACCTGAGAGAGAGAAGAGAAGATCACGACGACGGCGGCAGAACAAGACGAGTCAGATCGATGGCCGGTTTGGTTTGGATGCATGTGGTCAATAAACGCAGATGGGTTTAATGAGCATCATTCAATGAGCACCATCCTCATTCAATTCAACTCCTCATACGCAGACTGTACTGGAGTACTGGACTACTGGTAGGATAGGAATAGGACTCACTTGTTGCCGACGATGGCGTGGAGCTGAAGGATGGACTTGTGCTCCTCGGGGGTGAAGGGCCCGCGCTTGATGTCCGGCCGGAGGTAGTTCGTCCACCGCAGCCGGCAGCTCTTGCCGCACCGGTTCAGCCCTGCAACAACACACGAGCTCTCAATTATTCACCTCTCCACGAGAATCGCGCAACCAAATCATGCATCATTCATGGTTGTTTTGCCGGGGCGGGGCGTACGTACCGGCGAGCTTGGGGAGCATGCGCCAGTTGCCGGGGGCGTTGGCATGGACGTAGTCGAGGAGGAGCTTGTCCTCCTCCGGCGTCCACGGCCCTTTCTTCAGCCCCTTGCTCTCGCAGCAGGGGGTCCTCCCCATAGCGCCCGCCGACGCACCACCGCCGCCGACGACGACACTATAAATGGACACGCCCTCACCGACTCCTCGCCGTCGACCAGATCGATGTATCCTGTAGTGGACTCTACCAAGGCACCGAGCTCGGGCGGTTGGCGACACAGACAAGCAGACGGGGACGCGGGCAATCAATGCGGGGACGGATTTATAGGCCGAGGAGGATGCTGGACGGCCATAAATGCTCCCGGAATTTCACCTGCTGCAACAACGAGAGTGGGGGAGAAAGGGCGCCGAGCCGACGGGCAGACGGTCGAGCGCATTTAAGATGCGTGATGTGCTTTCTTGCAAGTACGACGAGGGGCCAGGGCGACTTGAATGCGTAGGTAGGGGACGACCGGTTGTCTGCTGTTGCGCAATGTACCAGTGTACCACCGCTGCAGGGTCGGCAGCATTTTCAACCCCACGACCAGTGTAATTTTCAACTGACGGCCACTCACTTTGATCATCCGGAGTTTTACAGTGCACATGCATGTGCCTGTCATTTTAAAATGGAAAAGGGTCCATTTCAGACCATGAACTCGTGGATCTCCGCGATATGAACCCTCACATCGAAATCTCTTGGCATCCTAAACTTCTAATCCGGTTTAAAATGAACCCTGAGACGGATTGCCAAATAAACAGGGATTGCTGACGTGTGTCGAGGGCCGGGATCGCTGTGTCCGCGAGGCGCGTGAGGGAACAAAAGCAAGGGACAGCCCAGCGAGGCCTAGCAGTCCACCTCGTCTCCTCCGCTCCCCCTCGATCTCCACCTTCTGTGGCGTCGACAATGGCGACAATGGAGACCGGCGGTTGATCGGCGGTGCTAAGAGAATCAGATGCCACGACGACATGGTGAAAACGCAGGTATCATTCTGCACCCTCTCCTCCTCCGTTTGTTGTATTTTTTCCTCTGTCTGCGTGAGAATGGTTAGGGTTCATACGCACATATTTGGGGAGATTTTGGGCAGTGTAAAGATGGGGTTTCCGCTGGTCAGATTCTAGAGATCAATGTTGGCTTATATTAGTGCGCATTGTTTGTTTTTGCAGTTAAATTATAGACCCTAGTGAAAGTTTGAATGTATGGTTTCACTACGGTGGGGAGTTAATTCGCATTGGTCCTAATTAGAGTTAAGTTAGAGGAGATGAGGCTATGTCAAAATTGAGAGGGACAAACTCTGTCTATAGGAAGTGAAAGGATTTGACAGAGATCATTTAGAGCTGAAGGAATCGATGAAGTTCTACATCCTTACTCCTGGACAAGAACTAGTTGATGGATTGATGTTTCTTTGTGATGACATTGGGTGTATGAGGATGGTAGATTACACATATGTAGGTGGGGTTGCTAATGTTTATATTGAATATCATGGTGAGGAAGACACTGCTAGGAGTAGTGGTGGTAGTGATTTTGAGAATGAATCATGGGAGGCAAGTGATGAAGAAGAACATGATGTTGCGTTCGCAGCTGCTGAACCTGCTAAATCTAATATGGATGTGTTTGTTCCTGATGATAATGGTGTGATCACACAAGTCATTAGTATCCCACTGAAGCAGAAGAAGGGAGAAATCAAAGAGGGCAAGCAAAAGAAGAAGGAAAGTTGTGTAAGGAAAGTACATGCTGATCTAACTCAAGATGATCCAGTTTCTCAATTGGATAATCCCACTCAAGGTCTACCAGCTACATGCAATGAACATGGCGGTGAAGTTCAATACATGTTGCTGGCAGATGGACAAGAGCACAATGCAAATTTAGGCACTGATTCAGAGAGTGATGTGGAATATATTCCACATAGTGAGGACGATGGTGAAGATTTAGAAGTGATTGAGCTTAGGAGACATGCCAAAAAATTAAAGAAAAGGATGAGAGACTCCAAATCTTGGATTGGTAAATAAGCTACATGTCCTGTGCCACTTGAGTTGATAGCAAACATGGAAGACTAGATAGGAGGAGAATAAGAGGATTGGAACTATGATTCTTTTGATGAGGACTACAGTAATGATGAAGATTCAGATGGAGAAATGGTGAAAAGGAAGAGAAATTTCCAAGATACAAGCCTCATACAAAAGTTTCCATACTTTGCCTTGACCATGGTATTTAGAAGTAAGAATCAATTGACAAAAGCATTGAGGAGATATGGCCTTGTTACAAAGAGGAGCATTAGGTTTTTGAAATCGGAGAGGGATATAGTGAGGGCCAGATATGGGTGGAAAGGATGCCCTTGGCTTCTGTATGCAGCCAAAAGATCAAAAACATCAAGATTCAAATCATTGCCTTCAATTATTAGCACCAATGTGCACAGAACAGATGCACCAAGCTTGTAACTGCAAAGGTGATTGCACAAAGGTATGAGCACTGCATCCTAACTAATCCAATGTGGTAAATACAAATCATGAAGGCTACTATTGTCAAGGACATGTTTTCTGATGTTGCTACTTTAAAGTGCAAGCATACAAAAGCAATTGCGATGGGCAAACTGATGTGTGGTATGAAGAATGAGTATACCAGGCTATTTGACTACCAGATGGAGCCGATGAGGAGTAATCCTAGAACCACTGTTTTTGTTTGTTTAGATCCAACTGACAAGGAGAACCACATATTTCAGAGCTTCTATGTATGTTTCAAAGAATTTAAGGGAGGATTCATGGCAAGATGTAGGAAAGTAATTGGGCTAGATGGTTGTTTCTTCAAACGAGCAGTCAAAGGTGATCTTATGTGTGCCATAGGAAGAGATGCCAACAACCAGATGTACCACTAGCTTGGGAAGTTGTTGAGCAGGAGACCAATATTACATGGAAATGGTTCATTCGACTGCTAATTAAAGATCTGAACATTAATAACAATGGACCAGGCTGGATTTTCATCTCAGATCAGCAAAAGGGTTTATTAAGCAATGCAATGAAAGATTATCTGCCAGCATTAGAGCATAGGATGTGTGCTAAGCACATCTATGCAAACTGGAGGGAAAAACATAGAGATCATGACTGGCAGAAGAAGTTTTGGGAAGTTGCAAAAGCTTGAAACAAGTGAGATTTCAATTACTACAAGGCCAAACTTGCACATGAGACACCTGATGGGGTTAAGGAAATTATGAAGACAGAGTCGATGCATTGGGCAAGGTTTTTTTCCTAGAGGGATCAAATTGTGAATTAGTGGAGAATAACGTATGTGATTCTTTCAACCATGCCATAGTTGATGAAAGGCTATATCCTGTTATTTTAATGATGGAGAAAATTTATGAAGAAGTTTTTAGTGAGGATTCAATAGTAGAGAGAAAAAGGTGAGAAGATGACAAGAAGGGTATTCCCTGGCATATTTAAAAAGCTGAAGAAAAGTAATACAAGGACACAATAGCTTGAGGTGTTGCAAAATGGAGAAGATGGGTTTGAAGTGAAGCACATCAATGGTAAAGGGATGCAGTACAAGTGGAACTTGCAAAGAATACTTTCTCTTGTGGATATTTCCAATTGGCAGGTGTTCCATGCCACCATGTCATTAGTGCTATCTACAAGTGCAGAAAGCAAATTGATGATTGATGCATGTAAAATTCATACATGAACTTTGTAGTTTATTTACACTTATTCCAACATATTAGCAGCTTATATGATGTTATATTCATATTTCACATTGATCTATGGGGATTTACCAATGATCCACTTTATTTGGTTTATGACTCTGTAGGACAGGAACACCTTATTTTGCGTATTTTTAAGTTTCAAGGACCTAAATAAATTCAAATGGACCTGGGATTTTTTGAGAAGTAGTTTGTCATGAGGAGAACCAACTAGAGTAAAAGAACCACGAGAGGGGAGGCCCGATATCCAAACAAGGCCTAGTGGAGCGGAGAGAACCCTAGGACGCGCCACCACCCTTTGTTCCCTCCTCCATACTCTACAGTCATCCATCTTGAGTCATAGATGGAAGTCGTGACCTAAAAACGCCTATAAAAGACACCCCCCCCCCCCCCGCGGGACGATATCGAGGAGAGCAACTCAGAAACATAAAAACCAAAACAAAGACAAAAACAGTGAATATTGAAGGGGGAAACGCCACCGGAAACACCTTCGGTGGTATCTCTACCTTAGCTTCTCCAACATCTCCTGCTTCATCACTCTGATAAAGAGGGAGTACTCCACCTATGGACTATGGGTTTGTGGAAGCATATTGATCTATTTCTCTCTTGATCTATCACTGTTCTAGTACCATATGAGTTGCCCAACATGATTATGGTCATCTATGTAATTCCTATGTGGTGGATCTTTATTCTATGAGTTGATATTTGAGATCTAGTCTATTTTATGTGTAAGATGTATTGGTAGATACATATTATGTACCCCATTCTTTATTACTTGTTTTGATCCAAATTGTATGAGAGAGCATGTGTGGGGGAACGTGTGTTTTAGATGAAGTAACATGGTGGTAGTGATTGGATAGTAACAAAAATTCAAGATCTACTATGGTTTTTACCTTTATTTTGTCACCTCACTAGGGATAAAGTGAATGCATGTGTTACTATCATCTAGTGACAACTCAGATGATCTTGTTTTTTCAAGGTAACATATTTGTCATTCAAACGTCATTTCAAAATACCTAAGGCTATATATACTCTTTTTGTTCTTAATTCTAGATTGCTTGGAGTATCCCTTTCTAGAGGACCTTTCTAGAAGAGTATAAGTAAGATGTGTTGCTTCATATTTATAATAGGACGTGATGCCCATATGAATACTTATCATACACACATTGAAGTTTCTTATCAATATAGTATTCCTTATTTATTTGTTCTATGCAACCACACTTTATGAGAGAGTAGATAAGTGAACTCTTGAAACCCGGTCCATCTTTTATTATAAGAAACACAACCTTATTACTCTCATTGCTTTTATACTTGTTGTACCTATTAAATACCAAAACAACAAAAAAAACTTTTACTGTTAGCAAACAAAAACAAAAACTCAAAAGATCTTTACCATATTGTTTTTACTTTATTGTCTAGTTATAGATTGCTTTTACTTTTATTTTATTTATAGTTTATTTCAGTTTTACTAATAGGAAACCTTGTGCTTGATACGTCAGAAATGTATCTATAATTTTTTATGTTCCATGCTTGTTTAGTATCTACTTTGTTGTGCTTTGTCTACACTTTGAGGTGTTTTTATATGTTTTCTGGTACTAACCTATTAACAAGATGCCATAGTGCCAGTTGCCTATTTTCTTCAGTTTTTGGTTCCAGAAAGGCAGAAAATCAATATTCTCGGAATTGGACGGAATAAAAGCCAAAGTCAATATTTTACCATGGGGAACACGGAGCCAGAGTACATGACGGAGGGGAGGCACCAGGGGGCCACACCCCCTGGAGGCGCGGGCTAGGGCTAGCCGCGCCTGCGGGGGTGTGACCACCCTGGACGCCCCCTACCTCGCCTCTTCGCCTATAAAGACTCCCCGCTACAGAAACCCTAAGTACCCGATCAATATTCCACGAAACCGTCTGTAGCCGTCGCCACCATTGTCCCTAGATCGAGGGGATCTGAAGCTCTTCCCGGCACCCTGCCGGAGGGGATATCATCCCGGAGGCCTTTTTCTCCATCATGACAGCCTCCGGTATGAAGTGTGAGTAGTTCCACCTTGGACTACGGGTCCATGTAGTAGCTAGATGGTTGTATCTCCTCCTTTGTGCTACCATGTTTAGATCTTGTGACCTTCATTCATGATCAAGATCATCTATTTGTAATCATGCATGTTGTGTTTGCGGGGATCCGATGGATATTTAGATTACGATGTCAGATTGATTAATGGTTTTGTCTTATTGATTCTATCATGTCTGTTTTGTTTGTGATCTTGCATGCTCTCCGTTTCTAGTAGCTAACTTGGCCAAGTAGATGCTAGTGACTCCAAGAGGGGGTATTTATGCTAGATAGTGGGTTCATGACTCTAATTAATCTAAGGGAAGTGACATAAATCTCTAAGGTTGTAGATGTGATGTTGCCACTAGGGAGAAAACGACGGTCTCTTGTTCATGGAACAAGTGGATTGTTTACCTTACACACTTTGCTTAAAGCAGTTATCTGTTGCTTGCAACTTAATACTGGAGGGGGTTCAGATGATAACCTGAAGGTGGATTTCTAGTCATAGATGCAGTTGGATGGCGGTCTATGTATCTTGTTGTATTGACCAATCGAATCTCATAGGATCATGAATGTCTAGTATTGCATTGTTATGCCTTGCTCAGTCCTATCAATTGCCCTGCTATAATTTGTTTACCCAGCATGCCATGTTTGTTTATCTTAAGGATAACACCTCTAGTGAACTATGGACCCTGGTCCAATCTTTACCATTGATACATCTCCCACTGTTACTGTTTACTTTTTGCAAACCACTATTACCTTCCACACCATACAGTTAATCCTTTGTTATAGCAACCAGTGAGATTGACAACATCACTGTTCATTGGGGCAAAGTCTTGAGTTTGTGTTGTGCAGGTCTCCAAGTTGCTAGCGACACCTTTGAGACGTTTCCTTCCTCCTACTGGTTCGATAACCTCGGTTTCTCACTGAGGGAAGACTTGCTGCTATGCTCATCACACCTTGCTCTTGCGGTCTCCCAACGAAGAGCTACCACGCGCCATCAGTGCTTGAGAACCACACAGTAGAGTTGGGGACACAAGGCAGCTATTTTATTTTGTAGGTTACTTGAAGAAGAAAACAAGAGAAGTCTCCAAACCAATTCCCTGAGAGTTTGGTATAAACCATCTAATTACCCGTGTGGGGAAAAGATGCTTGCTACAACACTCTGCAGTTGGAGTCCCAACGATTTAGTACAAACAGAGTTGTTGCAATCAATGATTTCATTCACCCATGTGTTCAAGAATATATATATGCACACTGGTGCAGCCAGTTCAAGGGGAGGAAATGTGGCCTATATCTCCTAATTCTAGGCCTCAAGCTCCTGGTTTTGTGAAAATGCCAGGTAGTCCTAAGAAGAATGATAAGAAAAGAGAAGAGCATGATAAGCCAAAGGGCAAGAAGATGATCAAGCATGGTACTATTATGAAGTGTTACATTTGTGGTAATGCAGGCTACAATAAGTCATATTGCAAAGGAAATCTAGAGAGAGGCTAGAAAAAGTATGCTCATCTTACTAAGAAAAGAAAGAAAAAGTCAACTGAGGTAGTTGTTAATTATTGTAGATTCTTCTTAGCATGTTTGCTTAACATTCTTCCTTAACTTGCTTGAAGGAACCAGGGACTAGTTCATCTACTCCAGATCATGCTTCACCTGCATCATGTACTCAAGCTCCACCATCAACATCATCTACTCAAGCTCCAAGAGGTGCTCCAAATGCTAACTCCTTTAAACCTCTAAGAAAGAGATCTGCATAGGCTGAAGCTAGACCATCTAATCAATCTACCATAGTGACATGAACTTGTAGAGGAGGTGGTAGAGGAACTAGAGCAAAAAGAGGAAGAAGGCTAGGTACATCTTCAATTCCTAGATACTCATATTTCACTTGAAGTGGAAACTACTAGGCACTAGTAGTTTTGTTACTTCCGGTGATGTTGCAATGTTGGAAACAATGTAATGTAATATTGCAACCATGAATGTTTCCTCTCTTTTGGGTTTGTGTGGATGATCTTTATGTGATACAAGTGCACACAAGTACTTGGTTGTTGTTCTATGATATGAAAATGCTAGAATTTCAAATATTGAGAGCCATTTGTTTCTTTCAGTGCAACTACAATTGAAAGCCATATGTTTCCTTCTTTCATTGTTATTACAATTGATAACAATCTGTGTACATTGTTCAGAGGAATCTTTGTTTAATTTTCAAATACACTGTTAGTCAAATATTGCTCAAATTTCGCATAGACCATATTCATTACACCATTAGTCCATTACACAACTGACACAAGTTTAACTCACTACATTACTCTAATTCATTGCATCATAATCTTCCCTGCCACTAAACTAAACATAAAAACAACCAAAATGAAAACTACATTCTCATATGTTGACTTCATTCCTTTAGCTAAACTTGCAGAGCCTCAACTATAACACTTTTTCTACTTCTTCTCTCCGAGGAATAGTCTCTGATGCTCACAACCTCCAGACTTCATCGTGCAAATCACTCAAAAACTTGGACAACGCAGGGTCATGCCATTCAATGTGTACACAACCGGCTCCATTCTGTTCAATTTGTCCACAATGAACCAAAAATAAATTCGAGCTCACAGAGAAAATGGAGGCCAAAATCGAGCTCACCATTGCATCCATGCACACGTAGTACATTTGGCCAGGGTTCCGAGCACTCCAGGAGATTCACCTTAGTGCCTCCCTATTTGGATTGCAGCAGCAGAGCTTCCCCGACTGCATCGGGTTCTCTCGATGAATCACCGACGACCTAGCTTATGTCCCTCTACTTCTACCGATGGCTTGACGGAAGCCGGGAGCGGAAGAACCGCCGGAAGACCAACTCATTGTCCTGTCCCCGCTGATGCATGTAAAATGCATACATGAACTTTGTAGTTTGTTAACATGTTTTCCCACATATTTGCATCATATATAATGTTATATCCCTGTTTTATATTGTTTTTTGAGGATTTACCAATGATCCCCTTTATTTTGGTTATTACTCTGAAGGGCAGAAAACCCTATTTTCAATGTTTTTGATGTTTCAGGACCTTAACAAAGTCAAATGGACCTGAACTTTTGGGAATGCCAGTATTTATACACGAGAAGCATCTAGAGCACGAGAATCTCACCAGGAGGGCCAAACAAGACAAGGTGGCGTGCCCAGGCCTGGTGGGTGATGGCTCAGATATGTAGAGTTTGTTGGGAACCCCAAGAGAAAGGTATGATGAGCACAATAGCAAGTTTCCCTCAGTTATGAAGCCAAGGTTATCGAACTATAGGAGTAAGGAAACAACTCCAAGGTGTTGCTAGAAACTTTGAACCTGCACAAGACAACCATAATACTTTGCCCCAACTTATAGTGAGGGTTGTCAATCTCACAAGTTTGCTGGAAACAAAGGATTAAACGTATAGTGTGGAAGATAGTAATTGCTTGCAGTGATTGTAAGCAGTAAATGGTAAACAGTAGATGGTATATCAATGGTAAGGAATGGACTGGGGTCCACAGTTCACTAGAGGTGTTCTCCATAAGATAAATTACATGTTGGGTGAACAAATTACAGCGGGGAAATTGATAGATTGAGAATGCATAACAATGCATATACTAGACATCTTGATCTCTATGAGATATGATTGGGCATTACAACATAATACATAGACTGTAATCCATCTACATCTATGACAAATAAGCCACCTTCAGGTTATCATCCGAACCCCTTCCAGTATTAAGTTGCAAGCAACAGATAATTGCATTAAGCAAAGTGTGTAAAGTAAACAATACAATTTCCCTTGGACAAAGGATTGTTGTTTTCTCCCTAGTAGCAACAACACATCTACAACCTTAGAAGTTTCTGTCACTCTCCCAGATTACTAGAGGCATGAACCTACTATCGAGCATAAATACTCCCTCTTGGAGTTACAAGCATATACTTGGCCAAAGTATCTACTAGAAACGAAGAGCATTCAAGATCACAAATAACATAGACGTGATAGAATCAATAATCAATCTGACATAGTATCTCAATATCCATCGGATCCCTACAAACACAACATGTAGGATTACAAATAGATGATCATGATTGATGCGTGTTGAACGCCCCGTTGGGAAACCCCAAGAGCAAGGTATGATGCAGCACAACAACAAGTTTTCCCTCAGTAAGAAACCGAGGTTATCGAACCAGTAGGAGGAAGGAAACGCCTCAAAGGTGTTGCAAGCAACATGGAAACCTGCACAACACAAACTCAAGACTTTGCCCCAACTAACAGTGAGGTTGTCAATCTCACCGGTTGCTATAACAAAGGATTAACTGTATGGTGTGGAAGGTGATGGTGGTTCGCAGCAAGTAAACAGTAACAGTGGAAGATGTATCAATGGTAAATATTGGACCGGGGTCCATAGTTCACTAGAGGTGTTATCCTTAGATAAACAAACATGGCATGAAGGGTAAACTAATTACAGCAGGGCAATTGACAAGAACCGAGCAAGGCATAACAATGCAATACTAGACAAAAAGATCCTATGAGATTCGATTGGGCAATACAACAATATACATAGACCGCCATCCAACTGCATCTATGACTAGAAGTCCACCTTCAGGTTATCATCCGAACCCCCTCCAGTATTAAGTTGCAAGCAACAGACAACTGCTTTAAGAAAAGTGTGTAAGGTAAACAATCCACTTGTTCCATGAAAAATAGATCGTTGTTTTCTCCCTAGTGGCAACAGCACATCTACAACCGAAGATATTCTTGTCACTTCCCTTAGAAACTAGAGGCATGAACCCACTATCGAGCATAAATACCCCCTGTTGGAGTCACTAGAAACTACTTGGCCAAGATAGCTACTAACAACGGAGAGCATGCAAGATCACAAACAACACAGACATGATAGAATCATAAGACAAAACCATTAATCAATCTGACATAGTAATCTCAATATCCATCGGATCCCCACAAACACAACATGCATGATTATAAATAGATTAGATCTTGATCATGAACGGAGCTCACGAGATCTATACATGAAAGCACAAGGAGGAGATACAACCATCTAGCTGCTACATGGACCCGTAGTCCAAGGTGGAACTACTCACGCTTCATACTAGAGGCTGGCATGATGAAGAAGAAGGCCTCCGAGATTATCTCCCCTCGGCAGGGTGCCGGTAAGAACTTCAGATCCCCCTGATCTAGGTACAATGGTGGTGGCATCTACAGACGGTTTCGTGGAGTTTGATCGGGTGTATAGGGTTTCTGCATCGGGGTCTTCTTATAGGCAAAGGGGCGAGGCAGGGGGGCAACCAGGGGGCCCACACCCTGCCTAGGCGCGGGCCCACCTTGGCCGCTCCTGGGGGTGTGTGGCCACCCTGTGGCGCCCCTTCGTCTCGTACTCCGGCTTCGTGTTCCCCACGGTAAAATATTGACTTTTGCTTTGGTCCCGTCCAATTCCGACAATATTGATTTTCTGCCTTTCTGGAACCAAAAATAAAAGAAAACAGGCAACTGGCACTGTGGAAACTTGTTAATAGGTTAGTACCAGAAAACATATAAAAACACCTCAAAGTATGGACAAAGTAAAGAAAAGTAGATAGTAAACAAGCATGGAGCATAAAAAATTATAGATACGTTTCTGACGTATCAAGCATCCCCAAGCTTAACTCCTGGTCGTCCTCGAGTAGGTAAGTGATAAAAGAATAATTTTGAGGTGACATGCACCATCAAAACCAAGACCAAACCATTTGTAAGCATTGAAAGCTGGGATCAAAGAACTCTAAACATGTGCATGAAAGATGGAGTTCTAACAATAAGACAAAATAACTATGCATGCAACATGAAAGGCTACAAACAAAGATCATGAATACCATGCATTGAAAAATGTTTGTTTGTTTCAAATATAGAAAACATGGTATATTGGCATTCAGCTTGT
Source organism: Avena sativa (assembly GCA_916181665.1). Lineage (NCBI taxonomy): Eukaryota > Viridiplantae > Streptophyta > Magnoliopsida > Poales > Poaceae > Avena > Avena sativa. The sequence goes on along the minus strand of OV702294.1, from coordinate 153,452,588 downwards.
CCCTCATAGAGTAGCAAATATATGCATAGGACACCTTCAAAGTTCATAAGAGTGACTAGATATAAGTATCACAAGAACATGAAATATCAACAATATGCATCAATCAATAAGTCTTGGGACACTACACATAGAACTAAGAATGGCAACTATGCTCTCTTAATGGTGCCTAAAGGTAGAAGGTGGAGACTCAATATAATAGTGGAAGAAAGGCCCTTCATAAAGGGAAGCAGGGATTTCAAGTTTCAAAAAGAGCTTCCAAAAATTATGGTACTTGTTAGCTTTCAGCCCTCATTGTCCCTATCATAAGCATCTTGAAGTGATTAAGGTTAAAGTGAACAAAGATGGAGTATATGCTTGACAAAGTATAAGTTGGCAATCTCATGTCCCTTGAACACGAGGGACACACCTCATGCTACTCAACTTCAGTCACCTGTAAGTTCTTGTCATAGTAAGTACATGTGTATCATAGAGAACCACGAACGGGGTACCCCTTGCACATGGTACATGAGCTATCCCATAACCAAAATGACAAGGCAAGCAGACAATGAGCATCTCAGCGATCTTTTTATTTACTATGTGCATAGCTTTTTATTGAGGATGCTTCACAGAATGCTCATTATGGTGATGCTGCAAGTTTCCACCATGATTAGGCATGGCTTAGGCTAGCGGCCCAGGCGTTTCTCTAACACAAAATACATAACTCCATGGACTTACAAGCTCCCTCTTTACTTCACACCAGCAACATCCATAGACAAAAGAGCATGATATCAACTGTGTACAAAGTACAAGTGCAATGTTGAAAACGTTCCCTGTGACAGCACGGTTCTGCTAATTGCAACGTATAAGTGCAAGCATATACAACATAGATGACACCATGGTTCAAGTTTATTAGGGGCAAGGAATATAAAGTGTTCCATCAAGTTTGTGAGGGCTTTAATCACTAAGTTTTCACATAACAAAATACTTTTTAATTGGAAGACAGCTGAAAACAAGAATATACATGGAATGGTGAACACACCATTCATAGGAGTTTATAGTAGACACTTTGGAATAACTTGGTTTCTTTGGAGTTGCAAGCATGATTAGAACTTACTCATACAAGTGAAGGCTAGCAAAAGACTAGGAGCAACCAACTAAGAGAGCAATAATGGCCATAATCATGCAGAGCGACAAAACATTACTAATCAAAGCATAGAGTGGTACTACAAGTCAAGGACTACATGATCATAGAGGCTATGGTGACTTGTTCATAGTCATAACATGGTGTGAGCATGTGCCAAGTCAACCCAAACAAAGCATCAAAGGTGAATACCACAATACTATGCTTTTGCATGCTAAAACAACGCATGATTCTTTCAAGGCACACTAAGAAATCCCAATTGTTTGGAACAAGACATTCTACAGCAATAATTACTAGGCATAAGGTCAAAACAACACCTAGCATGTCATGCTAAAGTCTAAGTCACAGTCAATGCAAGCTCCTCTTGCACTTTCAAGCAAGCACTTTCTACTCCTTTCCAACACCAATCAACTTATTTGAAACAACACAGCGAGAACGGGGGTCCAAACTACTTTATTCAAGCAAACTAAACAGCTAAGCAAACCAAACGAAAACTAAGACGCTCCAACAACAACACAACAGTGCATGAAACAATAAAAACGAAGTGTCTAGAAAGACCTGAGCTTTTTATTGATGAAGAAGGGGATGCCTTGGGCATCCCCAAGCTTTGACACTTGTACCTATTGGATATTTCTTGGGGTGACACCGGGATGGCATCCCCAAACTTTATATTTTGTCCATTCTTCATCTCATTACATCATTCTCTCTCTACACCTGAAATTTTTCCTTCATACAAAACTTTTCAAACAATCTTCATTAGCAACATTAGTGTATTCAAAAGATAATAGACCTTTAGGTTTATATTTAGAACAACAAAATTTTTCGCTAAAAACACAAGCTACTGTAGCAAATCCTTCAAAAATCTCAATTTCCCAAAAAGAACCCAAAAAGGAATCAATAAGAAGCAAATGCAAATAATGACAGGAATGTGTCAAAACAGACTAGGAGGTAGAAACCTATTTTTTAAGAAAATCTTATGTTGCTCAAATCAAAAAGTGTTTAACTAACGAAAGTTATCTAACATACTGGGGGATTTATTCGTAAATTGTCAGCTAAATACGACTTACAAAGACTCCTCATGAATTTTTATGGTGGAGGACATAAATCTATTTCGGGACAGCAACTCCCCAAATCTTACTTCCCTCTCATTAGAGGTCGTTCTTGGCACAAAAAGCAAACAAAAAGTATAAGGAGAGCTCATTACTAAAGTAATAACTTCCAAGAATCAAGGAAACTCTTGGGTTATCTCCCAACAAGTACTTTTCTTTAATGCCTTTAAGTTAGGCTTGATAGTTTGAGAAGATGCTCACATAAGAAATATGAATGGAGGTAAAAGAGAGCATCAAAACGCAAATTCAAAACACACTTAAGTCTAACCCACTTCCTATGCATAGGAATCTTGTAATAAAATAAATCAAAGAGGCACATAGTAACAAGAATGGGTAGATAAAACAAGAGCAACTTCAAAACTTTTAGCACATAGAGAAGTGTTTTGGTATCATGAAAACTTCTACAACCATATTTTCCTCTCTCATAATAATTTTTAGTGGACTCATGAATAAACTAAACAATATAACTATCACATAAAGCATGCTTTTCATGATCTACAAACACATAATTTATATTAGGCTAAAAAATAGTGGGATTAAAACATTCACAGGTTTTACCTAAAGTAGATATTTCAAAAGGATCCACAGGAACATAACATTCATCCTCCTTTGGTAATCATGGGGGACAATCAAATAATGTAAGGGATAAAGAGTTACTCTCATTAGAAGTTAGGCATGGGTAGATAATCCATTCTTCCTCCTTTTGTTCATCACTCTCCTCCTCTTTTTCATCTAATGAGCTTCCAGTTTCAGCAACTTCTTCTTCCATAGGCTCCTTCAAGGCATTAGTATCTTCCATGTGTGGAAATCATCTGTTAAAATATTCAAGAATATAGCCATTTGCTTCCTTGTAATTATCAAAGCAAAATTTAAGTATCTCATAAACCTCATATTCATAAGGTGCATCATCAGTATTTTCAAGCAAACTAGCAAGTTCAAATGCTCCCTTGAAAGCACTAAATTCTTCAATTTGTTCCACATCATAAAAGTCATAATTTCCCTTAACATAAGAAGATATAGTAACATTATCATTATACTCACATTGAAAAGGAAGGTATTTATACCTCCTACAGCAGAAAGATTTATCAAAGCAATAAGTAACATTATAAGTAGAGCACACGTCTCTAGCAATAGTATTCAACTTATAAATTTGTTCCCATAAGTGTTTCCCTTTTTGTGACAAACGGTGTTCCTTATAATAATACTTTTGTTCTTCTGTGAACCCACCTTGCCAATAAGAACTACTTTCAAAGAAACCATCCATTGATAGAAAGCATGACCAAGCAAGGCAATAACAGACCACCAAGTAGAGTAGGAACTATTTTTTTGTGTTTTCGATAAGAGAAAGCAAACCAGACTAGACTAATTTTTTTTAAGTTTTTTGACAAAAAGCGGCAAAAAAAATCAAGCAAAAGAAACTAAGCAAACTAAAAATAAAGTAAATAGAAAGGTTGAGGAGGACTCCCCTTGTGAAGACATCCTTAGCCTCCCCGGCAACGGCGCCAGAAAAGTCTTGATGCGTGTTGAACGCCCCGTTGGGAAACCCCAAGAGCAAGGTATGCTGCAACACAACAGCAAGTTTTCCCTCAGTAAGAAACCGAGGTTATCGAACCAGTAGGAGGAAGGAAATGCCTCAAAGGTGTTGCAAGCAATGTGGAAACCTGCACAACACAAACTCAAGACTTTGCCCCAACTAACAGTGAGGTTGTCAATCTCACCGGTTGCTGTAACAAAGGATTAACTGTATGGTGTGGAAGGTGATGATGGTTTGCAACAAGTAAACGGTAACACTGGAAGATGTATCAATGGTAAAGATGGATCGGGGTCCATAGTTCACTAGAGGTGTTCTCCTTAGATAAACAAACATGGCATGAAGGGTAAACAAATTACAGCAGGGCAATTGACAAGAACTGAGCAAGGCATAACAATGCAATACTAGACAAAAAGATCCTATGAGATTCGATTGGGCAATACAACAATATACATAGACCGCCATCCAACTGCATCTATGACTAGAAGTCCACCTTCAGGTTATCATCCGAACCCCCTCCAGTATTAAGTTGCAAGCAACAGACAACTGTTTTAAGCAAAGTGTGTAAGGTAAACAATCCACTTGTTCCATGAACAAGAGACCGTTCTTTTATCCCTAGTGGCAACAGCACATCTACAACCGAAGAGATTTTTGTCACTTCCCTTGGAAACTAGAGGCATGAACCCACTATCGAGCAGAAATACCCCCTCTTGGAGTCACTAGCAACTACTTGGCCAAGATAGCTACTAACAACGGAGAGCATGCAAGATCACAAACAACACAGACATGATAGAATCATAAGACAAAACCATTAATAATTCTGACATAGTAATCTCAATATCCATCGGATCCCCGCAAACACAACATGCATGATTACAAATAGATTAGATCTTGACCATGAAAGGAACTCACAAGATCTATACATGAAAGCACAAGGAGGAAATACAACCATCTAGCTACTACATGGACTCGTAGTCCAAGGTGGAACTACTCACGCTTCATACCGGAGGCTGGCATGATGAAGAAGAAGGCCTCCGGGATGATCTCCCCTCTGGCAGGGTGTCGAGAAGAACTTCAGATCCCCCTGATCTAGGTACGATGGTGGTGGCGGCTACAAACGGTATTATGGAGTTTTGATTGGGTGTCTAGGTTTTCTGCATCGGGGGCTTCTTATAGGCGAAGGGGCGAGCGAGGAGGCGATCGTAGGGCCCACACCCTGCCCAGGCGCAGGCCCACCTAGGTCGCGCCTAGGGGGTGTGGCCACCCTGTGGCGCCCCTCCGTCTCGTACTCCGGCTTCGTGTTCCCCACGGTAAAATATTGACTTTGGATTTTGTCCCGTCCAATTCCGAGAATATTGATTTCCTGCCTTTCTGGAACAAAAAAAAGAAGAAAACAGACAACTGGCACTATGGCAACTTGTTAATAGGTTAGTACCAGAAAACATATAAAAACACCTCAAAGTGTGGACAAAGCAAAGAAAAGTAGATAGTAAACAAGCATGGATCATCAAAAATTATAGATAAATTTCCGACGTATCAATGATCATGAACGGAGCTCACAAGATCTAAACATGATAGCACAAAGGAGGAGAAACAACCATCTAGCTACTGTATGGACCCATAGTCCAAGGGTGAACTACTCACGCATCACTCCGGAGGCTGGCATGATGATGAAGAAGGCCTCCGGGATGATATCTTGCCTTCGGCAGGGTGCCGGGAAGAGCTTCAGATCCCCCTGATCTAGGGACGATGGTGGCGAAGGCTACTGACTCTTTCGTGGATTTATGATTAGGTTCTTAGGGTTTCTACATCAGGGTGTTTATATATGCGAAGGGGCGAGGTCGGTTGAGGGCCAGGGGGCCCACACCATGCCCTGGCGCGGCCTAGGGTGGGCCCGCGCCAGGGGGTGTTGCGGCCGCCCTGTGGCGCCTCTTCGTCCCCCCTCTAGACTCCGTCTTTGCTCCGGTAAAATATTGACTTTGTATTTTGTTCCGTCCAATTCCGAGAATATTTCTTTACTAGCTTTTCTGAAACCAAAAATAGCAGAAAACATGCAACTGGCACTGCGACATCTTGTCAATAGGTTAGTTCCAGAAAATGTATAAAAATGCCTCAAAGTGTAGACAAAACATAAGACAGTTGATACAAAACAAGCATGGAGCATCAAAAATTATAGATACGTTTACGACGTATCAAGCATCCCCAAGATTAACTCCTGCTTGTCCTCGAGTAGGTAAGTGATAAAAAGAATAATTTTTGAGGTGACATGCACCATCACAATCTTGATCAAAATATTGTAAAACATTGATAGCTGGGATCATAGTACTCTAAACATGAGCATGAAAGATGTAGTTCTAACAATAAGACAAAGCAACTATGTTGGAACATGAAAAGGTACAAACAAAAGATCATGAATAACTATGCATTGAAAGACATTTGTTTGTTTCACAAACATAAAACATAGCAAGAGTTGTATTCAGCTTGTCCTTCATGGAGTAGCAAAACATAAATGCATAGGACACCTTCAAAGTTCATAAGGGTGACTAGATACAAATTATTTAAGAACAATCAATACCATGATTATGAATCAATCAATAAATGACAACTATGCTCTCTTAATTGGTGCATAAAGATAGAATATGGAGACTCAACATAAAAGTAAAAAGAAAGGCCCTTCATAGAGGGGAGCAGGGATTTCAAGTTTCATAAAGAGCTTCCAAAAATTATGGTACTTATTAGCTTTGAGCTCTCATTTCCCCTATCATTGGCATATTGAAGTGATTAAGGTTAAAATGGCACAAATATGAGTATATGCTTGACAGATCATAAGTTGAAAATCTCATGCCCCTTGCGTACGAGTACCGAACCTCATGCTACTCAACTTTGGTCACAAGCAAGTTCTTGTCATTGTAAGTATATGTGTATCATAGAGAATAGCCAACGGGGTACCCGTTGCCCCATGACACAGGAGCTATCCCATATCAAAATGACAAGGCAACAGACAATGAGCATCTCAGTGATCTTTTTATTTGCTATTTGCATAGATTTTTATTGAGGATGCTTCACAAAATGCTCATTCTGGTTATGCTGCAAGTTTCCACCATGATTAGGCATGGCTTAGACTAGCCGCCCAGGCGTTTCTCTAACACATATACAAGATCCCCTTTTATTTCACACCACCGGGATCCATAAACAAAAGAACATGATATCAACTGAATAGAATAAGTGCAATGTTGAAAGGGTTCCCCATGACAACATGGTTCTGCTAATTCACAACTTATAATTTGCAATCATAAAAGCAACATAGATGGGCACAATGGTTCAAGTTTATTAAGTGCAAGAAATAAAGTGTGCCATCAAGTTTGTGAGAGATTTTATCACTAATTTGCACATAACAAGTTTAATTTGGAAGATAGATAAAAACATGAATATACTTGGAATGGTGTAACACACCATGCATAGGAATTTATAGTGGACTCTTAGGAAAAACTTGGTTTCTTGGGAGTTGGATGCACGAGTAGAGCTCATACTTAGTACAGGTGGAGGCTAGCAAACGACTGGGAGCGACCAACTAAGAGAGCAATAATGGCCATAATCATGCAAAGCGACAAAACATTATTAATCAAATCATAAAGTGATATCACAAGTCAAAAACTAAATGATCATAGAGGCTAGGGTGAATGGTTCATAGTCATAACATGGTGTAAGCATGTGCCAAGTCTACCCAAATAAAGCATCAAAGGAGAATACCACAATATTATGCTTTTGTATGCTAAAACAACGCATGATTCTTTCAAGGCACATTAAGCAATCTCAATTGTTTGTAACAAGTCATGCTACAGCAATAATCACTAAGCATATGGTCAAATCAACATCCAACATGACATGATAAAGTCTAGGCCACAGTCAAAACAAGCTTCCTTTTGTACCACTATAAGCATGAAACATTCTACTCTTTTCCAACAACAATCAACTTATTTCAAACAAAATGAGAATGCGGGGTCCAACTAATTTATTCCAGCCAACCAAACAAAATAAAACTAAAAACGAAAACAAATACGCTCCAAGAACAACACAATAGTGCATGAAGCAATAAAATTAAAGTGTCTAGAAAGAAAACCTGAGATTTTTATTGATGAAGAAGGGGATGCCTTGGGCATACCCAAGCTTTGACGCTTGTACCTCTGGAATATTTCTTGGGGTGACACGGGTGGCATCCCCAAGCTTGAGCTTTTGTCCATTCTTCATCTCATCACATCATTTTTCCCTACACTTGAAAATTTCCTTCATACAAAACTTCACACAATCTTCATTAGCAACATTAGTGTATTCAAGATAATAAGACTTTGGGTTTAGTTTCAACACAAGTAAAACTTCCATGAAAACACAAGCTACTGTAGCAATTTCTTTTAAAAGCTCAAATGATCAAAGAGAATTCAAAAGAAACCAATTAACAGGCAAATGCAAATAATGGCAGAAATCTGTCAAAACAGACCAATAGGTAAAGAACGATTTTTTCGAAGACCTTCTGTTGCTCAAATCAAAACGTGTTAAACTAAAGAAAGTTATATAATAACCTAGGTCATATGGATAGAAAATTACAGCTCAATCCGGTGTACTGGGATTTGTCATGATTTTTTACAGTGAAGCACGAAAATCTGTTTCGGGACAGCGACTTCCCCAAATCTTACTTCTCTCTCATTAGAGGTTATTCTTGTCACAAAAACCACACAACAAGGATAAGGAGAGGTTATTACAGAGGAAATAACTTTCAAGACTCAACAAAAGAAAACTTACTAAAAATAAAAAAATTGGGTTATCTCCCAATAGTGCTTTTTTAACGCCTTTCAGCTAGGCATAGAAAGCAAGGATCAAGTATTTTCGAATGAAGAAGCATCGAAATCAAGTTTCTTGCCCCTACCTTTCTTACTCTTACTGTTATCTTTAGGGAACGTATGATTGCTTGGTGGAGAAGAAAAATGCATGATGTCTTTTCCCACATCTATTATTGCTCTAAGGAGTTTTACCAGGGATCTTCCAAGTGTAATTTGTCCTTTTCCTACACATTCAATAACAAGATAATCAGTAGACACCACTTTCCCTAGGATCTTAGTAAACACTCCTTCAACTATTCCAATGGGTAATATAGTGGCATTATTGGTAAGAGATGTTTCTTCTCCACCATCAGAAAGTCCCCAAAGATTCATAAATACCTTAGGCATAAGAAAAAATTCAGACATAACATCACAACGAGCATAAAAAGTTTCATCATTTATAACAACTTTTACTGTAGGAAGCCATTTTGAAGACTCGGAATTTATTGGAACATATTCATGCTGCTCTCTAAGCATATTATATCATTCTTTTAGACTAGATGTATTGGTCTTAAGAGTGTTTAATCTAGCATAAATGTTTGCAAAGGATGGATCAGATTTGCTAGGCAAGTTATATGTTGCAATCAGCTTTTTTATGGCATTAAAGGCTTCATCCTCACCACACTGGAGGAAATCTCCTCCTACTATATCATCCAAAGCATATCTATAACAAAGACCAAGACCAAAGTAGAAACTGCTAAGAAACAAGCCTAGAGTCATCTTAGGTACAGTTTTTTCATGTGAAACAGAAATTCTAGACCAAGCTTCTTTGAAACTCTCTTCACTTCCTTGTTTGAAAGTGAAGATCATTTCCTCAGGTGACAGTGATTGGAGCAACACTAGACATAAAAGCAACTTGAAGTAGGAACTAATTTTTTGTGTGTTTTTTATAAAAAGAAGCAAACTAGCACAATTAATTTTGTGTGTGTTTGATAAAAACAAACAAGGAAAAGAAAGCAAAAGAAACAAAGCAAAACAAAAACAAAGTAAAGAGATTGGTTGTGAGAGACTCCCCTTGCAAGAATCTTCTTTCTCCCTGAAAAGTGATTAACGAGGAGGAAGAGATTGAAGCTGTCCTTATCTCCTCGGCAACGGCGCCCGAATAGTGCTTGATGGCTTACATATGTAGAGCTCGTTGGGAACCCCAAGAGGAAGGTATGATGATCACAACAGCAAGTTTCCCTCAATTATGAAACCAAGGTTATCGAACCAGTAGGAGTAAGGAAACAACTCCAAGGTGTTGCTAGCAACTTGGAACCTGCACAACACAACCACAATACTTTGCCCCAAATTACAGTGAGGTTGTGAATCTCACCGGTTTGCTAAAAACAAAGGATTAAACATATAGTGTGGAAGATAGTAATTGCTTGTAGTGATTGTAAACAGTAAATGGTAAACAGTAAATGGTATATCAATTGTAAGGAATGGACTGGGGTCCACAGTTAACTAGAGGTGTTCTCCATAATATAAATAACATGTTGGGTGAACAAATTACAATGGGGCAATTGACATATTGAGAATGCATAACAATGCATATACTAGAAATCTTGATCTCTACAAGATTTGCTTGGGCATTACAACATAATACACAGACCGTAATCCAACTGCATCTATGACTAATAATCCACCTTCAGGTTATATCCCGAACCCCTTCTAGTATTAAGTTGCAAGCAACAGATAATTTCATTAAGCAAAGTGTGTAAAGTAAACAATACAATTGCCAAAGGATTGTTGTTTTATCCCTAGTAGAAACAGCATATCTACAACCTTAGAAGTTTCTGTCACTCTCCTAGATTACTAGAGGCATGAACCTACTATCAAGCATAAATACTCCCTCTTGGAGTTACAAGCATCTACTTGGCCAAAGTATCTACTAGAAACGGAGAGCATGCAAGATCACAAATAACATAGACATGATAGAATCAATAATCAATCTGATATAGTATCTCAATATCCATCGGATCCCCGCAAACACAACATGTAGGATTACAAATAGATGATCTTGATCATGAACGGAGCTCACAAGATCTAAACATGATAGCACAAAGGAGGAGAAACAATCATCTAGATACTGTATGGACCCATAGTCCAAGGGTGAACTACTCACGCATCACTCCGGAGGCTGGCATGGTGATGAAGAAGGCCTCCGGGATGATCTCTCCCCTCCGGTAGGGTGCCGGGAAGAGCTTTAGATCCTCCTCCGATCTAGGGATGATGGTGGCGGCGGCTACAGACTCTTTCATGGATTTCTGATTGGGTGTTTAGGGTTTCTGCATCGGGGTGTTTATATATGTGAAGGGGCAAGGTCGGTTGAGGGCTTGGGTCCCACACCATGCCCTAGCGCGGCCTGGGGTGGGCCCGCGCCAGGGGGTGGTGCGTCCGCCCTGTGGCGCCTCTTCGTCCCCCCTCTGGACTCCGTCTTTGCTCCGGTAAAATATTGACTTTGGCTTTTGTTCCATACAATTCCGAGAATATTTCTTTACTAGCTTTTCTGAAACCAAAAACAGCAGAAAACAGGCAACTAGCACTGCGACGTCTTGTCAATAGGTTAGTTCTAGAAAATGCATAAAAATGCCTCAAAGTGTAGACAAAACATAAGATACTTGGTACAAAACAAGCATGGAGCATCAAAAATTATAGATACGTTTACGAGTATCAGTGGCGCTCCACCCATGCTTGTTTCCTCCTTGGCTGTTTGATCACCTCGACTCTTTCGCCCATAGACTTATCTTAATCTAAAAATCTCTATATAAGGACCCTCCTGGTGCGTCCTTGAGACAGGAGACACCATAACACACCAGAGATGAAAACACCACTAGACAAAATTAGATCTGGCAAAGATTGGAGAGGGAAACTCCATCAGAGCCACCTCCGGGGAGATCTCCACCCTCTCCACCCTCTCCAACATCTACAACATCATCACCATGGTGAAGAGGTGTTGGTCCACCTCCGGGCTATGGGTTTATGGCAGTATCTTGATCTCTCTCTCTCGTTCTTCATAGATCTAGTACCATATGAGCTACTCGACATGATTATGGTCATATTCGTAGTTCATATGTGGTGGATCTTTGTTCTATGATTTGATATTTGATATTGAAATCTATTTTGTGTAAGATGTTTTGATAGATGCATATCATGCACTCCGTTCTTAATTGCTTGTTTTGATCCAACTTGTATGCAAGAACTTGTATTTTTTTTCCATACAATCCCCCAGAATGAGGGATCGGGTTCCATTATCATCAGACAACGGAACAACAACCACACACAAAATAAACGTAGTACTGACCCACCTAGGGGGTCAAAGAAGCTTTTAAGAGGTCCAAATTACAAACCAAGCAAACTAAACAGACAGAAAGAAGAAAGGCTGGAGACGCAAGAACACCGCCCTCAGGCTAGTGGAGAACAGTACTATCAGAACACAACCGAGGAACTAACAGACCAAAGCAAAGGAAACCACGTGAGATGCCCACATCATCTTCTCGCAAACCATTTCTTCTTCAAGTTCTCCTTCTTTTCTCCCGCCCCCTTTCTAGTTCCGGAGCTTCATGAGTGCGAGCTTCAGGGATTGCAGGTAGTCCCAGAAAAGGAACAGGAGCCACATCCATAGCTGCCGCATCAGCCAGTGCATTCTGTTGCAAAGTATCTGCTCCAGCTTGCAACACCGCCCGATCATCCTCCCCATGCAGCCCTGCCCAATAACGAATGAACACACAAGCATATATAACAAAATCAATAGGCGAGTTAATAAGTTTTTTTTCAAAACAAGCCCTATTCCTGAGCTTCCAAATCGCCCAGCAAATTGCCGCTACCACCGTAATCTGCACATTCCTGCTAACACCCACACACTGTGAAGCCCACCAGAAGTATTGAGAAAACGACTCAGGTCTATTCGTAGCACCAATAGCTCTGGCAACCACCCCCCAAACGTATCTAGCTGCCACACAAGAAAAGAACAAGTGCCCAATGTTCTCATCCTCATTGCAAAACCTGCACGTAAAATCTCCTACCCAATTCTTCCTCCTCATGTTGTCTTTAGTGAGAATAGCATTGTGCCAGATAAGCCACAACCAAATCTTAATCTTCAGGGGAATTTTAGCTTTCCACAGATGTTTGAAACTTCTATCAATCCCTACATTCGACAGATGTGTGTACATCGATTTGACAGAGAACTTTCCAGATTTATTCCACATCCACACAGGCCTGTCTTTTTCCTGATTCAAACTCACCCCAGACATCATCATTCTCATTTGCTCTTGATGATTCAACCCATCAGTATCCAACCATCTTCTAAAAGAACACCTCACCCTTTTCTTGCCATATCAGCTACAGTGATCGTTTGATTCTGATAAATATCAAACAAATCAGGGAACTTATCCTTCAAAGGCATATCCAGACACCAAGCATCATGCCAGAAATCAGTCAATTCCCCATTACCAACCCTCATTCTCCTACCAGCCAAATAAAGATCCCTAATCTTAATCAAATCATTCCAACATGGAGAATCACTCAGTCTGTGTTTCACAGTACTGATCCGACCCTTTTTCAAATACTTTTTTCTCACAAAAACTTGCCATGGACCTTCCTCAGCTTCAAGGCGTCACCACCACTTACACAGCAAGCAAATGTTAAAAAGTCTAATGTTTTTAATCCCCGGTCCACCCTTTTTCCTGGGCCTACACACATATTTCCATTTAACCAGATGATATTCTCTTTTCCACACCTTCCCATACCAAAAGAAAGCTCTAGTCTGTTTCTCAATTTCTTCCACATTTGACTTATGCAGAAGAAACATAGTCATGGGATAAACAGCCACACTGGAAACACAAGCAGTAATTTTAACATGCCTCCCTCCCAAAGATAAAGCACCCCCCATCCAACCATCTAACTTTTTCCTCAACCTATCACCAATAAAACTCATCTCAGCCACTGTGCATCTCCTGCTACAAACCGGCAACCCCAAATATTTGATTGGCCAACTACCCTTCTGACAGTTGAACATTTCAGCATAATTGGAGAGTTTCTCCTCATCATCCAACACCATCAACACCTCACTCTTCTCAAAGTTAATCTTGAGACCAGACATAGATTCAAACAAATACAGCAATAATTTCAAGTTTCTAGCCCACTCAGGATCATCTTTAATAAACAGGATGGTATCATCAGCATATTGCAAAATAGCAATCCCTTTATCAAACAAGTTATCAACCAATCCTGTAAACAGCCCACCAGCCTGTGCATTAAGCACCATTTTTGCCAAACATTCACCTGCCAAATTGAACAGAAAAGGAGAAAAAGGGTCTCCTTGTCTAACCCCTTTATAACTGCCAAAGTAAGGACCAGTTTCCCCATTCACTTTAACACTGAGAGTACCCTGAGTCACAGCACTTTTCAACCAAATCATCCAATCCTCACTAAAACCTTTCTGCCTACAACAGTAAAACAAAAAGTCCCAGTTGACCTTGTCATAAGCTTTTCCAAAGTCAATTTTCAAAACCACCCCCTGCTGTTTCTGGCTTTTCGATTCTTTCAAGATCTCATGTAGCAAAGTCACACCATCTGCAATAAACCTCCCTTTAATAAAAGCAGTCTGGCACGTGTCAATTAATTTCCCCATTACAGGCTTAGTTCTAACCGTCAAAGTCTTAGTAAAAAACTTAAACAACACTTGGAGCAGACAAATAGGTCTATACTTCTGAATTCTATCAGCATCATCACCTTTGGGCAATAGAGTAATCACCCCATAGTTAATACTCCTCAAATCAATCTTATGAGCAAAAAAGTCATCAAACACAGCCATAACATCTGTTTTTATAATCATCCAACAATGTTGATAGAATTCAATAGGAATCCCATCAGGACCAGCAGCTTTATTTTTCTCCATCTGATAAATAACCTCTTTAACTTCTTTCTCAGTAAAAGGCACCCCCATCCTTTCCCTATCCTCATCATTAAGTTTCTCCCAATCCTGCCAATTGTCATCTGCAAGCCTAATAGAAAACCCACCAGCAGGACCAAACAAGGATTTATAATAACTAGTGGCATGCTGCAGGAGATCATGAGTTCCCTGAATCTCATTCTCCCCATCTTTCATCGAAAAGATCATTTTCTTTGTCCTCACCCATTAGCAATCCTATGAAAATATTCAGTGTTATTATCACCTCTAAGCAACCAATTATCCCTCGATCTCTGCTGCCAAAATCTCTCCTCCTTCTCATACACCTCTAGCAACTCCTTCTGAATAACTGCTTTTCTTTTAAGTTGTTCAGCAAAAAGCAAGATCAACTCCTCAGTACTTTCTAATTCCTGAAGCTCCTCCACCAATCCCTTCTTCTTTTTTTATCCTCACCCCTTAAATGAGCACCCCATCCTTTCAAATCATTTCTGACATTCTTAAGTTTTTTCTGCAGCCTATCCAGACTGTTCTTACCATTCACATGTTTTTTCCAAACTTTCTCCACCCTGGTCAAAAAATCATCGCACTGTAACTAACTTTTTTCAAACCTGAATTCCCTGCCACCTTTTTCCTGCCCTTCCATAGTATCCAGAATCAAAGGACTATGATCAAAAACTTCTCTAGACAACTTGTGCACTGTAGTAAGAGGAAACAACTTCTCCCATTCTTTACAAACTAAAATTCTATCCAACTTCTCCAAAGTGGGGTTTTTCTGATTGTTGGACCATGTAAACTGTCCTCCAGACATGAGTATCTCTCTTAAGCCACAAGCATTAATAATCGAATTGAACATGTGCCCCCACCTATTCAAAGAGTGACCCTTGTTTTTCTCAGAAGCACACCTGATCACATTAAAATCGCCACCCACCAACAAAGGGATAGATTGATCCTGACAAACTTCAGCTAACTCTAACAAAAACTCCTCTTTATTCTCCTCTTGAGCAGCCCCATACACTACTACCAAATGCCACTGAATTTGTTTCAAAACATCAAACACTTCCATCTTAACATGAAATTTGCCCACAGACACAACAAGTTGAGTCAGTTTAGAGGAACGTAGGCCCCCCAAAATGCCTCCAGATCTTCCCACAGAAGGCAGCCAACTCCAAGAGAATTGATTCATAGGATCAATCCTCCTGAAAAAAGCATCAGAATAATCTTTCTTAATGGTTTCTTGCAAACCAATAAAATCCACTCTCTCCTGTCTCAGCAAATTATTCAAATAAGCACTAACACCCTTCTTCCCCACACCTCTAATATTCAGAATAACACCTATCATAATAAAGATTTTCTCTCTCTTGCTCCAGTCACAACACCACTCATAGGGTGATAGTTGTGAACCTTCGCAGCAGCAACCTTTAACTTTCTCTCCTTCATAACAGAACCAGCTCTCAACTTCTTCTTTTGCTTCCTAGAAACCACAGGAGTAAATTCCTCCTCATCATTACCATCATCCTTCCAGTCCAGAAACAAGACCTTCTCATTCAAATCAACCTCACATTCATTCTCTACCTATCTCCTATCCTGTAAACTATGCCTAGCAATTTCTAAATCTTTCAAAGAATTAATATGATCCAAAGATATAGAAGAATCATCTACCCCCATATCCAAAGCTCTATGCATAATGATATCATCATCCAAAGCACCAAAAGAATTATGTAAAGTTAAGTTTGTACCTGATAAATCTCTAGGATTTTGCTGAGCAAAATGCCCTTCAGCCATGTTTCTAGCACCACCTTGATCAGCCACCCTTGAACTCCTTCTTATAACTTGCTCTTCTACACCAGCCACTTGTTCAGACTGAGAACCCACACTTTCCTGAGTAGAACCATCAAGTTGAGACAGGTCAACAGCCACCACTTCTTGGTCTTGATTGACAACCTCCATAACTTGAGCACCCTCCATCACAGACCCCCCATCAATCCTTTTCTTGCCACTATCAGAAGAAGATCCAAAGGAAACATCAGTAGAATCACTGTCATCTTTTGCCTGGGCACCTTCATCCTGTTCTTCCTCTTCTTCCAGCAAATGGCCATACTGCTTCTTAAGCTCATAATATTTGTCACTGCTTTTATCTTTCAACAAACCCCTGATAAAATCAGCAAACCTCTGAGGGCCAGCAACAGTCTCAGTATTGGAATTTTTAGGCAAAGTAGATGACAAGTTCTGGATGACTTCCATATGAACATCCCCCAACCCAGCACCATCAGACACAACTTCCTGAGCACCAACCTGCAGACCCACATCAGCAGTTCTGGTTTGAGTACCTGTCCCACCACCACCTGCTACATTTTCTCTAATAACAATCCCTCTTGAACTACCATCACCTCCAGAGCTAGCCCAAATTTTAGCCATTTTGGTCCCAAAAGGAATCCCCCCAGAGTCCTCCCGCTCCCTCACAACCTGTTTACCTTTGTCCAACCCAGCTTCATTAGCTCCATTACCACCATGTTGGCGACCACCAGTACCCCCACCACTACCTGCACCAGGTACAGTTCTATGTCCACTATTATCAACAGGCCCCCTATGCTCAGCTTCACCCTCAGTCCCCTTATCCTGTATATTCTCACCATCCTGTCCATCAATCCCCATAGCAGAAGGCAAGTTGGGCACAACATCAAGAGCAAAAATCTCCCTAGTGTATTTGAATTCATAAATCCCCCTGCATCTCCCCCCTTCTGGTATTAGGAACCAGAGAAACATCCAAACAAGCAATCTTCACTCTTACATAGGCCAAGTTCCTCAAACTAAAAGTTCCTGTCTAGGGCCACAGGCTTACCCACCAATGAAGCAACATAGAAAACAGTTGATTTCTCCCTGTATTTCATAGGGATACCAACAATTATGAACCAGGCCTCCTCCAACCATTTAACAGGTTGCAGATCCCCATTCCACTTAGACAATTGGATAACAGCATCAGGCATTGTTTTCATGAACAACTTCCCAAAGTGGAAATCATCAATGGATCTGGCAGAAGGAAATCTCATCAAAAATTCCACATCATTAATAGACCTAGCATTAAATCTCCATCTAGACCCCAAAGCATCATCTCACACTTGAAATTCCTTCTCCAGATCTTTCCCAATAACATCACCTGTAACCACACTAATATGAGCATAATGAAGCTGCTCCATAGACTTAACATTAGATTCAACAACAGGAATAGAATGAAAGCCCTGCTCAAAATCAGTACTGCCAAAGAAAAGAGGAACATACTCCCAGGGTTTCCTCTCTTGACAGACCAAAATGCTATGATCCTTCCCACAATTATCACACACAACTTCCTCCTGAATCACATCCAACAACTGCACATCGCCAGAACCTCCAGCCACATTACCATCTCTTGGCATACTTACTACTGGTGGTGGTACAGAGGACCCCACCAGAGTAGTAGCAACAGCATCAGATTGATTAATAGACAGAATCGGAGACAAATTCACTGGGCGAGCCCCCCAGCAAGCACATTAACAGAAGTTGACGCCGAGGTGTTCAATCCAGAAATAGACCGAGTCACAGGGACAGAAGTGTTCATCACAACCCTAGGGATATTAACCTGCTCTACTGTACAAGCAAAAACCGGCTCTCCTCTCCTAGGGTTCGAATCAGAATTACCTGATCTGCCAGGGAACGACGAAGCAGTAGCATCTGACCCAGATCCCTGCTGCATCTCCGGACGGTGACTCCAACGGCCCCGATTGCGAGCCTGTTCCTCTTCACGACGGCGAGCCTCAGACAGCGCCCTCTCCCCCGCCATGGCCTCCCTGCGTTGATCCTCCAATCTGGCCTCAGTTTCCGCCTGCCTCAACTCATCCCTGTGCCTCGCATCCCGACGCCGCTCCTGCTCGCGGATCCAACCACTTTCCCTATGCTCCTCTTCCAACCCCCTGCGATCGACAGGGAAACGACCTTGTCCGTACCCAGATCCGAATCTGCTCGCATAGGGACCAGATCAGACTGGAGGGCGAGACAGGGAACCACGCCCACCACGAAACCGCCGATCCATATCAGTTTCCGCAACCACAACCTGAGCGAACGATTTGCTATCCCCCGAAACAACCCCGCTCCACCTCACCGGAGAAACAGCACGCGGCGACGAGGGGTGGAAAACTGGAGGCTCCCGGATGAACACCACTCCACACACACCGCGAGATCTGGAAATGGCGAGAGGCGAAATGGCTCCCGAACTAGGGTTAGGAAAAACAAGATGTGGAGATGGAACTGACTGGAGATCGTGCTCCGACGTACTAGTACCCCGCACCTCACCTGGCAGGTGGCCCTCCTCCAACGACGCCCCCCCGTCAGCGCCCGCAACTCTTCTGAAACCTCCGAGCCGTATCACCCGGCACGTACGCGCATAGGGCGACGCACCGGCGACACCGCGAGAAACCGCCCCCTGCACCACCACCGCAGGACCCACGTGAACGTGCCAACCCTCATGTACCAGACGCGCCCCGTATGATATCTCCACCATCGAACACCACCTCGCCAGGATCTGCCCCGAGACATCACGTAGCGACACCTGTCCCGAAACCTCCCTCGAGATCAAGCCCTGTCGACAAGGACTAATCGAAGCCCCAACCACCTCTCTGATTATGGCCCTCCAACTCCCGAGCAAACCAAGGTGATCACCGGAAGAATCCGCCGCCGTGGGAGTAGAGAGGAGAGGAGAGGAGAAGAGAGAAGCTATCTCCCATGCAATAACTTGTATGGGGAGAAGTGTGTGTTAGATGGAGTAGCATGCGGTGGAGATTGAATTATGACAAATAATATTCAAGATATACTTTGTTTTTTACCTTTTTTGCTGCCTCACTAGGGATAAAGTAAAATCATGTGCTATAGTTATCACGTGACAGAGTGTGAGGACCTTGTTAGATCAAGGTAGCATATTTGTGTTTCAAACATCATATACTATTGCTTAAAGCTATACTCTGATTTGTTCTTAATTCAAGATTGCATGGATATTTCCCTTTTTTGAGGAGTATAAGAGAGAGATGTATTCCATCTCAATATTAGAGTGTGATTCCCATATTAATTCTTTTATCAAGCACATATAGAAAATTCCATGAGTCTTTATCATTGATGAATTTTTTCTAATCACCACAGCCTAAAAAGAGAGTAGACAAGTGAACCCATGAACCCCATATCGATTTTTATCATAAGAAACACCTAACTATTGCATCTACTAGACTTTTTATTTTCAACAATGAATTATTATAAAATACAAAAATACTTTCTCTATTTGCAATCACTCATAAAACCCCCCAAAACAACTCTACTGTCTTCCATATCATATAGTTTGCATTACTTTATATTTATCTGCTTTACTTTACTTTGTTTTATATTTTATTTCATATTACTAATATGAAACCTTGTGCTTGACAACCACTTTGTGGAGTTAGGGACACAAGACATTTTATTTTACTTTAAAGGTTGCTTGAAAGGAGAAGACAAACATCCTTTCATATCCAATTCCCCGATAGTTTGATATAAACCCTCGAGTCACCCTTTGTGGGGAAAAACACTTGCTGCAACACTCTGCACTTGGAGTCCCAACGAAAAGTGTCACCCTTTGTTGCCATCAAGACAAATTTCTGACGCTGTTGCCGGGGAATTGCAAAAAGGTACATCACAAATGCGTCCTCATCAAGTTTGAAGAGCATGTTATTTCCCATTGCAACTGCTAGACATTTTTTGGCACCGTCATCTTTATTAACTTGTGCAACAACCCAAGCTTGGGGAGGCTGCACCACTGTGAGCTTTTTCTTATCCTTTTAGATTTTTAAAGTATTTTATTTTGTCTTGTTTCTAGTCCTTTTAAGTTTTCCTTAAAACACAAAAACACATAAAAATTAGTATACCCTCTAAATATGCGTGCTAAAATATGGAGAAACTTGGAATCCACATACCTAAAGGTCATGTCAAAATTTTGGAAGCCTACTATGAATATAGATCAACCAAAAAAGGAAATAGAATGGATGGATTGCTTACAGATCTCAATCAATTTGCTATTGACTTTTGTGAATCACATGATATAACTTGTTGCACTAAAAAGACTATAAACACTCTCACTGTCAATGTAAGCATAATAGTGATCCTATTATTGCTTCTTATCAAGAGTGTAAATTTTTATGCCATGATATAGAACAAGTTGAGAAATATGTTGCCTATGTTGGAGCCCATGAGATAGACTCTCTTATAAATAAAAAATTTGAATCTAGTCATTATGCTCGTGTAATGAAAGGACACATAGATATTATCCTCCAAATTTGCAACGAAGAATTTAGTGATAATGCTTATGTTATTAAATATAAAGAAAGAAATCTTGCTGCCATGGAAAGTACTAATATATTGCAAGGAAAAGATGATGAAAACATAAGCTTGGAAGAACAAGTGTGTGAAGAAGAAAATGAAGTAGATATAATCCAACCTAAGCTTGGGGAAGAGTGGGATCTTCCACCTTCACCATCAATAATTGATAGTAACACTCAAACTCAAAATTCATTTGTAATCTATGATAACCCATGCTATGATAATTGTCCAACTAAAAGTCCATACACTTCTTGTGAAGGAATTGAAACTCAAATGATTATTTATGAGAACCCTTCCTATTATGATGAAACTAATGATGCACTTGTACTTGCTAGTAATGCCACTACTGAAATTATTGATGATAATGAGGAATTTTGTTTAGATATGCTATATGAAAATGCTTTAGATGATGGTCATATGCTCCTTGATAACCATCCATGTATTAGATTTGTTTCTGCTTGAAAATGTTTTAGATGATGTTATTTTCATATTTAAACCATTCCTTGCTATTTAGATTAATCACACAAGTCCATTCATGCATTCATACAATCATCACATACACACATGCATTCATTTGATTTTTATTTAATAAAAGTTTTTGTTAACCCTAATTTTGGTGATTAGAATTTGATAATCATGATAAATATTTTTGGGATGTTACATAATGTATGGAATACTTTCTAAGGAAAAAGGAGGTAGCAAAGAAGTACAAGCTACCAAATTAATTCCATATCACCTAAACCAAGTAAGCCTAGTTATACGTCTATAAAGAAATCGCTTTGCGGGAGCCAACCCGATTATTTTTATTTTGGATTTTTTTGTTTTGAACTCTTGATGTAGAAAGAGAGTTTGTTTTGTTTTCTTAGTGTATTTTTTAATAAAGTACCAAGTGGAAACCATTTTAGATGTTCAGAAGATGATAAACATATGGAGCAGCAAATTCCTGCAGAACAGTTTTAAGTGCAAGATTTTTCTAATATTTTCTGTAACTCCGATTGCACTCAAATTTATACAGAATTTACAACTTTTCATCCTCTGTATACACAAAAATTTCTAAAATTCCTGACATGTCTAAGTGGGCTCAATTTTTTTGTTTTGCTGCTGCTAAAAATCTGGACAGATTCTGCCATGTTTTGTTTTAACCATTCCCAAGTGTTCTAAAATGATTTATATGAGTCATATTATATGCTAGGGATATGTAGGAACATTATATGCTTGATGGAACACTTACAAATAATTTTTCTTTGATCTATATGCATCAACTATTATACTCTTGTACCACTAATGTCACCTCTCAGAAAAGAGATGGGAGAAAAAGTTTTGTGTTGAAGTTTTTTGACAGGGAATAGAGGAACATCACACCAAGATCAATCTAAGGATGGTGAAAACCATAAGCTTCGGGATGCCCAAGGAACCCTACTGGATCCACTCAACTCTCGGTTTGCAAACCTCTAAACTTTGTTTTTTGAGTAACATAGAACTATCATAGAAACTTGAAGCGTCTGTTTCATATTTTTATTTTTGTTTTCCATTAAAAATACCACCACCATTATTATAAAATTCTTATGATTAGCTACTGAAAATAAACTCTAAATTAATGAGATTAAAACTGAAAAAGGGGAGATAAAAACATAAGCTAAAATTCATGTTATGTTCAGTTCTTAAGCTCAAGTACTTTATATGAAGCATGATCTGTTTTATGCCTATTAACTTGTATCTCCTGCTTGTGCATATTTATGTTCAACATTAAGAAGCAAGGTGAGAAAATAAATGTCGACATTATAAACTAGATAGCACACTCTTTAGATCTCTTTTTGTTAAGCCTTCTTCTACACAAGTTAAGACTTGTTCCAAACCTCTTAAAACTAGACTAGGCATATCCACCCATTTGTAGCAAAGCTACTGTGAAGTATAATATGTATGTTAATCCTCCAAACACTCTTAAAAACACTATTTTTATGTATTTTAAAGATCATAAGAAATTAAGGTTTGGGTTGATACCACTATGGAATTGTTTGTGCTTCACATCTTATTAGTTCTTGTTAGCTAAACCATGTTAGCATGGAACAAGACTTTTCAATATAAAATGTTGATTATTAATCATGTTTAAGTTCTACCTATGTATTGCACCAATGTGAAATGAAGTGTGCACACTAGAGTAGGCATGTTGGTAGAAAACGCCCCTGAACCGCTAGTCAAAACCATGCATGACATGGGGGAAACTTACAGCATGATGATCCTTGTTGATATGATTCATATGTCTATTTTTCTTGCACTTCTGGAGTAGAGATACTGCCCCCTCCCACCTTGAACACAACCAAGGAATCATATCAAACTCTTTTTCTAAATGAATACTTCAAATTCAATTGCTATAAATAAAGTAAACAAGGGGGCATGTAGCTACACAGGGGCAAGAGGTACTTCAGTGATGCAGTTTCACAAGACCAGCATGAGTATACAATGACATGCCTAAGTTGAGTAGCATGAGGAGTGCAAGGTCATGGACTAGGTGCATGAAACAATCAACTTATAAGATGTGTAGCACACAAACCATATGAAGCTTTAAAACAAAGTGAAAAAATATACTTGGAACTCCATCCTTATTAGTATTATTAACATGAACTGCATAGCTCAAAATCTTATTTTATATTCTTTATGGAGGATTAACATATGTATTCGATGCTTACTTTCGGTACGGGATGCAAAACATCTCAAGAGAAGACATAAAACTAAGAAGTGAGTCTTCTAGTCAAGGGGCATAAAACTAAGAAGTAGCACAAAAGTAAAGGCATGAAAAACCAATTCCAATCATGGAAAGAGTCTCTAATTCTATAGGTTCATCAAAGTGTGCTTGAAAGTTTATTTTCATCATTTGTTTTATCACACCATCTCTTATTTTTCAACATATTTATATTTGTGTAAAACATACAACTTGATAGTACACTTGCATATTATGTTTCATTGAAAGGAATTGAGCCTATAAGCTCTACATGATGATGAAGGAAGCAAAGGTAACAAACTCCAAAGTCCATGTTTAGTTTTATCACCTTCATGCTCAAGGACGAGCATAGGTTAAACTTGGGGATATTGATACATGTAAAATGCATACATGAACTTTGTAGTTTGTTGACATGTTTTTCCATATATTTGCATCATATATAATGTTATATCCCTGTTTTATATTGATTTTGGGGGATTTACCAATGAACCCCTTTATTTTGGTTATAACCCTGCAGGGCAGAAAAACCCTGTTTTCAATGTTTTTGATGTTTTAGGACCTTAACAAAGTCAAATGGACCTGAACTTTTGGAAATGTCAATATTTATCCACGAGAAGCATTTGGAGCACGAGAATCTCACCAGGAGGGCCAAACAAGCCCAGGTGGCACGCCCAGGCCTGGTGGGTGAGCCACCCATGCCCGTTTCCTCCTCTACCGTCTGGTCGCCTAGATTCTTTCGCCCATAGACTTCTTTTGACCTAAAAAACCCATATTAGGACCCCCGGGGTGTCCTCGAGAGGGGAGACACCAGAACACACCAGAGACGAAAACACCACCACATAGAGTCAGATATGACAAAGATTGGAGGGGGAAACTCCACAGAAGCAATCTCCAGGGAGATCTCCACCCTCTCCAACATCTCTAGCATCATCACCATGATGAAGAGGGAGTAGTCCACCTTTGGGCTATGGGTTTGTGGCAGTAGCTCTCTCTCTCTCTCATTCTTCATAGATCTAGAACCATATGAGCTGCTCTACATGATTATGGTCATATTTATAATTCCTATGTGATGGATCTTTGTTCTGTGATTTGATATTTGAGATTGGAATATATTTTGTGTAAGATGTTTTGATAGATGCATATCATGCACCTTGTTCTTAATTGCTTGTTTTTATCCAACTTGTATGCAAGAACTTGTACGGGGAGAAGTGTGTGTTATATGGAGTAGCATGAGGGTGGAGATTGAATTGTGACAAATAATATTCAAGATTTACTTTGGTTTTTACCTTTCTTTTGCTTCCACACTAGGGACAAAGTGAAATCATGTGCTATAGTTATCACGTGACAATGTGATAACCTTGTTAGATCAAGGTAGCATATTTGTGTTTCAAACATCATGTACTATTGCTTAAAGTTATACTCTGATTTGTTCTTAATTCAAGATTGCATGGAGATTTTCCTTTCTTTAGGAGTATAAGAGAGAGATGTATCTATCTCAATATTAGAACGTGATGCCCATATTAATTCTTTTATCAAGCACATATAGAAAATTCCACGAGTCTTTATCATTGATGAATTATTTTGTGATCACCACAGCCTAAAAAAAGAGTAGACAAGTGAACCCACGAACCCCCAGTCCAATTTTTCTCATAAGAAACACATATCTATTGCATCTACTATCCTTTTTATTTTTAGCAATTAATTATTTCGAAAATACAAAAATACTTTCTCTATTTGGAATCACTCATAAAAACCCAAAAACAACTCTACTATCTTCCATATCATCTAGTTTGCATTATTTTATATTTTTTTGCTTTACTTTACTTTGTTTTATATTTTATTTCATATTACTAATACGAAACCTTATGCTTGACAACCACTTGGTGGAGTTGGGGACACAAGACATTTTATTTTATTTTACAGGTTGCTTGAAGAGGATAAGACAAATATTCTTCCATAGCCAATTTTCCAAGAGTTCGATATAAATCCTCGAGTCACCCTTATGGGGAAAATATGCTTGCTGCAACACTCTGCACTTGAAGTCCCAATGAAAAGTGGAAGCCTTTGTTGCCATCACCCACTTCCGCGGTCTGCCTCCCTCTCTCCCCGTAGCCAAATCCCCTCTGTCGCCAGGGAAGAACCCTAATTTCCCGTCGTCCCCAATTTCTTTCTTTCTCCCCACGCATACTGCTTGGAAGATCCGGTGCGGTTAAGTTAGTGCGGTTGTTGGTCCACCTCTAACAAAATTCCTAGCCACATCAACGTTTTCTAGCCTAAATTGTGTCAGGGTTTGATTTAGACCAGGATTAGAGAGCTTAGGGTCCCAACGACAGGGAATCCACGTCATAACGAACTACCTCGATTTTTTTCATATTTTAAAAAAGTTTGACGCTTTTAGTAAATTTTTGCCGAATTATGAAACTACGAAAACCAAAATTTGCTACGGAAAATGAGTTCGAAATTTGGCGGTTTATTACCAACATGTAGTTGATTTACCGGATTTTTTTTTTAAAGTTTGAATACACTTTGGGCAAAAGTTCTTAGAAAAGTGAAAACCTCCAAATGGTTGTTGTTTGTTTTGATGTCAATGATACTGTTGTTTATCTTGAGTGTGGATGAACTAATGTGTGTTTAAAGTAGTTTTGTTTATCTAGTATCCAATTATATGTCAATGTGTTTCATTAATTTTCAATTTATTTATATGTCTTTGATATAGTTTGATGCACATATGTTAAAGAACCAGTGTTTGTCGTGTCTTACTTTAGTGCGTAGTGTGAAAACTGTTGTAGGCCGCACGCTGTAGTGTCTCAAAAACTGCAGCCGACATTGTCGCAACAAAAATGCTAATTTGATCTCTTAGAAATAAGGTTGTCTTCCCTTAGCTAACCCTGACGCCTCCGGTTGCTGGAGACCCTCCCCTGCGCCGCCCCAAGCACAACCCCACGACCACGACGCTCTCCGCCTCTCTAGCGCTTCCCTATGGACCGGAATCGAGGCCCATCGTTGCGCCGCTCTCGTCGCCGGCGCGGGAAATACTCCGCATCTGGGACGTCTCCGCCACCGTCCGCCTCCCTAGCACCCCCTCGAGCCCTAAAGCCAACAGCCTGTGTCGATTCGGTCGAGGACGGGCGCAGGTAGCCTATCGCCATGCTCGGCCTAGCCTAGGCTGCCGCCGTGCCCCATCTCCGGCTGCACGTCGTGCATCTCTGGCCGTCGGCCGCTATGCCCTCTCAACCGCTGGACCTCTGCGCGGTGGGGAGTGCTATGCTAGCGGCCATGGACACATGGAGAGGTCGTCGTGCTGGGTATAGGGAAGAAGAAGAAGAAGAAAAAGGGAGAGGAAAGGGAGAGAAAAATAAAAAAAGGAAAAATATGATCCAATGACAAGTGGGTCTTACATCCAGATTTTTCTTTGTGCTAGTTTTGGGTAGATGGATATGGGTAAGCTGGAAAATTAGAAACATTTTGGTTTACGCAAACCTTCTCCTCTTATCTAAATGATTTTTGTTTACCCATAAACGGGTAAGTCGTTGGAGTTGCTCTAAGACAGTTGCTTTGGGACATCCCTTGGACATGTCGGTCATTTTTTTCTCTAAACAAGAAATGGAACTGGTCAAACGCCCAAAATATTCGTTGCAAAGCAGTCCCCGGAGAAGCGAAGAGATCAAGCGATGACAGGACTGAACAGTAACCCTGAATGCGCGGATGGCTGGCAGGCCGAGGCCGAGACCGGTTACGTCGCCGCGCGTTGGCTCCTCCTGCTGAGCTGAGCGATCTTGCGTGCGAAGCGCCGCTGGCTGGCGATCATGCACGCACGCACAGTCCCACGCCACGCCACCACCAACAACGCAGGCACAGCGTCAGTGATGGGCAGGACTGGGTAGTTGATGAAAATACGTAAGCTCGAGACGGGAGCGGAAGGTGGCCGCCATAAATGAGGGTGGCGCCAGATTTTGGCGCAGGGCCGGGACGAGGGGTGCTCCAAAAATACAGTAACTGGCAAAGGCTGGGACAGAGGTCCTGCGCCTGCCGGAGCGTGTGGGGACGACGGAGTGAGTAAATGCATGTGCGGTGGAGTGGCCGGCCACCGGCTCTGGCCCTGGACGACGGGCATTCGGCTGCGCCGCTGGGGTGCGGCACGACGCGGGCCGATTGAACGGGACGAGGAGAGCAGAGCAGGGATCCGCGCGGAGGCGGCCTTTGCGCCGCGACACGAGCCTGCCTCTTCCTACGATGATGATGATGAGACCCTCCCTCCCTCCGCGTTCCCGTTTTGTCCCGTCCGTCCGCGTCGGGCGCCGTGTGCGGTTTCGTGATCCGCGAGATCGGCGACGCAGCGGATGTCACGCGTACGTTGGCTCTTGTCTTTTCACCGCGCTGCAGTGCAGATCGAGGGGCTTTTACTCGAAGAACGCTCCATTCGCCGTTCTGTAGCCTGTAGGGGAGAGGTTCACGCCGTCTAGCTGCATTGATTTCAGGTGAGGATTGAACTCCTTTCTCCTTTTCCTCGTGGAACAGTGCGAGCTCGTTGGTAATATGGGCCCGATGTCTATCGAGAACTGACAAGGGAAGTGGTCATCGAGTCGCCGATGGGTGCTATAGCTCAACCTGGCAATACCAGATTACAAGGATCAGGCCCTCATGAGAATTCTAGAGCATTAAAATCCGTAGAAATATTTTCTGTGAAATCCCTTTGGATCATAGGAGTGAGGTCACCAAATTTCTATGAAACCTATTCATATGCCCTCTATTTCATAGGAATCTCAACATGAGCTCAGACTTCATTTTATTTTTCCTTTGACAAGTCCAATGCACTCTCTATCTGTCTCTATTGTCTCTCATAAATCATGTGAACTTCATGTGCTTGCTTCCTATGCATCATCCAAACACACATTTTACAAAATTTCTGTGTTTTAAAATGCTGTTTAAATTCACCATAGGTGACATTTCATTCTTATGTTTTTCATATTCCTACGTTCCTAAATTTCTACAACCCAAAGAGGCACTTAGAGGGGAAGGGCAAAGTTTGGAGTTGTTAGCATGAAACCACCACTTTCTTGCCGAATATTCAATTTGCCACCACTTTGACGCTTCGTTACAAAATGTGACAACGTTTTAGCAATTTTTTTTTTGCAATGTGCACTAAAACTGATTTCTGACATGTGGGACCTATTTATGATAGCCAATTTGATGACTTGGACAGAGCCCAACTTGTCAATCCAATTAAAATATCCTAGATATTCTAAAAGAAAAGAAGAGGGGAGGTCGTCTCCCTCGTGCATGGCATGGTTGACCTCGAGCCTCTCCACGGCGAGCAGGGCACGGCAGCGCTCGTCCGCGAGCTCAGCCCCGAGCAGGAGGGGCGGTGGCGCTCGTCTACTAGCTCGACCCCAAACAGGAGGGGAGGCGGCACTCGTCTGCGAGCTTGGCCCACGAGTAGGAGAGACCACGGCGCTCGGCCACGAGCTCAATCACAAGCATGTGAGGCGGCGTAGAACAGGGCCGGGGCAACACAGACTAGGGTCGGTATGGCGCAGAGCATGGGCGCGGCGGCGCAGAACAAGGGCGGAGGCGCGAGCAGGGCTGCGACGACGCATGGCGAGGGGAGGGCGGCGCTCGTATGCTAGCTCGACCCCGAGCAGGAGGGGCGGCGGCACTCGCCTGCGAGCTTGGCCCACGAGTAGGAGAGACCACGACGCTCGGCCGCGAGCTCAATCGCAAGCATGCGAGGCGGCGTAGAACAGGGCCGGGGCAACGCAGCAGGGTCGGTACAACGCAGAGCATGGGCGCGGCGGCGCATAACAAGGGCGGAGGCGCGAGCAGGGCCGCGGCGATGCATGGCGAGGGTAGGGCGGCGCGACCAGGGACGCAGGACAGGGCGTCGACGCTCGTCTGCTAGCTCGACCCCGAGCAGGAGGGGCGGCGGCACTCGCCTGCGAGCTTGGCCCACGAGTAGGAGAGACCACGACGCTTGGCCGCGAGCTCAATCGCAAGCATGCGAGGCGGCGTAGAACAGGGCCGGGGCAACGCAGCAGGGTCGGTACAACGCAGAGCATGGGCGCGGCGGCGCATAACAAGGGCGGAGGCGCGAGCAGGGCCGCGGCGATGCATGGCGAGGGTAGGGCGGCGCGACCAGGGACGCAGGACAGGGCGTCGACGCTCGTCTGCTAGCTCGACCCCGAGCAGGAGGGGCGGCGGCACTCGCCTGCGAGCTTGGCCCACGAGTAGGAGAGACCACGACGCTCGGCCGCGAGCTCAATCGCAAGCATGCGAGGCGGCGTAGAACAGGGCCGGGGCAACGCAGCAGGGTCGGTACAACGCAGAGCATGGGCGCGGCGGCGCATAACAAGGGCGGAGGCGCGAGCAGGGCCGCGGCGATGCATGGCGAGGGTAGGGCGGCGCGACCAGGGACGCAGGACAGGGCATCGACGCTCGTCTGCTAGCTCGACCCCGAGCAGGAGGGGCGGCGGCGGCACTCGCCTGCGAGCTTGGCCCACGAGTAGGAGAGACCACGACGCTCGGCCGCGAGCTCAATCGCAAGCATGCGAGGCGGCGTAGAACAGGGCCGGGGCAACGCAGCAGGGTCGGTACAACGCAGAGCATGGGCGCGGCGGCGCATAACAAGGGCGGAGGCGCGAGCAGGGCCGCGGCGATGCATGGCGAGGGTAGGGCGGCGTGACCAGGGACGCAGGACAGGGCGGCGACGCTCGTCTGCTAGCTCGACCCCGAGCAGGAGGGGCGGCGGCACTCGTCTGCGAGCTTGGCCCACGAGTAGGAGAGACCACGGCGCTCGGCCGCGAGCTCAATCGCAAGCACGCGAGGCGGCGTAGAACAGGGCCGGGGCAACGCAGATCAGGGTCGGTACGGCGTAGAGCATGGGCGTGGCGGCGCAGAACAAGGGCGGAGGCGCGAGCAGGTCTGCGACGACGAATGGCGAGGGAAGGGCGGCGCGACCAGGGGCGCGGGACAGGGCGGCGCGAGCGGGGGCGCATGGCAGGTGAGGCGGCGCGAGCAGGGGCACAGGACAGGGGCGGCGGCGCGAGCAGGAGGATGGCCGGAAGTGCAGGGATGCAATAGGAGACGGTCCACTTTTTTATTTTATTTCTTGTTTGGAAATTTTAAGCTTTCTTTTTTGGAAATTCAATTTGGTCTTGACAGGTGGATCTTCCTAGTTAAAATCGTTGTCAATTTTGTTTTATGTCACATTGCGAAAAAACTTGCAGAAAAGTGGTTACATTTTGTCGCGAGACATTAAAGTACTCCCTCCGACCCATATTAGTTGACTCCAATTTAGATTTATCTATCATAAAAACTTGTCTAGAACTCTAGATACATCTAACTTGGAGTCAACTAATATGGATCGGAGGAAGTAGTGGTTTTTCAAAATTTTAGCGTCAAAGTGGTGGTTAACTCGTGGACGGCAATCCGATAAAGCATTAATTCCTGTACTCTCCCCGTTCTCTTTTATTCTATTCCTAGACTAAAATTCCGTTCCATATTAATCTACATTCTGGCTTGCTGACATCAGCTACGTTCTCGGTGATCAACAAGACAGGAACAAAGCGGTTTTACTACTCTCTCTATTGATGCCACTAATTCGTCCTTAATTCTTATGTACCTTGGATTTGTTGTTTACATATCATAGTATATTGAGTGACTTGCTATTTTTTTCTTAAAGTTTGCAAAATGTAGATTAAAATAGACCCGAGGAAGTATGCCTCCTCTCTTTAACAAGATTTCATTGATCTGGCAGAGGTTAAATATTTCGTCCAGACCAAGGAAAAACGTCCAACATAAATGCAAGTAGTTTATTCGGTTGGCCTCATTTCCTTTTCGCTACTATTGTACCTCATTTCCTTCTCGCCATCTCACAAAATCGGGGGTGATGACTGATCATGGCACGATGAAATCTGATCACCAGAGAAGCATCAACAAGTAGACATCTCGGAATATAAAGATCCAGCTTGAGTTGCCACCAATTACACTTTCCCCATCCACTAGAACTGTTGGATCGCTGGCATCGGCTTGAGAGCAAACGGCCGGAACCACAACATTCCATGGCAATTTCTCATGTAGAGAGCGAAAGAAACAGAAATCACAAAATGCAATCTATAAGAA
Organism: Avena sativa; assembly: GCA_916181665.1. Classification (NCBI taxonomy): domain Eukaryota; kingdom Viridiplantae; phylum Streptophyta; class Magnoliopsida; order Poales; family Poaceae; genus Avena; species Avena sativa. The sequence continues at coordinate 153,420,855 of OV702294.1, read as the reverse complement.
AATATTCTATGGGATGAAATCCTACAAAATTCCTTTGAGAATCTTTTGAAACAAAAAAGGCTCTTACCGTGGGATGGGCCAAGACTTTGGACGGCTTGCTCGTGTGATTGATAGGATCATCTCTAGTAATCAATCTGCTTGTATCCGGGGTAGATTTATTCTAGAGAGTGTGGTCACTGCCCACGAGGTTCATAGGAAGAAAAATAAAAGACTAGTGTTTAAAATTGACTATGAAAAAGCTTATGATATTTAGATTTCCTTTTTGAAATTTTAGAATTAAGGGGTTTTGATCCTTTCTTTGTGAGGCTGATTAAGCAGATCTCTCAGGGAGGATCAATTGGGGTGAAAGTTAATGATATGGAGAGTGATTTTTTCCTTACTAGTAGAGGTCTGAGACAAGGAGATCCCATTGCCCCTCTCCTGTTTAACATAATGATTGATGTGTTTGCTAAGATGCTTGGTAGAGGAACTAGAACAGGGGTCATTAGAGGCCTCTGTGATGATCTGGTGCCTGGAGGTGTAGTCTGTTTACAATATGCAGATGATACTTTACTTTTTCTAAAGAATAATGATAGAATTGTTGTTAACCTTAAGTGGATTCTTACTTGTTTCGAGCAGATCTCTGGGATGAAAATCAACTATTCTAAGAGTGAACTCATTCCTATTAATCTTGGGCCTGATGAATGTCAGCCTTTCATTGATATTTTCAAATGTTCTTTAGGAAAATTCCCTGTAAAATATTTAGGTATCCCTATTCATTTTGACAAACTCAGAAGAGAGGATTTACAACCTTTAATTGAGAGCATTCTGCATAGAATAACTCGATGGAGAGACAAACTTCTTTCTTATGCTGCTAAGAAAGTGCTTATTCAGGCTTGTTTATCTAGTATTCCTATTTACTTGCTTTCCTTCTTCAAATTCCCTAAGTGGGCTCTAAACATCTTAGACTCGCACTTGGCTAATTTTTCTGGAATAATGAGGAAGGCAACTATAAAATTCACTTGGCCAATTGGGCCTTAGTCTGCATCAGGAGAGATTTTGGGGGAATGGGTATTCCTAACCTTAAGGATCTTAACTTGTGCTTACTGGGGTCTTGGGCTAAAAGATATATTAATGGGGAGGGGACCCTTTGGAGAAAAGTGATAGATGCAAAATATAACACCATCTCTCCTAATATTCTTTGTTGTAGAGATATTCACCCATCTACCTTCTGGAAAGGGGTTATGTGGGCTTCTAGAGCTGTTTCTTTAGGATATAAATAGAAAGTTGGTAATGGTAGGCAAATCAGATTCTGGGAAGACATCTGGTTTGGTAACTCTCCTCTAGCTACCCAATTCTGGGATTTATATTTGATCTCTAATCAGCAAACTAAAACCATAGCTGATATGTGGGATGGTTCCCAGCTCAGGTGTGATTTTAGAAGAATCTTCTCTGATGAGATGATGGTTCAATGGTTAGATCTTATTAACATTGCTAACTCTATCATTCTGGATGATTCAATTGACCAACTAGTTTGGCAATATGAAACTTCTGGTGTGTATTCCTCTAAATCCATGTATGTCGTGGTCAATTTTAGAGGGGTGTCACCAATTTTTCTACCTCCTCTTTGGTCTTTGAAAATTCCACCTAGGACTCAGATTTTTCTGTGGTTGCTCTCCCAAAATAAAATCATGACTAGAGATGATTTGAGAGCTAGAGGTATTCCTAAACCACTAGAATGTAATCTGTGTTCTGAGTTTGAATCTGTGAATCACCTTTTCTTTGAATGCATTGTTTCTAAAGTTCTGTGGGATGATGTTTTGAGGTTTTTGGATCACAGTAGACAGTTTCTATTCTGTTGCTTCTAAATGATTGCTAATAAGAGATATATGCATTTTAATACTGTATCTTTGGCAATTCTCTGGGGCATCTGGAATAATAGAAATAGTTTAGTTTTTAACTCTTGTTCTTGGGTTAATATGAAGCAGGTGTGGTGTCTCGTCCTCCTTTACCTTCGGAACTGGAAGGTTCCTTTCAAGGATTTGGAGGGGGGAAAGCTGGAAATATTCATGAACAGACTGATCCACAACCTAAGAGCGCCCTTGGGACCCCCGGCGATCTGAGGTGCACTAGTTTTGAGTGGGTTTCCACTTGGAAGACTAGTGCTACCTCCAAGCATGTTGGGCGCGCAACTCTCGAGTATCTGAAGTCTCATCCTGGAGAAGATGACTCGGTTCACGTGGTCTTGGGTTGATCGGGCTCAGTTTGCTCCTCTGTTCCTTCCCCTAGTTGTGGGTTTCGTTTGTTTCTCCTTCGGCTCAGTCTGTAGTTTGGTTTGTAGTGTTTCCGACTATGTTCTTGAGCGCTTGTGGTTTAAGACTTTGTAGCTTTTTGTTTTTAGGCCTGGGTGTGTGTTGGTACTTGGTGTGGTCTCGTTTTTTAATAAAATGGGGCCGAGGGAACAATCCCTTTTCATCTAAAAAAGACTTTGGACGGCAATCCAGTAAAGCATGAAAGCTAGCAGTAATAAAGTATATGCCTGGTCTCGTTAGCAGGGCATCGTTGATCCATCGGCAGGGGTTATACATACTTCGTACGAAAGAGGAAAAGCATCCAACATAAATTCAAGATCTAGTTTATTCAGTTGGCAGGAAAAGCTCATGTTGATTTCACATATCGTAAAATCAACCAGGCTTATCTGTTTCCTTGTGTTGCATTGGGGGCGTGAAACTGAAAACTGGTCAGCCCAATTGTCAAATTTTCATAGTGTTGGAGATATGCCCTAGAGGCAATAATAAATATAGTTATTATTATATCTTTGTGTTTATGATAAATGTTTACATTCATGCTATAATAGTATTAACAAGGAAACATTAATACTTGTGTGATTTCTAAACTTAAATTGAAGTCCCTAGTAAAGCCTCTTTATTATACTAGCTTGTTGGTTAATAAATGATTGTGGTTTCCCTATCATGAACATTGAGATGTTATTAACAACAAGATCATATCGTTAGGAAAATGATATGGTGGACATACTCCTATAGATAAGCGTAGCATAAAGATCAAGTCATTTTAATAGTTCAATTGCTATATGCTTTCTGATACATAGTAACCTAATTCCTTCGACCATGAGATCATGCATATCACCTTCACCGGAAGGATGCTTTGATGGCATCAAACACCACACCGTAACTGGGTGGCTATAAAGGTGGCATTGACTGTTCGGAAAGTATTGGTTGAGACACATGGATCAATAGTGGGATTTGTCCATCCATATGACGGATAGATATACTCTGGGCCCTCTCGGTGAAATGTCATCCAATTAGCTTGCAAGCATGTGACCGGCTCACAAGGGATCACATATCACGGGAACGAGAAAAGAGTACTTATCAGTAACGAGGTTGAACTAGGTATTCAGAGAAACCGACGATCATAACCTTGGATAAGTAAACTATCGTGAGACAAAGGGAAATTGGTATCATATGTAAGTGGTTCATTAGATCGCAAAGTAATCGTAGAAATATATGGGAGCCATATGAATTTCCAGATTCCTCTATTGGTTATTGTTCGGAGAAGTGTCTCGATCATGTCCGCATAATTCACGAACCGTAGGGAGACACACTTAAGGATTCGACGTTGTTTGAGTAGTTATGGAATGATGAGTAAGAGACCGAATGTTGTTCAGAGTCTCGGATGGGATCCGGGATATCACGAGGAGATCCGGAATGGTCCGGAGAATAAGATTCATATAAGGAAAGTCCTGTTTCGGGGTTAGAGAATGGTTCTGGTGATTTCATCGGGAATGTTCTAGAAGGTTCCGGAATGTCCGGCACTCCGGAGGGGAAGGGTACATGAATGTGTCATACCAAGTTGGAATGATTGCATCATGTACTAGGTGTCATCGCTGAACAAAATAAAGGGTTTAATCAAATCCTAGTTTGAAAAGTCAAACGCCAATTTGAAAAGTCAAACGACTATTTTGGGAAGTGGAGGGGAAGGTGGAAACCGAGTTGGGGAGGAGTTCCTCCCCTCCACCGCCGGCCCCCTTGGGAAACCGAGTTGGGGAGGGACTCCCCTCCCCTGGCGCGCCCCCTCCACCTATATAAGGAGGGGCAGGGCTGCCCCTCCTAGCACCCAACACCTTCACCCGCAAACACTAGCCCTAAGCCGCCGGCCCTCCTGCAGCCGCCGCCGCCCTAGGGCAAGCCGCCACCGCCTAGCTAACCCTAGTCGCCGGCCAAGCCTCCTCCTTGGTGTGTCTAAACCCTAGATCGCCGAGGAGCTCTCTCATAGTCCACCATACTCGCTCCGGCTTAAGGCGAAGCCCTGCGAGATCTCCCCTCTACTTCCGGTACCACGCCGTTGTGCTGCCGGAATCGCGAGGAGAGTGCTACAACCTCCGCTGCCTGCTGGAACAAGGGAGAGGAAGGCCTTCGTCGAGTACCGAACATGTGACCGACTGCGGGAGCGCTGCCGGAACACGGCGCCGGAAGGATCGTCTACGCGATCTTGAGATCGGGAAGAGTACGACTACATCACCCACGAGAATCCGCTCTCGTTAAACACTTTGGAATCTTCGAGGGTGAGTTATTCCATAGACTCGTTGCTACAATCTAGTAGATAGATCTTGTCTTATTTGTTTGTATGCGGTAGAAATTTTTTGTCTTCCATGCTATGAAACCCTACAGTGGTATCAGAGCCGTGTCTATATGTAGATTTGTTGCACGAGTAGAACACAATGGTCATTGTGGGCGTTGATGCTTTTATTATCGATTGCTTCTTGTGTACTTTGCATCTTGCGGGATGTTGGGATGAAGCGGCCCGGGCTAACCTTACATGACATCGTTCATGAGACTTGCTCCACGCTTGACATGCAACTTGTATTGCATAAGTGGCTTTGCGGGTTCCTGTTTCTCCCAGCATAGTTAAGATTCAATTTACAACGGGTGATTGACAATACTAGTATCAATGTTGTGGTTCTTGTTCATAAGTTAGAACGACACTTATTGAAAGCCCCAAACCACGTAAAACATGCAAAGAAAGTAGAGGCGTCTAACTTTGTTTTGCAGGGGTGTGCTGTGATGTGATATGGCCATGATTGTGATTATATTTGATGTATGCAATGTTCCTTATTGTAAGTTGGCAACCGGCAGGAGCCATATGGTTGTCTTTAATTTATGTTAAGACCCGCGTGTCTATTCAAAGTAGTTGTAATAGTTGAAGCCGGTGGACGACAACCATGGAGAAGCGTCATTGACCTTGATGCAATGCCGGTGATGATGGAGATCATGTTCGTGCTTGAAGATGGAGATTGGAAGCACAAAGAAGAAAGGCCATATCATATCACATATTATGAATTGCATGTGATGTTAATCCTTTATGCATCTTGTATTTCTTAGTTAACAACGGTAGCATTATAAGATGATCCCTCATGCACATGAATTTCAAGTCATAAAGTGTTCACCCTTAGTTAGCACCGTTGATAAAGCTTGTTGTTTCGAAGCACCACGTGATGATCGGGTGTGTTAGATTCCGCAAGTGTATACAACGTGAGCAAGCCAGATTTGCTCATGCGGAAACTAAGGTTTGATCTTGACGAGCCTAGCATGTACAGACATGATCTCGGAACACGGATCACCGAAAGGTAAAGCATGAATCATATAGTAGATATGACGAACATGTCGATTGTTCGCCATTGAAACTATATCAACTCTCGTGATGATCGGTGTTGATGTGGTGGATTTGGTTCGTGTGATCACTAAAACAATGTGAGGGATATTGTTTTGAGTGGGAGTTCAACTAGATTAATTTAACTATTAATTAGAACTCAATTTGTCATAAACTTAGTCTAAACTATTGCAAATATGTTGTAGATCAATGGCGGCCCCCACCATCAATTTTAATGCGTTCCTAGAGAAAGAAAAGTTGAAAAACAATGGAAGCAACTTCGCGGATTGGTTCCGCAATTTGAGGATTGTCCTCACAGCTGGTAATTTGACCTGTGTGCTGGATGCACCGCTGGGTGACCCACCTGCAGCTACTGCTACCGACGAAGTAAAGAATGTTTACCTTGCTCGGAAGACACAGTACTCCACAGTTCAGTGTGCTATCTTGTATGGTTTAGAATCGGAGCTTCAGAAAATGTTTGAGAATTCAGACCCACATGATATTGTCCGTGATCTCAAATTGATCTTTGAGACTCACGCGGCGATTGAGAGCTATGAGGCTTCTGAAAAGTTCTTTAACTGCAAGATGGAAGAGGGCGGCTCCGTCAGTGAGCATGTGCTTAAGATGTCTGGGCACACAAACAAACTTCAAACTTGGGTATAGTGATCCCTAATGCTCTGGGGATTTATCGTGTCCTCCAATCACTACCACCAACTTACAAGAACTTTGTGATGGACTACAATATGCAAAACATGAACAAGGAGTTGCCAGAACTCTTTGCCATGTTGAAATCTGCAGAAGTGGAGATCAAGAAAGAGCACCAAGTGTTGATGGTCAATAAGACCACCAAATTCAAGAAAGGCAAGTCTAAGCAAAAGGGACACTTCAAGAAGGGTGGTAAGAAAGTTACCGCGCCGACGAAGAAGACCAAGGCTGGACCAAAGCCTGATACTGAGTGCTTTTACTGCAAGGGAGAAGGTCACTGGAAGCGGAATTTCCCAAAGTACTTGGCGGATTTGAAGAACGGCAACATCAAGAAGAAATGTATATCCGATATACATGTTATTGATGTGTATCTCACTAGTACTCGTAGTAGTGCCTGGGTATTTGATACTGGTTCGGTTGCTCATATCTGTAACTCGAAACAGGTGCTGCAGAATAAACGGAAGCTAGCGAAGAACGAGGTGACGATGCGCGTGGGAAACGGATCAAAGGTTGATGTGATCGCGGTCGGCACGCTACCCCTTCATCTACCATCGGGATTAGTTTTATACTTAAATAATTGTTATTTGGTGCCTGCGTTAAGCATGAACATTAAATCGGGATCTTGTTTATTGCGAGATGGTTACTTGTTTAAGTCCGAGAATAATGGTTGTTCGATTTATATGAGTAATATGTTTTATGCACATGCACCTTTGATAGATGGTCTATTCTTATTGAATCTCGATAGTGGAAATACACATATTAATAACATTGAGGCTAAACGTTTGAAATCGAGCGATAACTCGACCTATATGTGGCACTGTCGTCTTGGTCACATTGGAGTGAAGCGCATGAAGAAACTCCATTCCGATGGACTTCTTGAATCACTTGATTTCGAATCACTTGAAAGATGCGAAGCATGACTGATGGGTAAAATGACTAAGATTCCATTTTCTGGTATGATGGAGCGAGCTACGGACTTATTGGAAATCATACATACCGATGTGTGTAGTCCAATGAGTGTAGCATCGCGCGGTGGTTATCGTTATGTTCTTACCTTCACGGATGACTTGAATAGATATGGGTATATCTATTTCATGAAACATAAGTCCGAAACTTTCGAGAAGTTTAAGGAATTTCAAATTGAGGTAGAGAATCAACGTAACAAGAAGATTAAATTTCTACGTTCTGATCGTGGAGGTGAATATCTAAGTTACGAGTTTGGCGAGCATTTTAAGAAATGTGGAATGCTTTCACACTTGACACCGCCGGGAACACCACAGCGTAATGGTTTATCTGAACGTCGTAATCGAACTCTCTTAGATATGGTTCGTTCTATGATGTCACTTTCAGATTTACCGCTATCATTTTGGGGTTATGCATTAGAAACAGCCGCATTCACTTTAAATAGGGCACCATCTAAATCCGTTGAAATGACACCGTATGAATTATGGTTTGGGAAGAAACCTAAATTGTTGATTCTTAAAGTTTGGGGTTGCGAAGCCTATGTAAAGAAGTTACAGTCGGACAAGCTTGAACCCAAAGCGGAAAAATGCGTCTTCATAGGATACCCAAAGGAAACTATTGGGTATACCTTCTATCATAGATCTGAAGGCAAAATCTTCGTTGCCAATAATGGATCCTTTCTAGAGAAGGAATTTCTCTCGAAAGAAGTGACTGGAAGGAAAGTAGAACTCGACGAGGTTGTCGAACCTTCTCTCGAAATTGCGAGTAGCGCAGCACCGGAAGAAGTTCCTGTGGTGCCTGCACCAATAAGAGAGGAAGCTAATGATGATGATCATGAAACTTCGGTTGAAGTTGCTACGGAGCCTCGCAGGTCAACGAGAACTCGTACCACTCCTGATTGGTATGATCCCGTTATGAGTGTCATGTTGGTGGACAACACCGACGACCCTGCGACATATGAGGAAGCGATGATGAGCCCAGATTCCAATAAATGGCAAGAAGCCATGAAATCCGAGATTGGATCCATGTACGAAAACCAAGTATGGACTTTGGTGGACTTACCGGATGGCCGAAAGGCTGTCGAGAACAAATGGATTTTCAAGAAGAAAACAGATGCTGATGGTAATGTTACTGTCTATAAAGCTCGACTTGTCACAAAAGGGTTTCGACAAATTCAAGGAGTTGACTACAATGAGACTTTCTCACCTGTAGCGAAGCTAAAGTCTGTAAGGATTATGTTAGCAATCGCTGCATATTATGATTATGAGATATGGCAGATGGATGTCAAAACAGCATTCCTCAATGGAGACATTGATGAAGAGTTGTATATGATGCAACCCAAAGGTTTTGTCGATCCTAAAGATGCTAACAAGGTATGCAAACTTCAACGGTCCATCTATGGATTGAAGCAAACATCCCGAAGTTGGAATCAACGTTTTGATAAGGTGATCAAAAGTTTTGGTTTTATACAAACTTATGGAGAAGCATGTATTTACAAGAAAGTGAGTGGGAGCTCTGTAGCATTCTTAATACTATATGTAGATGACATATTGTTGATTGGGAATGATGTAGACCTTCTTAATAGTGTCAAAGAATATTTGAATAATAGTTTTTCAATAAAGGATCTTGGCGAAGCAGCTTACATATTAGGCATAAAGATTTATAGAGATAGATCGAGACGCCTAATATCATTGTCACAAAGTACATATTTGGATAAAGTTCTAAAGAGGTTTGGAATGGAAGATAGCAAGAAAGGGTTCTTGCCCATGTTGCCCAATACGACCTTGAGTAAAACTCAAAGTCCGACATCGGTGGAAGATAGAGAAAGGATGAGTAAGACTCCCTATGCCTCAGCCATAGGATCTCTAATGTATGCCATGCTATGAACTAGACCCGACATTGCATATGCTGTTAGTTTAACTAGCAGATATCAAAGTGATCCAGGAGTGGATCATTGGACAGCGGTCAAAAACATCCTTAAGTACTTGAGAAGAACTAAGGATATGGTTCTTTCTTATGGAGGTGATGAACAGCTCGTTGTTAATGGTTACACCGATGCTAGTTGGAACACCGATCCGGATGATTCTAAATCACAGTCTGGATACGTATTTACTTTGAATGGTGCAGCAGTTAGCTGGAGGAGTGCAAAGCAAAGCGTTGTGGCGAGATCTTCAACTGAATCGGAATACATGGCTGCTTCGGAGGCTTCACAAGAAGCGATATGGATGAAAGAGTTCATTACAGAGCTGGGTGTGGTTCCTAGTGCGCTGGACCCAATGTCTATCTACTGTGATAACATGGGCGCCATAGCCAATGCGCAAGAACCAAGGTCACACAAGAAGCTGAAGCACATCAAGCTACATTTTCACGCTATTCGAGAACATGTCCAAGATGGGGACATAAAGATTTGTAAAGTACACACAGATCTAAATATGGCAGATCCGTTGACTAAACCTCTCCCGAGGGCAAAACATGACCAACACCAAACTGCCATGGGTGTTCGGTATATTACCATGTAATCTAGATTAGATGACTCTAGTGCAAGTGGGAGACTGTTGGAGATATGCCCTAGAGGCAATAATAAATGTAGTTATTATTATATCTTTGTGTTTATGATAAATGTTTACATTCATGCTATAATAGTATTAACAAGGAAACATTAATACTTGTGTGATTTGTAAACTTAAATTGAAGCCCCTAGTAAAGCCTCTTTATTATACTAGCTTGTTGGTTAATAAATGATTGTGGTTTCCCTATCATGAACATTGAGATGTTATTAACAACAAGATCATATCGTTAGGAGAATGATATGGTGGACATACTCCTATAGATAAGCGTAGCATAAAGATCAAGTCATTTTAATAGTTCAATTTCTATATGCTTTCTGATACATAGTAACCTAATTCCTTCGACCATGAGATCATGCATATCACCTTCACCGGAAGGATGCTTTGATGGCATCAAACACCACACCGTAACTGGGTGGCTATAAAGGTGACATTGAGTGTTCAGAAAGTATTGGTTGAGACACATGGATCAAGAGTGGGATTTGTCCATTCATATGACGGATAGATATACTCTGGGCCCTCTCGGTAAAATGTCATCCAATTAGCTTGCAAGCATGTGACCAGCTCACAAGGGATCACATATCACGGGAACAATAAAAGAGTAGTTATCAGTAACGAGGTTGAACTAGGTATTCAGAGATACCGACGATCATAACCTCGGATAAGTAAACTATCGTGAGACAAAGGGAAATTGGTATCGTATGTAAGTGGTTCATTCGATCGCAAAGTAATCGTAAAAATATGTGGGAGCCATATGAATTTCCAGATTCCTCTATTGGTTATTGTTCGGAGAAGTGTCTCGATCATGTCCGCATAATTCACGAACCGTAGGGAGACACACTTAAGGATTCGACGTTGTTTGAGTAGTTATGGAATGATGAGTAAGAGACCGAATGTTGTTCGGAGTCTCGGATGGGATCCGGGATATCACGAGGAGATCCGGAATGGTCCGGAGAATAAGATTCATATAAGGAAAGTCCTGTTTCGGGGTTGGAGAATGGTTCTGGTGATTTCATCGGGAATGTTCTAGAAGGTTCCGAAATGTCCGGCACTCCGGAGGGGAATGTTGGAATTATGCCCTAGAGGCAATAATAAAGATGTTATTATTATAATTCTTGTTTATGATAAAGTTTATATTCCATGCTAGAATTGTATTAAGCGGAAACTTTAATACTTGTGTGGTTTGTGAACAACACCGTGTCCCTAGTACGCCTCTATGGACTAGCTCATTGATCAATGATGGTTAAGGTTTCCTAACCATAGACATGAATTGCCAATTGATAATGAGATCATATCATTGGAGAATGATATGGTGGATAGACCCAAACTAAGCGAAGCTATTAGATCGTGTCATCGTGTTCGTCTTTGCGAAGTTTTTCCTATGTCAAATATTGTATTCCTTAGACCATGAGATAATACAACTCCCTGGTATCGGAAGAAAGCTTTGAGGTCATCAAACATCATCCTATGAAAGGGTGATCATAAAGGTGTCTCTCAGGTAATCGAAAAGTATCTGTTGGGTTGTATGTATCGAGATGGGATTTGTCCCTCCCAAGTCGGAGAGATATACTTTGGGCCCACTCGGTAATCGATATCAACACCGCTTGCAAGCATGTGGTTAAGGAGTTAATCACAAAGTGATATCGGATTACGGAACGAGTAAAGTACTTGCTGTGAACGAGATTGAACTAGGTATGACGATACCGACGATCGAATCTCGGGCAAGTAAAATATCGCGAGACGAAGGGAATATATATATGGAATTGATTGAATCCTGGCATCGTGGTTCATCCGATATGAACATCGATGAATGTGTGGGAGTCAATATGGGTGCCCAGACCCCGCTGTTGATTATTGATAGAAGATCATGTCTGCATATTCTCGAACCCGCAGGGTCACACACTTAACGTGTCTCGACACTAGGATAGATTGGATACTTGGTTTATGAATTTTTGTTCGGAGTCTCGGATGGGATCCGGGACATCACGAGAGGTTCCGGAATGGTCCGGAGAATAAGATTCATATAAGGCAGTGCAGTTTTTGGAGTTCGGAATTGTTCCGGATTAATCGGTATTGTACCGGAAGCTTCTAGAACCTTCCGGAAGGGGGCCAACGTGGTCCCACCTTCCGGGAGGGGGCATGGGCCTATGAGGGAGTGTCCTGGCCGCATTGGGCCAGGGGCACAAGGCCCCATAGGGCCCAGCCGATCCTAGATAAGTTTAAACTCGTTTAAACTAGAGATAGGATTTCTAGATAAGGGATAAGTTTAAAATCGTTTAAACTAGAGATAGGCTTGGAGGATGGGCAAGGGCTGGCCGCACCCCCCTCTATATATAGAGGGCTGGTGCGCCCCCTCCCCCCAACCACACACCTTCCCCTCCAAGCCCTAGTAGCCCTGCTGCCTTCCTCTCTCCCTCCCGACTGTTTGTAGGCGAAGCCCTGCTGCAGAAATTCTCCACCATATACACCACGCCGTCGTGTTGTAGATCCAATCTATCTCTCCACCCTACTTGCTGGTCCGAGGAAGGAGGAGACGTCGAGGTGCCGCACGTGTGCATCTCACGGAGGCACCGCCACTTGTGGTGCTAGATCGGATCGGATCGCGAGGAGGAGAAGCGAGTACGACTACATCACCCACGTTCCGACGAACGTTCCGCTGTGCGAATCTTCAAGGGTATGAAGATCTAATCCAATCTCTCTCGTTGTTTGCATCTCCTAGATTAGATCTTGGCTTTCCCTCTGTTCTCTTCCGTAGAAAATTTTGATTTACTATGCTGCGAAACCCTTCAGTGGTATCAGAGCTAGATCTATGCGTAGATGTGATTCACGAGTAGAACGCAACATGGTTGTTGCAGGCATTGATGTTTTCTGTTGCAAGCCTCTTGTTTGTGTTCTTCTTATGACGCGGGATAGTGAGATTGAAGCGGTCCAGGCCAACCTTACGCGACGTCGTTCGCGAGACCGGCTTCGCACTTGACGTGTGGCTTGTACCACACATGCGGCTGGTGGATGTTAGTTTCTCTCACTATAGTTGTCATGGGATTAACACCGGAGTTTGGCAACCATAATATCACCGTTGTGGCTTTCCGTAGGTAAGAATCATTCTTAGCATCTACTCCCATGAGCCACGTAAAACATGCAACAACAAAGTAGAGGCGTCTAACTTGTTTTTGCAGGGAGTGTTTTCTGTGATATGGTATGGCCCAAGATGTGATGTGTATAATGTATGCGATGATCATGTTTTGTAATGTTTCACGACTTGCATGTCGATGAGTACACAACCGGCAGGAGCCATATGGTTGTCTTTATAATTGTGTATGACCTGCGAGTCAACTTCTTATACGCCATGTAATAGCTTTACTTTATCGCTAAGTAGTTAGCAATAGTTGTAGTTGCTATTCGTGGTGGAGGCAATCATGGTGAAGTGATGGAGATCATGCCGGAACGCACAAGATGGAGATCATTGCGCGAAGATGGGCTGTACCATGTCACATAAAGTTATATGCATGTGATGTTTATCCTTTTATGTATCTTATTATGCTTAGATCGCGACGGTAGCATTATAAGATGATTCCTCACTTAAAGATCAAGATAAAAACTGTGTTCTCCCCAAGTATGCACCGTTGCGAAAGTTCGTCGTGTCCAAGCATCACGTGATGATCGGGTGCTATAGACTCTACGCTCACATACAACGGGTGCAAGCCAGTTTTGCACACGCGGAAATACTTGGGTCTAACTTGACGAGCCTAGCATGTACAGACATGGCCTCGGAACACAAAAACCGAAAGGTTAAGCATGAGTCATATGAATGATATGATCGACACTTCGTTGTCCACCATTGAAACCACATCTCTTCTCGTGAAGATCGGATTAGGTGTGGTGAATTTGGATCGTGTTCACTAAACAACTTGAGGGATGTTGAATTTAGTGGGAGTTCATCTAGTAATTTGATTAAAAGTTGAACTATTTATCATGAACATAGTCTAAATTGTACTTGCAAATACTGTAGATCACATGGCCAAGTCCAACTTCAAATTCAACGTTTTTGCTGAGAAAGAAAAGCTTAGAAACAATGGGTCTAACTTCACCAATTGGTTCCGCAATCTAAGAATCATTCTGTCTGGCGGACAAAAGGACTATGTCCTTGAGAAAGCGTTAGGTAACCCTCCTGCTGCAACTGCGCCGGCTGATGAGAAAGCTGTCTATCAGTCGCGCAAAGATGATTATGGTGTGATTAAGAGCACCATGTTGTTTGCTATGGAAACGGAACTTCAAAATCGTTTTGAAAACTATCCCAGGCCCTTTGAGATTCTCGAGGAGCTGAAAACTATGTTTCAGACTCAGGCCCGTTCTGAGAGATATGAGATCTCTGAGAAGTTCTTTAACTGCAAGATGGAGGAAGGGAGTTCCATTAGTGAGCACGCCATTAAGATGTCGGGCTACACTCAACGCCTTGAGCAACTGGACTGCAAGATTCCAGAGGAGCTCAAGATTGACAGGGTTCTGCAATCACTCCCTCCCAGCTACAAAAGTTTTGTAGTGACTCATAATCAGATTGGTTCCACTGATACGATCACCGAGCTCTTCGCAAAGCTGAAGGCTGCGGAGGTGGACATCAAGAAGGATAATCATGTGTTGATGGTCAACAAGCCCTCCTTCAAGAAAGGTAAAGGTGCAAAGAAGCCCTTCAATAAAGGCGGCGGCAAGCGCGTTTCCCCTGCTGAGAAGAAGCTCAAGTCTGGTCCCAAGCCGGACACTGAGTGCTTCTATTGCAAGGACAAGGGTCACTGGAAGCGCAACTGTCCGAAGTACTTAGCGGACAAGAAGGCTGGCACCATCAAAGGTATATTTGATATACATGTTATTGATGTTTTCCTCACTAGCCCTCGTTGTAGTGCCTGGGTATTTGATACTGGTTCAGTTGCTAATATTTGTAACTCGAAACAGGAGCTACGGAATAGACGGCGGCTTGTGAGGGATGAGGTGACGATGCGCGTTGGCAACGGATCAAGAGTTGATGTGATGGCCGTCGGCACGCTCTCCTTAGTTTTACCTTCGGGATTAGTTTTAAACCTTAATAAATGTTATTATGTGCCTGCGTTGAGCATGAACATTATTTCTGGATCGTGTTTATTGCAAGACGGTTATTCATTTAAATCGGAGAATAATGGTTGTTCTATTTATATGAGTAACATCTTTTATGGTCATGCACCTCTTGTGAATGGTTTATTTCTTCTAAATCTCGAAAGGGATGAAACACACATCCATAACATTGAGGCTAAGAGATGCAAAGTAGATAGTGATAATACTACTTATTTGTGGCACTGTCGTCTAGGTCATATTGGTGTAAAGCGCATGAAGAAACTCCATTCTGATGGACTTTTGCAGTCTCTTGATTTTGAATCATTTGACACATGCGAACCATGCCTCATGGGCAAGATGATCAAAACCCCGTTCTCCGGTATGATGGAGCGAGCAACGGACTTGTTGGAAATCATACATACCGATGTATGCGGACCGATGAGTGTTTCGACACGCGGTGGATATCGCTATTTTCTCACTTTTACCGATGACTTGAGTAGATATGGGTATATCTATTTAATGAAACATAAATCTGAAACGTTTGAAAAGTTCAAAGAATTTCAGAATGAAGTGGAGAACCATCGTAACAGAAAGATTAAGTTTCTACGATCCGATCGTGGGGGCGAATATTTGAGTTATGATTTTCTCACGCATCTCAAAGCAAGTGGAATCGTTTCACAACTCACGCCACCCGGAACACCACAGCGCAATGGTGTGTCTGAACGCCGGAATCGAACCCTATTAGATATGGTCCGATCAATGATGTCTCTTACTGATTTGCCATTATCATTTTGGGGTTATGCATTAGAAACCGCTGCATTCACTTTAAATAGGGCTCCATCTAAATCTGTTGAGACGACACCGTATGAACTGTGGTTTGGTGCTAAACCTAAGTTGTCGTTTCTTAAAGTTTGGGGATGCGAAGCTTACGTCAAGAAGTTGATGCCGGACAAGCTCGAACCCAAAGCGGAGAAATGCGTCTTCATAGGATACCCTAAGGAAACTATTGGGTATACCTTCTATCACAGAACCGAAGGCAAAGTGTTTGTCGCAAAGAACGGTTCCTTTCTTGAGAAGGATTTTCTCTCGAAAGAAGTGAGTGGGAGGAAAGTAGAGCTTGACGACGTTATTGAACCTTCTCTTGAATTGGAGAGTAGCGCATCACCTGAAATTGTTCCAGTGCCGCCTGCACCAACAATAGAGGAAGCTAATGACAAGGATCATGAAGCTTCGGACGATGATGCTACTGAACGTCGCAGGTCGATAAGGTCGCATGCCCCTCCTGAGTGGTACGACAACCCTGTCTTGACTGTCTTGTTAGTAGAAGATAGTGAACCTACGAACTATGAGGAAGCGATGATGAGCCTAGACTCTGAGAAATGGCTAGAAGCCATGAAATCCGAATTGGGATCCATGAGCGAAAACCAAGTATGGACTTTGGTGGACCCTCCTAGCGACCGAAAGGCCGTTGAGTGCAAATGGATCTTCAAGAAGAAAACGGACGCGGATGGGAATGTTACCGTCTATAAAGCATGGCTTGTTGCGAAAGGTTTTCGACAAGTTCAAGGTGTTGACTACGATGAGACTTTTTCTCCCGTAGCGATGTTTAAGTCCATTCGGATTTTATTAGCAATTGCTGCGTTTCATGATTATGAAATATGGCAAATGGATGTCAAGACTGCTTTCCTCAATGGCAACATTGATGAAGAGTTGTATATGATGCAACCCGAAGGTTTTGTCGATCCTAAGGATGCTGATAAAGTGTGCAAACTTCAGCGTTCCATTTATGGACTGAAGCAAGCATCTCGGAGTTGGAACCTTCGTTTTGATCAAGTGATCAAGAGCTTTGGATTTGTTCCAAATTGCTACGAAGCTTGCATCTACAAGAAAGTGAGTGGGAGCTCGGTGACGTTTCTGGTACTATATGTGGATGACATATTGATTATTGGAAATGACATCAACATGCTTAACGATGTGAAGAGTTATTTGAACAAGTGTTTTTCAATGAAAGACCTAGGTGAAGCTTCTTATATATTGGGCATCTAAATCTATAGAGATAGACAAAGACGCCTGATAGCTTTAAGCCAGAGTACATACCTAGACAAAGTTCTGAAAAGGTTCAGAATGGATAAGGCATTGAAAGGTTCAGTGCCTATGTTGTCAGGTAAGATATTGAGCAAGGCTCAGTGTCCAGCTACGGTAAATGATAGGGAAGCTATGAGCAAAGTGCCTTATGCCTCGGCCATAGGTTCCATCATGTATGCCATGCTGTGTACTAGACCGGATGTGTCCAATGCTCTTAGTTTGACGAGCAGATATCAAAGTGATCCAGGAGTGGAACACTGGACAGCCGTGAAGAACATCCTAAGGTACCTAAATAGGACTAAAGAAATGTTCTTGGTCTATGGGGGTGATGAACAGCTCGTCGTAAAAGGTTACGTCGATGCTAGTTTCGACACCGACAAGGATGATTCTAAATCTCAGACAGGATACGTGTATATTTTGAATGGAGGAGCTGTGAGCTGGAGAAGCTGCAAGCAAAGCGTGGTCGCGGGATCTACAGTAGAAGCGGAATACATGGCTGCTGCAGAAGCGTCAAGTGAAGGAGTTTGGATCAGAAACTTCATCACTGAGTTTGGCGTGGTTCCAAGTGCATTGGACCCACTGGAGATATTGTGTGACAACACTGGCGCCATAGCACTCGCTAAGGAACCAAGATATCATCCAAAGACCAAGCATATCAACCGCAAGTTTCATATAATCCGAGATTATATAGCAGATGGAGATCTGAAGATCAGCAAAGTACATACAGATCTGAATGTCGCAGATCCATTGACTAAACCTCTTTCACGTGTAAAACATGATCAACACCTTAGTGCCATGGGTGTGAGATTGTTGCCAAATGTAAACTAGATTATTGACTCTAGTGCAAGTGGGAGACTGTTGGAATTATGCCCTAGAGGCAATAATAAAGATGTTATTATTATAATTCTTGTTTATGATAAAGTTTATATTCCATGCTAGAATTGTATTAAGCGGAAACTTTAATACTTGTGTGGTTTGTGAACAACACAGTGTCCCTAGTACGCCTCTATGGACTAGCTCGTTGATCAATGATGGTTAAGGTTTCCTAACCATAGACATGAGTTGTCAATTGATAATGAGATCATATCATTGGAGAATGATATGGTGGATAGACCCAAACTAAGCGAAGCTATTAGATCGTGTCATCGTGTTCGTCTTTGCGAAGTTTTTCCTATGTCAAATATTGTATTCCTTAGACCATGAGATAATACAACTCCCTGGTATCGGAAGAAAGCTTTGAGGTCATCAAACGTCATCCTATGAAAGGGTGATCATAAAGGTGTCTCTCAGGTAATCGGAAAGTATCTGTTGGGTTGTATGTATCGAGATGAGATTTGTCCCTCCCAAGTCGGAGAGATATACTTCGGGCCCACTCGGTAATCGATATCAACACCGCTTGCAAGCATGTGGTTAAGGAGTTAATCACAAAGTGATATCGGATTACGGAACGAGTAAAGTACTTGCTGTGAACGAGATTGAACTAGGTATGACGATACCGACGATCGAATCTCGGGCAAGTAAAATATCGCGAGACGAAGGGAATATATATATATGGGATTGATTGAATCCTGGCATCGTGGTTCATCCGATATGATCATCGATGAATGTGTGGGAGTCAATATGGGTGCCCAGACCCCGCTGTTGATTATTGATAGAAGATCATGTCTGCATATTCTCGAACCCGCAGGGTCACACACTTAACGTGTCTCGACGCTAGGATAGATTGGATACTTGGTTTATGAATTTTTGTTCGGAGTCTCGGATGGGATCCGGGACATCACGAGAGGTTCCGGAATGGTCCGGAGAATAAGATTCATATAAGGCAGTGCAGTTTTTGGAGTTCGGAATTGTTCCGGATTAATCGGTATTGTACCGGAAGCTTCTAGAACCTTCCAGAAGGGGGCCAACGTGGTCCCACCTTCCGGGAGGGGGCATGGGACTATGAGGGAGTGTCCTGGCCGCATTGGGCCAGGGGCACAAGGCCCCATAGGGCCCAGCCAATCCTAGATAAGTTTAAACTCGTTTAAACTAGAGATAGGATTTCTAGATAAGGGATAAGTTTAAAATCGTTTAAACTAGAGATAGGCTTGGAGGATGGGCAAGGGCTGGCCGCACCCCCCTCTATATATAGAGGGCTGGTGCGCCCCCTCCCCCCAACCACACACCTTCCCCTCCAAGCCCTAGTAGCCCTGCTGCCTTCCTCTCTCCCTCCCGACTGTTTGTAGGCGAAGCCCTGCTGCAGAAATTCTCCACCATATACACCACGCCGTCGTGTTGTAGATCCAATCTATCTCTCCATCCTACTTGCTGGTCCGAGGAAGGAGGAGACGTCGAGGTGCCGCACGTGTGCATCTCACGGAGGCACCGCCACTTGTGGTGCTAGATCGGATCGGATCGCGAGGAGGAGAAGCGAGTATGACTACATCACCCACGTTCCGACGAACGTTCCGCTGTGTGAATCTTCAAGGGTATGAAGATCTAATCCAATCTCTCTCGTTGTTTGCATCTCCTAGATTAGATCTTGGCTTTCCCTCTGTTCGCTTCCGTAGAAATTTTTGATTTACTATGCTGCGAAACCCTTCAGGGAAGGGTACATGAATGTGTCATACCAAGTTGGAATGATTGCATCATGTACTAGGTGTCATCGCTGAACAAAATAAAGGGTTTAATCAAATCATAGTTTGAAAAGTCAAACGCCAATTTGAAAAGTCAAACGGCTATTTTGGGAAGTGGAGGGGAAGGTGGAAACCGAGTTGGGGAGGAGTTCCTCCCCTCCACCGCCGACCCCCATGGGAAACCGAGTTGGGGAGGGACTCCCCTCCCCTGGCGCGCCGCCTCCACCTATATAAGGAGGGGCAGGGCTGCCCCTCCTAGCACCCAACACCTTCACCCGCAAACCCTAGCCCTAAGCCGCCGGCCCTCCTGCAGTCGCCGCCTCCCTAGGGCAAGCCGCCGCCTAGCTAACCCTAGCCGCCGGCCAAGCCTCCTCCTTGGTGTGTCTAAACCCTAGATCGCCGAGGAGCTCTCTCATAGTCCACCATACTCGCTCCGGCTTAAGGCGAAGCCCTGCGAGATCTCCCCTCTACTTCCGGTACCACGCCGTTGTGCTGCCGGAATCGCGAGGAGAGTGCTACAACCTCCACTGCCTGCTGGAACAAGGGAGAGGAAGGTCTTCGTCGAGTACCGAACGTGTGACCGACTGCGGGAGCGCTGCCGGAACGCAGCGCCGGAAGGATCGTCTACGCGATCTTGAGATCGGGAAGAGTACGACTACATCACCCACGAGAATTCGCTCTCGTTAAACACTTTGGAATCTTCGAGGGTGAGTTATTCCATCGACTCGTTGCTACAATCTAGTAGATAGATCTTGGCTTGTTTGTTTGTATGCGGTAGAATTTTTTTGTTTTCCATGCTACGAAACCCTACAGATAGATCACAAATGCATCCAGCAAGGCATATTAGCGACTAACCATGGTTTGATCGTCCAAAAAGAATGACTGAAATCCGATCAGCGAAGAAGCATCAACAAGTAGATATCCAGAGGTGTTATTGGTGTTATTGGTGCTATCCCATGAAGCTCCTAGGCTGGCCAGATGATATGAACCGTTGGATGGGGCTTCAAAACGAAATCTGGGCCGTTCAATGATGCAAAGACGGTTTTAGCCCCATGTGCAGTAAAAAAACAAATTGCTGGATGCACACCTTTCACGTACAAGGCGTGTCCTCCTCTCTGGCCACACCTGGCTTATTTCCTGTGGAGAGATGCCAGGCCCGCGTGTCGGTCTCATGGGCAGGATTTTTTGTATGCACTTGGCGGGTGTCGTGAGTCTAGCTGCGTACACGCGTCCATCCCCTGCCTGTCACCTCGCCGTTAGTTACGTCGATGCCCACAGATGGACCAGCCCGTTTTTACCCGCCTGGTCTCTACTCCCGTAGTTGGACGTGGCCCCCGTTTTTTGGGGCGTCGGCTTGTCAGCGGGCTTGGCACGGGAGTGAGCGAAGTCGCCCGATCTCCTCGCGCTGGGGCAGGGTCGGGTTTTCCTTCTTCTGCGCGGCGCCTATTCCTGCTTTCCGTCCACCGCTCGCCTCTGCCCCTCGCGCTTCCCCTCCCTCGCTCGCCTCGCAACCCGCCCCGGCTCTTCCGCTTCTTCTTCTTTCAGCGGGAGGAGTCCTCGGTTGTCTTCCTCGGCTGCACTGACGCCGCCTTTTCCCTACGATGGATGACTTCTATGGCGGCTTCGGTTAGGGTGAGGCACTCTTCAATTCCTGCTTCCCACGAACCCAGATCGACACAACGTTCTTGTATGTTTTTAGTTAGTCGCTCTCGCCGTCTTCGGGATCTACGGTTTGGCCGTTAGCTATCATTTTTGTCGGTGCTTTTTTTGTGGTTATTTGCTTTTGGCCTGACATTTGGATTTTCCTCCCCGTTTGCCACGCCGGCCGTTCTATCGCCATTGACGGCATCTGTGGAGGATTCAGTCAGGGTGTGCTTGGCCCATGGGGATTAATTCTTTTTATTCTTCTATTCTCCTCTGATTTACTTTTGTCTCCCGTCGGAGTATGGAAGTGCCTTTTCTTGCTTTTTTGTTAATCACCTATCGCGATCTAGGATTTTGGCCGATTTCCGCCTTCTGCTCTTTTTCCGCTCAGGATTTTTGGCCTTCATGCCTAGATTTGGTCGCTTCTGCTCATGCTAGACGTATTTGTTGTCTTCTCTTGTTTTTGATTTGTTGTTTTCCTTTGATTCCTGACTGACATTTTGCATCTTCTGTTCTATCTTTGTTCTTTTCCTTCTCAGGTACTCGTCTTGTTGAACAAACTGGTGGATCGGATTGTCGCCTCTGCTATGCTCCTCTTGCCGTGCGTCGGGGGGTTGCTGGTGAGTTCCACGTCCCTGTTACTGCTGCCTAGGATTTGGTCCTACCGGGTCTGTGCGGGCGGTCGTGTCCGTTTTAGGATTTGGTGTGCTGCTGGTCACTAGGGATTATGTCCTGTGTTTATTCAGCATAGAGTTTGTCAAAGTAGATCGGTATAGTTTGGGTATTCAGGGATTTGGGGAAGCAACAACACTGGTCGATTTGTTTGTCCTGCGTGTAGAGCTGCTGCTTAGGAAGCTATCAGCCTGTGCTATTGTTTATGCATACGGTTTTACTGGAATCTCTGAAATCTGCTTACCTGTCATGTTAGGTTTCAGCTAACGATTGGGCTGGATAGATCGATAGCAAGTTCGGTTTCAGTTAATCAAAATTTCAGAGTCTCTCTCTGTGAGAGATACTGCTATACTTTAGCCTTTTGAATTAGTTTGGTCTACTGAAAGAGGCAAATGCAGCTAGATGCCATGCCCGTGATGTATCAGCAAAAACCTACATAATGGAGCAAAAAAAAAAGAAACCGTGATGTCCCACCTCGACTCGGATTCCTTGGCTCTCTTTGGTGAACCTGTAAAAAGTTTAGAAAGTTAGCTTTAAATCTTACAAATGAATTCAGCAAAAAAGTAAGAACGTAAGCTATAATAAAATTTATAAATCATCAGAGACAAAGGTCTGAGTCAGCACAAAATTCTCAGTTCTGAGAAATATTATGCAATGCAGGCCTCGAAAGGAGGCTATTTATTTCCTGTGTGGTTGACATTGTTGGATTGAGCGTTTTGGAGCTTTGTTGTTTTCCCAGTGTTTACTTTTGGTTGGCTTGTACATGTTTTATCCTGCTGCCTTACTTATATGGCATAGGTCTTGGTTTGTTAGTATCTCTGCTAAATTTTACTATCTTCTAGGTTGGCTGCCACTCCGGGTTTCTTCTGTTGGCCTTCCCTTGGGTTGGTGTGTATAGCAAAGAGACAATCTGAACTTTTTCAATTCGATAGTATAACTCCTATCCATTAAGATATATAAAAGTGAGCTAAGCCAGAAAATCAATCATAATGTGAGAACAGGATAGGAAGGGGCAGATAACGACGAACAATACCTGGAATTTGGATGTAGCCATGTAGGATCTTAGTGGTCGTCCAGTCTTGTCTCCCTTTCATTGACTTTTTCCTACTACATCTGCTGGACAGTTTGCTCTCTGATACCCCTTATTTATTTGCTTGTCTCTTTTTAGTTAGTCGCTTTCGCCGCCTTCGGGATCTACCGTTTGTCCTGTTTTCCTCGGTGCTTTTGCTGGTTTTTTGCTTTTGGACTGACATTGTGATTTCCCTCCCTGTTTACCCAATTGGTTTTGCAGGTGCTTGGTTCGCTGATGATTGGTGGTTTGGGTCGTCACCTCTGTTGTGCTTGTCCGGCCCTGCATCGGGTGTTGCTGGTGAGTTCCACATCTCTTTTACTACCTCCTAGGATTTGTTTGTGTCAGGTCTGTGCGAGGTGGTCGTGCACGTTTTAGGATTTGATGTGCTGCTGGTCGCTAGGGACGGCTTCATGTGGTGCCAAGGTTTAGTGGATAAATATAAATCTTTGTGTGCTGCCAAGGTTTAGGGGATAAAAAGAGATATTCTAGGATGGCCCCGGCTAACTTGCTTTATATTGTAATACAAATTGGAAGAACATATAGTACTGGAATAAAAGACAGTAGGTCAGGGGTAACTGACATGAACACCCATACATTTGCTTAGAGAGGTATTTCTTAGATGGAGAAGTACCTACAAGCTCACACTGAAAGAATACACCATAATGAGAGGTGTATAAGAGGTATCAAATCTGTTGGAAATATTAAAAAACACATCTCAGGCAGTTTGTAATAGATCACAAAGAAGCAGGTTTATTTTTCAGCATTGTTATGGTATTTGGGGGGAAGTTTACCAACGTATGAAACTACTTTCAAGTTACAGTGTTGTTCTTATATTTCTGGATTGGGATATTGCAGAACATCAATATGTCATCTTATTTTTCAGATGCTCTATTTGAATTAAGATAATGGACTCTAAATTCTGTTAAATTTATAGCTTCTCTAAAAATTGTGTATTATATCAACTTACAATTTTGTTCTTATATTTCTGGATTGGGATATTGCAGAACATCAGGCATGTCATCTTATTTTTCAGATGCTCTATTTGAATTAATATAATGGACTCTAAATTCTGTTAAATTTATAGCTTCTCTAAAAATTGTGTATTATTAGTCCACCTACAGGTTTGTACTCCTATTCCGGTACAAAGCCCTTTTCTTACTACTCAAGAGACAGGTCCCAGTTTTTATCAGTGAGTGCTATACTTTAGCCTTTTGGATTAGTTTGGTCTACTGAAAGAGGCAAATGCATCCAGATGGTGACATGTGATATATCGTATTGCTCTCCCTCATCTTGTTCAGAATGATAGATCGATGTTTAATTAGATTGGGTTCTTTGTTTGCTGGACATGACCGTTTCTTCGAGAATTAGGAGTTCCATTTTGTTGGTTTCAGTTGAAATCCCTTTATTAGGATGAGTAGATTGATTGTTGCATTAGACAGGAAAGCTAGGGTTTTCGAAGGGTACCATTGCAGCGAGAATGTTGTTATAGTTGTCCGTGTTGCTTCCCCATGTTTCTTCACCGTATAGCTATTGTTGCACCTGTGGGTTTTGCTTGCTACATCAAAGTTTTTGAAGGGGTTCAGACTATTGTGATGCTTTGTTGCACCTCTGGGTTTGGTTAGCTGTATTGGAGATTTTGGTGCTTAGTGCGGTTTCTCCATGGTTCTTTCAGGTTGCCTCCTGCTGCGGACTTACTGTGGCCTTCCCTGGACTGCTGGTGCTCTCTCTCTTTGCTTCAGGTTAGGAATCCTGCCTACTGTTCTGATGCGTCATGTTTATTCAGATGTGTGTTCTTTGCTTCCTGATGTGTCTGTGTCTATGTGATATTTATCATTGCCATGTATTTAGGTTTTCACAGTTAGATTTGTACTGGTTGTTGACATTGGTCAGTTGATCAGCTTGGCGATTGGTCGCGGTTATTATCTTACTAAAAGTCCGTATGGAGTATAGAGGGGTATTTACTCGATTTTGTTCTTTTCCCCAGGTTGCCTGCTGCTGTGGCTTCCTTCTGCCGTCTCTCTTTCCCAGCGGTGGTGCTCTTTCTTTGTTCCAGGGTACGTTTACCATCTCTTCCTCTGGTGCATTCTTTGTTAATCTATACAAGGTTTCCATCTGTTGCATTGCCTGTATGGTGGAAGTCTTATTTTTGTGTTTCCTTTCAGGTTGGTTTGTGCTGCGGGTTTTGCTGAAGGCTTTTCTTAGAAGGGCAGTATCCTTTTCCTCTGTTTCAGGTTGGGCTTCCTATCCCTTACAGTGCCGCGTTTTGCTTGTCTTACCTTTTTTTTCGTTTCCTGATATGCATGTGCTTCTTGTGATGTTTTTTTTTTGTGTGCGGTTAGTGTTGTTTGTGCGAGTGCTGCTCCAGAATGTTTGCTGTCTGCTATTCCTCCATTCATTTGCTCGAGCTGGTTGCAACCCGGTGTCGGCTGTCCTACCATTCTTACCTATGTGAGGTGGACAGGGATGGTTTCGTCCTTGGCTGCGTGGTTTCTTGCCAGAGGCTGGTTTCTTGCTGTCAGGCACATATGTCTTCTTTCTCAGAACAAATCCTCAATATTACATCTCTCTTTTACTCTGGTGAAGAGGGTCACATTGAGGCGCCCTGGGATAATCCGCTTTCTAACTTTAAAGAGCTCGGCTCTAGGCTTAAACATGCAGGGGTTGTTCTGGAAAAACATTTAGAAAAAATGAGGACTCGCTTCTCCTAGATGTGCAAACGAGGTATATCGACTGACCTTCTACTCTTTGTCAGCTCTTTGAATTGTTTCATACTACACGGTTATTTGGCTGGTGTGTTCTCGCAGGGAATAGAGAGATAGCTTGTTCTCGCAGGGAATAGAGAGACAGCTTTTGGTAATGGCAATCGTTATTGGTGCTTATCAACTATCTATTCCTTGATGTCGTATCTGCTGAGATAGTGTTGCACAACGCCTATAGGTGCACTATGTGTATTTTCCTTTTGTTGTTGGTGTTCACACTCTGTAATGTATCACAAGCAGCATACTGTTATAACCCCAGTTAGTTTGTAATGTGACTCCGTCAGAACATTATGAAAAAAATCAACCGGGGTCGTGCGCCAAGGCGCACCCCTAAATCTAGTTTACTAAGAATATGAAGATCCTACTTGAATTGCCAGTTATTACACTTTCCCCATCAACAAGAAATGTCAGGCTCGCTGGCCTCGGCTTGAGAGCAAGATGCCGGAACCACAACATTGCATGGCACGTTCATTGCATGGCACGTTCTCATGTCTAGAGCGAAAGAAACAGAAACCTTGAATCGAACAAATACTCCTTGGAACATCAACCTAATCTAGGCGTTACAATATGGCATATCAGAATGCATACAAATACAAAATACTGGAAAATGTGCTGTTCATACCCAAAGATCTATATCTTTTACACAGATACATTGTGACAACTTGGCTCAGGTGGAATGATCCATCTGTCCACGCCAAGGCCACACAACTGATGGAAATGCCATGGTAAAAATGTCCTGTCGAAAATCCAGCCAGCCAATTACATTGTCGACAGAGGAGATTTTTCAGTATTAGGGAAAACGGCCTGGGAACAGGCAACTTGTTAGCAACATTAACTACTGTCAGAGTGACGGGAAGGTTTAGCTTAGCCATGTCATATCCACTGGCATGTTCCGCTGGAAATTAGATGAGTTAGCTACAATTTCACCTGTCACTGAGCGCCCCACAACAACTGAGTTAAGATACACCATAAATGTCACATCAACAAAACCTGCATCAAATAAAGAAGTCAATCAACTGGAAAACTCAATACATTAGAACATCAGATGTTGGAAACACAACACTATGATTAATTCAGCATCACCTATGTGCATACACAGGCATGGTAATAATTCATGAACAGAATAACACTGTAATATGAATCGAGATTGATCTGATAAAACAAGTAATCGGTATAACACAAATTAGTTCAGAAAAGCATTTTGTATAATATATAACCAATGCTCTGGTAAATTAAAGTACAACATTAAAAATAATATTATAGTGCACAAAAGTGAAAGTTGAATCAGTACTCTTAATGCTCCCCAGACACAACTTTTGGAAAATTGAGTAACCGTGCGAAGGTGATATTGTGTCAATCCCTACCTCCGCTATATGACGTGGTCCAAGATTGGAAAAACACTTCCCTTTTTTTATAGTACACACTGCACGGGCACTACATGCAGTGATGCAAAACAAAGAAATAATGAGCTAACCTACCTGATGAGCTGCTATTTCACAAGATGCCTTGTTACTTCCAGAGTAGGGAATACAAGATTAATCTGCCAGATAACTATTGGTAATATATTGTCCGGTCTATCTGAGGTATAGGTTTTATCTCAGTTCCAAGCTCCTGCTCAATCTGATAGCTACGCCCAGAAAAAACGTTTTGTCGTGACAGAAAAAGGGGCGATAGGAAAAAGCTATAGGAAATTAGCAATCTCACAAAAAGTTGCATACAAGTTAAACCGAACCTCATAGGTGATCAGATTCACAGCCAGGCCAAGGTGGCCAAATCTCCCAGATCTACCAACCTGCAAGTGAAAACTATTTTTTCAATGCAACTGTATACACAAAACAAGTGGGGGGTAATACACCAACATGCAAATTTTCCATAAAAAATCACCATGGTGAAAGCATAGCAGTATAACATGCTAGTAAGGATAGAACATTACACTCCTAAACTCCTTATATGCAGGATGGATTCATTTTCCATGTCTACTAAATTGAAAAGGTCTTCACCATCATCTTAGTAGAGGATTATTGCACAAACTATATGCATCGTTAAAATAGAACAACTAATAGTCTGAACACCAGACCCTGTGGAGATGGGTTTCAACGTTCTTGGGGAAATCAAAATTGATAACAACATTAACAACTTGGATATCTATTGCCCTTGTAAAAAGATCTGCAAAAGAGAACACATAAGATTACTACCAGGAGACCAAATGACCCATTAAGGTAGATAGAAAAATGTCAATAAACTAATAATTGTAATCACAATCAATGATTAATGAATGAAAATGTGAAGAGCGGTGATTCTTTAATGTTTTCCTAAAAGCTTGAATACTGTTGATTTATAAATGACATGCTATTACACAAGTGAGGCCAAACAGGGGTGGCCGCATGGGCCCAAGGGAACCCGCGTGGGGCCCATAGGGGCCTTGGCCGGCGGCCAAGCCTCCCCTTCTCTCCTCTCCTTTGTTTAGTCCTGCATGGCTTGGCTATTGAGTTTTGGGGTTCCCCTTCCCCTATATAAGAAGAGGCATATGGAGGAATTAAATCATTAGAAAATAAATAAAATCTTCCCAGTTTTGGGAATTGCTTCCAGCCGCCTCTTTCCCTCCTCTCTCCCTCCTCTCTCTCTCTCTCATGACCGCGACCCCATTGTCTTCCCGGTTTTATGTTATTTACTTTTAAGAAGTATTTAGACCTCTTTTCATAACTCAATCCACATTCACCATCCTTCACCACAGTACTTGCTATCAATTCACTCAAGACATGTGGCATACTGGGGGCGACAGAAACGTCCATAAAAGACACTTGTTGAAGCTCTTCGTTGGGATCAATATAAAAATTGAAGGAGTACTTTTACAAATTTATGTTTTGGTGAACATGTACTCTTGTAGGCATCAAATTACTACGTATAAAAACATCTATCTACCATGTTGTATTTTTTCAAGTTGAGGTTTGGAACACAATTTGAGAAATAAAAAAACAAATCTTTAATCTTTATCTAAGTAGTAGATAATCTAATTTGATATATGAATTCGGTCAATCACTACCATGGACACTAAATTAGTTAGTTTTGTTTCCCAATTTTTTTTTGAATTTATACACTCTAATTCCTTTAGAATGCATTTAAGTGTTTAAACATAAAAATTGAAGACCGATGACACGTTCTCATGTCTAATCTACAAGATGTCGTGCCAAACACAAGGTAACTCGAAACGATAGAAAATAATTTTTTAGGGGTGCCATAAAACATATTAGATCAAGACCATTTTAGAAAGTAGATAGAAAATAATATTTGTAAATGAGATTCAGCGATTAAAGCCGTACATTCTAAGGGAATGACTCCCTCCGTTCCACAATATAGCTTGCTAAAAAGGATTATATTGTGAAATAGAGATAGTATTAGAGATTTAGAGACGCTCCTCCCAATGTACAAATCCGCATAAAATAATCAAGGACAGTGCTAACACGCGGCGTCACACATACATGCTCCCGAGCGGCGGCTGTATTCATGGGGATTCTGATGCTCTGTTGGATTCACGGGGATACCTGCTCGGTTGGATACATGCTTCGGGGGGAGCGGCGGCTGTATTCCCGAGCTCCCGAACTACATCGCTAGTAATTGCCAGATTAACTAGGACATGGCTGATTAATAACTGCTAGATTAATTTTACCTAGTTGCCATATTTAATTATTACTAACTACCAGATTAATTAGGTTTAGCGGAAAATGTGAGACAAATAAAGCCCAGGTTCAATTGTTACTAGTAACTGCCAGATTAATTAGGTCCGAATTGCCAGATTAAATATAGCTTAGTTGCCCGGTTTAACAGTTAGTAATTTTTATACTTACTGTATTGGTACTAATTGCGAGATTACTAACTGTCAGCTACGTGTAGTTTTCCAGATTGATTAAACCTAATTGCCATATTAAATTGGTGCTAGCTGTCCGATTAATCAGGTACACCTCAAAATTTGCAGCCGTACTAAGAGAAATCCATCATCGTCCAGGAAATTTGGCCATATTAAGTTTACATGAAAAATCGAGAGTATTACCGTGAAAAATACTCGTATACATGTGAATCAGTCGCCCGGCCGGTCGGCTGCCGCGATCAAGATATGCGTATTGGTATGACTGCCGTCGCACAAAACGCCACGCACGCGACGCCTCGCGTTATATTTTCCCAACAATCAAACCACAGCCGGAACTTAGAATTAAGCCAAGGTCGGACTAGATAACACGTTAATTTGGGCTATACCTTTCAAATCGTCTAAACATTCATTTCACACTTAGTCGTAGGCCTCATGGGCCCGAGTCCATCCTGATCAAAGACAAGCCCGCCAGCATAAAAAAACATCTCAGCAACCGCCTAAAAACGATTTTGTCATTCTTACTGTGGGCCTGTGGCCTACGCGTGTGTCGTCTCCTTCGTCATCTTGTCTATATTCTAGGTTTATTTTCTACGTAGGCAAAAAATACCGGTGTCTAACGCCCTTTCCGGTTCTTTCTTAATGTTTATAAATTCATCCAAACTTTATTAAAATTCTACAAATTTGAGAAAACTACTTAAATGCTGGTAAATATTGTCCGGTAGTAATGTTTTTCTGTATTAACCAGAAACACCACTTTTCGACGAGATACCAGAAATACCGTCAAGAAAAAAACTGGCATAGTCTATCATCTTTGTTTAGTGCCTATTTGGGCTACCAATGATGTATCTATAATACTAGTAGAAGATCCCAGATATCGTGTGTTCCACTTAAACACCTTACATTTCAAATACAACTATATTGCTATACACATATTCAACAACGTTTCGACCCGCTCCGCGTCGCTCCCGCAGGCGACTAGAGCGGCGGGCCCCAAACCCTAGATCCCCCTCTCCCCTCCCACTCCCCCATCGCTGCCGCCGGGCAAATCCCGCTCGGTTCAGGCGGTGGGGGGCCTTCCTTTCCCCGGCGCATGGAGTTTCGGGTGGGGCGAAGCTTCTTCATGGCGGCGAGCGGCGGCGGGAGCGATCTCTCGCAATTGGAGGCGACGACGAGTACCTAGGGTGGCGGTGCAGCGCTGCGGTGACACGACGGCGTACACACGGCCCTATGGTAGAGGCTCTGCCTGGGGAGACGCGAGAGCACAACGGCGTCGGTCTGGAGGTGGTGAGGCACGTGCGAGCAGGATTTGGAGGCATCTCTACTGCGGCACAGAGGCAGGGGCTTTACGGGCCCTATCTGGGCCCGTCCGGGCTTCGACGGGCCTGGTGTGACCTTACTTCTGTGTCCGGTCTGTAACTGCTTATGGCGGTGGTGGTTGATCTCATCCGGGAAACCGTGGTGCTGCTGCCCTCCTCCTCCATGGATTAGAGTCTACGGGCTAGGATCCGGAGCTTTCCTAACCCCTCCACCTTGCCAGCCACATGGTGCGTATTCTCGCGTGCCATGGGTTCGAGTTCGTGGATGGCAGGGCGGCTGCCGAGGAAGGAGAGGCTGGATGGATGCTCTCAGCAAGCAACATCTCAGTGGTGGTGGCCAACCCTTAGGTCATTTAGATGGCGAGGGGCATGGCAGCAGGTGATCCTAGTGTCGGTGTAAGCGGCTCCCTGGTCAAGATCTGGAGGCCTCGTGCTGACAAGATGGCCTTTCCCCCGGGTTGGGTCGTCCCTTGGCATCTCTGATGGCATGAGGTGGATTTGAGTGAAAGCTCCGCGCTTTGGCGCTAGCAACAATGACGCCTGTGGGTGCCACTACTCTCTTGGGGCGTTGCTTTTTTATCCCCTCTATGAATGACCTCCGGGTGAAAAATCTAGCCCGGCGTGGGCTCGGCGACATGACACGTCGTTACCCTCTTGGGGGTGTCATCGGGAGCTTAGGTTCTATCTGGGTCTAGCTCGTGGAGCATGCTTTTTCGACTTCGACGTGTTCGATGGTCTAGGTTGTCCCGGTTGGGTGTGGCGTCTCCTGCTTTCTCTTTTGTTTATCTTTGTGGCCTTATAAAATGGATCTCCTTTCCACTTTGTATTTGTTTGGTCGTTTGGTTTTATTTACTAAGTGGGGCAAAAGCGTGTATTGTAAAAAAAAGTCTGGCGACCAGACCTCTCCTAATTAACATCCGCACGCAAAGTTTTTGGTTTAAAAAAGCCTCGTCTTGAGAGGATAAGAGTAGAGAGTACAACTCCTTTCGCAACACGGAGACACAAGAACCATGGAATCCTTGCGCTCAGTTCCTGTTATTCCTTCTGTACGTTTCCGGGAACAAGAGCGGGCTACAAACTCTTTACGATCGAAGAATCAAAAGATCTGCACATACGCTACACGCTAGTAAAATTTTAAACTGCACAGACACGGCACGATGATTTACATACAACACTGCGCAACGGATCAAACACTCACGACGGATCCCCGCCAGCCGAGCTAGTTGATCCCGAGGAACTCGCTCACGGACAGCAGGTCCGCGTCGAACTCCCAGCAGATGCCGCCGTCGCCGCCGAGCCCGTGAAACGAGTCCACGGCGCCGCCGCCGCACGGGCCGTCCACCTGCACGGACCCCTGGTGGCTCACGCCGTGCTGCGACCCGAAGGCCGTGTCCAGGGCGCCGCTCGGCGCCAGCAGCGTGGTGCCGTAGTCCATGTCGAGCCAGTCCGCGAACAAGACCTTGGGGAGCACGGGCGCGTGCGGGCGGATCAGGGCGCCCGTGAGGCAGCTCGAGTCGTCGGCCGAGGACGACGACTCCAGCGCCGGCGGCCCGGACGAGCCGGAGTTCGCCGGCCGGTTAACTGTCTCGGTGCTGCTGCGTTCTTGGCCGCCGTTCTCGCTGGGCGTCGGGCTCCGCGGCGCGTCCGAGCCGGCGGGCTTGGCTGCCGGTGACCGCGCGGCGCCCTCCACGCGCTTCTTCAGGTACGAGTTCCAGTAGTTCTTCACCTCGTTGTCGGTCCGGCCAGGCAGGTGCTGCGCTATCTGAGACCACCTGCGCCACGAAAAAAATAACCTCATTAATTTAGACCCTAAAGAAATTACGGCAGGATGAATTTTCTGTCAGCAGCATACTTAATGTGCATTTTAAATCATTTGTACTTGTCTTTCTGAATTGGCAAGTCCACTGCCTCGATCATTTCTCTTACTACTATTATGCTATAGTATGTAAGCCTGTTTGTACGGGCCACGAACTAATCATCTTATGATTCTTTATCTTGAGCAGTACTGATCTTGAGTTATTATTATGCTATAGTATGATTGCTGTGTCTTCATTGTTCGGATTGTCAAAGAACCTGTTTCATTATGATTGGTATCAAACAGTTGACTGTAGCACACGCGTGTTCATACATGATTAAATCGTTCGTTATCAGATTATAAGAACGGTATTGGCTACTCAATAAAAAAATCAAGGACGGTATCATGAATTTGACCTACGGAATGGGTAGGACGAAAATTAGCTTGCTTGCACCGACAGGCAACTGCAAACACTCTTTATTCAGAAATGGAAGCATTAGACACAAGTTTAGGTGTTCTTTTTTTGGGGGGGTCTAAAAAGAGGTGAACCGTGACGAAGCAAACTTTTGAGCAGGTTTTAATGAAAGCGAGGTGCTTGTTCACGATCACCAAAGGAGCACTCCAAAAAGAAACAATCGAGTGCCTCGATATGGAACGCCGGTGTCAGCATCAACTCCACCACGTAAAGGGGGTCTTCATGGCAGACATCAGCATTTCCTGCCCCTTTTTTTCACCAGCAAAAACTTTTTCTGAACCCAATTTGCCAGGCTGCTGACACTAGCAAAATGGACAAGCAGTAGTAGCAGGTAGCACGGAAAATCTACTACCATCTTTTCTTAAATTACCCAGTATCTAAAATCTAAATAGTAAATAAATTGTTGAGTGACGCCTGCTAATGAGGGGTGACGTTTTGGTGGTCAGCAATCTGCCCCCTGTCTGAAGGTTAGGTGGAAAAAGGTGAGGAGCCTGATGTGCGCTTACTTGTTGCCCAGCGTGGCGTGGAGGCGCATGACGGTGTCTTCCTCCTCCCCGGAGAACATGCCGTGCTTCAGCCCCGGCCTCAGGTAGTTGATCCAGCGCAGCCTGCAGCTCTTGCCGTTCCGCTGAAGCCCTGCAGCAATAATCCACGGGGAAATTTAGGCCCACAAGCCAAGGTACATTTGACAGGAAATTGTCGAGTTCGAACAAGAAAATTGACGAAGCTGCAGAGATTCCCATCCCCAGAAGGCAAGGTACATTCCAGAAACACGGGCGCAATCAGGGGGACATGGAAATGAACTTTCTTGTCGCGAGAACTGGAAGGCTCGCGGCAATGCAAGAAGACAAGGAAATCCTTCCAATTTCCCTCGGAAGATCTCCGGGGAACGGCGTTGCGAATGCGGCGGCGGCATGGAGGGGGGGTTCTTACCGGCCTTGACGGGGACGGTGCTCCAGCAGCTGTGGCCGAAGCGGATGATGTAGTCGCGGAGCTTCTGGTCCTCCTCCGGCGACCACAGCCCCTTGCGGTGCTGCGCCTTGGGCTTCTGGCACGACTTGCAACCCATGAGTCCGGACTCCGGAGGGAGGGAGGGAGGGAGAAGTCAGAAATGCCGCTCGACGACGTCGATGTGGAGTCGTGTAGGAACTCGGAATAGGAAGGGAAGAAAGAAGTGAAATTAAACTAGCTTTCCCTGGCCGAGAGGGGCTGCAGTTGCCGTGCTGCTGCACTGTGGTGTCGGTCTCAGCGTCTGCCGCGCGTAGGACTTTATATAGACCCAAATCTCGCAATGATGGGGCTGCGCTCTCGTCATTGCGGGACTAAACAAAGGTTAGTCTCTAATAATTGTTTATTTCATTATATCAGAAAGAACTCCGGGAGATTAGCATATCCACCGTTTTCCGCAATGCGGGTTTATTTCGCTCAAAAGGAGTGAAAGAAAATCTTGCTCTGAGATATCCAATTATCAGTTCTCCAAATTGCACCTTACTGATAAGTGATTGGATTCCATCCGCATAGCCGTTCCCGTGGAGTAGTGGAATGTAAACTATGGATAATTTTTACAGATCTATATTTTAAGGATATTTTGACATTCAATTTGCACCAAATATATATTTATACACTTAGGAAGGAGTTCCAATAGATTTTGGATTTATCAGCACACCCAGAGTTTGCACTTTGAACAATTTAAGACGAGAACATCGACATGAAGACGGTGCCTTTCAATAAGGTGGTGACACATGTGTGTCGCCGATGGGACCAACTGGTAAATGCCATATTAGTTTTCAACATGGACATCAAAGGGTGTTCTAGTCACTAACATGACTAGTGGATATTCCGAAAGCTATGCCACCTCCGCTCGGAACCACCGTGGCTTCTTCTGAAATAGCTGCAAATCACGCCATCGCTAGAACTCCTCGAGATCATGCACTATCCTAGACTGGATCCACTAATCTGGATGGACCACACACACATGCTCCTTGGAGGAACACACCGACGACGTGACTCCAGCTCGGGGAAGGTGCGATGCTAGACAATATACAGGAGTCGAGAGACATGTCCCACGCCAAATCATTGCCATTGTCCTCCCGAGTCATTGATGATCTCAGTGATCTGGAGCCACTACTCCCCAACTGTAGATAGTCTCCAACGGTATTTTGAGGTAACCATCATTGACAGTCTCCGAAGCAGTCATTGGAACATCATACACACCGTTCAAGGTTTTTGGAGGGTGGCTCCATGTCATGGTGTTCGTGTGTGCATCGAGGATTGTTTTGTGGATAATACATACGTCAAACAACGCAGAGAGGAAGACATGGGCATGAGGTGTAACTTGTGAGGAGGAAGAAATAAATACTTGATTGTTAGGTGCAGAGTGTTGGGATGCAACAATTCCAAACAAAACTTTTACCCTAACGTGGTTCAACCAAGATCTCCTGAGAGATAGGCCATGATTCTTACCACTAGACACACGGTTGCGAAATTGGTGTAGCGCGTTGATCACACCAAAATCACGTGGATACCAATTTGTTGGGTCTTCAAGCGCAAAGCGATGTAGAAAACATGTCTTCCCCGTAAGGGTGACTCAGGGTTTAACATCATACTCTGGAGGAAAGTAGTAGAATCCCTTTCCTCGTCCTTTTCTAGTAACATGCAAGACACGATTTGTTTGGCTCGTGTCTCCAACTCCACTGCATGGCTGTCAAGCACAAAATTTATATTAGAATTGAAAATAAAATAGCAACTAAGTAAACTAAACTATATTCAACGGTCAAAATATAAGTGCAATGTTAGTGGAAATGCTTAAAGCTACATGTAAACTATATCACCAATAATTCTAGGCAGAACATTCTTAAGAGCAATTAAGGATTTGATCAATTTTCATGAAGGGAGTGTAAGAGTAGAACTAACATCTAGAGAACCATATTTAGTTCACTTTCCTAAGAAAAATAAGTCCAAGCCTAATGAAGATGGGATCATAACTTTGAAAGATGATTACTTTGGAGTGGGTGTTTCATTTCTAAAACCAAAATGGGCACCTTTTGGATCAAGTTAATTGACCTTAACTAGGAAGTGTTTCATGGGAGGCAACCCATGTGGGATAAGAGTTTTTATTCGTGTTAGTGTTTGTTTTATTTTTTGTTTTTAATAAAGAGTGTTCAAAGATCCAGCAAAGAGAGGAGAAGAAAAGGTAGATCTCACTCCATTCTATTTTCTAACACGTGGTTAAAGGAATTACTGACTTGATGTTGTATCTTTTACAGTCATTTTTGAAGTCTCGTTGATGTGCAAAGGCGAGTGAGAAATCTATAAAGAAAAATCAAGTTTTGCAGATCACTGGACAGTTAACGAGCATCGGTATGGTCTGGTATGATCATACCACCCTCCCGTGCCACATCATGGCTCAAAAGATGAAGTTTTGCAATTTTTATCAAAGGGAAGAATGGAGTTAACGATCATCAGTACAGAGTGGTGCGACCGTACCGCCCGACCGCACCTTTTTTCAGAACAAAACTTCTAAACTCGGAATCTTTCCTAGGAAGTAAACTATATGAGATGAGATAGAGCTATGGCTCCCTCCGTCTCCACTTAGTGGAGAAGATCCCCATGTGGATTCCAAAGCCTCCTTCCGTGGAGTAGTATGTTCTTTGCATAGCTACTCTTTCCCATCATGGATTCTAATATGCATGACGCCAATCTTATCTTCCAAGGTTCTAGTAGTGCCAATATTCCATAGTGTTCTATTGGTTGTTATTCTTCCTTGATAGAGTTCTACTAGATCAGTGGACCGACCGATAAGAAGGAATAAATTTTACTTAGAGCAGTTGTTGGATTGTCTTTCGAGTCCTAGAGGTTGCTCCGTTGGGGTTTACTACTACGATTGATTCTATGAGTTTGCTTCGCTATTTATCTCCACGTGTCTGTGTGTTCTTCGCCTCCCCCTAGAATCCCCCATGAATCAGTGAAGATCGGGCCAATCCTAGAGGTGCCAACCATTATCAAATGGTATCAAGAGCATATGTTGCCACAGACTTGTCCCCCTTGTATTTCCACAATTTTTTTGTTGCCAGTTTCGAAATTTTTGCCAAAAAATAGACCATACTTCATTTTGGACC
Source organism: Avena sativa (assembly GCA_916181665.1). Lineage (NCBI taxonomy): Eukaryota > Viridiplantae > Streptophyta > Magnoliopsida > Poales > Poaceae > Avena > Avena sativa. The sequence goes on along the minus strand of OV702294.1, from coordinate 153,383,476 downwards.
GATCTAAGATTTGAGTGCATTTTGATATGTTTTGATCCATACATCCTCTACAAAACCTGTTGATCTTCCTTCCTTTGTGTTCTCATAGCCCAATTCTATCATTTCCCCCTTCCATTTGGAGTTTCCCTTTGATTTTTTCTACACAAATAGATTTTTTGACCATTTCGGTTGGCTTAAGCGCCACGCCCGGTCGCCATTGATGGCACGTCAGATCACTATAGAGCTTCGTTGGGAGTCTCCAAGAGGAAGGTGTGATGAGCACAGCAGCAAGTCTCCCCTCAGTAAGAAACCAAGGTTATCGAACCAGTAGGAGGAAGGAAACGACTCAAAGGTGTTGCTAGCAACTTGGAAACCTGGACAACACAAACTCAAGACTTTGCCCCCAATGAATAGTGAGGTTGTCAATCTCACCGGTTTGCTGAAAACAAAGGATTAACCATATGGTGTGGAAAGTAATAGTGGTTTGCAGAAAGGTAAACAGTAACAGTGGAAGATGTATCAATGATAAAGATTGGACCGGGATCCATAGTTCACTAGAGGTGTTCTCCTTAAGATAAACAAACTTGGCATGTTAGGTAAACAAATTACAACAGGGAAATTGATAGGACTAAGCAAGGCATAACAATGCAATACTAGACATTTATGATCCTATGAGATTCGATTGGGCAATACAACAAGATACATAGACCGCCATCCAACTACATCTATGACTAGTAATCCGCCTTCAGGTTATCATCCGACCCTCCTATGGTATTAAGTTGTAAGGGATAACTGCTTTAAGCAAAGTGTGTAAGGTAAACAATCTACTTGTTCCATGAATAAGAGACCCTTGTTTTCTCCCTAGTAGCAACAACACATCTACAACCTTGTAGATTTCTATCACTTACCTTAGATTAAATAGAGGCATGAACCCACTATCGAGCATAAATACCCCATCTTGGAGTCACTAGCATCTACTTGGCCAAGATAGCTACTAGAAACGGAGAGCATGCAAGATAAAAAACAACACATACATGATAGAATCAATAAGACAAAACCATTAATCAATCTGACATAGTAATCTCAATATCCATTGAATCCCTCCAAACACAACATGCATGATTAGAAATAGATGATCTTGATCATGACCGGAGCTCACAAGATATAAACATGTTAGCACAAAGGAGGAGATACAACCATCTAGCTACTACATGGACCCGTAGTCCAAGGTGGAACTACTCACGCTTCATACCGGAGGCTGGCATGATGAAGGAGAAGGCCCCCGGGATGATCTCCCCTCCGACAGGGTGCCGGGAAGAGCTTTAGATCCCCCAATCTAGGGACGATGGTGGCGACGGCTACTGACTGTTTCGTGGAAGATTGATCGAGTACTTAGGGTTTCGGTATCAGGGGCTCTTTATAGGCGAAGAGGCGAGGCATGAGGGCAACCAGGGCGGCCGCACCCCCCCAGGCGCATGCCCCACCTAGGCCGCGCGGCCAGGGGGTGTGCCCCCTGGTGGCTCCCCTCCGTCTCGTACACTAGCTTCGTGTTCCCCAAAGTAAAATATTGACTTTGACTTTTATCCCGTCCAATTCCGAGAATATTGATTTTCTGCCTTTTCTGGAACCAAAAACAAAATAAAATAGACAACTGGCACCGTGTCATCTTGTTAATAGGTTAGTCTAGAAAAACATATAAAAACACCTCAAAGTGTAGACAAAGCAAAGCAAAGTAGATATTAAACAAGCATGGAACATAAAAAATTATAGATACGTTTCCGACGTATCAAGCATCCCCAAGCTTAACTCCTGCTCGTCCTCGAGTAGGTAAGTGATAAAAAGAATAATATTTGAGGTGACATGCACCATCAAAATCAAGATCAAACCATTTACAAGCATTGGAAGCTGGGATCAAAGAACTCTAAACATGAGCATGAAAGATGGAGTTCTAGTAGTAAGACAAAGTAACTATGCATGCAACATGAAAGGTTACAAACAAAGGTCATGAATAACATGCATTGAAAAGACGTTTGTTTGTTTCACATATAGAAAACATAGCATAGTGACATTCAGCTTGTCCCTCATGGAGTAGCAAATAGATGCATATGACACCTTCAAAGTTCATAAGAGTGACTAGATACAAATAGCATAAGAACAAGCAATATCAATAATATGCATCAATCAATAAGTTTTGGGACAATGCACATAGAACTAACAATGGCAACTATGCACTCTTAACTGGTGCCTAAGGATACAAGGTGGAGACTTAATATAATGGTGTAAGAAAGACCCTTCTCAAAAGGGAAGCAGGGATTTCAAGTCTCAAAAAGAGCTTCCCAAAATTATGGTACTTGTTAGCTTTCAACCATCATTGCTCCTAACATAAGCATCTTGAAGTGATTAAGGTTAAAGTGAACAAACTATGGAGTATATGCTTGACAAAGTATAAGTTGGCAATCTCATGTCCCTTGAATACGAGGGCCGCTCCTCATGCTACTCAACTTTAGTCACCTGTAAGTTCTTGTCATAGTAAGTACATGTGTATCATAGAGAACCTCCAACGGGGTACCCCTTGCACATGCTACATGAGCTATCTTATAATCAAAATGACAAGACAAGCAGACAATGAGCATCTGAGCAATCTTCTTATTTACCATGGGAAAGTGGTGCTTTTTTCTCTCTTTCCTCTTTTCTCATATTTTTTTTATTTTTTCAATCTCTTTTTTATTTTTTTATAAGAAGAAAGCTTCATAGATTGCTCACTATGGTGATGCTGCAAGTTTCCACCATGATTAGGCATGGCTTAGGCTAGGGGCCCAGGTATTTCTCTAACACACATACATAACTCTATGGACTTACAAGCTCCCCTTTTATTTCACACCGACGACATCTATAGACAAAAGATCATGATATCAACTGTATACAATGTACAAGTGCAATGTTGAAAGCGTTCCCCATGACAACACAGTTCTGCTAATTCCAACGTATAAGTGCAAGCATATACAACATAGATGACACAATGGTTCAAGTTTATTAGGGGCAAGAAAAATAAAGTGTGCCATCAAGTTTGTGAGAGCTTTAATCACTAATTTTTCACATAACAAAAAGACTTTTTAACTGGAAGGTAGATGAAAACAAGAATATACTTGGAATGATGTAACACACCATGCATATGAATTTATAGTGGACACTTTGGAATAACTTGGTTTCTTGGGAGTTGGATGCATGAGTAGAGCTTACTCATACAAGTGGAGGCTAGCAAAAGACTCGGAGCGACCAACTAAGAGAGCAATAATGGCTATAATCATGCAGAGCGACAAAACATTACTAATCAAAGCATAAAGTGATACTACAAGTCAAGTACTAAATGATCATATAGGCTATGGTGACTTGTTCATAGTCATAACATGGTTTGAGCATGTGCCAAGTCAACCCAAACAAAGCATCAAAGGAGAATACCACAATACTATGCTTTTGTATGCTAAAAAAATGCATGATTCCTTCAAGGCACATTAAGCAATCTCAATTGTTTGGAACAAGTCGTGCTACAACAATAATCACTAAGCGTAAGGTCAAAACAACATCTAGCATGACATGCTGAAGTCTAAGTCACAGTCAAAGCAAGCTCCTCTTGCACTATTCAAGCAAGAACTTTCTACTCCTCTCCAACACCAATCAACTTATTTGCAACAACACAACAAGAATGGGGGTCCAAACTACTTTATTCAATCAAACTAAAATGAAAACTAAGACGCTCCAATAACAACACAACTTGTGCATGAAACAATAAAAACGAAGTGTCTAGAAAGACCTGAGATTTTTATTGATGAAGAGCCTTGGGCATCCCCAAGCTTTGACGCTTGTACCACTTGAATATTTCTTGGGGTGACATGGGATGGCATCCCCAAGACTGAGATTTTGTCCATTCTTCATCTCATTACATCATTCTTTCTCTACATCTGAAAATTTTCCTTCATACAAAAACTTCACACAATCTTCATTAGCAACATTATTGTATTCAAAAGATAATAGACCTTTGGGTTTTTAGTTTGGAACAGCAAAACTTTCACTAAAAACACAAGATACTATAGCAATTCCCTCAAAAAGCTCAATTTCCCAAAAAGAACCAAAAAAATAAATCAATAAGAAGCAAATGCAAATAATGGCAGAAATCTATCAAAACAGACCAGCAGGTAGAAAACTGAGTTTTTTCGAAGACCTTCTGTTGCTTAAATAAAAAAGTGTTGATCTAACGAAAGTTATCTAACATACTGAGGGATTTATTCAGAAAATATAAACTCAATCCGACTTACAGAGATTTTACACGATTTTTTACGGTGGAGCACAAAAATCTATTTTGGGACAGCAACTCCCCAAATCTTACTTCCCTCTCATTAGAGGTTATTCTTGGCACAAAAAGCAAATAAAAAGGATAAGGAGAGGTCAATACAGAGGTAATAACTTCCAAGACTCAAGAAAACTTTTGGGTTATCTACCAATAATTACTGTTCTTTAACGCCTTTAAGTTAGGCACAAGAAGTAAGAATCAAGTATTTTCAAATGAAGAAGCATTAAGATCAATACTCGAAATCTCTTCAACTAGGAAAGGTATCTCATCCAAATGAGTACTAGAGGATCCTTTCTCATCTTTCTTACGTTCACTACTTTCATCAAAAGGGTTTTTAGGAATAATCCAATCAAAATTCTTTTCTAAGGCATCATGCATTCCTACAAGTTTAAAAGGTATGAGTATCTTAATTTCCACTCTGGGTTTGGTTTTATCTGAAGTACCCATAACATCTACACATGAGCCTAGCATATTAAAACGTTCAAAGACTTTTTTGGCTTCCTTATCAACATCATTGAACTCTTTTAGCAAATTTCTAGGATAAATTCTCTCTTTTTAGCATACTCTTCTTCTTTTAGTTTAAGAAACAAAATTTGCATCATGGGGTTAAGGTTAACAAACCTAGCCTCCAACATATGAACTAAAGAAGCTACAAAAATTTCATAATTAGGAGCAAATTCTGCTAAGGATCTATCCTCATGTTTTCTAACATGATTAAAGAATTCTTCAATATTTTGTTTCCAAATTATAGAGCCACTACCCATTGAAAGGTCTTTCAGGGTGAACTTGGGGATCAACATGGTGAGCTAGAGCAAGGTAACAACTAGAGTAGGAACTAATATTTTGGGGTTTTTTATAAGAGAAAGCAAACCAAACGAAACTAATTTTTTTGTTATTTTTGATAAAAAGAGGCAAACAAAACCAAGCAAAAGAAACTAAGAAAAACAAAAAAAAGTAAAGAGAAAGGTTGTGAAGGACTCCCCTTGTGAAGCCGTCCTTAACCTCCCCGGCAACGGCGACAGAAAATATTTGATGGCGTGTTGTTGACGTGGGAGCTTCTTCTTCTTTAATTCCCCGGCAACGGCAACAAAGGATTAATCGTATGGTGTGAAAGATAATAGTGGTTTGCAGAAAGGTAAATAGTAATAGTGGAAGATGTATCAATGGTAAATATTGGACCGGGGTCCATAGTTCACTAGAGGTGTTCTCCTTAAGATAAACAAACATGGCATGCTGGGTAAATAAATTACAGTAGGGCAATTGACATGACTGAGCAAGGCATAACAATGCAATACTAGACATTCATGATCCTATGAGATTCGATTGGGCAATACAACAAGATACATAGACCATCATCCAACTGCATCTATGACTAGTAATCCACCTTCAGGTTATCATCAGAACCCCCTACGGTATTAAGTTGCAAGCAACGGACAACTGCTTTAAGCAAAGTGTGTAAGGTAAACAATCTACTTGTTCCATGAACAAGAGACCGTTGTTTTCTCCCTAGTAGCAACAACACATATACAACCTTAGATATTTCTTTCACTTCTCTTAGATTAAATAGAGGCATGAACCCACTATCGATCATAAATACACCCTCTTGGAGTCACTAGCATCTACTTGGCCAAGATAGCTACTAGAAACGGAGAGCATGCAAGATCACAAACAACACAGACATGATAGAATCAATAAGACAAAACCATTAATCAATCTGATATAGTAATCTCAATATCCATCGGATCCCCGCAAATACAACATGCATGATTAGAAATAGATGATCTTGATCATGAACGAAGCTCACAAGATCTAAACATGGTAGCACAAAGGAGGAGATACAACCATCTAGCTACTACACGGACCCATAGTCCAAGGTTGAACTACTCAGGCTTCATACTGAAGGCTGGCATGATAAAGGAGAAGGACTCCGGGATGATCTCCCCTCCGACAAGGTGCCGGGAAGAGCTTCAGATCCCCCGATCTAGGGACGATGGTGGCGGCGGCTACAGACTGTTTTGTAGAAGATTGATCGGGTACTTAGGGTTTCGGTATCAGGGCTATTTATAGGCGAAGTGCGAGGCAGTGGGGCAGACAAGTCGGCCGCACCCCTAGGCGCGGGCCCACCTAGGTTGCGCGGCCAGGGGGTGTGGCCCCCTGGTGGCTCCCATCCGTCTCGTACTCTGTCTTCGTGTTCCCCACGGTAAAATATTGACTTTGGCTTTTGTCCCGTCCATCCGTCTTCATAATTAGGAGCAAGTTCTGCTAAGGATCTGTCCTCATGTTTTCTAACATGATTAAAGAATTCTTCAATATTTTCTTTCCCAATTATAGAGTCACTACCTATTGAAAAGTCTTTCAGGGTGAACTTGGGGATCAACATGGTGAGCTAGAGCAAGGTAACAACTAGAGTAGGAACTAATATTTTTGGGTTTTTGATAAGAGAAAGCAAACCAAACGAAACTAATTTTTTTGTTATTTTGATAAAAACAGGCAAACAAAACCATGCAAAAGAAACTAAGAAAAACAAAAAAAGTAAAGAGAAAGGTTGTGAAGGACTCCCCTTATGAAGCCGTCCTTAACCTCCCCGGCAACAGCGACAGAAAATCTTTAATGGCGTGTTGTTGACGTGGGAGCTTCTTCTTCTTTAATTCTCCGGCAACGGCGCCAGAAAATCTTGATGGCAGCTCAGATCACTGTAGAGATTCGTTGCGAGTCCCCAAGAGGAAGGTGTGCTGAGAACAGCAACAAGTCTTACCTCAGTAAGAAACCAAGGTTATCGAACCAGTAGGAGGAAGAAAACGACTCAAAGGTGTTGCTAGCAACTTGGAAACCTGCACAACACAAACTCAAGACTTTGCCCCAACGAACAGTGAGGTTGTCAATCTCACCGGTTTGCTGAAAACAAAGGATTAATCGTATGGTGTGAAAGGTAATAGTGGTTTGCAGAAAGGTAAACAGTAATAGTGGAAGATGTATCAATGATAAATATTGGACCGGGGTCCATAGTTTAGTAGAGGTGTTCTCCTTAAGATAAACAAACATGGCATGCTGGATAAACAAATTACAGCAGGGAAATTGACATGACTGAGCAAGGCATAACAATACAATACTAGACATTCATGATCCTATGAGATTTGATTGGGCAATACAACAATATACATAGACCACCATCCAACTGCATCTATGACCAGTAATCCACCTTCAGGTTATCATCATAACCCCCTACGGTATTAAGTTGCAAGCAACGGATAATTGCTTTAAGCAAAGTGTGTAAGGTAAACAATCTACTTGTTCCATGAACAAGAGACCGTTGTTTTCTCCCTAGTATCAACAACAGATTTACAAACTTAGAGATTTCTGTAACTTCCCTTAGATTAAATAGAGGCATGAACCCACTATCGATCATAAATACACCCTCTTGGAGTCACTAGCATCTACTTGGCCAAGATAGCTACTAGAAACGGAGAGCATGCAAGATCAGAAACAACACAGACATGATAGAATCAATAAGACAAAACCATTAATCAATCTGATATAGTAATCTCAATATCCATCGGATCCCCGCAAATACAACATGCATGATTAGAAATAGATGATCTTGATCATGAACGGAGATCACAAGATCTAAACATGGTATCACAAAGGAGGAGATACAACCATCTAGCTACTACATGGACCCATAGTCCAAGGTTGAACTACTCAGGCTTCATATTGGAGGCTGGCATGATAAAGGAGAAGGACTCCGGGATGATCTCCCCTCTGGCAGGATGCCTGGAAGAGCTTCAGATCCCACCGATCTAGGGACGATGGTGGCGGAGGCTACAGTCTGTTTTGTGGAAGATTGATCGGGTACTTAGGGTTTCGGTATCGGGGCTCTTTATAGGCGAAGTGCGAGGCAGGGGCAGACAGGGCGGCCGCACCCTCCAAGCGTGGCCCACCTAGGCCGCGCAGCCAGGGGGTGTGGCCCCCCGGTGGTTTCCATCGGTCTCGTACTCTGGCTTCGTGTTCTCCACGGTAAAATATTTACTTTGGCTTTTGTCCCGTCTAATTCCGAGAATATTGATTTTCTGCCTTTTCTAGAACCGAAAACAGAAGAAAACAGGCAACTGGCACTGTGGCATCTTGTTAATAGGTTAGTCTAGAAAAACATATAAAAACACCTCAAAGTATAGACAAAGCAAAGAAAAGTATATACTAAACAAGCATGGAACATAAAAAATTATAGATACATTTCTGACGTATCAGCCACCGAACAGTTCGGCGCTAGCTCCAGCACCGACAACTTAAAATCGGACCAATCAGGCCGGGTCAGGCGCAGCTTGGTGCTAGCTCTAGCAGCTTCAGTGGCTGCAAGATTTTGGCCATAACTTTTGCATATGGATTTGGATTTTGGTATTTTTAGCTCCTTTCAAAGAGGAGAAGGAGCTTATATCATCATAAGTTTGTAATGCTATATTATTCAACCAAAATTCCGTGAGAGAGGACGTAACAAACAAATAAAGGGTAAATTTTGTGATGAAAGGTATAAACATCCCACATCTTTTCCCCAATTGCATTTCTTTGTGAACCACATTATCTTTGCAAACTACAATTATTTATGGAGACTAGTTCCTTCCATAATTTCTTGGACTTTGCATATTTGAGACCTTGTAGAATTCTGAGCAATCATTGGTCATCTTATATATTTGTTGGCACAAGGAAGAGGTAAAATAAAAAGAAAGAAAAATAGTGACAAAAAAGGAGATAGAAAAAGAAAAAGAAAACTGAAACAAGTGGCTCATAGAATAGCAAGCACAAGCTCAATGAAAAATTTGTATGTGTGGTACTCTTTTGTGTAAATCTTGTATCCCAGCTCTTATATGAAATCAAACTAGCATTTCTCCTTAAACTTGTGTGACATGAGCTTATATGCTTTACTAGGTCATCATTTGGTTCTTAGCTCACTTTTTCCATTGCACAAGTCTCATTTATCCCACGCATGTGTTTTCTTGAAACAATTCCTATCTTTTGATATTGACTTGCTTTGGCTTTGTGGTCATCGTGGTTCTTCACTTGCCATTAAAATATCTTGATTTCCGGTTGTTCAATTTGGTTGCCACTTTTCAAACAATCCACCCAACGAAATGTGTGTGTTGAGATTTCCTTTTGGTTCTTGAAACTCTTGACACTTGGGTCTAGTTGTGTATCGTTTCATCTTGGCTTGTACACTAGTTCCAATACTAATTTACAAGTGAGGTAACGACGTAGGTTTTTTGTTCCTCTCTTATACACCACACACATATCTTTTGGCATTGTGCTAACATGTATTTGGAAAGTGGAGCAACCGAGGACAAGTGGGAACTATCAACAACATCGTCGACACCATGGAAGCGAACTTCTACCATCTTATGCGGCAATTCATCTTAGTAATAAGCATTGATGTCTTCGATGGGATCAAACTTATGTCCCACTTCTAAGTCATTTGAACAATTATAGTTCAAATGTTTTGGTAAAAAATTGAACTACAGATCTTTGTATAACTAGTAAGTGAGATATAAATTGGATCTTCACTTGCATCCCTTGGCATCATTGAGATGTGCCACGTTAGCTAGTCGTCAAATATAAGAGCTGATTCGAAATGAAATGTGTTGTTTTCTACATAAATGGCTGCAGCAAAACGAATTTTATTCTTGAAATAAAACTATATACTATGCCGTACGTAATTCTGGACCAGTGGAAAGAAATGCTCTGCCGCCAGGTAGACATGCAATTGCCCGTTGACACGGATGCTGTCCACATGCCCGTCGGTGCTCAGGTAGTCAGTCATGCAGCTGCTCCTCTCGCCTTGGAATGCTGCCGCCACTGTACACATTAGTGTCCTCACCAAGGGCACGTTCAAACATGTAACAATTGCTGATTGATTAGTTCATTACCTACTCGTTCGTGTCCACACATCCGAAAAATGGGATGATATTTCTGGAGCAAATATTGAAGAAGTTTATGTGTGATGGCTTGAGAGAAGAGGGGTTCGTACATTCGACTTAATTAATTTGCTGCCAAAAGTCTAGAGTTGAAATAAAGAATTTTGAATAATAGGTCTATAGTCAGCTCTTCACTGTAGTATTAGTACCAGAACAGGACACATCATATTGAACTATTCTTTACTTGTATTTTACGGGATAGAATGTTTTAAAGTACGGACACCTAGCTACTCTACAGACCTAGCTATGGCAATTGTTTTGTGAAGCTTGACATTTCAAATAGTTCACATTTTTACAAACAGTGACCTATAAAACTAGTTGGAGATCAAATTACCACTTCGCACTTTGCAGGACTACCCACGAAAATGTTTATGCATTTTAGCGGAAAGAATCTTCTTCCGAGTTCCAACATTATCTAAATTAAGAAGCAATATACGTACACATGTCTTCCATTGACACGTACAAATATAAAATGCATAGAAAATATAATGCACAACCAATAAGCTAGCTGAAGATATATGATATAGTACAACACGGCATCGATCGATATTGTTCCGACCATAAGACGCGGTACGTTATTCCATTTTAATTCTTGTTAATGTGTTCGGGTAGGGGCCGGGCATATAAATTGATCTAGGACTATACATATATTAGGTCATCATCTAGAACTGCTCCCAAGACTTGTTGACGCCACACGAGGAGAGTCAAAAGTCAAAAACCCCTCAGCTGGAGCACACGGGGTTCCGAGGGATCGTCCAAAACTTGGCGTGTCTGAAAAGGACTAACGATGGAGAGCATAATCTGTGACCTTACATAGCTCGTCAGCTCCAAGTAACAACAGCGCAAACGACAAAACCGATCCATCGTGTATAACTACTAGTACTCCAGTGTTGCACGAGGAGAGCGTGGATGTTTGTGGTGATAATTAAAAGGGGCCGCGTAGAGTAGCCCTCCCCGGCCGGCCGAACGACAGGCACCACCATCACATATTCTTCCGTTGTTCCACACGCTGCCCTGTCCCATGCCGTGGTCTGGCCACACGGATCGATCGCCATGGGTTTTCAACGCTGCCACGCTGGCCAGCTCCGTTTACTTTGAAGCTTCGAGATATGCCTTTCTTTTTTCGCCATTGGGTTGTGATGATGATGATGATGAGGTATACATTTGTTTAAGGGGTTCGAGCAACATTAGGCTGTGAGGTATACGCGCGATGCGATGCTCCTTTGTTTATGGGGTTCGAGCAAAGCGTTGTTACACGCGTGTGCCGCAAAAGCATGGGAATGATCCTGCTGGGGGGTCTTCGGCTGTAGATGGAGGCCGCGTCGGCGTCGCGCCGACGACTGGCGCGCGCGGAAGCGGGGTCAAATGGCGGGCGGATCGGCATCATCCGTGGCCGGTGGCCTCAGCTTCCGGGGCTGGCGCCCTCCGTGCGCGCCCCGGCGTGATATATCTTGTTAATTCCTCGAGTTCCTTGCCTGGCATAGTACTGCTACCTCCCCTGTTATGGGAACTGCACCGTGATGTAACCGTGCGTGCGTGACACAGCAGCGTGAACGGACGGTCCAACTCATGGAAAATGAGACGATTTGTTTTCTTCGATCGGCCGGGGACAGAGCGTTATATGCATGTGCTGTGCGTGTACACCGAGATGTGGCGTTGTTACTGTGGTAGTACTAGTACCAGCTGAGAACAGTGAATGCTACGCCCATGCACGCGCGTCGTCGTCCTTCGGGAATAGCCCGTGCATGGCGAGCGGGCGATGCGTCGTGGTCATGCATGGAGATGCATATGGGTCCCGGGCGTGCATTTTGTTACCTTCCCTTGACGTGACCCCGGCTAAATTTTTTGCTAGTCAAAATCGTTTTCAGCTTCTGTCGTTCATCTTCTTCATCTCTGCTCTATTGTGAATTTGTGACTACCGTCTGACCGTGACGGATTAATGTCCACCGAAGGTGACATATATACATGATACATGCACGGAACAACGACAAGGGCGGCCTTTCTACTGGTGGTAGACGAGTATACGTAGCAAAAATAACAATAATTGCGTAGACTTTGATGCAGTCAAGCAAATGAAAAAAGAAAAGAAAATGAAGAGACGAACCGCGCACTCGTTACCAATGAGAAAATAATTAAGCTGGCGCGGGGAATTCCCTGCAAACAACAACTTTTGAATGAACCCACTTGGTTTGGCGATATATATAGTTAACTCCAATTTGCTCACGGTTCCATGCTGGAAGTATATATATACTCGTGACTTTGTACTCTATGGAATTATGCAGTGTACATGTGGCAGGTGGCGAATTACATAATACTCCAACTAGCACGTACGTAGTCAATTCCAAGTATTTCCTTGGATTTATATATAAACGTTCTGTTAATTTGTTTCACATCCACTACTGTGTACAAAGATGCCACGGGAAACCTCGGCGGCGCTTGATGACGCGTACGTACGTTGTTGCTTCTTCTTTTCGGTGCAGGCATTGGTAGGCTTCTGCCATCTCTGATACTGCCCTGTTATAGTATACGTATATATTAGGGATAGACTAGGTTACTTCTAGGTTACTTGTCTTGTATTTCAAATAGGTTACTTGTCTTCTACTTCAAGTCAGTCCCTATACGTCTATATATACTCGTCCGAGAGGCTCAATAATACATCCAACATATTCCGCAATCTCTCTCTCTCCCTTTACCCATGAACATGGTATCAGAGCGGCACGGTCCTTGATCTAGCCGCCGCCTCCGATTCCGCCGCGCCGCCCCCGGGGAGGTCGATCTCCATGATCTCCGTCGGGGGCCGCGCAACCCGTACGCAGGGTTCGTTCGCCGATCCGTGATCGGCTGCCCTGCAAGTCTTTTTTTCCGATCTGTTGATCGGTTTTCTTTTTTGGTTTACCGATCTTAGATCGAATTGCGTCGCCCATCGCCGTTGTCATCGCCGCGCCTCTACTCCGACCATCGGCATCGATGATCTACACCGCGCCCGTGCGCCTGTCACCTGCGCCGCTGTGCCTTCCTCGGTAGGCCGTCGCGGCCTCATGACAGGCTGCCGCGCACCACGGCCGGCTGCTGCGGCTTCCTCGAAAGGCTGCCGCGGCCGACCCCCCCTCGGATTGTCTTCGCCGTCATCACCCGGGATTGCACCGACAACAACGCCGCAGATTCCGATCTACCGTCGTCACGGACTTGGCGCGTACAGCGCCGCCGTCGGTCTGATCAACCGATCTGGCGCTCGTCTCCGCCGAGTACGTCCCCGAGCACGCACCTACCACCGATCGAGCATCGGGCTGCCGCTGCGTCGCCCCTTCGGGCCGTAGCGTCGCCGCCTTTGGTACCTGCCGCCGGCTACCAACGCGCCTTCTCAGGCGTGTCCGTCGCTGGTGGTTCTCACGCCGCTGCACCGACTCGCGCCCTGCAACTACGCCGCCCCATCGGGCAGTAGCGTCGTTGCACGCGGTCATCGCCGTCACCCCGCAAGGACGTCGCAGGCTTCCACCGCGCCACCTCCCTCGGTGCGGGTCGCCGCCGTTCGTGCATGGTCTTCGTCACGTCATTGGGTTCTTCCTCGCCTACTTGGAGCACCGCCGCCGCATCTCCACGGGTAGCCTGCATGGCCACTCCTAGCTGTCGTAGGTCCTGCCGACTGCCCCTCCGTCTAGGCATCCAGTATGACCCCTCTTGGTCGTCGCTGGTTCACCGTATTCTACGTCTTCGTCCAGCACGACTTCGTCGCCATCGTCCTCGCCTCGTCCTCGACCACACCTACTTGTCTACTCCGACAACCGCGGCCTGCATCGGCACTTCGCCGATCTGCGCAACGCAACCGTCGTAGAGTCCTCCTCTGCTAGTCTCCTCTCTGACATGGTGTGAAGCTGTTTCTACTGGTCCCGTTCTTCGCATGCCCGATACTGGCAACACCGGTGCGTGCCTTCGTCCCCGACGCGTTCCTGAGTCTGGCAAGCTCGGTTGTAGCGCCTCGTCTTCATCGGCTTCGACAAGGTCATCATCGGCATGGCCACTCCTAGCTGTCGTAGGTCCTGCCGACTGCCCCTCCGTCTAGGCATCCAGTATGACCCCTCTTGGTCGTCGCTGGTTCACCGTATTCTACGTCTTCGTCCAGCACGACTTCGTCGCCATCGTCCTCGCCTCGTCCTCGACCACACCTACTTGTCTACTCCGACAACCGCGGCCTGCATCGGCACTTCGCCGATCTGCGCAACGCAACCGTCGTAGAGTCCTCCTCTGCTAGTCTCCTCTCTGACATGGTGTGAAGCTGTTTCTACTGGTCCCGTTCTTCGCATGCCCGATACTGGCAACACCGGTGCGTGCCTTCGTCCCCGACGCGTTCCTGAGTCTGGCAAGCTCGGTTGTAGCGCCTCGTCTTCATCGGCTTCGACAAGGTCATCATCGGCATCGACTACCTCCTCTACGTCTGCCTCGACTGCGTCACACCGAATTCGTCTTCGCATACTCGGTTTTGGCACAACCAGAGTATGCCTTCGTTCTCGACGTGCGCCTGGTTCTGGCAAAGCCATGGACGCACCTCGTCCTCGACGGCTCAGACTGCATCGGCTTCGGCATCGCTCTCTCCGTCGACTGCCCTGACGCGTCTCCGTCCTTCTACTGGCTGCACTATGCGCACGCGGCTTAATATGCGGCTACCTCGACACCGGCAACCCCGACCACGACATCGACCACGGCGACCCCTCGCGCGGCTACCTCGTCCAAGGTTGCAGCACCCACCGCTCTCGGCTCACTCGACACCGGCACAAGGGCTACCACCTCTCCTGAGCTCCCCGCCAGCATCCTCTACGGTCCAAGCTTCTGCGACGTGACACCGTCTACAACGTTCCCGCTACCACTGCGGGGGGATGTCAGCGCACTGGTCTACTTCGGCTCTCCAGTCTGACTGTTCGCGACGTTCCAGTTGTTCACGATGCTACCGCTACGATTGCGGGGGGATGTTAGAGTATACGTATATGTTAGGGATAGACTAGGTTATTTGTCTTGTACTTCAAGTAGGTTACTTGTCTTGTACTCCAAGTCGGTCCCTGTACGCCTATATATACTTGCCCGAGAGGCTCAATAATACATCCAACATATTCCGCAATCTCTCTCTCCCTTTACCCATCAACACTTCCCCATGCGCCCTGGGTGCCCGGGTCGCGTGACGTCACCAAGGCCACTGAGATACCAGGTTTCTAAAAACATGGGACAACGGGTGGCGGTGAGCACATAAGAGCAAGTTCAATAGTACAGCCGATTACTGACTATAAGTCATTGCTATGTCATCTATAGTCAACATTATAGCCAATATGTATAATAACTAGTTACAAAAAAATGCTACTTTATTAACATATGGCCCACCTTTCAATCTTTTAAAGTGCCTAGGAGCACGTGCAAGAGCTGGCTCTTGCATGAGAGCCCGTTTCCTTTATCTCTCTTATTCTCTCTCGGCCAACTCAGCACAAATATAGTATTTTAAGTCTTATAGTCAGCTGACTCACTCTTATTATACTTGCTCTAATGGATGTGCCGAATACGGTTCTTGCCAACACGTTTGGCGCAAACATGATTATATTTACTTAGCAATCTCCATGCATGTGACCATGTCAAAGTCGTGTGTCGAGGCTGTAATCCTGGCAATCGGTGTTTTGCAGCAATGATTCTCAACAAGTGTGGCGGCATCGCATGATTGAGTTCGTTTTTGGTAGCACACGAGCCAAGTCTGAATTTTTTAGGATGAAAACCTTGAACCTGCCTGTAACATCCCAAAAATATTAAACATGAATCATCAAATGCTAATCATCAAAATTAGGATTAACAAAAACTTTCCTATCTAAAAATATGAGAGCATTCATATGTATTATTTAAAATTAGGATTCTTTTGAATTGCCATGATTCTGTGTTTCTTTGCTTGTAAAATGATTCTTAGGTAAAATAAACATTATCTAAATCATTCCCAAACTTTTCCCAAAGACAAACAACTCAAAATAAACAAATGAAGTGAATGATCACTTTGGCCAAATTAACTATCATGCCTAATTTGGCTATTCCAAGCACTCAAAACCTAACAGAAACATTTATGAATCTTTGCACCCCTTGTTAGTACTCATAATGAGGTACCAAGGCCCACTTTGTGATCTTCCAAAAACATTCAAATGCTAAGTTTAAATGACAGTTTAAAATTGAATCTATCTCATATGGGAAGATCTCACTATTTCAAAAACCACTCAAACAAGCTCAATTTTCAAAACCCAAGCACCCACAGAGTCTCCAGCACATGGCTAGCACACCCACCAAAAATCTTTTCAAAATTCAAAAGAAAGTTTCTTGCGGCCATTTCATCAAACACTTGGGAGTCAAATTTAAACCAAATCAAATTCACTGTTTTTAATAGTGTTTTGGCCTAACTTGTTCCCTCTCTAGCTCACAGCAACCATTTAGTAGATCATCTAGCCTAATTGGAAACCCCTAGCCTCACTGTAAGCTGGCCATTGTCATCAATGGTGAGCAAGCCGAGCACACCTCGCCGGCCAACTTGGTCGCCGCCGCAGCAGACCACCTTCCCCTCTCTCGCCATGTCTAGGAGCTAGCCAGCACTTCACCGCCACCCACTGTCCCCTCCCCGAGCCAAGGCAAGCCGTGGACCACCGAGCATGCCCCACGCCCAGTGCCACTGCGACATGCCGAGCACGCCCCAGAGCGCCACACCCGGCACGCGCGCACACGCCGCCCCTCGACCGCAGCCCGTGCCCACCGCTTCGCCATGACCCCAGGAACACGCCAGACATCCCCGTTCGCCGCCCAATGCCTCACAGCCGCAGCTCACCGTCGAAGACGCCGCCTCAGCCGCTCAGAGCGCCAGCCTCGCTCGACCGTTCACCACCGCCCCTAAGCTTGCATTTAAGTTCTAGAGCATCGCCAGGAGACCGCGCGTCGATCGCCACCCTCAGCCATGCCTCTATCCGCCCGTAGCCATGTCGCCACCGTCGCCTGCCCATCCCTCTCAGTCTCGCCATCGAGCCTATAAAAGGAGGCCACCCCCAGCCGTTTGAAGCACACCATTCCACTCCCCTCACCTCACTGATCGTTCCACCCTCTAGCCGGAGCCCGAGGAGCAGCAGCTCACCGGAATTGCACCGGAGCAGGCCGCCTCTGGAGGAGAAGGGGGCCGCTGATTGCGACCACCCCGGAGCTGCCTCGACCGTCCCTGAGCTCGCCGTTGACCACTCGTTCGTTTGCCTGCCTCGCCATCGTCGTTGGATCCCTGGTATGCCCCCTATGCACCCCCACTGAGCTGCTAGGGTTCGAGCTCGCCGGTGACAGGTTCGTCGTCGACGACGATCCCCAGCCGTCGATCTCCCTTCTAATCCAACGACCCACATAGCTCCGTACCGCTACACGCGTTATGAGCCGCTGACTGGTAGACCCTCCTGTCAGCTGAGCCCCGCGCTGCGGAGTGACACTGGGTCGGCCCATTAACCTCTCCCGCACAACCCAACCATTTGAATTTAGATTTTCTATTTTAATTCAAACACAGTTCTGTATATAGATTCAAAAATCAACCCAGCTAGATCCAATGAACCAAATTGCATGAAACCAATTTTGTTAGAAAGGTACTGAAATGCTTAATCCAAGCTCGTTGGATTCAAATCATTTGGATCTATAGATCAACCTTGGTAAAAATAACAAGTCAGAAGCTTTTTTGCATTCAAACATTTTTCAAAATTCAACCATAAGAGCTTTTGAGTTGATTCCAACTCTCAAAAATCACATTTGATCATACCTTTCAGAATATATAAAAACATTTGGTTTTACTTACAGAAATAATGTTCAAGTAACAAAAGAATGCCACATAGGCATTTCTAGTCACATTATTTATTTAAAATAAAAAGGTTAAACCTTATTAAATTGTGACACCACTTTAGATCACATTCCCATTTACTGAAATATGTGGTAATGACATGTGTCAACATGATCCCATGTTTGAGTTGGAGAATATTAAATCTTAAGTAGTTCTTCAATGAGTAGAAATTACTTTTCTCAAATTAAAATAAATATGACAAATGCTTTAATCTTGTAATAATAGGTGATGATGCTAGATCATCTATAGTACACCTTTGTGTGATGATTGAAAATAGTTAAGTATTGTTTGGTGATTGTGTACCTCGTATTTATTCATAGACGCTAGTACCGACCAAGGATACGAGGAGGAAGGAGGATACTATGAGGAAGAAGACGAGGAGAACTTCAACCACTGCTCTGCACAAGGCAAGCTTATACTGATACCTATGCAAGCCTAATACTACTAGTGGATTTAGCAAGCTAACACTTGCAACTTAGCAAGTTTATACCACTATATTAGCAAGCCAAACCATGCAAGTTTTACTTGCAAGCTTATACCACTTGATAAACCATCCTAGTTTTACTTACAAGCTTTCTACTTTATTTCTTTATCAAAGCTTTTCTTAGAGTTTACTTAAGTGATTTGTAGATTCAAGAAAGATAATTGAAGGTTGCATAAAGAGCATTAAATTTGGCCTAAGTAGATAATCTTGATGTCATCCTAAGGCATGAGATTGAACTTAACTAATCTCCACTTGTTTACCACCCCTCATTAATACTTACCCCCACTTGTAGATGCCAGTGCTAAGCATAAAACTTGATCAACTTTAGATGGGAATACTTGGTGAAAATGGTTATGCAAACCTTGGAATGATGAGTCATTCTACTGAAATGTTTTGACATGTGTTTCCGAACACCAGATGATTTTGATGATGAAAATGTTGAGGCATGAGCCTTAGCCCTTTATAAAACTGATGGTTGTGTGGATGCGATACCATTCCAATTTTACCGTACAACCACAATACCCGAAAATTGGGTAGGGCTTGACTGGAAATTTATATACCTTAGTATGGGTTCCCTCGTGACCAAGGTCTGAGCTGAGGCTACCTTGTGAAGATTGTCCACCTGTGCAGTACCCAAGATGACAGTTGGTCATGGTTGGGAGGTCAAATTCACAAGAGATGTGTCTATACTAGGGCGTGTAATGGAAAGGTTAGGATTGATTATCCGCATACCAAGTATGGTGAATTCAGGATTTGTTCCTGACGGATGTATCGAATGTTGTGGTGAAAGTGTACAATCTCTGCAGAGTGTCAAACTATTCGAATAGCCGCGTCCGCGGTTATGGACAGTTGGAGTGGCCATACTGTTCCCCCGTCAGATGTTTTCAAAATGACTTGTGAAATGAATTGAGACTTTGACTTGACCACAACAGGGTTGTGATATTAAATTCAAGTTCCCACTTAGGTGTTATAAAACTTCAACTAGCTTTCTTTGCTTCTGAACTTAGTAAAGGTAAATCTGGCTTTTTCCAAAACAACCCTAGAGCTTAGTGTCCTACTACAAAACCCCCTTCACTTGTCAGTATTAGTTTGCGAGTACTTAAAGAGTACTCATGGCTTTGTTCCTGGCTATTCCTGTGGCCAGACTATGAAAAGGAGTACCAGGATGATGGACCACATGAAGGTTACGACAACTAGGATCATCTCCCATCGTCAGCATTGCCTGTGACCCCGAAGATGGAGCTTCGCCTACGCTATCTTTACTATTACGTTATTCCGCTGCTTGAGTTGTATTAAGAACTGGATCATGAGATTCTTATTTGTGTAAGACCTTATATATGGTTTGTAATGGATGATGTACTGTGATATCCAAATCTGTTATGTCTCGCAAAAATGGTAATCCTGAGATTGCGATGTATGACATAACAGGCATCTGGGATTAAAAATCCGGGTGTTGACACTGCCCATCATTATTGGTGCGCCTGTAGATTGCTCAGAGATTTTTCAGGTGAAAACTCATGATCTGACTTTACTGTGGGATCATATGACAACAAGGCTTCTGCACTATCAAATTCTAGTAGGCGTGGTTATTGGAGAACCTCTCTTACACTCCAGGTGTTGCCATTGGTGGTGGTTGTTTCCTTCTACCATGAGTCATTGATTGCTTTGGCATGGCTAAAAGATTTTTCTTTATTATTTTTCTTAATAATTTAGATATCTGCATTCTTGATATATTGACTAGTTCTTGCTATTGAGGCTGGGTTGGTATCATCTCCATATTAATGTATGTCTTGCAAAAAGACTTGCAACTGACTCTTATTGATAATTTAAAAGAAGAGACTCCATGTAGTTACGGAACACCGAATCGCCATATTTCTAACACAGAAAAGAAGGAAGTAAGATAAGATGCACAAACGTATCATGTTAAAGACACTTTGATTATTTTTATTGGATTTACTTGGAACATTTAATTGTTCAAAAACATGTTTTAAGAAAAATATATACATATGATTTCCAAGCATTTATTCTAAATATCAATAAATACAGTCAAAGATCAACTAAAGACATGTCAAAATCCTTTTTTAAATCTAGGGTCCATCAAGGTTTAGCCCTATGAGCAATTTTCGCTAGAAACTGAGTTGGTTCTATGTGTTTTCTTGTTAGTGTTTGAACTTGTTTCCTTTCTATTCAGTTTCTCTAGTAAGACATTGTTACTCTAATTCTCAAATAGTGGTAACAAGTAAACCGAGTATAAAATCTAGTTGATCGTTAGGGGTTTAGTTACCCTTATTTCTTTTAAGGTCTCTTTAGCACAACCAAGGCTTTTAGGCGTGTGACTCAGCGTTTAAAATCACCAACACTCAGATGCACTATTGTAGCGAGTTAGACCAAGCAGGAGAAATGTCACGATCCTTCTTCGATGCAGAAGAGAGCCCCTGATCTCCCTTGCACTTTTGAAGGGCGCCACACCTTTGTGTAGGGGTTCGTAGCATGGAAAACAAAAAAATTCTATCTCATGCAAACAAACAAGCCAAGATCTATCTACTAGATTGTAGCAACGAGTCGATAGAGGAACTCACCCTCGAAGATTACAAAGCGGTTAACGAGAGCAGATTCTCGTGGGTGATGTAGTCGTACTCTTGCCGATCTCAAGATCGCGTAGACGATCCTTCCGGCGCTGCGTTCCGGCAGCGCTTCCGCAGTCGGTCACACGTTCGGTACTCGATGAAGACCTTTCCTCTCCCTTGTTCCAGCAGGCAGCAGAGGTTGTAGTACTCTCCTCGCGATTCCGACAGCACGACGGCGTGGTACCGGAAGTAGAGGGGAGATCTCGTAGGGCTTCGCCTTAAGCCGGAGCGAGTATGGTAGACCATGAGAGAGGCCTTGGCGATCTAGGGTTTAGAAGTCACCAAGGGGAGAGTGTAGCCGGCGGCTAGGGTTTGGGATCACCCCAACTCGGTGAGTTGGTGGTGCCCTAGGCGGTGGCGGCAGCAGCAGGGGTGGTGGCGCCGACAGCTTAGGGTTAGGGTTTAGGGTGTGAGAGGTGTAGGGAAGAGGGGTAGCCCTTCCCCTCCTTATATAGGTGGGAGGGCGCGGCTTGGGAGGAGGGAGTCCTCCCCCAAGTAGGCCTCCTTGGCCGACGGGTGGAGGGAGAGGAACTCCTCCCCAAGTAGGTTTCCTACTCTCCCTCCACCAAACAAACTTGTCGTTTGACTTTTTCAAATTGGCGTTTGACTTTCAAACTAGGATTTGATTTCTCCCTTTATTTTGCCCAGACATGTTACCTAGTACATGATGCAACCATTCCACATTGTCATGACACATTCATGTACCCTTCCCCTCCGGAGTGCCGGACCCTTCTAGAACATTTCCGGTGAAAACACCGGAATCATTCCCCAACTCCGAAACAGGACTTTCCTTATATGAATCTTATTCTCCGGACCATTCCGGATATCCTCGTGATATCCCGGATCCCATCCGAGACTCCGAACAACATTCGGTCTCTTACTCATCATTCCATAACTACTCAACAACATCGAATCCTTAAGTGTGTCTCCCTACGGTTCGTGAATTACGCGGACATGATCGAGACACTTCTCCGATCAATAACCAATAGAGGAATCTGGAAATTCATATGGCTCCCACATATTTCTACGATTACTTTGCGATCGAATGAACCACTTACATATGATACCAATTTCCCTTTGTCTCACGATAGTTTACTTATCCGAGGTTTTGATCGTCGGTATCTCTGCATACCTAGTTCAACCTCGTTACCGATAAGTACTCTTTTTTCGTTCCCGTGATATGTGATCCCTTGTGAGCCAGTCACATGCTTGCAAGCTAATTGGATGACATTCCACCGAGAGGGCCCAGAGTATATCTATCCGTCATATGGATGGACAAATCCCACTCTTGATCCATGTGCCTCAACCCATACTTTCCGAATACTCAATGCCACCTTTATAGCCACCCAGTTACGGTGTGGTGTTTGATGTCATCAAAGCATCCTTCCGGTGATGGTGATTAGCATGATCTCATGGTCGAAGGAATTAGGTTACTATGTATCAGAAAGCTTATAGCAATTGAACTATTAGAATGACTTGATCTTTATGCTACACTTATCTATAGGAGTATGTCCATCATACCATTCTCCTAATGATATGACCTTGTTATTAACAACATCTCAAATGTTCATGATCAGGAAACCATGATCATCTATTAATCAACAAGCTAGTATTATGAAGAGGCTTTACTAGGGACTCTAATTTAGTTTACAAATCACACAAGTATTACTATTTCTGGTTAATACTGTTATAGCATGAATGTAAACATTTACCATAAACACAAAGATATAATAATAACTACATTTATTATTGCCTCTAGGACATATCTCCAACAGTCTCCCACTTTCACTAGCGTCAACTAATCTAGATTACATGGTAATATACCGAACACCCATGGCGGTTTGGTGCCGGTCATGTTTTGCCCTCGGGAGAGGTTTAGTCAACGGATTCGCCACATTCAGATCTGTGTGTACTTTGCAAATCTTTATGTCACCATCTTGGACATGTTCTCGAATAGCATGAAAACGTAGCTTGATGTGCTTCAGCTTCTTGTGTGACCTTGGTTCTTGCGCATTGGCTATGGCGCCCATGTTATCACAGTAGATAGACATTGGGTCCAGCGCACTTGGAACCACACCGAGCTCTGTAATGAACTTCTTCATCCATATCGCTTCTTGTGAAGCCTCCGAAGCAGCTATGTATTCCAATTTAGTTGAATATCTCGCCACAACGCTTTGCTTTGCACTCCTCCAGCTAACTGCTGCACCATTCAAAGTAAATATGTATCCAGATTGAGATTTAGAATCATCCGGATCGGTGTTCCAACCAGAATCGGTGTAACCATTAACAACGAGCTGTTCATCACCTCCATAAGAAAGAACCATATCCTTAGTTCTTCTCAAGTACTTAAGGATGTTTTTGACCGCTGTCCAATGATCCACTACTGGATCACTTTGATATCTGCTAGTCAAACTAACAGCATATGCAATGTCGGGTCTCGTACATAGCATGGCATACATTAGAGATCCTATGGCTGAGGCAACATGGGCATACATTGTCTTACTCATCCTTTCTCTATCTTCTGCCGTTGCAGGACTTTGAGTTTTACTCAAGGTTGTATTGGGCAACATGGGCAAGAACCCTTTCTTGCTATCTTCCATTCCAAATCTCTTTAGAACTTTGTCCAAATATGTACTTTGTGACAATGATATTAGGCGTATCGATCTATCTCTATAAATCTTTATGCCTAATATGTAAGCTGCTTCGCCAAGATCTTTCATTGAAAAACTATTGTTCAAATATTCTTTGACACTATTAAGAAGGTCTACATCATTCCCAATCAACAATATGTCATCTACATAGTATTAAGAATGCTACAAAGCTCCCACTCACTTTCTTGTAAATACAAGCTTCTCCATAAGTTTGTATAAAACCAAAACTTTTGATCACCTTATCAAAACGTTGATTCCAACTTCGGGATGCTTGCTTCAATACATATATGGACCGTTGAAGTTTGCATACCTTGTTAGCATCTTTAGGATCGACAAAACCTTTGGGTTGCATCATATACAACTCTTCATCAATGTCTCCATTGAGGAACGCCGTTTTGACATCCATCTGCCATATCTCATAATCGTAATATGCAGCGATTGCTAACATAATCCTCACAGACTTTAGCTTCGCTGCTGGTGAGAAAGTCTCATCGTAGTCAACTCCTTGAATTTGTCGAAACCCTTTTGCGACAAGTCGAGCTTTATACACAGTAACATTACCATCAGCATCTGTTTTCTTCTTGAAAATCCATTTGTTCTCGACAGCCTTCCGGCCATCCGGTAAGTCCACCAAAGTCCATACTTGGTTTTCGTACATGGATCCAATCTCGGATTTCATGGCATCTTGCCATTTATTGGAATCTGGGCTCATCATCGCTTCCTCATATGTCGCAGGGTTCTCGGTGTTGTCCACCAACATGACACTCATAACGAGATCATACCAATCGGGAGTGGTATGAGTTCTCGTTGACCTGCGAGGCTCTGTAGAAACTTCAACCGAAGTTTCATGATCATCATCATTAGCTTCCTCTCTTACTGGTGTAATCACCACAGGAACTAATTCCGGTGCTGCGCTACTCGCAAGTTCGAGAGAAGGTTGAACAACCTCGTCAAGTTCTACTTTCCTTCCAGTCACTTCTTTCGAGATAAATTCCTTCTCTAGAAAGGATCCATTCTTAGCAACGAAGATTTTGCCTTCGGATCTATGATAGAATGTATACCCAATAGTTTCCTCCGGGTATCCTATGAAGACGCATTTTTCCGCTTTGGGTTCAAGCTTGTCCGGCTGTAACTTCTTTACATAGGCTTCGCAACCCCAAACTTTAAGGAACGACAATTTAGGTTTCTTCCCAAACCATAATTCATACGGTGTCGTTTCAACAGATTTAGATTGTGCCCTATTTAAAGTGAATGCGGCTATTTCTAATGCATAACCCCAAAACGATAGCGGTAAATCTGTAAGTGACATCATAGGACGAACCATATCTAAGAGAGTTCGATTACGACGTTCAGACACACCATTACGCTGTGGTGTTCCCGGCGGTGTCAATTGTGAAAGTATTCCGCATTTCTTTAAATGCTCGCCAAACTCGTAACTTAGATATTCACCTCCACGATCAGAACGTAGAAATTTAATCTTCTTGTTACGTTGATTCTCTACCTCACTTTGAAATTCCTTAAACTTCTCGAAAGTTTCGGACTTATGTTTCATGAAATAGATATACCCATATCTACTCAAGTCATCCGTGAAGGTAAGAACATAACGATAACCACCGCGCGACGCTACACTCATTGGGCCACACACATCGGTATGTATGATTTCCAATAAGTCCGTAGCTCGCTCCATCATCCCAGAAAATGAAGTCTTAGTCATTTTACCCATCAGACATGCTTCGCATCTTTCAAGTGATTCAAAATCAAGTGATTCAAGAAGTCCATCGGAATGGAGTTTATTCATACGCTTCACTCCCATATGACCAAGACGACAGTGCCACATATAGGTCGAGTTATCGCTCAATTTCAAACGTTTAGCTTCAATGTTATTAATATGTGTATTTCCACTATCGAGATTCAATAAGAATAGACCATCTATCAAAGGTGCATGTGCATAAAACATATTACTCATATAAATCGAACAACCATTATTCTCGGACTTAAACAAGTAACCGTCTCGCAACAAACATGATCCAGATATAATGTTCATGCTCAACGCAGGCAAAAAATAACAATTATTTAAGTATAAAACTAGTCCCGATGGTAGATGAAGAGGTAGCGTGCCGACCGCGATCACATCAACCTTTGATCCATTTCCAACGCGCATCGTCACCTCGTTCTTCGCTAGCTTCCGTTTATTCTACAGTACCTATTTCGAGTTACAAATATGAGCAACCGAACCAGTATCAAATACCCAGGCACTACTACGAATACTAGTGAGATACACATCAATAACATGTATATCGGATATACCTTTCTTCTTGATGTTGTCGTTCTTCAAATCCGCCAAGTACTTTGGGCAATTCCACTTCCAGTGACCTTCTCCCTTGCAGTAAAAACACTCAGTATCAGGCTTTGGTCCAGCCTTGGTCTTCTTCGTCGGTGCGGTAACTTTCTTACCACCCTTCTTGAAGTTTCCCTTTTGCTTAGACTTGCCTTTCTTGAATTTGGTGGTCTTATTGACCAACAACACTTGATGCTCTTCCTTGATCTCCACTTCTGCAGATTTCAACATGGAGAAGAGTTCTGGCAACGTCTTGTTCATGTTTTGCATATTGTAGTTCATCACAAAGTTCTTGTAACTTGGTGGTAGTGATTGGAGGACACGGTAAATCCCCAAAGCATTAGGAATCACTATAACCAAACTTTGGAGTTTGTTTGCTTGCCCAGACATCTTAAGCACATGCTCACTGACGGAGCTGCCCTCTTCCATCTTGCAGTTAAAGAACTTTTCAGAAGCCTCATAACTCTCAACTGCCACGTGAGTCTCAAAAATAATTTTTGAGTTCATAGACAATATCATATGGGTCTTGGTTCTCAAACCTTTTCTGAAGCTCCGATTCCAAACCATACAAGATAGCACACTGAACTGTGGAGTACTGATTCTTCCGAGTGAGGTAAACATTCTTTACTTCATCGGTAGCAGTAGCTGCAGGTGGTTCACCCAGCGGCGCATCCAAAACATAGGTCAAATTACCAGCATTGAGGACAATCCTCAAATTGCGGAACCAATCCGCGAAGTTGCTTCCATTGTTTTTCAACTTTTCTTTCTCTAGGAACGCATTAAAATTGATGGTAGGGGCCGCCATTGATCTACAACATATTTGCAATAGTTTAGACTAAGTTTATGACAAATTGAGTTCTAATTAATAGTTAAATTAATCTAGGTGAACTCCCACTCAAAACAATATCCCTCACATTGCTTTAGTGATCACACGAACCAAATCCACCACATCAAAACCGATCATCACGAGAGTTGATGTAGCTTCAATGGCGAACAATCAACATGTTCATCATATCTACTATATGACTCATGCTTTACCTTTCGGTTATCAGTGTTCCGAGACCATGTCTGTACATGCTAGGCTCGTCAAGATCAAACCTTAGCTTCCGCATGAGCAAATCTGGCTTGCTCACGTTGTATACACCCGCAGAATCTAACACACCCGATCATCAGGTGGTGCTTCGAAACAACGAGCTTTAGCAACAGTGCTTACTAAGGATGAACACTTTGGAACTTGAAATTTGTGTGCATGAGGGATCATCTTATAATGCTACTATCGTTAACTAAGCAATACAAGATGCATAAAGGATTAACATCACATGCAATTCGATATGATATGGCCTTTCTTCTTGTGCTTCCGATATCCATCTTCAAGCACGAACATGATCTCCATCAACACCGGTATAGCGTCAAGGTCAATGGCGCCGTTTCATGGTTGTCGTCCACCAGCTTCAACTATTACAACTACTTTGAATATACATGCGAGTCTTAACGGAATTTAAAGACAACCATATGGTTCCTGCCAGTTGCCAACTTACAATAAGGAACATTGCATACATCAAATATAATCACAATCATGGCCATATCACATCACAGCATGCCCCTGCAAAACAAAGTTAGACGCCTCTAATTTTCTTTGCATATTTTACGTGGTTTGGGGCTTTCAATAAGTGTCGATCTAACTTACGAACAAGAACCACAACGTTGATGTTTGAACTATCAACTGCCCATTGTAAATTGGATCTATACTATAATGGGAGAGACAGACACCCGCAAAGCCACTTATGCAATACATGTTGCATGTTGAGCGTGGAGCAAGTCTCATGAACGATGTCATGTAAGGTTAGCCCGGGCCGCTTCATCCCATCATACCGCAAGATGCAAAGTACACAAAAATAAATTGATAATGAAAGCACCACCGCCCACAATGACTATTGTGTTCTACTCGTGCAACAGATCTACATATAGACACGGCTCTGATACCACTGTAGGGGTTCGTAGCATGGAAAACAAAAAAATTCTACCGCATGCAAACAAACAAGCCAAGATCTATCTAATAGATTGTAGAAATGAGTCGATAGAGGAACTCACCCTCAAAGATTCCAAAGCGGTTAACGAAAGCAGATTCTCGTGGGTGATGTAGTCGTACTCTTGCCGATCTCAAGATCGCGTAGACGATCCTTCTGGCGCTGCGTTCCGGCAGCGCTTCCGCAGTCGGTCACACATTCAGTACTCGATGAAGACCTTCCTCTCCCTTGTTCCAGCAGGCAGCGGATGTTGTAGTACTCTCCTCACGATTCTGGCAGCACGACGGCGTGGTACCAAAAGTAGAGGGGAGATCTCGCAGGGCTTTGCCTTAAGCCGGAGCGAGTATGGTGGACTATGAGAGAGGCCTTGGCGATCTAGGGTTTAGAAGGCACCAAGGGGAGAGTGTAGCCGGCGGCTAGGGTTTGTGATCACCCCAACTCGGCGAGTTGGTGGTGCCCTAGGCGGTGGCGGCAGCAGCAGGGGTGGTGGCGCCGGCAGCTTAGGGTTAGGGTTTAGGGTGTGAGAGGTGTAGGAA
Source organism: Avena sativa (assembly GCA_916181665.1). Lineage (NCBI taxonomy): Eukaryota > Viridiplantae > Streptophyta > Magnoliopsida > Poales > Poaceae > Avena > Avena sativa. Next base: position 153,354,659 of record OV702294.1, on the reverse strand, counting down.
AGAAGGGCAGCCCTGCCCCTCCTTATATAGGTGGGAGGGCGTGGCTTGGGAGGAGGGAGTCCTCCCCCAAGTAGGCCTCCTTGGCCGACGGGTGGAGGGAGAGGAACTCCTCCCCAAGTAGGTTTCCTACTCTCCTTCCACCAAACAAACTTGTCGTTTGACTTTTTCAAATTGGCGTTTGACTTTCAAACTAGGATTTGATTTCTCCCTTTATTTTGCCCAGACATGTTACCTAGTACATGATGCAACCATTCCACATTGTCATGACACATTCATGTACCCTTCCCCTCCGGAGTGCCGAACCTTCCGGACCCTTCTAGAACATTCCCGGTGAAAACACTGGAATCATTCCCCAACTCCGAAACAGGACTTTCCTTATATGAATCTTATTCTCCGGACCATTCTAGATCTCCTCGTGATATCCCAAATCCCATCCGAGACTTCGAAAAACATTCGGTCTCTTACTCATCATTCCATAACTACTCAACAACATCGAATCCTTAAGTGTGTCTCCCTATGGTTCGTGAATTACGCGGACATGATCGAGACACTTCTCCGATCAATAACCAATAGAGGAATCTGGAAATTCATATGGCTCCCGCATATTTCTACGATTACTTTGTGATCGAATGAACCACTTACATACGATACCAATTTCCCTTTATCTTACGATAGTTTACTTATCCGAGGTTTTGATCGTCGGTATGTCTGCATACCTAATTCAACCTCGTTACTGATAAGTACTCTTTTCTCGGTCCCATGATATGTGATCCCTTGTGAGACAGTCACATGCTTGCAAGCTAATTGGATGACATTCCACCGAGAGGGCCCAGAGTATATCTATCCGTCATATGGATGGACAAATCCCACTCTTGATCCATGTGCCTCAACCCATACTTTCCGAATACTCAATGCCACCTTTATAGCCACCCAGTTACGGTGTGGTGTTTGATGTCATCAAAGCATCCTTCCGGTGATGGTGATTAGCATGATCTCATGGTCAAAGGAATTAGGTTACTATGTATCAGAAAGCTTATAGCAATTGAACTATTAAAATGACTTGATCTTTATGCTACGCTTATCTATAGGAGTATGTCCATCATACCATTCTCATAATGATATGACTTTGTTATTAACAACATCTCAAATGTTCATGATCAAGAAACCATGATCATCTATTAATCAACAAGCTAGTATTATGAAGAGGCTTTACTAGGGACTCTAATTTAGTTTACGAATCACACAAGTATTAATGTTTCTGGTTAATACTGTTATAGCATGAATGTAAACATTTATCATAAACACAAAGATATAATAATAACTACATTTATTATTGCCTCTAGGGCATATCTCCAACACTTTGGCCAGAGTTGCTCACTCTAAAGCTCGAGCAGAGACCACAAACATTGATGCCAAGGAGCAGAGACCAAGCAGAACCACCTAGACTAGCGGAGATCACCACTAGAACAACTCCAACATCAGTCACGAGATATCACCTAGTATAATGTAAGCATCTAGTGTATGGAAAAAAGCTACCATACGACGAGTAGGGCAGAAGGATCGCCATAGAGAAGGACACTACTAAAAAATTCAACCATTGTGATGGCAACAATCGTGGCCACTTTTCGTTGGGACTCCAAGTCCAGAGTGTTGTAGTAAGCTTCTTTTCGCCACAAGGGTGACTCGAGGGTTTATATCGAACTCTTAGGGAATTGGTTATGAAAGGATATTTGTCTTATCCTCTTTAAGCAACCTGTAGAGCAAAATAATTTGTCTTGTGTCCCTAACTCTACCTAGTGGTTGTCCAGCCCAAGGTTTCGTATTAGTAATATGAAATAAAATATAAAATAAACTAGAATAAATAAAGCAAATAAAGTAAAATAATACAAACTAGATGATATGGAAGATAGTGGAGTTGTTTTTAGGCTTTCCTGAGTGATTGCAAGTAGGGAAAGTATTTTTGTATTTTCGAAATAATTAATTTCAGAAAATATAAAAGATAGTAGATGCAATGGAAAGGTGTTTCTTATGATAAAAATCGGACCGGGGTTCATGGGTTCACTGTTCTACTCTCTTTTTAAGTCGTAGTGATCACAAAACCATTCATCAATGATAAATATTCATGGAACTTCTATATGTGTTTGATAAAAAAATATCGGTATCACGTTCTAACATAGAGATGAAATACATCTGTGTTATACTCTTTAAGAAAGGAAAACTCCATGCAATCTTGAATTAAGAACAAATCAGAGTATTGCTTTAAGTAATATAATATAATGTTTTAAATACAAATATGCTACCTCGATATAACAAGATTATCACAATGTCACATGATATCTATAGCACATGATTTCACTTTATTCCTAGTGAGGCAGCAAAAAATGTAAAAACCAAAGTAGATCTTAAATATTGTTTGTCATAATTCAATCTCTGCCACCATGCTACTCCATATAATACACACTTCTCCACATACAAGTTCTTGCATACAAGTTGGATCAAAACAAGCAATTAAGAATGGGGTGCATGATATGCATTTATCAATACATATTACACAAAATAGATTCCAATCTCAAATATCAAATCATAGAACAAGGATCCACTACATAGGAATCACAAATATGACCATAATCATGTAGGGAAGCTCATATGGTACTAGATCTATGAAGAACAAGAGACAAATATATCAAGCTACTGCCACAAACCCATAGCCCGGAGGTGGACTACTCCCTGTTCATCATGGTGATGACGCCGGATATGTTGGAGAGGGTGGAGATCTCCCCAGAGGTGGCTCCGGCGGAGTTTCCCCCTCCAATCTTCGCTAGATCTAACTCTATTTGGTGGTTTTTGTTTATGGTGTGCTCTGTCTCGAGGACTCCTCGGGGATGTTGGAATTATGCCCTAGAGGCAATAATAAAGATGTTATTATTATAATTCTTGTTCATGATAAAGTTTATATTCCATGCTAGAATTGTATTAAGCGGAAACTTTGATACTTGTGTGGTTTATGAACAACACCGTGTCCCTAGTATGCCTCTATGGACTAGCTCATTGATTAATGATGGTTAAGGTTTCCTAACCATGGACATGAGTTGTCGATTAATAATGAGATCATATCATTGGGATAATGATATGATGGACATACTCAAATCAAGCAGAGCAATTAGATCGTGTCATCGTGTTCATCTTTGCGAAGCTTTTTCTTATGTCAAATATTGTATTCCTTAGACCATGAGATAATTCAACTCCCTGGTATCGGAAGAAAGCTTTGAGGTCATCAAACGTCATCCTATGAGAGGGTGATCATAAAGGTGTCTCTCAGGTGATCAGAAAGTACGTGTTGGGTTGTATGTATCGAGATGGGATTTGTCCCTCCCAAGTCGGAGAGATATACTTCGGGCCCACTCGGTAATCGATATCAACACCGCTTGCAAGCACGTGGCTAAGGAGTTAATCACAAAGTGATATCGGATTATGGAACGAGTAAAGTACTTGCTGTGAACGATATTGAACTACGTATGCCGATACCGACGATCGAATCTCGGGCAAGTAAAATATCGCGTGACGAAGGGAATATATATGGGATTGATTGAATCCTGGCATCGTGGTTCATCTGATATGATCATCGATGAAAGTGTGGGAGTCAATATGGGTTTCCAGACCCCGCTGTTGATTACTGATAGAAGATCATGTCTGCATATTCTCGAACCTATAGGGTCACACACTTAACGTGTCTTGACGCTAGGATAGAATGGATAATTGGTTTATGAGTTTTTGTTCAGAGTCTCGGATGAGATCCAGGACGTGACGAGAGGTTCCGGAATGGTGTGGAGAATAAGATTCATATAAGGGAAAGCAGTTTTTGGATTTCGGAATTGTTTTGGATTGTTTGGTATTGTACCGGAAGCTTCTAGAACCTTCCGAAGTGGGACCAACGTGGCCCCACTTGTCGGGAGGGGGCGTGGGCCTACGAGGGAGTGCCCTGGCCGCATTGGGCCAGGGGCACAAGGTCCCATAGGCCCAGCTGGCCAAGCTCTAGGGGAAACCCTAGGGAGAGCTTCTAGAAGGAGGGGGAAAACTTGCCCCCCACTCCAACCCTTGGGGCCGCCGCCCTAGGGCTTGGAGGAGGGGCCAAGGGGGCCGGCCAGCCCCCTATATATGGAGGGCAGGGGCGCAGCCCTCCTCCCCCACTCCTTCAACCCTAGCCGCCATACTGCTGCCCTCTAGATCTCTCTCTCTCTCCCGAATACGCGTAGGCGAAGCCCTGCCGCAGAAACTCTCTACCTTTGCACCACGCCGTCGTGTTGTAGATCCAATCTATCTCTCCACCCCACTTGCTGGACCGAGGAATGAGGAGACGTCGAGGTGCCGTACGTGTGCATCTCTCGGAGGCATCACGACTTGTGGTGTTGGATCGGATCGGATCGCGAGGAGGAGAAGCTAGTACGACTACATCAACCACGTTCTGTTGAACGTTCCGCTGTGCGAATCTTCAAGGGTATGAAGATCTCATCTATCCCCCCTCGTTGTTTGCATCTCCTAGATTAGATCTTGGCTTTCCCGTTCGCATCCGTAGAATTTTTTTGATTTACTATGCTGCGAAACCCTTCAGTGGTATCAGAGCTAGATCTATGCGTAGATGTGTTTCACGAGTAGAACGCAACATGCTTGTTGCGGGCGTTGATGCTTTCTATTGCAAGCCTCGTGTTTGTGTACTTCTTATGACGCGGGATAGTGAGATCGAAGCGGTCCAGGCCAACTTTATGCGACCTCGTTCACGAGACCGGCTCCGCACTTGACGTGTGGCTTGTTCCACACATGCGGCTGGTGGATGCCAGTTTCTCTCACTATAGTTGTCATGGGATTTACACCGCATGTTGGCAACCATAATATCACCGTTGTGGCTTTCTGTAGGTAAGAATCGTTCTTAGCTTGTTACTCCCATAAGCCACGTAAAACATGCAACAACAAAGTAGAGGCGTCTAACTTGTTTTTGCAGGGAGTGTTTCTGTGATATGGTATGGCCCAAGATATGATGTGTATGTTGTATGCAATGATCATGTTTTGTAATATTTCACGACTTGCATGTCGATGAGTACACAACCGGCAGGAGCCATATGGTTGTCTTTATAATTGTGTATGACCTGTGTGTCAACTTCTTATACGCCATGTAATAGCTTTAGTTTATCGCTAAGTAGTTAGCAATAGTTGTAGTTGCTATTCGTGGTGGAGGCAATCATGGTGGAGTGATGGAGATCATGCTGGCACGCACAAGATGGAGATCATTGCACGGAGATAGGCTATACCATGTCACATAAAATTATATGCATGTGATGTTTATCCTTTTATGTATCTTATTATGCTTAGATCGCGACGGTAGCATTATAAGATGATTCCTCACTTAAAGATCAAGATAAAATTGAGTTCTCCCCATGTATACACCGTTGCGAAAGTTCGTTGTGTTCAAGCATCTCGTGATGATCGGGTGCTATAAACTCTACGTTCACATACAACGGGTGCAAGCCAGTTTTGCACACGCGTAAATACTTGGGTTTGACTTGACGAGCCTAACATGTACAGACATGGCCTCGGAACACACGAACCGAAAGGTTAAGCATGAGTCATATGAATGATATGATCGACACTTTGTTGTCCACCATTGAAACCACATCTCTTCTCGTGAAGATCGGATTAGGTGTGGTGAATTTGGATCATGTTCACTAAACAACTTGAGGGATGTTGAATTTAGTGGGAGTTCATCTAGTAATTTGATTAAGTTGAACTAGTTATCATGAACATAGTCTAAATTGTACTTGCAAATTTTGTAGATCAAATGGCTAAGTCCAACTTCAACTTCAACGTTTTTGCTGAGAAAGAAAAGCTTAATAACAATGGGTCTAACTTCACCAATTGGTTCCGCAATCTGAGAATCATTCTCGCTGGCGGACAAAAGGACTATGTCCTTGAGAAAGCGCTAGGTGACGCCCCTGCTGTAGATGCGCCGGCTGATGAAAAAACTGTTTATCAGTCGCGCAAAGATGATTATGGTGTGATTAAGAGCACCATGTTGTTTGCTATGGAATCGGACCTTCAAAATCGTTTTGAGGAGTTCGCCGGGCCCTTTGAGATTCTTGAGGAACTAAAAACCATGTTTCAGACTCAGGCCCGTTCTGAGAGATATGAGATCTCTGAGAAATTCTTTAACTGCAAGATGGAGGAAGGGAGTTCCGTTAGTGATCACGCCATTAAGATGTCGGGCTACACTCAATGCCTTGAGCAACTGGACTGCAAGATTCCAGAGGAGCTCAAGATTGACAGAGTTCTGCAATCACTCCCTCCTAGCTACGAAGGTTTTGTAGTTACTGATAATCAGATTGGTTCCACTGATACAATCACTGAGCTTTTCGCTAAGCTGAAAGCTGCGGAGGTGGACATCAAAAAAGATAATCATGTGTTGATGGTCAAAAAGCCCCCAGCTTTAAGAAAGGTAAGGGTGCAAAGAAGTCCATCAAGAAAGGCAGCGGCAAGCGCGTTGCCCCTGCTGAGAAGAAGCTCAAGTATGGACCTAAGCCGGACACTGAGTGCTTCTATTGCAAGGACAAGGGTCACTGGAAGCGCAACTGTCCGAAGTACTTAGCGGACAAGAAGGCTGGCACCATTAAAGGTATATTTGATATACATGTTATTGATGTTTACCTTACTAGCGCTCGTTGTAGTGCCTGGGTATTTGATACTGATTTAGTTGCTAATATTTGTAACTCGAAACAGGAGCTACGAAATAGACGACGGCTAGCAAGGGATGAGGTGACGATGCGCGTTGGCAACAGATCAAGAGTTGATGTGATGCACGTCGGCACGCTCTCCTTAGTTTTACCTTCGAGATTAGTTTTAAACCTTAATAAGTGTTATTATGTGCCTGTGTTGAGCATGAACATTATATCTGAATCGTGTTTATTGCAAGACGGTTATTCATTTAAATCGGAGAATAATGGTTGTTCTATTTATATGAGTAACATCTTTTATGGTCATGCACCTGCTATGAATGGTTTATTTCTTCTGAATCTCGAAAGCAATGAAACACACATCCATAACATTGAGGCTAAGAGATGCAAAGTAGATAGTGATAATTCAACTTATTTGTGGCACTGCCGTCTAGGTCATATTGGTGTAAAACGCATGAAGAAAATCCATTCTGATGGACTTTTGGAGTCTCTTGATTTTGAATTATTTGACACGTGCGAACCGTGCCTCATGGGCAAGATGATCAAAACCCCGTTCTCCGGAATAATGGAGCAAGCAACGGACTTGTTGGAAATCATACATACCGATGTATGCGGACCAATGAGTGTTTCGACGCGCGGTGGATATCGCTATTTTCTCACTTTTACTGATGACTTAAGTAGATATGCGTATATCTATTTAATGAAACATAAATCTGAAACATTTGAAAAGTTCAAAGAATTTCAGAATGAAGTGGAAAACCATCGTAACAGTAAAATTAAATTTTTACGCTCCGATCGTGGAGGTGAATATTTGAGTTATGATTTTCTCACGCATCTTAAAGCAAACGGAATCGTTTCGCAACTCATGCCACCCGGAACACCACAGCGCAACAGTGTGTCTGAACGCCGAAATCGAACTCTATTAGATATGGTGCGATCGATGATGTCTCTTACAGATTTGCCGTTATCATTTTGGGATTATGCATTAGAAACCGCTGCATTCACTTTAAACAGGGCACCATCTAAATCCATTGAGACGACACCATATGAACTGTGGTTTGGTGCTAAACCTAAGTTGTCGTTTCTTAAAGTTTGGGGATGCGAAGCTTACGTCAAGAAGTTGATGCCGGACAAGTTCGAACCCAAAGCGGAGAAATGCGTCTGCATAGGATACCCTAAGGAAACGATCGGGTATACCTTCTATCATAGATCCGAAGGCAAAGTGGTTGTCGCAAAGAACGAATCCTTTCTTGAGAAGGAGTTTCTCTCGAAAGAAGTGAGTGGGAGGAAAGTAGAGCTAGACGAGGTTATTGAACCTTCTCTTGAGTTGGAGAGTAGCGCAGCACCTGAAATTGTTCCAGTGCCGTCTGCACCAACAATAGAGGAAGCTAATGACAAGGATCATGAAGCTTAGGACGATGCTACTACTGAACGTCGCAGGTCGACAAGGTCGCGTGCCCCTCCTGAGTGGTACGGCAACCCTGTCTTAACTGTCTTGTTAGTAGACAACAGTGAACCTGCGAACTATGAGGAAGCAATGATGAGCCCAGACTCTGAGAAATGGCTAGAGGCCATGAAATCCGAATTGGGATCCATGAGTGAAAACCAAGTATGGACTTTGGTGGACCCTCCTAGCGACCGAAAGACCGTTGAGTGCAAATGGATTTTCAAGAAGAAAACAAACGCGGATGGTAATGTTACTGTCTATAAAGCACGGCTTGTCGCGAAAGGTTTTCGACAAGTTCAAGGTGTTGACTACGATGAGACTTTCTCTCCCGTAGCGATGTTTAAGTCCATTCGGATTTTATTAGCAATTGCTGCGTTTCATGATTATGAAATATGGCAGATGGATGTCAAAACTGCGTTCCTCAATGGCAACATTGATGAAGAGTTGTATATGATGCAACCCGAAGGTTTTGTCAATCATAAGGATGCTGATAAGGTGTGCAAACTTCAGCGTTCCATTTATGGACTGAAGCAAGCATCTCGGAGTTGGAACCTTCGTTTTGATCAAGTGATCAAGAGCTTTGGATTTGTTCCAAATTGCTACGAAGCTTGTATCTACAAGAAAGTGAGTGGGAGCTCAGTGACATTTTTGGTACTATATGTGGATGACATATTGATTATCGGAAATGACATTGACATGCTTAACGATGTGAAGCGTTATTTGAACAAATGTTTTTCAATGAAAGACCTAGGGGAAGCTGCTTATATATTGGGCACCAAAATCTATAGAGATAGACAAAGACGCCTGATAGCTTTAAGCCAAAGTACATACCTAGACAAAGTTCTGAAAAGGTTCAGAATGGATAAGGCAAAGAAAGGTTCAGTGCCTATGTTGTCAGGTAAGATATTGAGCAAGGCTCAGTGTCCAACTACGGTAAACGATAGAGAAGCTATGAGCAAAGTGCCTTATGCCATGTATGCCATGCTATGTACTAGACCGGATGTGTCCAATGCTCTTAGTTTGACGAGCAGATACCAAAGGGATCCAGGAGTGGAACACTGGACAGCCGTGAAGAACATTCTGAAGTACTTAAATAGGACTAAAGAAATGTTCTTAGTCTATGGAGGTGATGAACAGCTCGTCGTAAAAGGTTACGTCGATGCTAGTTTCGACACCGACAAGGATGATTCTAAATTTCAGACAGGATACGTTATATTTTGAATGGAGGAGCTGTGAGATGGAGAAGCTGCAAGCAAAGCATGATCGCGGGATCTACAGTAGAAGCGGAATACATGGTTGCTGCAGAAGCGTCAAGTGAAGGAGTTTGGATCAAGAACTTCATCATTGAGCTTGGTGTGGTTCCAAGTGCCTTGGACCCACTGGAGATATTGTGTGACAACACTGGCGCCATAGCACTGGCTAAGGAACCAAGATATCATCCAAAGACCAAGCATATCAACCGCAAGTTTCATATAATTCGAGATTATATAACAGATGGAGATCTGAAGATTAGCAAAGTACATACGGATCTGAATGTCGCAGATCCGTTGACTAAACCTCTTCCACGAGCAAAACATGATCAGCACCTTAGTGCCATGGGTGTTAGATTGTTGCCAGATGTAAACTAGATTATTAACTCTAGTGCAAGTGGGAGACTGTTGGAATTATGCCCTAGAGGCAATAATAAAGATGTTATTATTATAATTCTTGTTCATGATAAAGTTTATATTCCATGCTAGAATTGTATTAAGCGGAAACTTTGATACTTGTGTGGTTTATGAACAACACCGTGTCCCTAGTATGCCTCTATGGACTAGCTCATTGATTAATGATGGTTAAGGTTTCCTAACCATGGACATGAGTTATCGATTAATAATGAGATCATATCATTGGGAGAATGATATGATGGACAGACCCAAATCAAGCAGAGCAATTAGATCGTGTCATCGTGTTCATCTTTGCGAAGCTTTTTCTTATGTCAAATATTGTATTCCTTAGACCATGAGATAATGCAACTCCCTAGTATCGGAAGAAAGCTTTGAGGTCATCAAACATCATCCTATGAGAGGGTGATCATAAAGGTGTCTCTCAGGTGATCGGAAAGTACTTGTTGGGTTATATGTATCGAGATGGGATTTGTCCCTCCCAAGTCGGAGAGATATACTTCGGGCCCACTCGGTAATCGATATCAACACCGCTTGTAAGCACGTGGCTAAGGAATTAATCACAAAGTGATATCGGATTACAGAACGAGTAAAGTACTTGCTATGAACGAGATTGAACTAGGTATGCCGATACCGACGATCGAATCTCGGGCAAGTAAAATATCGCGTGACGAAGGGAATATATATATGGGATTGATTGAATCCTGGCATCGTGGTTCATCCGATATGATCATCGATGAATGTGTGGGAGTCAATATGGGTTTCCAGACCCCGCTGTTGATTATTGATAGAAGATCATGTCTGCATATTCTCGAACCCGTAGGGTCACACACTTAAGGTGTCTCGACGCTAGGATAGAATGGATAATTGGTTTATGAGTTTTTGTTCGGAGTCTCGGATGAGATCCAGGACGTCACGAGAGGTTCCGGAATGGTCCGGAGAATAAGATTCATATAAGGGAAAGCGGTTTTTGGATTTCGGAATTGTTTTGGATTGTTCGGTATTGTACCAGAAGCTTCTAGAACCTTCCAGAGTGGGACCAACGTGGCCCCACTTGTCGGGAGGGGGCGTGGGCCTACGAGGGAGTGCCCTGGCCGCATTGGGCTAGGGGCACAAGGCCCCATAGGCCCAGCCGGCCAAGCCCTAGGGGAAACCCTAGGGAGAGCTTCTAGAAGGAGGGGGAAAACTTGCCCCCCACTCCAACCCTTGGGGCCGCCGCCCTAGGGCTTGGAGGAGGGGACAAGGGGGCTGGCCAGGCCCCTATATATAGAGGGCAGGGGCGCAGCCCTCCTCCCCCACTCCTTCAACCCTAGCCGCCATACTGCTGCCCTCCAGATCTCTCTCTCTCCCGACTCCGTGTAGGCGAAGCCCTGCCGCAGAAACTCTCCACCTTTGCACCACGCCGTCGTGTTGTAGATCCAATCTATCTCTCCATCCCACTTGCTGGACCGAGGAAGGAGGAGACGTCGAGGTGCCGTACGTGTGCATCTCTCGGAGGCATCGCCACTTGCGGTGTTGGATCGGATCAGATCGCGAGGAGGAGAAGCTAGTACGACTACATCAACCACGTTCCGTTGAACGTTCCTCTGTGCGAATCATCAAGGGTATGAAGATCTCATCTACCCCCCTCGTTGTTTGCATCTCCTAGATTAGATCTTGGCTTTCCCGTTCGCATCCGTAGATTTTTTTGATTTACTATGCTGCGAAACCCTTTAGGGGATCCTTATATAGGTTTTTTTTAGATCAATAGAACTCCATGGGCAAAAGAATCAAGGCGATCGGACAGCCGAGGAGGAAACGAGGGCGGGTGGCGCACCCACCCGGGCTGGGAGCGCCACAGATGCTCGTTTGGGCCTCCTGGCCCTCCTGGTGGGATTCTTGTGCTCCAGATGCATCTCATGGATAAATATTGGCATTTCCAAAAGTTCAGGTCCATTTGACTTCGTATAGGTCCTGAAACATCAAAAACATTGGAAACAGGGTTTTTTTTCTGCTCTGCCGGATTATAGCCAAAATAAAGGGAATCATTGGTAAATCCCCAAAAATTAATATAAAACATGGATATAACATTATATATGTGGGAAAACATGTTAACAAATTACAAAGTTCATGTATGCATTTTACATGCATCACATTGTCAGCATACTAGACTTGGACCAGCACATCGCCACCCTTTTAAGCAAGCTGGCGCCTCCAAGAAGGACACAACACCAAGGCGTTGCCACCCATTTCAAGGAGGAATTGAGTTTTCACTTAAGAAACAGAGGAAGGGTAGGAGGAAAGGGAACCTCAATGTTGCCTCCTGCATGGAAGATGATGCCCAGGGCATCGCTGCTATCGTGGCCATCATAGGCCAAATATTTCTCCCGAAGCCCTAAGGCTCCCAACCCACCGTATCCCACCAAACCAAACTCTAGTGGCCAGGAGCGGCCACGAATCTGATGGTCGACGAGAAGAACTAAGCCACATCCTCTAGATCTTACGCAGACAGAACGAGAGGGATCCACACGCCGGGCCAGCACTCTGTCGCCCACCTAGCCGAGGATGATAGTCAGCATCCATGCGAGCGTCATCCCACCAGAGAGTTGCGCTGCCCACCGTGTCCGAGGCCGCTGCCACAGCATCCGCTGTCCACCACGGGAGACGTGGTGCGACAACTAAGCATGTCGGCACCTTCCTTGACGGCTCCTAGGGATTGCCCGACGACCGCCAGCTGACAGCGTGGTGATCTAAGGTCTTGCCCTCAAGTTGCACAGTCAGGTAGATAGTGAAGTGATGGATTTTATGGTATCCACTCTAGTGTTGCAAGAAGTTTTTCGTCACAAGTTTTGATGCACATGAAAATTATTAACCAAAATATACCTGCGAGCGCCAGCATGTGCCTAAAGTATACACTCATAACTCCACGATACTCCCAACATTTTTGGAACTAGAAACATTGTTAGTAATAGATTGCATTCCTCGAGTCATACTGCCGAGGACCAAAGTTCTCATGAATGATTGTTGTGGTAAGAAGATTATCTATTCATATCCAATCTTCATGCAACGACAGAATGATCCATCTTTTCACCTTTAACTAATTTAATCCATCTTTTATGTGTTGGTTGTCCATCTAGAGATTTCAATGGCTGCTTATAGGATACTTCCAATTTTCTATGCATGGGACATATATACGTGATGACACTACGCCAAGTTTTTTCCTTATAATACTAGCGAGGGGACATATCTAGTCATTATCCCACAAAAGTATATCTTCCATCAATATCCTGTTGGTTTGATAACTCGGCAGTACAGAGTAGTGGTCATGTCACATGTGCACTGCCTCTAATTTTCTTTGGGTCCTGTGGATCATGGGGCATGCATAACCTGTTCTGCTTACTTTCTTCTCATCATTACTGTTCCTACTAAGGACTCTGGGCTAGTCCATACTTTTATGTCGTCGGTTGCACCTTTGTGTAGACCAACACAAGTGCTAAATATCAATAAATATGCACACTCTATCCACCAACACAAGTGCTAAAATATCAATGAATAGATAAAGTCTATCCACTATCTTTGCATTATGTAAACAGAACAGTAATAAGACGTCGTTGCTGCCAGTTCACTGTATGATGAACTGTCAAATCTCAAATCATTGACGCCCCATTTGTTTCTAATCCATGAATAATAAGAAAAATAAATACTCCCTCCAATCAATAATAAGTGTCGCTAATTTCAATGAAGTACTCTCATTCATCTCTCCAAATAGGTCGATGGTTTTGCTGACGTGAGATATGCGTGTACATGTTTTCTGATGTAGCACCTGACGTGGTTGACAACATAGACAATCTTATAAATAAATATATTTTTGAATTGCAGATTAGACTTCGTACAAGAATTTGAATATCTCGAACAATATAAAAACATTCAAATTTTTCTGAGGATGTACTTAATATTATGTAAAATCAAAATAAAAGCTTATTGCATTTTCACCTTTATTTTTTGGCCGAAAGTTATGTCTGTAAGCTGGGTATTAATTATTGGTATTTTTGTTTAATATACATAGATGCATGCTGATTATACAAAAAAATCATGTTTCAAGTTTGAATTTTGCTTTGTATTTAGTTCTTTTTTTTCCTTATACCTTGATTTTGTTTCAACAGCACACGTCATGAGATATGTCACACAACAAAACTGGGCTATTCATATGCAATGTCAGGCGAGCTATCACCTTAAGGTAAAAAAGTTATGTTGTTACTCTATAAGTTTGTTATCAGTTTTCAAAGTTAGTTATTAAACGGAATACAGCCATCCAGATTGCGTCAACATGTAACAATAAAAGCACAAAAATTTAAAAATCTCTATGAGATACATTTATAAATTATGAGAATAGTAGAGAGAACCTAAAATAAAGAAGTCAAAAATCTTACTTCAATAATTAGAGATGTGAAGCTTTCTATGGTTAATGAACGATTCCACACATAAAAAAAATCTGAAATTTCAGTATAATTAAGAGAAAGCAAGCGGTTGTGCTTAGGCCCACCGGAATGTTATATAGGTCTCTGCCATGCTGCCAACCTTACGGGATTACACGTCAAACACACCACAATTTGTTCATGAATAGATAATAGTGACCATCCTTTTCGTGGAGATACTTTAATGACAACTTCCTTCTCTTTAAGCGGGTTCTATGGCATATCTCAATAATTCTCAAATTAGCAATCATAAAATATTGCAAAACACTTATCTAAGATTAATCGGCCACCAGCTGGACAAGGCAAGATATTTTGAGATCAAAATTATGAATATAGAAGCTCCAGGAGAGACCGAGAGTTTAACTCTTGCGTGATTGTATCAGCTTGATGAGATGATAACTTTCGGTAAAGTATTCGTAGTAAAAAAAATCTACGAAGGCATCTCTACTGGAGAAAATAGAACAGTCAGTCCTTTTAATTGTTCTTTGGAGGCAAAAAAAATGGAAGACAAAATGGAATATTGGTGGGCTTTCAAGGAAGCATAGTGGAGCTGCATTCCAGAAAGCTGCCAAAGCGGGGGGGCTACTGATAGTTCATACCATGGGCAAATGATAGAGCCATTGTTAATCCCGTGGTTGGTACAATGAACTGTATAAAATAGTACTTGTAGCAAATGAGCACGAAGCTTCGTTATCATTTTTGCTTGGGAACTGGCAGCTTTCATATTTTAAAACGGAGGCCGTGACTTCTTTGATCAACAGATAACGACAGTCCATATACAACTTTTCGGATACTGAATCTACTGTGTTATTTTAAGCGCGCGCCTTTTCTTCTTCAGAACGTGACTTGTTGTGAATGTGATAACAAATACACCTGTCGTCAAGGACACGACGCCATCGGTGCATAATCCTATCATATCTCCGGAGAATCTGGACAAAGAATTTGGTAGGAAAAATTTGGGAAGTAACACTAGCTAATACTGTCGGTAGGTCCTTTCAAAGGCAGTATCATCAGTAGATGATTGCGCTGCTGGCCGCATTAGTTCTGTTCTCTGCTCTACTGGCGACGAGATTAATCGACTAACTAGGCGATGTTTCAGTTGATGTCGTATAGTGAAGTCAAGAAGTTACTTCTCCTTTAATAAGACCTTTGCAAGTCATCATTCATATGCATGCTATATGACTGGTTGGGCATTCTGTCTTCTACTCTACCCAATTCCAAACACAAAAGGTTTTAGCCTTTTAGGGCAGTTAGTAACCGTGTCCTTACTTTTTGTGTGGAAAAGCAAGATCAGGGATATGTTTGTTGATGACTAACATTACAACGACTAACATCAGGTGCCACGAAAGTGCGGCAAATAAACGAAATAACGACCACACTATCAATAAACATCCATGAGAAACCGAGTCTACTGACATATGTACCATGAGACTAACAAATTGTGCCACGCCACAATTCTGACCATTGTGAAAGAACCCAATAGATAGCTAAAGAAGCAAGCCATATAACTGAAGTTAAGCATTCGGGCAACATTAGAATACCTACCAAACACACCGTAAATACTCCTTCTTTCTGCCAACAAAATACATACACATGGCTATACAATTATTGCAGGGCTTACCTAAACAAACAAACAAACAAACAAACAAACAAACAAACAAACGGCATGCTGAGGCAAACGTTGGTGGGAACTCCCTCGCAAAAGACCAAAACAATGAGTTGGTTAAGCATTATGCAAAACTAGTACTAGTATGGTTCAGTTAGCCGGAGGATCTCAGTTATATGATACACTGCAGGATTCTCCCTTCTGCCTCTCACCAATTAATTAGCAGAAATAAGACAAGGATAACAATGTGGTCCAGCAAGCATTGACATGAGTTCTTAGGGACTTTTAGTGTTTACTACTGCCATGGCAGATCAACTGCAACAATAACAACGGTTCTCTGTTTGGTATCACTTGCCACGCAACATGGAGGGCAGCGTGTTCATTCGCCAGCCGCCACACCCTCGGACAGTAGTTCCATTAATTGTTCGGTAATCAGCATCGATCGGTACTCTATTTCTAGCTGCATGCATGCTACGGCATAGCCGGCTGAGCCATGCTTACATTACAGTATTAGTCGACTAATGCCGAACTGTAGCAGTATCTTAGTCTGCCAGCAACCTCAAACTCATGCATGGTAGCAGTATCTTAGTGTTATGGATGTTTGTTTGTGTGTAGTTCCTCTTTACCTATTTTGTCCACAAAAGTGCGGCAAACAAAATGCCTCCACAGCAATAGCAAACATCCACAAGGAACCGAGTCTACGAGGAAGAGGAAACACTTGTTGTAATATGGTTAGTTTCACTATTTAGAATTTCATATGCTCATTTGCTCAGTTCGTGGTTGTCTCGAGTAGCGGGTCATCATGGTGCCAACGGGGTGCACTGGATGTGCATCCATGAAATATGAAAAAAACAAATCTTCATATATACCGAGACAAACGTTGGTTGAAACTCCCCCTAAAACACTTGCACAAACAATTGGTTAAACATTATGCAAAATAGTATTCCATCCGATCGAAAATAAGTGATTTAAATTTGTTTAGATTCGCATATATCTAGACACGATTTTCAGTTGTACAGATACATGTAAATCTAGATAAAGCTAAGTCACTTATACTTCTGAACGAAGCAAGTAATCTGGTTCGGTTAGCCGGGGATCTCAGTTATATGCTGGTGGACTATTCGGAAAGGATTCGACACACCGCATGATTTTCTATTTTGTGCCTCTCACCAATTAATTAACAGAACTAAACACAGGGAAAACAATGTGGCCCAGCGAGGACCTAGCTAATGAGGTATTGTCTTGAGTTCTTATGGACTTCTAGGGTTTACTACTACATGGCAGATCAACTGCAACAATAACAACGGTTATCTGTCTGGTATCACTCTTCCACGCAACATGGCGGCACCGTGTTCATTGGCCAGCCGCCACACTCTCGGACAGTAGTTCAATGGTTTCGCGTCAGCATCGATCTGTACTGATCTATTTCTAACTGCATGCATGCTCAGGCAGCCGGCTGAGTCATGCTTATAGTATGAATCAACCAAACTGGCTTACGACTAATCATGCAGATATACCTTCTTAAAAATCTAACCATGCGAAATGGTAGCAGTATCTTAGTGCCATAGACGGTTCTTAGTACGTAGGTCCTGTTCATCTATTTTGTCCACTAACTAATTAGAAACTGTATTCTGCTGGCAACGGCGAACTATAGGACTCTCGCCATGACGAATCGCCACCAATCTACTACCGACTCGTAAACTTAAAGACATAAGTCGATCGAGCAAGTCAAGAACATAAGTCTCCTCTGAACTTCCTCTTGAGCAATGTACAGCTGTTCGTACCAAGTACTCCCTCCGTTCTAAAAAAAATGTCTCAAGTTTGTCTAAACTTGAATGTATCTAGACACTATGTATATAGATACATTCAAATTCACACAAACTTGAGACATCCTTCACTACGGGAAAATTGGGCGCTGCCGTGCCATTAGTCTTTGCCGTGCGTCGATGCACGGCAAAGACCTCTTTGCCGTGCGACCCCACAACAAAACGCACGGCAAAAAAGCACTGCACGGCGGCACCCTAGACGATACACGGCATCCGACAACGTCACGGCAAACCTCAGCGTAGACACACGGCAAAGAATAAATTCACGGCAAAGCCCAAATATAGCCCACGGCAAAGAAATCACACTGCACATTGCCTTTGCTGGGCCCACCGTACAGCGCAGTTCACGGCCCGGCGTGACGGCAGGGCTTTGCCGTGTGCCTCACCGTCAGACACAACAAAGTTTTGAATTGCAAATTCCTATATCTAAGCGAAATATTTCCGCTATTTATTTTGTTCAACGCGCGAAATATTCGCGCCATTTATTTTATTCAAAGTGCGAAATATTTCCGCGAGTTTTGTTCAACGAGCGAGGCTCTTTGCCGTGTACTCTACACGACAAAGGTGTCTTTGCCGTGTACTCTACACGACAAAGGTGTTTTTGCCGTGCATCTTCCACGGCAAAGAGCTGTTTATTGCCATTTCCATCCATTCTTTGCCTTCGTTTTCTTTTAGCGCATATTTTATCTCAAATATAACCCATATTGCATCTATGGACACTTTAATTATATGGTTTGGTCGGATTTCGGAGCTCCAGCGGCTGTCTCCCATAGAAACCCTAGTGTCTTCGGGGCAACCGGGGATCTACCCCTAGCTCTCTCTTCGTACGAGGGTTGTGCAATGCAATTTTTTGTTTGTTTAGACAATATCTACATAGAATACCAAGGTTAGGCCCAATATTCCACCGATTTCCCCCCGTTGGACCCATAGAGGGAGTTTCCAATGACACGTCCACCACTTCTCTAAGTATTATCGCATGCGGGGGTCATTCTCCATCGAAAACAACCATGTGCGGGCCCCGGGAAGGTCTACCCCCTAGCTTTCTCCGCACGAGGTTCCACCAATGTACTTTTTTGTTGGTTAAGGTTTGTTTAGGACATAGATACAAGGAAAACCAACTTTGGTACCCTGTGGCATATTCTAGCCCCCGGTATACCCGCAGCGGGACATTCCCCCTATAGGTCGAGGAATCTACTTAGTGTTATCGCCTGAATGTGAAGAACCTCACACCGGGGAGATATGTCTTGCATATATGGGACTTCTACAACACTTTTACATGTATCCTAGGTATACATGCATGTTTCCTAGCACCACATGATAGTTTGGGTGGGTTCCCGGGGCTCCAAGGGTCATTCTCCATCGAAAACAGCCATCTGCGAGCCCCGGGAAGGTCTACACCCTAGCTTTCTCTGCACGAGGTTCCACCAATGTACTTTTTGTTGGTTAAGGGTTTTTTAGGTCATAGATACAAGGAAAACCAACTTTGGTATCCTGTGGCACATTCTAGCCCTCGGTATACCCGCAGCGGGACATTTCCCCCTATAGGTCGAGGAATCTACTAAGTGTTATCGCCTGAATGTGAAGAACATCACACCGGGGAGATATGTCTTGCACATATGTGAGTTATACAACACTTTTACATGTATCCTAGGTCTACATGTATGTTTCCTAGCACCACATGAAAGTTTGGGTGGGCTCCGAGGGTCATTCTCCATCGAAAATAGCCATCTGCGAGCCCCGGGAAGGTCTACCCCTAGCTTTCTCCGCACGAGGTTCCATCAATGTACTTTTTTGTTGGTTAAGGTTTGTTTAGGACATACATACAAGAAAAACCAACTTTGGTACCCTGTGGCACATTCTAGCCCTCGGTATACCCGCAGCGGGAAATTTCCCCTATAGGTCGAGGAATCTACTAAGTATTATCGCCTGAATGTGAAGAACCTCACACCGGGGAGATATGCCTTTCATATATGGGACTTATACAACACTTTTACATGTATCCTAGGTCTACATGCATGTTTCCTAGCACTACATGAAAGTTTGGGTGGGCTCCGGGGGTCATTCTCCATCGAAAACACCCGTCTGCGGGCCCTGGGAAGGTCTACCCCCTAGCTTTCTCCACACGAGGTTCCACCAATGTACTTTTTTGTTGGTTAAGGTTTGTTTAGTCCATAGATACAAGGAAAACCAACTTTGGTACCCTGTGGCGCATTTTAGGCCCCGGTATACCCGCAGCGGGATATTCCCCCTATAAGTCGAGGAATCTGCTAAGTGTTATCGCCTGAATGTGAAGAACCTCACACCGGGGAGATATGTCTTGCATATATGGGACTTCTACAACACTTTTACATGTATCCTAGGTCTACATGCATGTTTCCTAGCACCACATGAAAGTTTGGGTGGGTTCCCGGGGTTCCGGGGGTCATTCTCTATCGAAAACAGCCATGTGCGGGCCCCGGGAAGGTCTACCCCTAGCTTTCTCCGCACGAGGTTCCACCAATGTACTTTTTGGTTGGTTAAGGGTTTTTAGGCCATAGATACAAGGAAAACCAACTTTGGTACTCTTTGGCACATTCTAGCCCTCGGTATACCCGCAACGGGACATTTCCCTCTATAGGTCGAGGAATCTACTAAGTGTTATCGCCTGAATGTGAAGAACCTCACACCGGGGAGATATGTCTTGCATATATGTGAGTTATACAACACTTTTACATGCTTCCTAGGGCTAATGCATGTTTCCTAGCACCACATGAAAGTTTGGGTGGGTTCCGGGGGTCATTCTCCATCGAAAACAGCCATGTGCAGGCCCCGGGAAGGTCTACCCCTAGCTTTCTCCGCACGAGGTTCCACCAATGTACTTTTTTGTTGGTTAAGGTTTGTTTAGGACATAGATACAAGGAAAACCAACTTTGGTACCCTGTGGCACATTCTAGCCCCCGGTATACCCGCAGCGGGACATTTCCCCCTATAGGTCGAGGAATCTGCTAAGTGTTATCACCTGAATGTGAAGAACCTCACACCGGGGATATATGTCTTGCATATATGGGACTTCTACAACACATTTACATGTATCCGAGGTCTACATGCATGTTTACTAGCACCACATGAAAGTTTGGGTGGGTTCCCGGGGTTCCGGGGTCATTCTCCATCGAAAACAACCATGTGCGGTCCCCGGGAAGGTCTACCCCCTAGCTTTCTCCGCACGAGGTTCCACCAATGTACTTTTTTGTTGGTTAAGGTTTGTTTAGGACATATATACAAGGAAAACCAACTTTGGTACCCTATGGCACATTCTAGCCCCCGGTATACCCGCAGCGGGACATTTCCCCCTATAGGTCGAGGAATCTACTAAGTATTATCGCCTGAATGTGAAGAACCTCACACCGGGGAGATATGTCTTGCATATATGGGACTTCTACAACACATTTACATGTATCCGAGGACTACATGCATGTTTACTAGCACCACATGAAAGTTTGGGTGGGTTCCCGGGGTTCCGGGGTCATTCTCCATCGAAAACAACCATGTGCGGGCCCCCGGAAGGTCTACCCCTAGCTTTCTCCGCACGAGGTTCCACCAATGTATTTTTTTGTTGGTTAAGGTTTGTTTAGGACATAGATACAAGGAAAACCAACTTTGGTACCCTATGGCACATTCTAGCCCCTGGTATACCCGCAGCGGGATATTCCCCCTATAGGTCGAGGAATCTACTAAGTGTTATCACCTGAATGTGAAGAACCTCACACCGGGGAGATATGTATTGCATATATGGGACTTCTAAAACACTTTTAAATGTATCCTAGGTCTACATGCATGTTTCCTAGCACCACATGATAGTTTGGGTGGGTTCCCGGGGCTCCGAGGGTCATTCTCCATCGAAAACAGCCATCTGCGAGCCCCGGGAAGGTCTACCCCTAGCTTTCTCCGCACGAGGTTCCACCAATGTACTTTTTGGTTGGTTAAGGGTTTTTTAGGCCATAGATACAAGGAAAACCAACTTTGGTACTCTGTGGCACATTCTAGCCCTCGGTATACCCACAACGGGACATTTCCCCCTATAGGTCGAGGAATCTACTAAGTGTTATCGCCTGAATGTGAAGAACCTCACACCGGGGAGATATGTCTTGCATATATGTGAGTTATACAACACTTTTACATGTTTACTAGGGCTACATGCATGTTTCCTAGCACCACATGAAAGTTTGAGTGGGCTCCGGGGGTCATTCTCCATCGAAAACAGCCATCTGCGAGCCTCGGGAAGGTCTACCCCCTAGCTTTCTCCACACGAGGTTCCACCAATGTACTTTTTTGTTGGTTAAGGTTTGTTTAGTCCATAGATACAAGGAAAACCAACTTTGGTACCCTGTGGCGCATTATAGGCCCCGTTATACCCGCAGTGGGACATTTCCCCCTATAGGTCGAGGAATCTACTAAGTGTTATCGCCTGAATGTGAAGAACCTCACACCGGGGAGATATGTCTTGCATATATGGGACTTATAAAACACTTTTACATGTATCCTAGGTCTACATGCATGTGTCCTAGCACCACATGAAAGTTTGGGTGGGTTTTCGGGGTTCCGGGGGTCATTCTCCATCGAAAACTGCCATGTGCGGGGCCCGGGATTGTTCGCGATGATCAAGAAACAGGCTTCTAAATTTCATAGTCCTCTATGTAACAGTGATATGTAAAACTAGCCTATTCTAAGAACTCTATGTATTTTAATTAGTTGCATTGTAAGAACTCTATGCTATGGTCTTGGAAGAACTCTATGTATTTTAGTTATTTGCCGTGTAATTTCTTCTTTCATCTATATCATTACTTTCTAATATATTACTTTCTACTTTACTACTCTATGCTATGTTGTATTCTAATTATTCTAAGAACTCTATCTTATAGATACTTTTTGTTGTGAATGCAGGTGATTCAAACATGCCAGGAGGAGGAGGGGGACGAGGAGTAGCAAGCTTAGCGAAGAAGGCTGCGAAGAAAGTTAGGGCTGTGTCGAGCCTTCTCTCGAAGCCTAGTCCTCCACCCACTATGAGGAGGAAGGGTAGACGGGCACCTAGTCCTCCACCCATTATGAGGAGGAAGGGTAGACGAGCACCTAGTCCTTCTCCCCCACCTGCTGACGAGGCGGAGGATGAGGAGGAGGAGGACTGTGAGAGGGAGTACGAGGAGGGGGAGGACTCTGAGGAGGGAGAGGAGGAGGAGGAGGAGTTGCCTGTTTTTGACTTGGAGGACAAGGAGGGGGAGGCGAGGGTGTGGGAGGAACCAGACGAGTACGTTGAGCTAGAGTACACAGGGATGCCTCAGGAGCCTGGGACGAGGGAGCCGTACATGTGAGGACAGGCGGAACTACCTAGTATGGAAACTTGGGTGAAAAAAGGTGGGATTGTTGAGCTCACACCGAGAGGAAAAAGGTGAGCACTCAACTTTTTTTACAACTTTTTTTAGATTTTGATATTGTAGTAATGAACTTTTATCACCTTTTGCTAATACCCTTTTTGGCTTCTCGCTGTGCAGTTCGTTTGTGTATAAGGGTGGGAGGTATGTGCGCACATACTCGAGCATCCTTGGATGCATCATCAAGAAGTACTACCCTGGAGCTGTAAAAATGTCCAATGGTCGTTGGGTGATAGTTTCGTCTTGGAGGCAATACAAGCGAGCAAAAGATCCCTTGGGCACGAAGCACAAGTTCCTCGCGAACTGCCAAGCGAGGGTCCTCACGGAGTTCTGGGTAAGTTTCTTCGACTACTAACCATTCGATAACCTTGACGTTGAAAATAGTTGAACTAACGCCTTTCTGCCACTTTTAATCTATGTCTATCCTGCTTGTAGACTTACTTTCAGATGGACCCGGATTGTAACCGCGATGAGTGCATTGCCCAGTCTCGCAGGGCGGCTGTAAAGCAAGTTACTGACACTATGCACGAGGCACGTGTGGGTTGCGTTCGAAGATGGTATGCCGAGAAGCGTAAACTCCCAATGCAGAACAAGTCTCAATCCCGAAATATCTTTATGGAGCCATGGCAGTACTTGCAGGTAATATATGTATTTTGTCTATGCGGTGCCCTACTCCGTACGGCTTTTACTAATATGTGTATTTTGTGTATGCAGGTACCTCCTCCGTTCATAGGTCACGCCAGACCAGGAGTCTACCGGGCTATTGTCCATTGGTGGACAAGCGCCGAGTTCAAGAGGAGGAACGAAGAAGGAAAGCTAAAGAGAGCCGAGATGGGAGGTGGATCACACACGCAAGGCAGCTTACCCATGGTCGTCTGCATACAGAACGCGGTGAGAAAAATCTTTCTCTTAACCTTTCTCATCATGTTGTTTCTTATGCCGCAAATGCGTCCCTCTTGATGTATCTTCGTGGTCACTCTTGTAGGCAAAAGAGCTAGGCGCGGAGCCCTCGATATTCACGGTCTGGAGTAAGTTTCATAAGAAGAAGAACAAGGAGGATGGGACGCTTACATGGGTGAGCCCGAACGCCGAGCTCAAGGACACGGAGTACCGGAAGTTCTTTGCCACAACACATCCCGGCACGAACCCCGATACCGAGCCCTTCGACCCTGAGGTTGCCATGTGTGCGGGAGGCGGCCGGAAGAATGGCCGCTTGTGGATGTGTGATAGCGCCGTCGATCCTAAGACCGTCCGGTCTATGAGAGAGATTAGGCGTGACAACTCAATCTCTTCGTCTTCCATACAGTCCCGCCCGACAGCGTCGTCTAGAGCCATCGATAAGATTCGGGTATTCACTTCTTCTTTGGTCATCCACATTTCATTCCATGTTTTCCATTTGTAATATCCATGACCTTCCAATGACACAACGTAGGAGGACTTGGAGAACGAGAGGAGACAGAGGGAGCAGGCTCAGGCTATCATTGCTCAGCAGAGTCAGATGATGGCGTGGTTTGCACAGAAGATGGCAGCCTGCGAGTACCAGATAGCGGTAAGTTCTTGCTCATAGGACCTAAGACGAATTCTAGTTCCATACACCTTACCCGCACATGCTTGATTTGTAGACGTTGCTGTCGAGTGGCGCCACTCTTCCTACGGTTGATCCACCTCCTTTTGACATCAACACATGGGTAAGTTGTCTTGTGTATTAGGTGCCAATCTCAAAATACCACATATGTAGTGCATATTGACTATGGCTCATATTTTCTATCTTGTAGCTACATGTCTCAGGTGGATCCAACAATATGGAGTTTGGGCGACAACCGTCTCAGGAGGAGACCATGCCGACGTCTCCTACAGGGGGACAACGACCAGACAACCCGCTCCATCGCTCACTCTTTTAGGTTTTTACTCTCGTTCTAGTGACTAGTAGAATTTCACATCGTAGAATCACTCCCGACATAGGACACAGGACTTGTAGAAAATATGACTTGTCAAAATTGTAAAATTCTTATCATATGACTTGTAGAATCACTCCCAACATAGGACTTGTGTGAATCTCATGTCATTATTCTTGCTATATGAATTGTGATTATTCTTACCATATGACTTATAGAATCACTCCCAACATAGGACTTGTGTGAATCTCATGTCATTATTCTTGCTATATGAATTGTGATTATTCTTACCAAATGACTTGTCAAAATTTACTTGTTATGTTCTATCCTATGTCAAAATTTACTTGTGAATCACTTGTAGGATGTCCATGAAGGATGAACTTGTCGATCTCCGGTGATGTGTTGACATGTGGAGTTGTATTATGAAATCGTATGCACTTGTTATGCACTATTTGTGGTCATGGAGCTTGTGTATGATCTTATTTCTAGTGTTGGAGCTTGTATGTGACTATTATGGACATATTTGTGGTCATGGAGCTTGTATGTGACTATTATGGACATATTTGTGGTCATGGATCTTGTATGTGACTATTATGGACATATTTGTGGTCATGGAGCTTGTATGTGACTATTATGGACATATTTGTGGTCATGGAGCTTATGTCACTATTATGGATATATTTGTGGTCATGGATCTTCTATTTAACTATTATGAACATATTTGTGGTTATGGACCTTGTATTCGACTATTATGGACATATTTATGGTTATGGAGCTTGTATGTGACTATTATAGACATATTTGTGGTTATGGAGCTTGTATGTGACTATTATGGACACACTTGTGGTCATTGAGCTTGTATATGATTATTATGGACATATCTGTGATCTATCTGTGATTATTATGGCTATATTTTATATTTGAATTGAAGGAATGAAATAAAAAACAAAAAAAATCATTAGACCTTTGCCGTGTACAAACGCACGGCAAATTAGCTAATTGTCCTTTGCCGTGCAAAAGCGCACGGCAAAGATGCCACATGTCGCCATAGTGTGCACTTGAAGTATTTGGGACAAATAGGGTCACTTTGCCATGCAAGAACGCACGGCAAATATTCCGCCCAAACGCACACGGCATAGAGAAGCACGGCAAAGGCAGGCAGACGGGCTGCTCAAGGTGGTATTTGCCGTGCAACCCACACGGCAAAGACTTTGCCATAAAACACACGGCAAAGGTAGAAACACGGCAGAGTAAGAACGCACGGCAAAAGTGAAATCACGGCAAAATGTTTGCCGTGCGCGGTGCACGGCAAAGATATGACCACGGCAGATAAGATACTCACGGCAAAGAAACAAGCACGGCAAAACTTACAGGTGGGGTCCATCGCTGGAAGCGCACGGCAAAGGTTCATGGGACCCACCATCACGGCGTCGTCGGCGGTGGCGTCGTCAAGTACCTTTTGTGTGCCGTCCGGGGGCGGCGAGCACACGGCAAAGGGTTTGCCGTGTAAGGTGCACGGCAAAGAACTCTTTGCCGGCCTTATCTTTGCCGTGCGGTCTTTGCCGTGCAACTTCTCACGGCAAAGCCTTTGCCGTGCCTTTTTAGGCCTTTGCCGTGCATTATATGTTACACGGCAAAGAACAAATTTACTGTAGTGCTTTTTAAAACGGAGTGAGTAGTTGATTAGGACATATAGATGTGCGATCAGTCTTCTTGGATTGCGTAGCGTATGAACAAGCTCATTTTGGTCTGTGGGAGACGCCCGTGTCTCTCATAATAACGTCCTGGCGCCCCTTGTGGTGCCGTGATGGCCTATTGTAATTTACCAAAATTCAATGGGGCTCAGGTTTCTCTCGCAAAAACTACAGTCCAAGCAAGATTACAAAATATACGTTGATGAAGTTGTATAACCATTAACCAGCTCAAGCAAACTTTTAGAACCTCATGTGGACTTGTTCCATTGGAAGTTAGCAAAAATCGCAATTATGTAGACCTCTATATTTAGACCACAGCCTACCTGGCTGGCTTGAGCCTTGGTCCTGGGATCAAAAATCCTACTAGATGATCTTTTTTACTTTTGCTTCGGTATCCCTTCTTCCAAAGCTTTAGTAAACATAAACGCATATACATCTGGGATTGCACGGTATTTTTTGGTGCAAAGCCTATACAAACTCACTTGAAGACCGTACGGTCTGCTTGGACGTACACCGTCGCCCACATCGTCTGGACAGGGGGACACGGAATATACACTACTTTACCTCATATACTAATACGCGGGTATATATGGTCTGAATATGGATTTTGTCGGGCCAAAAAACTGCCTTGGACAAATTTATCTCTTCAAATTTCAGTTGTGGGTGGGTGAAGAGGGGGGCACCGAAGCAAGCCTCAATTTTTTTTTTATAAAAAAGAGAGAATTTGTAAGCTAAGAAGGGCTCAACCCACATAGCGCCACCGTCAGATCATAGTCTCACTCCATTTTCTACATAATTATTTTTTAATAAAGGAAGTCTTATAGACTTGTATCAAGCCGGTACAACCAGCTGAGTTCACACCCATTCTAGAATTCCAGTTTGCTTTTTTACTTTGGTATGTTTCATACATTGTCCCGATAGTGAAGGGTGACATCATACAGAATAAAGATCCCACAAAGATCTATTAATGTCCTGGTTTGGTTGTCATGGCTAGCCCATCCAACACCGAACAACATGTGGTAATTTTGTCCCATGGAACGACATCTCTCCATCCTATGGGCCGTCATCCCATGATTCTCCATATCTTCATAGTGGTGGCATAGATGATAGAGTCATGTGAGTTTTGTTCATAGGTTCCCCCGTTCCAATCTTTTGTGCTCCTAGCTAGTAATCTTCACCTAATAATACAATAACGATGCAATGTTTCAACAATTTGCTTTGTACAAGATGTATCTTTGACCACATTATATTGGTTTTCATGACCTTGAGTTCACACCCATTGTGACGGCACAATTTATGTTGTTCGTTAAGACCTTCAAAATTAGTTTATCTTGTGAATTTATAGTATTTTGTGGTTATGTGAATAGTTAGAATATGAGATGCAAATGGTGTAACTAGAGATACCGACTTCGAAGAACCTTGATGTAACTTTAGTTTTATCATGGCTCCTTGTGGTCTCCCGTAGTTTATTTTTGTAGTTTGTGATCCATTACTACATAATTAAACGTACTCACACTTCTCTAGAGGAATTTTATAATTTTCCTCTAATAAATCGTCATAAATATTTTTGAGACAC
Source organism: Avena sativa (assembly GCA_916181665.1). NCBI lineage: Eukaryota > Viridiplantae > Streptophyta > Magnoliopsida > Poales > Poaceae > Avena > Avena sativa. The sequence goes on along the minus strand of OV702294.1, from coordinate 153,326,373 downwards.
ATTTGTCACTATAGTAACACTTTATGAGGCACCATGTAAAGTGTCTTAAATTTAGATACATTAATTAAGTATTGAATACATGCTTATGAGACACTTAATAAACTGCCACAATAGATCATGTCAAGATATTTTGCGAGACACTTCATAAACCAACCCTACCTTATAGCTAGAAACACTTTTGAGGCACTTTATTTACATTTCTTAGAGGCATATCTCATAAATATATGGCCTTACTACCCATATATAATAAGTTTATAATGAGTAGTAACATGATATTGTGTGTAAGTTGAGTTCCTAAATGTTGTGTCTGGTTGAATGCATGATTAGAGGGGCATGTTGATTTCGTGTGCGAAATCACAAAATAAGCCTATTGACACAAATTTAAAGTACATTCTATTCTTAGGGGAGACGGCGCGAGTTACATCAAAAATTACAAACTTGTTGTGGAGAAGTATCTTTTGTAATGTCTACATAGGTAGCAAATCGGAATATTTGTTGCGCTTGAACTTGCTTTCAAACAATCAACTATAGGTATAATTGTTTTCTCACCTAAAAAGTTGTATAGTAGTTTTTTACAATTATATAACTTTTTTTTCAAAAGGGTTGTTTTTATTAGACTCACAACTTTACATCGGCATGATGCCATGATACAATCATAGAGCCACACCCGGCCTTTGCACAACAAGAGTGCACATAGCTGCTAAAGCAAGAAAAAAAAAGTAGAAAGGAATATGGAGGTAGAAACCTCATAAGGGCAAATGTGACCATGTAAATATTTTCACCCCGTATGTGTGTAGACTATGCCACCACACATGCAGGGTAAAAATATCCTTCAGCACTTGCTCCAACCATGAACACACCTATGTAGACAGGGCACATGTTCCGGTCTCCGGGGAGTCCACAACCACATGAACTTGTAATGTAGTAGAGCATTCTCTTGCTAAGCTAGGCTGCATGAATAACTGGTGTAAAACATGGCTGGGCTCCCCGCCAGATCATGTAGTGAACGTGTTGGATGTTGACCGTGATGGCTAAGTAATACAGTAAAAGGCAGCCGTTTGACCTAATAAAAAAGAGCACATAGGAAGATAACCTGTATAAGAAAGTTGTAGCATTAAAAGCCATGTCATTCCTCTAACATTTATAAACATACACGTTTTACTACTCCCGCCGACCCATATTAGTTGACTTGGGTTTGTCTAAATTTAGATAAATCTAGACACCAGTATTTAATATATAGGTTCATTCAAATTCATTTTTTAATAAATTTAAATCAATTAGTATGGATCCGAGGGAGTAAATTTATCATACAGGTTATTAATATTTATCTCCACGTAGCATTGTCCCGCGACAAAACAACAAATATGCACATGAGGCGTCAAGGAGAGAGGACGCCAAAGCAGGGGACTAGTCGACTGGAAAGGCGCCATGCATGCCTCCGGCCGGACCACGAGACCATGCACCCCATCGCCGACCGCCGTGGCAAGCCAGATGACGACGACCCCGCCGCGGAAAAAACACGAGCGCATCGGCGTCATCGCCAGGAAACAACATGGCGGAATATCGCGAGAGCCATCATTATTCATCAGAACACGTACGCAGCCCTGACTGGTTTGGTTTTGTCCTCGGCGCTGGTCCCGACCGAGATTGTTTTGTCTGTGCATTTGGGTAGTTGGGGAGGCTAAATTAAGCCATCCGTCGCCTGCCAACGTTTGACGAGCCTAGTCCTCCAGGCGTTAACAATGGCATGACGTCGACGCGTGCGCCTTGCATGGAGCAGAGAATTGCCTCGCTCATGGCATGCATGCATTTTACTAACCGAGTCAGTGGTTAGTTGGGAGAAATGCACAGATAGTTAACTTTATAAAACACTTAGACAGTTTGTCTTTTGCCTAGCTCAAAAACAGTACATTATGCCGCCCAATTATGGTATCTTTGTCTTGCTACTACTTCGTTGTTCCGGGGAAGAAAATTCCTGCCCAATTGTGGTCTTTTGAAAGCATCCGGCTTGGCTATATGCCCAATTATCATTGTCACATTACTATGGCGCTAATAATACTCTGGAGTGGTTGTTGCCAACCCCCGCAAAAAAAAAGGGAATAAATGTTGCCAAGTCATATGATGACCTCTTCCTGGCCGGTGCTGCCCAGTGCCCACCATATTGCGTGCGCGACGAATTTTTGTGAATGAGATATAGTATTGAGCCAACTTGCACGAGGTCTAGGCTAAACGTTGTCCTGCACCCAATCCAATATGGGCGGGTTTGGTAGGCTGCGGGAGCTTGGGACATGCCCTACAGCGACGAAATTGTGCTCATCAGATGCATACCCACCCTCTATGTTGTGGCCCACACGGTGATTAAAGCACCCTCGGACTAGTCCCGCTGGAAACTATCGATTCGGCTGTTTCCAGCGTGTCATCCTCGTTGCTACCGAATAGGGGAACATGGCATCCCCCCAGATGCACCATGCATGAGAGATGGCAGTAGGTTTCTCCAGCTCGCACGCTACTGCGAAATTGCGGCAGGCGGTGACCGAGTTTCTAACCGCCGCTATTTCAATCACCGCCTGCGAAAACCGGCCCCTATTTAGCCATCGATGGCGACCGCCAAAATCATATCCTCCATTTTCCCTCTTTCGAGCTCACTCCTCCTCTTCTTTTCATGGCCATGGCGGGAGCTTGGAACCCGAGAGCGGCGACGGAGGCCGTCGAAGGCCTGTTGGAATCCCCGTCCACCCCGCCCTTTCTTGTAGATGTTCTTACGCTTTATGTAAGTATCTCCAACTCTGGATCTAGCTAAGATCTGTAAGGATGCGTAATATGTGTCTAGATGTATAGATCTACAACCATTTATGTTCAATATACTCGATTGTAGGCCATTCCGCCGTCTCCCTCGAGCACACCGACGGTGGTCGTGCCCTCTTCCCCCTCCAGCACGTCAACGCTGGTCCTGCCTATTTCTCCCTCGAACACGATGACTTTGACCATGACGGCTTCCCCCAGTTCCCCGATATATGTGCTAGAGCCTATGAGTCTGGCTGTAAGATAACCTCCACCCCTTGATGCTATATGTTTCATAACATTCTTACCATTGTTCTTGTTCATACCATGCTCACCATTGTTCTCGTTCATACCATGCTTACATGATTGTAGAAGAACATGTGTACTAGCTCTCCGAATTTGTCTGCTCCTTCAGTGGGAACTTTGACATGAGCTGGATGCAGCCTCCAAAAAGGAAGTTCTTTGTGCCACTAAACCTTCGATGTTTTGGAACCCTGCTTTATCTTAGTTCTTCCTGAATATGATGGTTGAGCTCGTGAACAACAGGGCAACTATGCGTTCGGGTTCAGAGAGAGGGACATACCAAGGATTGCCAATGATGTTCTTGACTTCACTGGGATCACAATGACATGTCTTCAACTATAAAACCACATGAGGAAGTGGAGAATGAAGTGGAACCTGATAGGCAAGCTTAGAACTAAAGAGGGTGTTAGATGGTGTGCGGCGAGCATGTCCTTTATGATCAATGATGAGGACAGGGTGAAACAGTACCTCTAGGTAAGATGGCATTGTAGTGTCTTATGGTTTTACCTGTCCGTAACGTACAAAGTGATATGCACTAACACATCGTCCTCTCGATCTTAGGCCTTCCCAAAACTTGTTGAGTTGGTGCACACGCCCATAGCTAACCATACTCATATGCATACGATCTTCACACCCAAGTATGTGGATCGTAGGCAACTCCATGATCCAAAATTGTATGTGAAGGCCATAGAGATACTTGTCGGCAACAAAGAAGAAGGTACCGCCTATGTTAACATGGGTCTAAGTGAGAGGATGTCCTTGCTTAGGGCATGAGTAGGCAACCACTTCGATTAGGGCATCTGCTTTTCTGCTGATGATCATTCTCATGATCTATTTATGCGGTCATGTATATTTTGGGAGGTGGTCTCATATACCCCTGTTAGCTAGGCCTTGCTGAAAACCGTTCCTTGGTTTGTAATATTGTGGGAGGTGGTATATATTAACCCCTTGGATAATGAAATTCTGATGCATCACGAGCTGCTTTTTTTTGTGTTGAGCTCGTGGTGCATCAGCTATGCATGTAACTATTGCTGACGCGATTAACTAGTATATTCCCCTTTTGTTGAACTGCTTATGTACGCACAGTGTATGGTAACCTCGTCACTCATGAGAAGAGGTGACAATACTAATTGTTTTGGCAACAACCAAACAACTGGTATCTGTTTCTTCCTTGCTCCCTAGGCTACGAAGCGTGTAACCAAACAACCACCACACCTATCTTCACCAAGCTAAAAAGGGCTGGTCAGACAACCAAACGAGGTTTCGAAGATAGCCGAAAGGTCGTTTTTGTCTAGACACCCCACGGGGCCTAGCCAGAATGAGGCCAAAAACTGATGCTCACTACCAAACATGTCCTAGTTTGCTGCTTTTACCAACAGTGCTTTTTTCAAACTAAGGAGTGAAAGAGCATTTTTCAATCCCTCTGATTTTGATGTTTGATAACAATACACTTATCGATTTAACTGTGTACTAAGTTTATCACAGGATTGATAAAAGGAGGCACAATTTATGGCATATCAATTCCCCTTGCAAAAACCTCTGTGTCAACCGGTAGTACCGGTACTACCGCTTGACACCGGTACTATCGGTTCCAGTACCGGTTGGCACTGATCAAAAGTGATAAGGGTGCGTGCTAGTCAGTACCCACCGGTACCACGAAGCGGCACTACCGGCCCAACCGGTATTACCGCTTGGTACAAGCGGTACTACCACTTGAGGCGGTCGTACCGCTCGTCAGTACCGTGGCATACTGACTAGCACCCACCCCTCTCCATTTTTTTCAGTACCAAGCGGTACTTGGGACCGGTACTACCGCCCGAACCGGTAGTACCGCTTCCTACCTCCGATACTACCGCTTGGGGGTAGTACCGCAAGGGCGATACCGCCCAAAGCTGAAGAACACTGAAGAACGGAGGCGCCTCCGGTACCTGGTCCGGTACTGGACCGGTAGTACCGCTTGCCAGCGGTACTACCGCTTAAGTACCGGTACTACCGGTACATTAAATGCTCCAACGGCCATATTTCGTGGAGGGGTATAAATACCCCTCCACCTACCTTGGGACAAATTGCTCAGCACATTAAAGTCATTGCCCACCATTGGAGTCCTTTGGAGCCACTCAAATCTCAAGATCTCCTCATCCAACCACCCAAAGTCCTTGATCTTTGGGGAATCAAAGGAGGAGGCCCCGATCTACTACTTCACCAAAAGAGATCTCCATTTCCCCCTCATTTCATTGAGGGCCCCTTTGCTCTAGTGTTTTCTTGGAAACCCTAGTTCTTGTTTTGGTTCTTACAAGCTTGTCTTTGATTGCTTTGACAGCTTGCTTGTATTTGGGAGCCTCCGATTCAGTTGTGGATGTGTGCCCCAAACTTGTAACGGTGCCGGCTTCCACCTTGAAGGTTGTCGATATAGTGGAAGGTGAATCGATCCCGTTGGGGTGAGATTCATCGGAGAACAAGGGAGGCCTTTCGTGGCGTTGGTGGTTTGAAACCACCCCCTCTCCAAAGGTAGATGTACTTCCCCTCAAAAGGAAGGAACTACGGGAAACATATCCTTGTGTCTCCGCGTCCACTCTTCGGTTACTTCTATCCTTTACCGCACCTTACTTACTAGTTACTACCTTGTGTTGTGTTAGCTCTTGCATATTTGTCATATAGGTAAATTCACCATAGTTGCATTATCTAGAGAATTTACCTTATTGTCAAACCTAAATTTGAAAAAGAAGAAAATTTGAAGTAGCACCTATTCACCCCCCCTCTAGGTGCCCATATGATCCTTTCAATTGGTATCAGAGCCTCGGCTCTTTATTCGGGCTTTACCGCCTAAGAGAATATGGGTAGCCAAGAAGGGGATGGTGGTAGTGAGTCGACCCCGGTGACCATGGAAGATCTCAGAAACTTGGAAACAAGATTGAGCTCTTCCTTGGTCAACGAAGTCAAGAAGATGCTTGAGCAACTTCTTAAAGACAAAGATGGCTCATCACCCCCATCTCCTCAAGAGGAACTACCATCCATTGTACCTAAAGGGAATACTCTGGTATCCCCCGAGGGTATGGTGGTAGGGGACAAACTAGACAATGCTAATTCCTCCACACGACTTGATGGGGAGAAGGGTGAGCACCGTGATTCTTGGTACTCTCCCGATCCTCCCATCCCTCACCCTCATGTGTATAATAGAGGTGACCCACCTAAGCTAGAAGAGTCTGCTACTTTTGCTCAATGGAAATCACTAATGAGAACTCATATGCGCAGCTCTTGCATTGAACTATGGAACATCATCGAGCATGGACTCTTTATTGGGGATCCAAACAACTTGATAAGAAGAGAGGTTATCAATAGTCAACTCAATGCCACTGCTTTGCATATGATTCAACAAGGATTGGGAACAAAGGATTACCCACACATTGAGCACTTTAGCATTGCCAAGGAATCTTGGGATGCTCTCACTGTGTTGTTTGTTGGAAATGAGAGTATGAGGAGGAACATATATGATGCTCTAAGCAATGAAGCCGAAGGTTTCTACATGAAAGAAGGTGAAGATCACGAAGACATGTATCAAAGGATCAAGACCACCGCCACCGCTTTCAGAAATGTGGGTGCCTCACATGTGGATGATGCATGGATAAAAAGGAAATATGTGAGTGCACTCATGCCTTTTGAGCCCACCGACTTGAAGAGCTTACAGGGAAGACACAACTATCATCTCATGACCTCAAATGAAGTTATGCAAGAGATGGCCGCCTTCAAGGTCGCCGCCAAGAATGGCAAAGATGCCCGTGCTCGTGCCCTCGGTATGAGCAATGTGGTCAATGTTGCTTTGAAGGCCAAAGTTGTGGACTTTGAAGATGAAGATGATAGTGATGAAGGCCTCTCCTTGGACCATCCCGATGACGTCAAGATTGCTCATAGTCAATATATGGCTTTCTATGCAAAGAACTTTTGGAAGAACCCCGCCAAGGCCAAGATGGAAATGCAACGAAGAAGCAATCCAAATGGGAAAAGAGAGAATACCACTAGGTTGAGAACTTGCTTCAATTGTGGTGACCGCTATCACTTTGTGGCAAGCTGCCCCTATGAGAAGAGAGAAGATAATGGTGGTAAGCTTGTGTTGAAGAAGACTCTCAAGGCACCTTACAAGAAACCCTTCATCAAGAGGAATCCCGTCAACAAGAAGTCGGGAGAAATTGTCTTGATCACTCATGAAGAATACTCCTCCGACAATGAAGATGATGAAGATGAGGAAGATGAAACTTCCCATGGTGTGGCTGCTCTAGCTACCACCTCTACTCCGACACTCTCACTCTTCAATTCTCCAAATGAGAACTCTTCCACCAAGAACGTCACTTGCCTTATGGCAAGAGGAACGGAGGTATCCTCATCATCCCACTCTACTCAATTAGATAATGATGAAGTTGATGATGAAATGTCTCTTGATGTTAAAAAGGAATTAATTGCCTTTGATGAGTTCATGACTAACCTAGAAGGTGATGCTAAACTATATTTTGGGAACATCTTAGATCAACTCTCCCATACTCAAGAGCTTCTAGATGTTAGATGTAATCTTGGGCATGAACATATGATTGAACTAGAGGCTTTAAGCAATGCTCTAGAAGAAGAACAAGAGACTAGGTTGTCCCTTGAGTCAAACTTGAAGGGCTTGATGAGGCCAATGACATCATTGTTAACAAACTCATCAAAGAGCGTGATCATGCTATTGATAAATACAAACGGGCTAAAAAGGACAAGATTGAGTTTGGTGTGGTTCATGAAAAACTTGCCGAGGACTTTATCTTGCTCAACAAGGCCCACAAGGCCTTGGAGAGTGAACTCTTGTCACTCACAAAGTCCCATGAAACACTTCAAACTCAATTGGCCAATATTCCTTCACCTAGTAACTTCATTCCATCTAGTAGCACAACTATTCTTGAAGAGAATGCTAGGTTGAAGGGGGAGCTTGCTAAGGCCACATTTCCACAAGGCAACAAGTCTATTGATGATCTTTTGAGCAAGCAAAGGCGTAGTGGTGATAAAGGGGGCATTGGTTTTGTCTCCAAAACAAAGAAGAAGAACAACAAGAAGAAGAAGAAGGACATACCCGCACAAGAGACCAACAAGACCTTTGTGGAGAGTAAGACCAGAAGTGGTAAAACCATGTCTCATGATGACTTTGCGGGTAGTGCTAACCCTCACTATGTTCTAATGCGTGATCATTATGGTGGTGTGTATGCACAATACGTTGGCCCTTATGATGGTTATATTGCTTGGTCTATTTGGGTTCCCAAGACCCTTGTTGCTAACAAAAGAGGACCCATTGAAAAATGGGTACCTAAAAACTAGCTTGATCTTTTGTAGACTTATGCTTCCGGAGGGTCAAAATGGGTGATCGATAGTGGTTGCACAAATCATATGACCGGAAGCTCGTCTATGGTCAAGGACTTGGTGTCAAATGAAGATCAAATCACTCACATATGCCGACAAGTCAAAGTCTAAGGTAATGGGTTTCGGCAAGGTTGTGGTGGCTCACGACATTACACTCGTGAACGTCATGCTTGTTGAAACCCTTGGATACAATTTACTTTCTGTCCGTGCTCTTGGAAAGATGGGCTTTGCCATCTTTATTGATGATGATATTGTGGTCCTCATGTGGAGCAAGTCTCTCAAGGTCGCTTTCGTTGGGTACGTCGAAAACGACTTGTATGTGGTGGACTTTTCGGGGCAAGCCACTACAGGTCCGATGTGCTTATACGGAAAGGCCGATATGGGTTGGCTATGGCACCGCCGACTAGCCCATGTCAATATGAGAACTTTGCAAAGTCTCCATAAAGAGGGTCATATTGTTGGACTAAAAGAAAATGTTTCCTTTGACAAAGATCGTGTTTGCAGGGCATGTGTTCTAGGGAAGATGCATGACGCTCCTCACAAGCCCACGAACCAAATCAAGTCTAACAAGATCTTGGAACTCCTCCATGTGGACCTATTTGGTCCTCCATCTCATGCAAGTCTTGGAGGGAAGAAATATTGTTTGGTGATTGTTGACGACTTCTCAAGATACTCTTGGGTTTTCTTCTTCAAGTTGAAGAGTTAAACTCAAAAGACTTTTATCGAATTCATCAACTTGGTTCAACGGCAACACAATGTTCCCGTGTTGATTATAAGAAGTGACAACAGCACCGAGTTCAAGAACTACACCTTGAATGATTTTCTTAGTGATGAGGGGATTAAACATCAATATTCCGCTGCATACACCCCTCAACAAAATGGTGTGGCCGAAAGGAAGAACCGAACTCTTATTGAGATGGCTAGGACCATGTTGGTGGAGTTTAAATCTCCATACAACTTCTGGGCCAAAGCCGTCTCCACCACTTGCCATGCTTCAAACCGGCTCTACCTCCACAAGAAAATCAACAAGACTCCATATGAGATACTTGCCGGTAACAAGCCCAACATATCTTATTTCCGGGTGTTCGGTTGTAAGTGTTTCTATCTCATCAAACGTGTTCGTTTATCTAAATTCGAGTCTAAAGCATTAGAGGGTATTTTTGTTGGCTATGGTCTCGAATCTCACACTTATAGAATCTATGACAAGCTCTCCGGAGCCGTCATAGAATCTTGTAGTGTGACCTTCGAAGAATATGATGGTCCCCAAGGGGGCGTGTTGATGCTTGTGATGCAGATGATGAAATGCCTCAGGATGCCATAGGAAGAATGGGTGTGGGTTATATTCGCCCCGTTGAGGAACCCCTTATGGCGGATCGAGAAGAACTATGCTCCACTCGAGTGGAGCCCTCATCTTCACAACCTCAACATGCTCCAACTACCGAAGAGGACATTGACTCAAGCCAAAGACAAGATGTGGACCCTCAACATAGTGATCAATGTGTGAACTCTAATCAAAGGGAGCTTATTCCATTCGATGGGTTGTCAAGTGGTGCCAAGTCAATTTGTCAAGGAAGATCCATCCAAACCGTGTTGAGACAAGCTCAAATTGATGCAAGAAGGGCACTTGTTCAAGACCATGGTTAATCCTTGCCTCCCAATGTAGAGTATGACTCCAATGATGATCAAGGTCAAGTTGATGGTCAAGACGAGGATCAAAATGATGAAGAGGGACCTCCAAGAAACAATGAGGAGATCCACGCTCGTCGCGAAGCTAGAAAAGAAAGAATGTTGGAAATAAGAGACCACACCCTGCAAAATGTTCTTGGAGATCTAAGGAAAGGAATTTCCACAAGAGCACAATTGAAGAGGTTCAGTGAACATCAAGCACACATCTCCATGATTGAACCAAAGAAAGTGTGGGAAGCTCTTGAAGATTCGGATTGGCTAGAAGCTATGCACAAAGAGCTCAATAACTTTGAGAGAAACAAAGTGTGGAAGTTAGTTGAGAAGCCAAAAGATTGCCACAATGTTATTGGAACAAAGTGGATATTCAAGAACAAGCAAGATGAGCATGGGATTATTGTAAGGAACAAGGCTAGATTGGTTGCACAAGGTTATTCTCAAATTGAAGGCATTGATTATGGAGAGACTTATGCACCCGTGGCTCGCCTTGAGTCCATCTGTATCCTTCTTGCTTATGCGGCACATCATAACTTTAAGTTGCAACAAATGGATGTAGAAAGTGCATTCCTTTATGGTCCTTTAAATGAATTGGTATATGTTAAGCAACCCCCGGGATTTGAGGACCCCAACTTCCCAAACCATGTCTACAAACTCGATAAGGCGCTCTATGGGCTAAAGCAAGCCCCACACACGTGGTATGAGCACCTTAGAGAGTTATTGTTTGACCATGACTTTGAGGTTGGGAAAATCGATCCCACTCTTTTTACTAAGAAGGTCAATGGGGAGCTTTTTGTATGCCAAATATATGTTGATGATATTATCTTTGGCTCATCTAACAAAGCTTTTAATGATGAATTCTCAAAGCTTATGACTAGTAGGTTCCGGATGTCCTTGATGGGGGAGTTGAAAGTATTTCTTGGCTTTGAGATCAAGCAAGTTAGAGGAGGAACATTCTTCAACCAAGCCAAGTATACTCAAGATATGCTCAAGAGATTCAAAATGCAAGATTTGAATGGAGCTCCAACTCCCATGGCAACAAAGACTCATCTAGAACAAAATCCAAATGGTAAAGATGTGGATCAAAAGGTATACTGGTCTATGATTGGTTCTTTGCTTTACCTTTGTGCATCTAGACCCGATATTGTGTTGAGTGTAGGTGTGTGTGCAATATATCAAGCGGCTCCTAAGGAAAGCCATTTAATGGCGGTCAAGAGAATCTTTCGATATTTAGTTCATACCCCATTTTATGGTCTTTGGTATCCTTAAGGATCAACATTCGCTCTTTGTGGTTACACGGATTCGGATTGGGCTGGAGACAAGGATGATAGAAAATCAACGTCCGGGGCTTGCCAATTCCTTGGTAGGTCCTTGGTATGTTGGTCTTCTAAGAAGCAAAATTGTATATCTCTCTCTACCGCCGAAGCCGAGTATGTTGCTGCTGCTAGTGCTTGCACCCAATTGCTATGGATGAGGCAAACTTTAAAGGAATATGGTGTCCATTGTGACAAAGTGCCTCTTCTATGTGACAATGAAAGTGCCATCAAGATTGCATACAACCCGGTGGATCACACGAGGATAAAGCATATTGAGATTCGACATCACTTCATTAGAGATCATGTTGCTAGAGGTGATATTAATCTATCCTATGTATCAACCAAAGATCAACTTGCCGATATCTTCACGAAGCCACTTGATGAAGCAAGGTTTTGCTACTTGAGGAATGAACTAAATATCATAGATTCAAGGAGTTTGACTTGATTATCTTGCACTCTCACCTAATTCTCGACCCATGTTAGGTTTAGGTGTAGGCATGGACATAGGGGGAGTGCGGCCCTAATTGATTGGACTATCCCTCCCCCCATTATGCGCAAAGTAAACAAAATCATTCCTCTTAATATCATTTTGTGATATGTGAGCTCAATGATGAGTTTCGGTAATGGACCCAAGATATATCTTCGTGGTGCCAAGCCGAGTATACTCAAATATGGTGGCCTAGGCCACCGCCCCCTCTCAATAGAGAGGTTGATGTGCTTACTCGTGTTTGTCACCTAGTTGGATTGGTTTTCACTCATGATTGTCATCAATTTGAATTGTCATCATCATTCTTAGTCTCATGCACTCTAGTTTGGTATTTATTTGTTTCTTCAATTGTTTTTAGAGTGCATGTGCTTCTCAGCTCACTTGTCTTAACCCAAGCCTCTGTACTCCCTCACGAAAACCCTCTCTCTATCCGCACAAGAATCATCCTTGATCCCTGGCTTTGGAATCAGATGGGACAGGTACTACCGGATGTGCGAGCAGTACTACCGGACCTGGGAAGTTCCCAGATTGTCTCCTGGAAGAACTGCTCCAGGAACGGTACTACTGCCCACATGTCCGGTCCTACCGGTCACCGGTACTACCGGTCGTGGAACCGGTACTACCGCTTACAAGCGGTAGTACCGCTCCAACAACCGGTACTACCGGTTGACGGTTTCTAGGTATATATTGGACGTGTGGGGAGAGGCACCCCTCAGTGCCTCATTATTTCCCACGTCCTCCACTCAAACCTACGCCGCCACCGGAGATCTTGAAGCCACCGGAGCCCTGCCGCGCCCTCCTCTCTCCGGATTCTCCCTGGATTCGGCCTCTTGGCGGGCTCCCACTCCTTTCCACTGCCATGGATCCCGGTACAACCGCCCCTTCTCTTCTTGTTTGATTTCCCCATTAGATCTAGGTTTTGGCTTAGATTTGTGGAGAAATTGACTACTTGCAAGGTTGTACTGCCATATTATTCCTTGTTACCGAGTAGAATCTTCTATTTAGCAGTTTTATGCCGTCAATTTGGGCCGTTCCCATCAGATCTGACACTTGTGTGCCGCTCAACCGGTAGTACCGGAACTTTTTCCGATACTACCACTTGCAAGCGGTACTACCGGTCGTCAGGTCTGGTAGTACCGGTCCACTCTGACCACATTGTTCTGCCCAAATTGTAGATTCTCTCGTTTTTGCCTTATTGATTCTTGTGCCCTTATCTCCTTGCTATCCTCCCTTGTGCTTCCACAGATGCAGGTGGTTCTCGGGGTGCACGCAAGCGCTCCAAGCCTGACCGTGAGATTGTTGAGGAAGAGACTGAGTCTGAGGAAGAAGTTATGCCACAGCCAAGACACCGTTCCAAGCTGCCTGCCAATCAAGGTGATCGTGGGGGTCGTGAAGGGGTTACCAAGCGCTCAGCTGGGCGTGGCAGCGCCCCTCCCTCTAGCCCCCCTTCCACTGGGCGTACCAAGAGTCTCAGCTCTGGGCCATCTAGGCCAAAGAAACTTTCAGACATCTCTGAGTCAGACTTTAGGGCTCTCCGGATGGACAATGCATACTCCCGCAACCGGAGCGAGTCAAGGGCAGATAGTCTTTTCTATGATGATTTCCAAGAGCGTGTGTATCATGAGGTTCTCTTGACCAACATCCAGATGGTGGTGCCTCAGCAGTGGATTGACATGGGACACATTGACAAGAACCCTGACTACTTTGCTGAAGCTAAGGAAATCTGCTCAAACCTTGGCTTGTTCCCCATTATGGAGTTTCAGTATGACTATGATCCCCTCCTTATCTGCCAGTTTTATGCCACTGCACATTTCCACAATGGCCGCAATCGGAAGATTACCTGGATGACTCAAGGTGCTGTCAAGGAAGCTACACTTGCGGAATTTGCTGCCATCTTGGGGTATGAAGACCGCGGCCGGGACATTCCTTGTGGTTTTCGCTGTCACATGTGGAAGCATCCCTCCAAAAAGGATGTTCTTACACCTTTGTATATTCGTGGCCGTGGGGTTGCTGGCAAGATCAAGGATCTTCTTCCCACATATGACATTCTCCATCGCATTTTCCGTGAGACTGTTGCTCCTCGTGCGGGCAATAAGGACGAGATACATGGGTTCTCCGTTGACTTGCTGTTCAACACCTTCCTCAACCGAGAATCAGACCAACCTCTTGATGTGACAGATTTCATTTGGAACGAAATGGTTGCTTCTGCACACACTCGGAGGGTTTCACCATTTGCTCCTTACATTTTGGCCCTCATTGTGTCCAAGTGCCCCGTCATTGCTAGGACTCTCTCCACTCGCTCTCTCATTGTGCACAGGCCAAAGGCACTCAAGATCAAGACACATGCTAAACCTTGTGTTGAGGAAGGTGAGGAGGATGAGGATGACTCTGAGGATGCTGACAGTGGTCATGACACTGACTATGTTGTCTCTCGCCGCAAGAATGCCAAGCCCTCTTGGGCCAAAATGATGGAGGTCAAGCTCAAGAAGATCTTCTGCTTCCAGGTCGACAATCAGAAGCGCATGTATGAGGCGCACGTGTATGCAAAGAAAGCATGTGCTCGGCAGAAGGAAATGATGTCTGCTCAAGGTTTGACCATCTCCGAGGGATCCGAGAACAACATCACTCCAGAAGATCAGTGGATTTCTCAGCACAGCCGTTGGGACGATGATGTCTCTTCCTCGCACCGCGCCCCACCCACGTATGAGGATGAGGAGGATCTTGAGGATGAGGAGGAGGAGGATGAGGATGATGATTTATCTTTGGGACGGTAGCTTTGCCCTTGTCCCTTTTTGGCGTCTTGATGCCAAAGGGGGAGAAGTTGCACTTTAGGCACGGGTGTTGCATGGGAAGTCACAAGCTCGTTTTTCTCTTTGATCCTTTTATTGCTTGTGAACTTCGCTTTCCCTCTATTTTATGTGTGAGACTATGTGTTTATGTCGTGTGAGACTATGTGGTTGGATCCATCTTATGAGACTATGTGGTTTATTTCATTGGATCCATCTTGTGATGTTATGCAGTATCTATTGTCTATATATTCCTCATCACATGTTTTGTGCAAAGGTATGTTTTCAAACGCTAGTATCCATAATTGTGCACCCATGATTGGGTTTGTAAAATAGAGGGGGAGGTTTGTTTCTACACATCTAGGGGGAGTCTCTTCTCTATTTTACAAATATCATATGCTTATTATTAAAATCATCCTGCAAAAGTGTATTGTCATCAAACACCAAAAAGGGGGAGATTGAAAGAGCATTTTCCTATCCCTCTGATTTTGATGTTTGATAACAATACACTTATCGATTTAACTGTGTACTAAGTTTATCACAGGATTGATAAAAGGAGGCACAATTTATGGCATATCAATTCCCCTTGCAAAAACCTCTGTGTCAACCGGTAGTACCGGACCTACAACCGGTACTACCGCTTGACACCGGTTCCAGTACCGGTTGGCACTGATCAAAAGTGATAAGGGTGCGTGCTAGTCAGTACCCACCGGTACCACGAAGCGGCACTACCGGCCCAACCGGTAGTACCGCTTGGTACAAGCGGTACTACCGCTCGTCAGTACCGTGGCATACTGACTAGCACCCACCCCTCTCCATTTTTGTCAGTACCAAGCGGTACTTGGGACCGGTACTACCGCCCGAACCGGTAGTACCGCTTCCTACCTCCGGTACTACCGCTTGGGGGTAGTACCGCAAGGGCGATACCGCCCAAAGCTGAAGAACAATGAAGAACTGAGGCGCCTCCGGTACCTGGTCCGGTACTGGACCGGTAGCGGTACTACCGCTTGGGTACCGGTACTACCGGTACATTAAATTCTCCAACGGCCATATTTCGTGGAGGGGTATAAATACCCCTCCACCTACCTTGGGACAAATTGCTCAGCACATTAAAGTCATTGCCCACCATTGGAGTCCTTTGGAGCCACTCAAATCTCAAGATCTCCTCATCTAACCACCCAAAGTCCTTGATCTTTGGGGAATCAAAGGAGGAGGCCCCGATCTACTACTTCACCAAAAGATACCTTCATTTCCCCCTCATTTCATTGAGGGCCCCTTTGCTCTAGTGTTTTATTGGAAACCCTAGTTCTTGTTTTGGTTCTTACAAGCTTTGTCTTTGATTGCTTTGACAACTTGCTTGTATTTGGGAGCCTCCGATTCAGTTGTGGATGTGTGCCCCAAACTTGTAACAGTGCCAGCTTCCACCTTGAAGGTTGCCGATATAGTGGAAGGTGAATCGATCCCGTTGGGGTGAGATTCATCGGAGAACAAGGGAGGCCTTTCGTGGCGTTGGTGGTTTGAAACCACCCCCTCGCCAAACGTAGACGTACTTCCCCTCAAAAGGAAGGAACTACGGGAAACATATCCTTGTGTCTCCGCGTCCACTCTTCGGTTACTTCTATCCTTTACCGCACCTTACTTACTAGTTACTACCTTGTGTTGTGTTAGCTCTTGCATATTTGTCATATAGGTAAATTCACCATAGTTGCATTATCTAGAGAATTTACCTTATTGTCAAACCTAAATTTGAAAAAGAAGAAAATTTGAAGTAGCACCTATTCACCCCCCCTCTAGGTGCCCATACGATCCTTTCAAGGAGTCCAGGCTTCGGATGTCCCTGAAAATCAAAATGGTAGCACATGTTTTTAGTTCCAGGTTTACAACAACTTCATTGCGGTGACCCAGAGTACCACTGCATGTGTAGTACACTATAGTCGTTAACATGACATCCATAGAACAACGTTCCGTAAATATCACATCCCTTAGAGTGGTACAACAGAAACATTGCGGGTCCATATTACAAATATACACACATTATTATTATTACAATACCGGAAGTTCAAGACTTCCCAAAGATTCAACTTACAAACCAAAATATAAAGTGTTTCAGCGGAATTTAGAAGTAACAACTCCAACTAGGAGTTGAGCTCAGCAGCTTATCCTATAGAGTTCATGCTGCTCGGCTCCGTTGGTTACTACTAACTAGAGATACTTAGTTGGACTCGTTATCATCGATACTGTAGCGGATTTCGTAATCCACTCCTTCAACTCCTCCGGACAGATCATGTTCCTCGTAGAACACATCTTCTTGACATTCGGCTGCATACATTGGCACTTCTTTGGAATCCTCGGAGTCTAAGCAAGGGATCAAAGGAAAAAATGAGTAACATCGTTACCCAACAAGTTCATTATATGCAAGGTGGGAAGTTTGATGCTATAACTACCACCTCGGATTATAAATCCTTGGCACTATGCAGTTTTTGTAAATCTTTCTTCAAAGATTGATTTTATTCTGAAAAACTATGACCATCAGCCTTCACAGGTTGACCAGAACTTTCATGGAGTTCCTTTCCTGCCGCGTTTGTAGCTCCTTCCCGGAACAGGGAGTAACAAGTTACGGTTCTTACACTCTGCAGAGGTGCGTTACTTTACCCATGAGAGATCAACTCCTTGTTGCACAACCGGGCGTACTTTCCCGTCCACAATTCCATGATGTGGGGCCCAGTAGTTGGTCCAAGCCAATCACTGCCCCCTTTGCGACCCCGCATGCCTCTTTGGTGTACACCATGCCCTCATAATGAATTACGGCAATGGTTTGTACAAACCGTTAGATGCCAGAACTATCGTGGGACGATGAGGGTTCCCACCCATATGCTGCATATCCTCTACGAATTACCAATTAATATGCATGCTACAAGGATAACAGCCACGACCTGCACATCCGGCTTCATGCGAGAGGAAGAAGATACAGCTGACTTATTTGTCCCATTCCAAATCTCATGGCTAACGCGTAATATACGGCGCTAGAATCACTGATGTCAGGGGTTATTAAGTCCCTACTTGATCACTATTATTGCAAATAGAACCCTAAGTTATATTGCTCCATTATATCATCACTTAGGATGATATCTATGATTTCTTTATTTATGAAATAATATTTTCTTTCTTTTATAGTATATATGATAACACACAATTTGCAAATACTTTGATAAATACTCTTCAAAGGACATGAGCAAGATATGAACTTGCCTTGTGATGGCAAGGTAGTGAAGTCTGATGCTTGCACTGGACCTTGAGCTTCTATGTCTACAAAAACATCATTATTGCCCGGTAAGGACAATATTTAAAGAAGCAAAATGATTATGCAATAATGTAATGCATCATTTAACTTGATATGCATTCACCCCATTATTATAAAAAATCTTTTTAATAATAAAGGATGTATAAATATTACTTTTTAATATTTATAACATATATTGAATTATTTTATTTTATTTCCCTTTTATTTAACTTTTATGGACTTAATAATTCTTTTAGGAATTATCACTTAAATATCCAAAAATTGTTATTGAATATTTATTTAGTATTTTTCAAAAATACTACAATATTAATATATAATGAAAGTGATTTTTATTTATTTTTATCATCTTTCAATAATTTTGTAAAATTCCATAAGGAATATATAAATTACAAAATTCTTAATAAAGTTTAAATGTCTAAAATTTTATATCTTATTTTATTTGGATAGTGTGGATTATTGTAAATCCAAAAATATTTTATTTATAATTTTTGGACTTTTATTTTATTTTATAGAATTTAATTAAGTTCAGGGGTATTTTGGTCTTTTCTTATTTATTAGAACAGGCCTTAAAGGTTTTTGGGCTTAATCTTATTGGGCCCTGGTGGCCCATTAGACATAGTCAAATTAGCCACCCCGATAGGTCTAGCCCAACTCAGCCCACTCCCATGCTGCCTTTCTCCCTCGAGCTCACTCCTCTCCTCCTCTGCCCCCGACCCCGTGGTTGGTGATATCTCTACCGGCGATTCCCGCCATCGTGGGCTGTTCAGGTTGCTGCCGGGGTGCAGTAGGAGGTTGTCGACTATGCCACTCCATCCTGTCCAATTGGATTTGAGCATGGGGCTCTCCTGCAACGGATCGATGTAGTCTTGAACCCTAGGGTTTGGGGGTTGGCATGGATCTTGGTGCTGCCGCCGCCGTCGTGCGTCATGGTGATTCGCCTCGCCTCTATGCGTGTTCATGGTCGCTGTCGTGGCGCTGTATGGGTCGCAACGCCCCTCCTGGGGTGCTCCCCGTGCCGCCATGGTCGTCGGCCACCTCTGCTTCCTCTTCTAGTCTTCAGCGAGGACCTTTGGTGAGTTCTGTTCCTCTCCCCTAGTGCTCTCTGTGCTCTCTCATCCTATGCTAGATGTTGGTAGTGACCTCTCTAGTTACTGTCTTGTCATGATTAAGATGATTTATTCCATTTAGGGTTCTTATCCTATGATTGATCATATACTGGATGAATTAAACCATGTGTGGATGGTTTGTAAGCATGCTAAATGGTTATTAGCCTGGGGCTTGTTGCTTGAGATGAACTATAATGGTTCTGGTGGCTTATTAGATGTTTATATGCTTAGATTTCATATGATTCAGATGACCTAGTTGCTCTGAAACCAATGCTTGGTAAAGTCAGTGGGCTTGCTAGCTTTCCACTGTTATTTCTTGGTTGATGATAATGGGTATGGTGTGATAAAATCACCGTCTTAGTGCTGTTGGATTGAGATTTAATGTGTGGTTTGAGATCACAATGATCTCAAACAGTGAAGATAAACATAGGAATGTCTTAATTATGATTCCTCTGATGACAGGAAAATGATTGGTAGATTAATTGTTTGAATCTGTGATGATTGAATGTTTATCCTGATTCATGTAGAATTATTATTGTGACACCATCTTGGTATGGCACACAAGGTTGATTCCAATCCATCGATTGGGTTGGTTTAAGCTTAAGACAAGCTTGGCTTTAAAAGATAAATAGAAATGTTCTTTTCTGAAATCGCTAAGACCAATGATGTTGGTCTGAGGCTTAGGGGTTTAGGCCTTATCTAGTTGATTCATATAGATAGTCCTGGTAGTGGTACCAGCTATCGTTTCTTGAATTAAAGCTTGGAAAAATGACAGTAGGCTCTATATGGATCCAAAAGATTAACCTCTAAGGTGCTACCCTTATCTTAGGGATGTGCGTAGAAGTTAGATCTTAGCTATATTTGTGCTTGAATTGAAATATATAGCTTGACAACCAAATCCATGATGTTGTTCTGAGTTTTGGTTGGATACTTGTACTTTGCTGTTTGCTTTTAGAGTTGAAAATCTCAATGATGGATTCACCCCACTTGGGTGCTTTCTAAGAGTTTGTTTCATAAAACAACATATGCTTCTATCTAGATAATATGATTAGATCATGTGAAGGTTTTATGATACTCACCACAAAACTGATGATTATGGAGTTGGGTGATGATGTTGATCTTGTTTTGTTGAGCTCGTGTGCTTGACCTAGAGCTAGCCTGCTCCTCCTAGCTCCTGGACTTGGTCTTGCTGTCCACCTGATCCTTCCCCCTCCTTATGTCACCATCCTGGTGATGAGATCTTGGCTTTGGTTGGTTTGATTGATGGCTGTTGTGCTTGGTTTAGCTGCTAGATGTTCTTGTGTGTGAGCAGTGAAGTGATGCACTAGTGCCTCTCCACGGCTGTGCTGATGGTTTTGTGTGTTGGAGCTGTGATGTGAAGCTGACAGCACACCACATGCATTTAGGTGTGTTTCTTGCTTGTGTGCTTGTTATGCACTTGTGGATATGCTTTGAACTTGAGAGTTACTTTGACCTGATTACTTTTACCTGGCTGGTGAAACTTGCCCCTCCTTGCTGTCAATTTGACTCTTTGGCTTAAAATTTACGAAAGATAGATTCTTTCATATTGGTGAAACTTGCCCCTTTTATAAATTTCTCAATGATGAAACTTGTTCAGTGCCCCTCACTGACATGTCTGAGAGTAAAACAATTCTAACCCTAACCTTTATTATTGTTTTATTAGTGTTTGTCTTGCAAGTACAAATTTGAAGATGAAGATTTTAGTTTAGGTTTTCTTAATAGGATAGTTAATGTAATCTTCTTTATTCTTTTGTAATTTTCATTTTATTATTTTTTAATCTTCATTTTATTCTTCTGTAATAAAGATTATATGATTATCAATGAAGAAATATTCTTATTCTTTATTCATTTGCTATTGTGAAGTTTGTGGATAATTTCAATAAGTTACATTTTTGTAACTTATTTATGGAATGAAAATATGAAATAATTTTTCATATTCTTAGTTGTTTTCTTTGGATAAAGTTTGAGTTATAATAATTAACTCTTAATTAAATCAAGATTCAAACCTTATTCCTAATTCATTTGAATTATAATTCAAACACTCAAGTTTAAAATTAAAATTCATTTTCCAAAACACATAATTCCTCAAAGATCATATCAAAGTCTATAGCAATCATTCTTTAAGACTAAACCTAATCTCAAAGTATGAAAGAAACCTTGATCACTTTAGGTTTTTATTTGGCGAAAATTTTACCCACATTTTCACAGATGAATGCATGCAACATTCCAAATTCCTAAATCTACCCTTCGTTAGTTCCTAATTATTGGGATGTTACATTCATCCATACTCGCCTTACATCCTAATCGAACCTTTAAAACCAGCGAGAATTCCGAAACATTTCTAGGTATCTAAATCTTACAGAAATCTAACATGCTAAAGAAAAAACAACATTGTTTTACGCTCGTCTAGGCCAGTGAAACACAGCTCTTTTTCGGTGCATCAGATGGTGTGCTACAGCGGACTAGCCGCCCCAGCTCGTCTCTCTTGGTCGCATAGGACTTTGCTTCCGCCTTGTGAGTCTATTCTCTACTCTCTCCATTTCTATTGATTAAGCGCACACGCTTTGTGAGATTTAACTTCGACCAATAATATGAACGGATCGAATGTTATGTTACACAACATTGGTAGTACTTACTTGGCTCGATGCGTATCGTGCCACATTTTCTTTGTTTCTTCCGATTCGCTCTTCCAAACTGGGTGGTTGAGTTTGGTTTTGGTCATTGGTTGCATGCGGTCACTTCACATTAGTAATTCTCTTGTGCTTAATTAGTGTAGCACTTGGTAAGACATCCGTCCTTAATTAGTTAATTACCAGTAGGTGCTACTGCTTCGCCATCCTATTTTGCCATCCTCGGATATATATTAAAAGGGAGCCTCTTTTGCCATGCATCCCCGGTTATATTATGTGGACTGTAAAGCAGACGCTACTAGTCAATTTGTGGTGGTTCTCAATTCTCATACTGGCAATCTGGCATGCATCAACGTAGTCATCAGTGATCAGTAGGGTGTTGTTTTCACCATCTATACATCATACGAGGGTTATTTTTTTTTTTGAAAAGGGAGCTACGTCCCGGCCTCTGCATCGAGTGATGCACATAGCCCTTTCAATATTTCAAAAAGGGTTAATAGAGACAGATCAACATTTCAATATTCACGTCGTGGACTCTCGTGTCCCAAGCTGTCCAAGCCATCACGCATCATCAGGTTGTAGCCAATGCATGCATCTGCAGTACTTTTCACATTTCATGCTGCCATTCACCATGAGGGCATATCTAATGTCGTATACTTATTAAATAAATGAATGCTATATAAGATTGTCCTCTGCCACCAGCTAGCTAGGATCCACACAACGTGTAAAAAGGACGACCGTTAAGTTTAGTTTTGTCGTAGGCTATAATCAATCCATATGTTTTCTTGTTGAAATGGTCACTCACATCCCTCCCCTTCCCTCCCGCGGCGTTCCCCAGGGCGCCGACGGGGGGCCCCCGCCGCCACCGCCCAAGTTCTCCCTCCATCTCCTGTCTCCCTTCCGCCGCTGCCGCCGGCGTGGCCGCGGTGGGGGCGGCCCCTGGTGTCGAAGGCGCTAGGGGAGCGGGGTGACGAGGACTTCGACGGGCTGCTGGGGCGGCACCAGAGGATGTGCTCGGGCACGGTGGTCGGACGGCGATCTAGACCAGGCGACGGCCATTGCCGTCCTTGGCTCGTCCTCTCGGGTGGAGGAGGCTGGTCGTGGATCTCGATTCCCATCTAGATCCGGTGCTTCTGGCCTCGGCCAGTTGCGGCGCGGTTGGGAGGCTAGTGCGGAGCCGATCTGCACGAATGGGCGGAGATCCAGCCGGCTGTGGGTGTCGAGAGGCGGGGGATCCGGTGAAAACCGGGCTCTCACTCGTTGATGGCGGGCGATGGCGGCGTTGTTGCGCCGTAACCTTGTTGGAGGCATCGACCTTGCAACCTTCGTCTCTTCGTCGCTCGAGCTGCTCCGGGGGAAACCCTAGGTCTGGGCCTTCCCAGATCAGACGATGGCGGCGCGTTCAGCGTCGTCTCCCTCTTGAGGGCATCGTTCTTGGAGCAAGTGCTGGATGCAGAAGGAATAAGGTGGAGCGGTCTTTCATCGGTGGCATTGAAGACGGCGAGTCTCGGCGGCAAGGTGTCGCAGAGTCTCGGTGATGGATATGGCATGTTGGACTCGCGCAGGTCGATGGAGCTGTCTGACGTCGAGGTGGCGTCGATGGTTGGCCTAGCTTGGGTTATGCATTGATCTCTCCTGAAGATGGGATTACGAAAGATGGCGGCGGCGACTACTGTGGGTCTGCCGGACTGGTTTGAGTTACTTGCGCGTCAATGGGCGGCAGTTTGAGCTATCGGTTTCTTAGATGAGGCGCGTCGGTGTGATGTCAGGGCAAATGGCCCTGTTCATGGGCATCCCCCTCATATGTTTAGGTGTAGCGATGATCGCTAGGATTGGTGGATTTCGGTTTGATCTTTGTATTTCTCCTTGTAAGGTTTAGTGAATAATTAATAAAGTAGGCTGTGTGCATTGCTCGATGCAGAGGCCGAGGGTTTTCACCTCCTTTTTGAAAAAAAAAATCCATCACAACAGGTTACTGCATGGACAGACCTAGAAATGAGTCACGCCCCGGGCTAGTCCTTTAGCCTGCTTTGAGTTGTGCAGTTATGGGATTTTCTCTCAACTTTAAGGTGTATTTACAGGTTATTTAGACCTAAGCACATGGACCCTGTTGCCAGAGTCTTGGGCCGAGAAATACACCTAGAACAATTAGGGCTACTATAGACCCAAATAACCACCAAAACACATATTCAAAATAGAGAGAAAAACCCCAAAACTAAACAAGTCAAAGCAAGCTCGAAAGGAGTAACCTGGGGCATGGTTCTTTTTTTATCGACAGCGAGGCAAAATCTTTGCTTATTGATTTATTAAGCAGAAAGTGTCTAGTTTTTAGGAGAAAACCAGACAAAAACCATATAACAAACACCAACATAGCCGGGCCACGCCCACTCAAGACCCAAAACCAACGATACAACGAATGACACAAACTCCGAGGCCAAACAACCTCTAACCCATGTCAAAGAGAAGATGTCGTGACCACAATGGAAAGAGCAGGCACGGGACACTCCAACGTAGCTGAAGAAGACGCACATCCAAGAAACTGCGCCAGATCAATCTTGCCGCCCACGCGACACCAGATCGATGTCCCCAACACTGCCAAGCTCTGGGGCCGCTGTCCCGACATTCAACTGTTTCGCCACGCCCAGAAGACCACCAACACCACATTTCGAGATCGCCATCCCGACATGCCACCGCTCACTCTCGAGCCACGACGCCGCACGACCCAATCGCCTGCAGCCCAAGCTGCAGAGGGCAACCGCCCGCAGACCACGGACATAACACCAACTCATCCGGGGTCGACATAGCAACCTACCGTCCGCTCTAGGACGCGTCCGATCGAGCCGACCACCCTGCCGCCCCCACGGCCAAGGTCGCCACCCAAGCCGTGACAAGCCACATCCCTGCACCATAGAGTTGAAGATGTACCTCCTTCAGGGGCCGCCGCCCTGGCTCTCCACAACCTGCTCGAGGCCGCCGCCTAGACATCCACCATCCCTCGACCACAGAGCCATCTACCTAACCGCCGTGGCTCATTTTAGGTTTGTCCTTGTTTTTTTTTCTCAACAGACGTTGGTGGGGTTTGAAATTTTTTGGCCTAGGAAGTATGTGTTATGTTTGTAGCCATCTCACTTTTTTTTACATCAGGTGCACCGGTCGCACTAAAACTTTGTACTGTACTTTGTTTCTTATGAGGAAATAAATTGCACCTATTTTAATAAAACAAATTGCACTTTTTTTAGCGGGAGAAATTGCACTTTTTTTAGGGTATAAGAAATTGCACTTTCTTAGGCGAGGTTTCTCGGTTGCACTGAATCTATCTCCATGGGCCATCTAGTTATCTCTGTTGGGCCAAAGCGGATGGGCCTTCTGGACAGGATATAGTACGAAAAAATGGCACGAGGAAGGAGAATTAACCACGCGAGAGAGACGATCCAGATCACCGCCTCCCTCCTAAATATGGAGCCTGTGGTTGACGAAGTCTGTGCGGCGGAGAGCCCGCCCGCCCCCGATGTTCGCTCCGGAACCCCTCGTTCCCCGCCCCGTAGACATCGCTCCGGCGCTATTTACCTGTCGGCCTCATCGGAGACGAAGAGCGATTGGAGAAAAGAAGGAGAGGCGGCTGCGTACGTAACGTAGGTGCTACTGCTACCGGCCCGGACAGAGGCGTCGCCGTCGTACGCGCGTGACCACCATGTCTTTCACCGGCACGCAGGACAAGTGCTTCGCGTGCGACAAGACGGTCCACTTCATCGACCTCCTCACCGCCGACGGCGTCATCTACCACAAGACCTGCTTCAAATGCAGCCACTGCAAGGGGATCCTCTCGGTACGTCCGTCCCTCTGGCCTCTGGTCTGTCATGTCTTCCCTTTGAGACAGTGAGAGTAATAGCATTGTAATCTGTGTGCATTGGTATGGCCTGTATGTAGATGTGCAACTATTCTTCCATGGACGGCGTGCTCTACTGCAAGACGCACTTCGAGCAGCTCTTCAAGGAGACAGGGAGCTTCTCCAAGAAGTTCACACCGGGTAATACTCCATAATGCACCTCCTGGCAGACGTTATTAAGAATTTGAAACTTTCCTGTACCCTGCTGTTGTTGCTAAGGGCTCGTCCTGAGACATTTTTGTTGCGTAACGCAGGTGCCAGATCAGGCGAGAAGGAACTGGTACAGCTCGGCCCCACAAAACTGTCTTCATGAGCAAAGCTTGTTTTGTTTAGCAGTTCGTTTTTCTTTTTCTAATGAAAGCTGTGCTAACTGGATAATGTGTTTGCAATTGCAAATTGGAATGCCCCATCCTACAGTCAAGGGCCCCAAGCAAGCTATCTTCTATCTTCTCTGGCACTCAGGATAAGTGCACAGCCTGCACGAAAACAGTGTACCCACTTGAAAAGGTACAGAAATGCCAAATGATCAAACATATACTTCCTCCGTTTTAAAATATAAGATGTTTTAGCTTTTGTGAAACAAATGTACCTAAATGCCTTTTAGTGTATAGATTCGGAGTGAACCTACACACTAAAATATATTTAAAATACATTCGTTTTACAAAAACTAAAACATCTTATATTTTAAAATAGAGAGAGTACATGAGATGATTTACTGAACATTCATTTTGTTCTCCGTTCAAGGAAAGAAATGAAATCACACTGCTCAACTTTAACGGTCGATAATGTTATTCAGATGACTTTGGAGGGCGAAGCATACCACAAGAGCTGCTTCAAGTGCTCCCACGGGGGCTGCATCCTGACCACCTCCTCCTACGCCGCGCTCAACGGCGTCTTGTACTGCAAGATCCATTTCCAACAACTCTTCATGGAGAAAGGAAGCTACAGCCACATGAAGAAAAAGACCGCCTCCCAGGAGGTGTTGCCTGACGTCACGGTTGAAGAGCAACCGGCGCCCGCGGCAGCTGTGGAGGCTCCGCCGCAAGATGAAGAATAGAGAGGAAAAGTAGGAAAATACGAAACTTATATACACAAGTACACGACACAGCCTGGAGTTCATGTTTTTTTTACTTTTATACATCGCTTCTTTATTCCCCCTTATTTTTTGGTTCCTATGTGAGCGAGCTTGGTTTGTCAAGCTGTAAGTATTGTACTAATACCTTCCTTTCATATGAGACTAATGACAACTGTGGCAATCAACTAGTAAGCCTCATGGGAAAAACTGTAATTTTGTAAGAAAATACACTCACAATTTGTTAAACCATGTCTGCTCTATGATGGTTTCCTTGGTTACTCAGAATGCCAACCATGGTACGATATGACCTATTTTTATGTGTTTGATAACTTGAAACAAAACTCTTATTAACATATACTCTAATAGACATGAAAAACCAAGCTCACAGAAAAATCAAATATTTTCTACTAAATCAGCGACTCTTATTGTGGATCGGAGGGAGTAGAATCTAAACATGAATGGTTTACTCTCGGAGGAATCCACGTGCAAAGCACTAGTTCATTTCGATACACCAGTTATAAAAAATAAGCACAACTGGAAAATGAAAGTACCACTAGAATTTAAAATATTTGCATGTTACCTTTGAAGAGGTGTTATCATAACCAAGGAAAAACCCCGAAAAGTGCAAACAAGAAGGTAGAAAAAGTGTTGCTTTTGTCATCGCGATGAGAACATTAAATGCTTATTCTTCCCGTGTAAGTTTCCATGTTCTAAGTGGTTTAATCTAACTCATGGTGCTGCAAATATCATTGGTAACTGGTTGAAAGGTATTGAACATAAGAGTAGCAACGTCATACAGCTGGGAGCGGTAGTATAGTTATAGTGTTTATGGATATGAAGAAACAACATGGTTTTTCGGAGTGGTAGTATACTATGCTGAAACGCTTGAAGAGGAAAGACAAGATGTTTTCATCATGGCGTCCAGGAAGGAAGTTGTTTCTCCTTTGCAAGCGGAAGCTCATGCGATACTCTGGTAGCCCACTTTGCTTCAACCATGAATCTCATCAAGGCAACCTTCTTCACAGATTGCCAAAATTTTGCAAAGGTGGCAGTGGCACCTAGAGCAACAGATCATAACATGATCTAGGAAATAAGAAGGCAGACCATACATTTTTAGAACTTAGCTCAAGCCATCCAGTCTTCAACTTATCATATAGCTAGGGAGATCAATGGAGTAGCACACAACTGCGCACATCAGGCCAAAAGATCATTGAGATCATAGCCTACTAGTTCTTGCAGGAACACAGCTCACAACAACTTTGTATGCCCTGTGATTGTCGCAATCAACTCGATTCAGCACCTCGGCTATGTATTTCATGATGTACAATGTTTCTGAGCTGATATATATAGGGTGTGTTCTTGCACCCTTTTCCCATTCAAAAAAACATGGTTTTTAATGCTAAGAAATCATCTCCTTTTGTGGGTTATTATTTTCCAATGTGCACACACCATCTATGGTTATGGTCTATTTAACGGAGGCTGTAACACTGTGGGTTGTTTTTGGCAGTGCGTTTGGAGTAGGTGACGATGGATGTGTTACCCAAGGTGGATCAGCCCTCCATATGGTTAGGAATTCTTGTAGTCATGCATTACTTTGCAATTTGCCTTTTTATCTTCTTCTATTCTTTCTTATGAACTGTGTGCATTCTAGCTAAACAAAGGCCACATGTGGACTCTCTGCATTTATCATATCGATGTGAACATTTGAGTTTCTTAAAATCTACATTTATCCAAGAGGATTATAAGTGGTCCCATGTGGTTTTTATATAGTCACATGGCCTTGGATAAAAATATCACCAATACCTCTAGGGGATGGAAATGAAAGTGTATAAAAGTAGAACTCAAAAATATTACCATCAACACCCTTGATGGAATAACCATTAGAGTAAAAGGGTACTTTGTACAATTTTTACCATTTGATGGAGGTCTTAGTATTCATGAATTTGGTACTGTTCATTTCAACTGATTTGTCTCATTTTCCATGGATCGTTTACTTAGGCTAGTAAGGTATTAGATGCTTCTTGCCACGAGAATAAATTTTTGGAATTCCTTTGGGTGATATTGATTCGTCCTCTTCTATTTCTACTATTCTGGTATAGGGCTTGCTTTGTAGACTCGTTGATATAAGTCTTCTTTAACAAGGTAAAAAAAATTACTTTATAGCAACAGGAAATGCCAACAGTTCGATGAAAAACACATCTAGACACCACATATACCCTAGAATTTTCTACTTACACCTAAAATTGATAATTATGCATGTTGTAAATATCTATCAACATATTTGTCAGATTGTACAATTTTGATACGTTTTTTGAGATATTGAGTACACTAAAGCACACACATAATATATATACCTACATTTTTTCTAAGTGGCAAAAATAAGTCCATGAAAATATAAAAAAACATCATGTGAGTCCTAGAGGGCCTGGGTTCGAATCAACCTCTTTGCAAATGAAAAGCAATGGAAAAGTGCATAGAAATCCTCTTCCTAGACCACCCCTCCCCTATCCTTGGGACGATGTGTGGGAGCTTTTAGCACCGTTTACGCCCTTTTATTAAGAGGAATTTGCTTTAATGAAAGGGGTTAAAGGAAGAATGTCTCAAAAGAGAAATAATTAACATGCCTTTTTCTTGTGTAATATTATTGAAACTTAGTGCAAGTGTATTTACATGGTGGACATTGTGTAATAGAAATCATATTTCCAAATACTTAGCAGATTGGTACGTTGTTAATTTTTTATGTGTCGCACAAGTACATATGTTTCATGTCAATGTGGTCATAGAATGAGTTATAAATAAGTAAAAAAGTTCAGTATAAATAAACTGAATAAACGGTGTTTGGGACATGGATATTTTAGATTAGCTAAACACTATTTATACCATCTGCAAAATATCCAAAAATATTGTTTTAGGGTTTTGTGGTTTTTATTTAGAATCTTTTGGGTTTGTTAATTGCAGTGCATTAGAACACCTCATATTTCTAGATGTGGTATGTATTTTTATAAGAAAATGTGAGTTTTGTAAATCTTCCGTGCATTCAGGATTACACACCAAAATTAAAAAGTTTGCACTCTATGGTTGACGAGTAATCGCGCTTCGCATGCAAACTAGTGGACAAAGGCATGAAGGCCATCACAAATTGTTTTTCTTTATCCATTAAGAATTGTTTTCTTTATTTGCAGAACTTAATAAATCTTTGTTGAGACTGCCTAACACTTAGTGATAAATATAATATTATCCTACTGTATTTGTTTATGATGTTTATGACGAAGCCTTTATTTTGTTATAGAAATATATATGAAATGACACCATGGAATGGAATTATCCACACACATCCGTTATTTTTCCAAAGGTGAGTATAATAATACTATGGAAAATGCTCCGGAAGTTGGATCCTCAAATTCATGCGACTATTTCAACTGCCTTTACCCGTCATTGCGCTCATCAATAAATTTAAGAACTCCAAAATGATTTGCTAAACATGGAATCAGTGATAGCCATAACACAAGAAAATTTGTTTGGGGACTTTTCATCAATCTATAATACTTTATTTACCAAAGCAGACATTTTAGGTGGGTCATACTCAACGACCGACTAAAACTCTTTAACGGTCGGTAATGTTATTCAGATGACTTTGGAGGGTGAAGTATACCACAAGAGTTGCTTCAAGTGCTCCCACGGGGGCTGCATCCTGACCACCTCCTCCTATGCCACGCTCAATGGCGTCTTGTACTGCAAGATCCATTTCCAGCAACTCTTCATGGAGAAAGGAAGCTACAACCACATGAAGAAGAAGACCACCTCCCAGGCAGAAGACCACCTCCCAGGAGGTGTTGCCTGACGTCACGGCTGAAGAGCAACCGGCGCCGGCGGCAGCTGAAGAGGCTCCGCCACAAGATGAAGAATAGAGAGGAAAAGTAGGAAAACACGAAACTTATATACACAAGTACACGAGACAGCCTGGAGTTCATGTTTTTTACGTTTACATCACTTCTTTATCCCCCCCTTATTTTTTGGTTCCTCTATGAGCGAGCTTGGTTTGTCAAGCTGTAAGTATTGTACTAATACCTTCCTTTCATATGAGACTAATGACAACTGTGGCAATCAACTAGTAAGCCTCATGGAAAAAACTGTAATTTTCTAAGAAAATACACTCACAATTTGTTAAACCATGTCTGCTCTATGATGGTTGCTTTAGTTACTCAGAAGGCCAACCATGGTACAATATGGCCTGTTTTGTTGTGTTTGATAACTTGAAACAGAACACATAATGTAATACGCATGAAAAACCAAGTTCACGTACAAACCAAATATCTTGTACTAAATCAGCGACTTTTTTTATGAATTGGAAGGAGTAGAACTAAACAAGAATGGTTTGCTCTTAGTGAAATCCACTACTCTCGGTGGAATCCACGTGCAAAACACTAGTTCATTCCAATACACCTGTTATAAAAGATAAACACATTTGGAAAATGAAAGTACCGCTAGAATTTAAAATATTTACATGGTACCTTAGAAGAGGTGTTATACTAACCAAAGAAAACCCCAAGGAAAGTGCAAAAAAGAAGGTAGAAAAAAGTGGTGCTTCTGACATGATGATGAAAACATTAAATACTTTTTCTTCCCGTGCAAATTTGTATGTTCTATATGGTTAGTTATCTAAGTGGTTTCGATCCACAACTCACAGTCTTGCAAATATCATTGGTAACTGGTTGTAAGGTATAGATCATAAGAGTAGCATCGTCATACGGCTGGGAGTGGTAGTCTCATTAGTGTTTATGGATATGGAGAAACAACATTCTTTTTAATGCTAAACACTCATCTCCTTTGTGGGTTATTATTTTCCAATGTGCACACCATATACGGTTATGGTCTATTTAACAGAGACACTATAACACTATGGTCTGTTTTTGGCGGTGTGCTTGCGTTTGAAGCAGGTGACAATGGATGTGTTACCCAACATGGATGACAATATACTCTTCCCATCGAACCTCCATATGGTTAGGCATTTTTTTAGTCATGCATTACTCTGTAATTTGCCTTTTATCTTCTTCTATTCTTTCCTATTTATTTTGTGCATCCTAGCTATGCAGAGTTCAAATGTGGACTCTTTGCATGTATCATCTCGATGTGAACATTTGAGTTTCACAAAATCTCTGTTTATCCAAGAGGATTATAAGTGGTCCCATGTGGGGTTTATATAGGTACATGGCCTTGGAGAAAAATACCACCAATATCCCTAGGGCACGGAAATGAAAGGGTATAAAGAAGAGCTCGAAAATATTACCATCAATACCCTTGATGGAATAACCATTAGGGTAAAAGGGTATTGTACAATTTTTACCATTTGATGGGGATCTTAGTATTGAGGAATTTGGCAATGTTCATGATATGTCTCATTTTCCATGGATCATTAACATAGGCTAGTAAGGGATTAGCTGCTTCTTGCCATGGGATTATTTTTTTGGAACTTCCTTTAGACGATATTGATTTGTCCTCTTCTATTTCTACTATTCTAGTATACGACTTGCTTTGTAGATTCATTGATATAAATCTTCTTTAACCAGGTAAGTAAATTACTTTACAGCAATGAGAAATGCTAACACTTCGATGAAAAACACATCTAGACACCACATATACCCTAGAATCTTCTACTTACACCTAAAATTGATAATTATGCATGTTGGAAATATCTATAAAGATATTTGTCAGATTATACAATTTTGATATGTTTGTTGAGATATTGAGTACACTAAAGTACACACATAACATAAATATACCTACATTTTTGTCTAAGTGGCACAAATAAGACCATGAAAATGTACGAAAACATCATATGAGTCCTAGAGGTCCTAGATGCGAATTAGCCTCTTTGCAAATGAAAAGCAATGGAAAGATGCATATAAATTCTCTTCCCCAGACACCCCCCCCCCAATCCATGGGACAATGTGTGGGAGCTGTTAGCACTATGTATGCCCTTCTATTTAGAGGATTTTTCTTTAACGAGAGGGGTTAAAGGAAGAATGGCTCAAAAGAGAAACAATTATCATGACTTTTTCTTGTGTAATATTGTTGAAACTTAGTGCAAGTGTATTTTCCATGGTAGACATTGTGTAATAGAAATAATATTTCTAAATACTTAGCATATTAGTATGTTGTTCGTTTTTTATGTCTAGCACAATTACATATGTTTCAGGTCAATGTGGTCATAGAATGAGTTATAAATAAGTAAAAAAGTTCACTATAAATAAAAGGTATACGAGTTAAACATACGTGCTTCAGGGCACCATTTTTTAGATTAGCTCAACATCGTTTCTACTATCAACAAAACATATATAAATGTTATTTTAGGGTTTGTATTTTTTTCATTTAGAATGTTTTGGGGCTTTAATTGCAGTGCATTGAAACGCCTGATTTTCTTGATGTATATATATGTTTATAAGGCACAGTGAGTTTTGTAGATCTATTATGCATTCAATATTGCACAAAAATGAAAAACCTTGCACTCCGTGGTTGAAGTGTAGTCACACTTCACATGAAAACTAGTGGACAAAGGCATGAAGGTCATCACAAATTGTTTTGTTTATTTGCAGAACCTAATCGATCTTTGTTGAGAATGCTTCACACTTACAGATAAATATAGTATTATACTTCTGTATTTGTTGATGATGAAACCTTTATTTTGTTATAGAAATATATATGAAATGACACGATGGAATGGAATTAACCACACACCATTATTCTGCCAAAGATAATAATAATAATAATAATAATAATAATAATAATAATAATAATAATAATAGAATAAGGCTCTAGAAGTTGGAGCCTAAAATTCATGTGACTATTTCAACTGCCTTTACCCGTCATTGCTCATCAATAACTTTAAGAATACCAAAATAATTTGCTAAACATGGAATCAGTGATAGTCATAACACAAGGAAATTTTTCTGGGGACTTTTCGTGGATATGTAGTACTTTATTTACCAAAGCAAACATTTAGTTGCATCATCCTTAATGATAGACTCAACACCGAGGAATTTATGCACTAATTAATAGTCTAAGTTTTTTCTGTTTTAGTAATTTTAGCTCGAAAATTGGCCATTTACTAGTAAGCTTGCATTTATTTAGACGATTAGGTTCATTTAGCCTACAAAAAGGGATCTTAGCTCTATATATCAATTTAAGAGAATTTCAAATACATCATCAACTCTATATAACTAGTTTTGTAAGCGACTCTCCGTAGCTTACCAAAACAGATAATCCATAAGTTCTTCAGGATAAGCCATGGTTCGCCCAAACAAATCTAATATAGCCATTTTGGCTTTATGACTTCAATGATACCGAGTGTTAACATATAAAAGGATACCTGATTACTTGTAAAATATGGTGAAGAATTCCAACATTCAAAGCCTTCTGCCACATAACAGCTAGTGCCTCCTTCACAAGTCTAAAATCAAACTTGCTTTTGTTCGACTAAGTGTGTATGATAAATATAAACATCTACAATACGAATCACTATCATTAGATGCATCATGAAATATATTTCTATAATATGTTTAGTTAGTATTGCAGATGATGGTATTGTTTTCTACAAATTTGGTCAAACTTAAACAAGTTTCACTTTAGACAAATAAATATGACTTATATTTTGGGAATCAAAGAATAATGTGCAAGCTTTACATGTCGAGTTTTTTTAACTAAAGAAAATAATCTTCGTGTAATACATTCCGAATTCTGGTTTCTGAAGCAGATACAACGTTCCGATTATATGCAGACAGTGAAGTTGAACTAATACTAACAGATGAGTATATAACTAAAGTGGGATACTTCAAGACACTACATCACCGAGTACAGCAGGTTGAGAGAGCTACACAACTGGTGCTACATCGTTACGGTAGAAGAACACACCGGTTGGGCCTCCCACCGGCAAGAGGGCCACCATGACAATGCTACCGGCACCTTCCTCCGCCGTCAGTTCTCCTGTGTCGTAGTTGATGTCAGTCATGCAATAGCCAGGGTGCACGCTGTTGATGCGCAGCGCGGGGAAATTCCTCGCCATCATCCGAGTGTACCCATTGATCAGGGCCTTGGACACCTTATAGGCTATGTACTCTGCGTCGGCAGGCCATCCATGAGATTTCAGGTTGCCATCCTTGTAGTCATTCAGGAACAATCTTGACATCTCATCTAGCCTCTCTATTGTCAGGTTTTCGATGTCGTTCAGTTCCTGCTTGAGGTCCTCGCCGCTGAAATACTGCAGCAGAAGAATCAAAGAACACAATTTTGAGAACGTTTTAGGCCTGATAACTGTTGGTAATACTAGTACAATTGGTCAGGACAAGTTTACTCGGAGTAATCCGTAGTTGGACGAGACGTTGACGAGTCTTCCACCAGAGGAGGCCTGAAGGAGAGGGAGCAGTGTTTCCGTGACATATTTGGTGCCGAAGTAGTTGATTCTCAGGCATTCCTCGGCTTCCTCATAAGTCTCCGTGGAGTTCTGCAGCAACCACTGGAGCCTCTCCATTGCATTCTTGCCTGCAAGCTGTTGGATGCATCCACATGGTCTAGTCTGTTACTTCAGCTTCAGAAGAGAAACTAACACTAAGGTAAGTGCAGACAGTTTTTTCTTTTTTTGGCACTTCTGCTCAAACGATAACTCGGTTCACATTAGTTGCAGGAGCGGATCATTCCTATTAAAATTGTGCTAAATAATATGTACAGAATGTCAAGTGCAAACTTGGATATAGATCAAGGGGCCTACCACATCTTGAAGTGGTGCCGTTGTGTCAATATCTGCAGTTGCACCGATAACCCCCTGCATTGTTGATCTGCAGAGCTTACAGGATTCAGAGATCCATATGAGTAAGCAAGTGGTAGATGATAACTTCGTACAGAAACGATACCAAAACTTATTTTAGAATATGAATGGCTTATGCATATATTTTTCTAATTTTCTCTGGCACTACATCTAGATGATTCACACACAATCAATATTGAAACAAAGGAAAAACATAGCGTACCAGTATATCCAGCTTTCCGAACTTGTTCTCGATAAAATCAGCCAAACAGGAAGCGCTCGACGGACCACTGACATCCAAGTTGTGATACATCACATCGGGTAACCCCGACGCGTGAAGCCGGCGTGCTGCTTCGGCGCCCCTTGTCTCGTTCCTCGCCGTCAGGACGACGACGACGCCCTTGGAGGCCAGCTGCCTGCATACCTCGAGCCCGATTCCTTTGTTCCCTCCGGTCACAACGGCAACCCTGCACACAAATCGAACTCTGAATACTGAACTGCACACATGAAAGGATGATATGTATTCGCATGGTTACCTTTTCTCAGAGGTGGTGCTCTTCTCCATTTTCAAGAGCTTCTGCTGCAATACATGAGCCTGGAGGGGAGACTGAGATGCACTAATTATACTGGATTGATGATTAGCATTCGTCCAAGTCGCTTTATATAACAAGGTGATAAATGCAGGGTAGTAGCTAGGTTGGCTCTATTGTGCCAATTGATTTCTCACTGTTTTAGTACAAAGTATGCAATCCTTATCACATATTGACAAAGCAAGGTAGGTATTAAAACTTACAACTTACAACGTTGCATTCATCGGAGCCGGCTGAGTTCTTTATAAGGAGGGCTGAGCCAATAGGGGGGACCAAGGGGGCCCACTATGGATAATTTTTCCAAGTATCTACTACGAGTATTTTTTTTTATAAATGGCGCTTTAGGTGCTTTATTAGCTCAGAAGATAGGAATAGTAAAATCTTTGAGGTTAGCTAATTTGTACCTCAGCCACTCCCGTCGTCTTTAGGGCGACAAGAGGGAATACCAAGGAAACCCAGATTAGAATTTAAAAGTTTTGCATGGTGCCTTTGAAGATGTGTTATCCGAACCAAGGAAAACCCTAGAAAGCGCAAACAAGAAGATATAAAAAAGTTTTGCTTCTATCATCATGATGAGAACATTAAATACTAATTCTTCTCCTGCAAGTTTGTGTGTTCTATAAGGTTAGTCATCTAAGTGGTTTCGTTCCAACTCACAATGTTGCAAATATCATTGGCAATTGGTTGCAAGGTATTGATCATAAGAGTAGAATCGTCATACGGCTGGGAGCGTTAGTCTCATTATAATATTTATGTATATGAAGGAACAACATGGTTTTTAATGGTAAAATAACACCTCCTTTGTGGATTATTATTTTCCAATGTGAACACCATCTACGGTCATGATCTATTTAATAGGTACCGTAACACCGTGGGCTGTTTTTGGGTGTGATTACTTTGTAATTTTACTTTTATCTTCTTTTCTTTCTTATCGATATTATGCATCCTAACTATGCAGAGGCCAAATGTAGACTCTTTGCACGTATCATATCAATGTGAACATTTGAGTTTCATAAAATCTCCACTTATTCAAGAGTATTATAAGTGGTCCCATGTAAGGTTTATATAGGCACATGGACTTGGAGAAAAATACCATCAATACCCCTAGGGGATGAAAATGAATGGTATAATAGTAAGAACTAGAAAATATTACCATCAACACCCTTGATGGTATAACCATTAGTGTAAAAGGGTATTTTGTACATTTTTACCATTTGATGGGGATCTTAGAGTTCATGAATTTGGCACTGTTCATTTAAACTTATATGCCTCATTTGCCATGGATCGTTTACTTAGGCTAGAAAGGGATTAGTTGCTTCTTGCCATGGGAATTTGGACTTCCCTTGGATGATATTGATTTGTTATCTTCTATTTCTACTATTATGGTTAGGTATTGCTTGTAGTTTCATTGATATAAGTATTCTTTAACTAGGTAAAAAAATTACTTTACAGCGACGAGAAATGCCAAGACTTTGATGAAAAACACATCTAGACACCACATATACCCTAGAATTTTCTACTTACACCTAAAATTGATAATTATGTATGTTGGAAATATCTATCAAGATATTTTTCATACAATTTTGATACGAATTTGTTGAGATAATGAGTACACTAAAGTACATACATAATATATATCTACATTTTGTCTAAGTGGCACAAATAAGTCTATAAAAATATACAAAAACATCATATGAGTCCTAAAGGTCTTGGGTTCGAATCAGCCTCTTTGCAAATGAAAAGCAATGGAAAGGTGTACATAAATTATCTTCCGAGACACCCCCCCCCATCCATAGGGCAATGTGGGATATTTTAGCACAGTGAACGCCCTTTTATTAAGAGGATTTTTTTTTAACGAAAAGGGTTAAAGGTAGAATGTCTCAAAAGATAAATAATTGACAAGACTTTTGCTTGTGTAATATTGTTGAAACTTAGTGCAAGTGTATTTTCCATGGGGGACATTGTGTAATAGAAATAATATTTATAAATACTTAGCAGATTAGTATGTTGTTAGTTTTTTTATGTGTAGCACAAGTATATATGTTTAATGTCAATGTGGGCATAGTATGACTTATAAATAAGTAAAAAAGTTCAGTATAAATACACGGTAATAGTTCAATAAACATGTTGCGGGGCATGGATTTCACGGTAATTGTTGTATAAATACATGGAGCTCTACCATCAGCAAAATATCCAGAACTGTTATTTTAGTGTTTGTATTTTTCTCATTTAGGATCTTTTGGGGGTTTTAATTGCAGTACATTAGAACGCTTGTTTTTCAATATGTAGTATATATTTTTATAAGAAAAGGTGAATCTTGTAGATGTACTATGCATTTAAGATTGCATAACAAAATGAAAAACGTGTAGTCCATGGTTGACGAGTAGTCGCACTTCACATGCAAACTAGTGGACAAAGTCATGAAGGCCATCAAAAATTGTTTTTATTTATTTGTAGAACTTAATCGTTCTTTGTTGAGACTGCCTAACAGTTACAGATAAATAGAGTATTATCCTACTATATGTGTTGATGATGAAGCATTTATTTTGTTATAGAAATATATATGAAATGACACAATGAGATGGAATTATGCACACACATGTTATTTTGCCAAAGATGATAATAATACAACAGAAAAGTCTCTAGAAGTTGGATCATCAAATTAATGTGACTATTTCAACTGCATTTACCTTTCATTGCTCATCAATAATTTTAAGAACTGCAAACTGATTTACTAAACATGGAATTAGTGATAGCCATAACACAAGCAAATTTGTTTGGGGACTTTTCGTCTATATGTAGTACTTATTTTCCATAGCAAACATTTTAGTTGGGTTATCCTCAACGATAGTCGATAGACTCAACAACAAGGAATTTATGCACTAATTAATAGTCTAAATTGTTTTTTGTTTTGGTAATTTTAGCTCAGAAGTTGGCCATTTACTAGTAAGCTTGCATTTATCTAGACGATTATGTTCATTTCACATACAAAAAGGGCTCTTAGATGTATATGAATCTTAGAGAATTTCAAAGACATCAACAACTCTATATAATTAGTTTTGTAAGCGACTCTCCATATCTTTCCAAAATAGATAATCTGATAAGCCATGGTTCACCCAAACAAATCTAATATAGCCTAGTTTGGCTTTATGACTTCAACGATACCGAGTGTTAACATATAAAAGTATATCCTGATTACTTGTAAAATATGGTGAAGAATTCCAACATTCAAAGCCTTCTGCCACATAACAGCTAGTGCCTCCTTCACATGTCTAAACTGAAACATGCTTTTGTTCGACTAAGTGTGTATGATAAATATCGACATCTACAATACAAATCACTATCATTAGATGCATAATGAAATATACTATAACATGTTTAGTTAGAATTGCACATGATGGTATTGTTTTCTATAAATTTGGTCAAACTTAAACAAGTTTCACTTTAGACAAATAAATATGACTTATATTTTGGGAATCAAAGAATAATGCGCAGGATTTACATATCGAGTTTTTTAAACTGAAGCAAAAGCTTTGTGTAATACATTCCGAGTTCTGGTTTCCGAAGCAGATACAGGGTTCCGATTATGTGCAGACAGTGCAGTTGAACTAATACTAACAGATGAGTATATATATAACTAAAGTGAGATACTTCAAACTAATACTAACAGATGAGTATATATATAACTAAAGTGAGATACTTCAAGACACAACATCACCGAGTACCGCGCATTGTCAGAGCTACACAACTGGTGCTACATCGTTACGGTAGAAGAACACACCGGTTGGGCCTCCCACCGGCAAGAGGGCCACCATGACAATGCTACCGGCACCTTCCTCCGCCGTCAGCTCTCCGGTGTCGTAGTTGATGTCAGTCATGCAATAGCCAGGGTGCACGCTGTTGATGCGCAACGCAGGGAAATTCTTGGCCATTATCCGGGTGTATCCATTGATCAGGGCCTTGGACACCTTGTAGGCTATGTACTCTGCGTCGGCAGGCCATCCATGAGATTTCAGTTGGCCATCCTTGTAGTCATTCAGGAACAATCTTGACATCTCATCTATCCTCTGAATTGTCAGGTTTTCGATGTCGTTCAGCTCCTGCTTGAGGTCCTCGCCGCTGAAATACTGGAGCAGAAGAAGCAAAGAACATGTCTTGAGAACGTGTAAGGGTAGGTAAATACTGGTAATATAGTACTAGCTCAAGATGAGTTTACTCGGAGTAATCCGTAGTTGGACGACACGTTGACGAGTCTTCCGTCAGTGGAGGCCTGAAGGAGAGGGAGCAGTGCTTCCGTGACATATTTGGTGCCGAAGTAGTTGATTCTCAGGCATTCCTCGGCTTCCTGATAAGTCTCCGTGGAGTGCTGCAGCAACCACTGGAGCCTCTCCATTGCATCCTTGCCTGCAAGCTGTTCGATCCATCAACATGGTCTAGTCTGTTACTTCAGAAAAGAAACTGACACTCTCTCAAAAAATAAAATTGGCACTAAGGAAAGTGCACTGCTGCTCAAACGATAGCTAGGTTCACTACTGTTAAAATTGTGCTAAAGAATATGTACAGAATGTTCCTTCCAAAAAAAAAGAATATGTACAGAATGTGAAGTACAGACTTGGATAGATAAATGAGCCTACCACATCCTGAAGTGGTGCCGTGGTGTCAATGTCTGCAGTTGCACCTATAACTCCTGCGTTGTTGATCTGCAGAGCTTACAGGATTCAGAAATCCATATGAGTAAGCAACTTGTACATGATAACTTCGTACAGAGACAATACCCATACTTATTTTAGAATATGAACTTATCCATATGTTTTTCTATAGAAAAACATAAAATTTTCTCTGGCTCTGCATCTAGATGATTCACACTATTTATTTATTTTTTTAAACGGGGGGCAAAATATCAAGGGGGAAAAATAGCATACCAGTATATCTAGCTTGCCGAACTTGTTCTGGATGAAATCAGCCAAACAGGCAGCGCTGGACGGATCACTGACATCCAAGTTGTGATACATCACATCGGATAACCCCGACGCGTGAAGCCGGAGTACTGCTTCGGCGCCCCTTGTCTCGTCCCTCGCCGTCAGGACGACGACGACGCCCTTGGAGGCCAGCTGCCTGCATACCTCGAGCCCGATACCCTTGTTCCCTCCGGTCACAACGGCAACCCTGCACACAAATTAATCGAACTCTGAATACTGAACTGCACACATGAAAGGATGATATGTATCCGCATGGTTTACCTTTTCTCAGAGGTGGCGTTGTTTTCCATTTTCAAGAGCTTCTGCTACCTGCAACACAGGAGCCTGGAGGGGAGACCGAGATGCGCTAATTGGCCTAGATCGATGATTAGCATTCGTCCAAGTCGCTTTGTATATCAAGGTGATAAATGCCGGGTACTAGGTTGGTTCTAGTGTGCGAATAGCTTTCTCACTGTTTTACAAAGTATGCAATCATTGTCACACATTGACAAAGCAAGGTAGGTATTAAAACATACTCCGTTGCATTCATCGGAGCCGGCTGAGTTCTTTATAAACATGTCAGAGCCACTGACCTAAAATATAAAGCTCTAAGAATAATTAAAATTTAATTGGAGGGGGGCTTGGCTAATACTCCCTCTGTCCTAAAATATAAAGCTCTAAGAATAATTAAAAGTTAACCGTTTTCAAAAATTGACCAAGTTTATACACAAAAATATGAACATTTTCAATAATGAATAAATATTAGTAGATTCAAGATAAACTATATTTTCTCAATGTGTCCATTCAATATTATAGATGTAGATATTATTTCTGAAATATTTTGTCAAAGTTTAGTACAATTTGACTTTTGACTAATCTTAGATGTTTTACATTTTGGAACGGATGGAGTATCCTTTTTTCGATTAATGGTGCATAATTAGCTCATACGATAGGAAGAGTAAAACCTTTGAGGTTAGTACAGTTTGTGCCTCCTCACTCGTGGACTCCTCTAGGGCGACATGAAGGAAGCCCCGCAGCAGTCGGCCGCCTCGGCCCCTCCCCTCCTCTTCCACCCCATAGCCGTCATTGGAAGATGCGGCCGTGCAAAGCTCGTGGTGCAGACAGCGGTGGTGGCCTTCCTCTAAAAGATCACGTCAAGATTAGGCCCCACTCGTCGACGGCTTCCTCCTGGAGCGGCGGGGCTGCGGCATGTTGTTCGCTTGTGGGAAGCATGGTGCGGCGTCGCCCGAGGTAGGATCTATGACGACCATGGCATTATCATGGAGTAGCTCTAAGCACCGTGGCGAGATCTAGTCCTCCAGATACGCCTGCGGACGCCTTGGTCCTAGTCTGGATCCGTGGTTGGGCGGCTCATGGGAGGTGAGCCAAGTGGACAAGAAGGTCCAAATTTTTCTTGGCATGTAGGACTGCCAGTGGCTCTAGTGGCAGGCGGGGATGGCGCCCGCGAGCGTAGTAACCTTGTTGAAGGCGTCGATATTGTAGTTCGAGCTCTTGCCTAGATCGCTTCAGGGGAAACCAAAGATCCATTTTCTGTTGGAATTTGGTGTATATTGGCTGTTAGCCATTAGACAAATTCTGAAATTCTCTTTAGCCCACTTGTATATGGCAGCATATGGTTGTGCTAGTGGTGCTAAATTTTCCCACATTGCTACTGGAAGGGGAGTTGGACCACCTTATATATTAGAGTGTTGTACCACTCACTAAGGTGTGACAAGCAGAGAAGCCCTCGCCCACTCCTCCTCCGACGCCGCCTGCCTCGCCTCGTCACGACGCGCGCGCGCCGCGGGTTGCAGGTTGCGTGAATCTCGCCGATCCAAACTTTATTTTGCTGGTTGGGAAAACTAATTACGAGTCATTAACGGACGCGTTAATTACAACTATTTCCAGTTTTATGGACATGGGATGTTACCGACTCGGACATGGGGTGTGTCCCACGATCTCCCCGACCTGCACTATATAAGCGTCTGCGCTAAACCTAATTGGTAATCAATCCACACACGCACCTACCTCCAGAACCTTGCGTCGCCGCCTTTGTCTTCCCCATCCCGGCTGCCGTCGTGCACCGTAGATCGGGACAGTAGGCCTCCGGAACCCCGTCTCTCGTGAACCTGTACGGGTGAGGGGCGATCAGGTTTTTGGGGAGAGCTCAAGCGCGACTACTGGCAACCATGACGTCGTCCGACGAAGAGTTTCCGAACGACGACTTCTTCCCGGACGTCACCAATCTCTTCGACAACCTCAACATGGGCGACCACGCTGTTGTGACCGTTGCGGCTGCTATTCAGCCTACACTGTATGTGATTTTCAACTGTCTTTTTCAGATTATGCTAGAGTTCTTTGATCTAGAGTTTGGTGTAGATGTGATAGGTTTACCTTGTATAGATGTAATATGTTCATCTACTTTGTTGAGTTGCATGATCGGTTTTAGTACCGTCTGTATGATTATGTTTTATCAGTTTATTATTCGGATTAAATTATATGGACTATTGCTTATATTTTCAACAATCCAAAAACCTGATTATAGGCAATTGAATTCCACTGGTGTAACCGCGGCTACTAGGCCGCCTCCTTTTTATGGCATACACTATAAGAGATGGCGCAAGAGAGCAGTTCTCTGGTTTGAAAATCTAAACTGCTATAGCGTCACTCTTGGCAAGCCTGAAGGAGATATTTCTGCTGAGCAGGAAGCGACCTTTAAGAAAGCCCATACCATGTTTATGGCGTATTTGTTCAGTGTTCTTGGGGACAATATTTTTGACCCGTATATGTCATTTGATAATGGCAAAGACGCGTGGGAAGCGTTCGAGGCCAAGTTTGGAGTCTCAGACGCTGGCACTAAGTTGTATGTCATGGAGGAATTCTCTGACTACAAGATGGTTGATGAGCGGTCCGTCATTGAGCAGGCTCATGAGATACAATCACTTGCCAAAGAACTTGAGCAGTTCAAGTGTTTCTTACCGGACAAATTTATGGATGGTGGCATTATTGTCAAGCTTCCTCCCTCGTGGAGGAACTTTTCTACTTCTCTGAAACATAAGAGACAAGAGTTTTCCGTTACGGATCTCATTGGTTCTTTTTATGTGGAAGATAAGACGAGAGCAAAGGACAAAACTGCTCGAGGATTTGAGGGAGGTTCTACTGCCAATTTAGTGCAGAGGAAAAACTTCCAATCCCACAAGTTCAAGAATAAGAACAAATCTGAAGGAAAGGGGAAGTTTGATGGCAAGAACAAGGCCACGCACTCAACCAACTTTAAAAATAAAAATGATAAGAGGAAAGGCTCTTGCCACGTCTGTGGTGATCCTGATCATTGGGCTCCTAGCTTCCCTAATCGCTTTGACAAGCGTCAACATGGGAACAGCGGCAAGGCCGCTAATGTTGTTATTAGTGATATTAAGATGAAGGATGCGGTACGGTATTTTATCTACTATCCTTTTAGTATGTCATTCTCCTGATTGGTGGATAGACACGGGTGCTAATACACATGTATGTTCTGATATTTCTATGTTTTCCTCTTATCAGGTCTCAAGGACTTCTTCCGTGCTGATGGAAAACGGCTCACGTGCTTCTGTTCATGGTGTTGGTACGGTAAATCTGAAGTTTACTTCGGGAAAGACCGTACAGCTGAAGAATATGCAACATGTTTCCTCCATCAATAAGAATCTCATCAGCGGATCGCTTTTATGTTGAGATGACTTTAAGTTGGTTTTTAAGTCCAATAAAGGTGTAATTTCTAAGTATGTACAATTTGTTGGAAAGGGTTATGAGTGTGGAGGTTTGTTCCACTTGTCTTTGTCAGACTCATGTACTAAAGTTATTAATCATGTTTGCAATGATAATGAGTCCAATGTTTGGCATTCACGA
Organism: Avena sativa; assembly: GCA_916181665.1. Classification (NCBI taxonomy): domain Eukaryota; kingdom Viridiplantae; phylum Streptophyta; class Magnoliopsida; order Poales; family Poaceae; genus Avena; species Avena sativa. Next base: position 153,281,392 of record OV702294.1, on the reverse strand, counting down.
CTCTGTCATATTAAATTTGGTTGCATGACGCGGCTAGCCAATATGATTTTAATTCCGAAATTTACCACTGTCAAAGGTTCTAAGTGCCAAGTTTGTGTGCAAGCAAAGCAACCCCGCAAGTCTCATACGGCTGCGGAACCGAGAAACTTAGCACCACTAGAACTTATACATTCAGATCTTTGTGAGATGAATGGTGTGTTGGCAAAAGGTGGAAAAAGATACTTTATGATGTTGATTGATGACTCCACTAGATACTGCTATGTTTATCTTCTGAAGTCTAAAGATGAAGCTTTGAACTACTTCAAAATCTATAAAGCTGAGGCAGAAAACCAACTTGATCTTAAAATCAAGTGGCTAAGGTCGGATCGTGGTGGAGAGTACTTTTCAAACGAATTTGATTTATTCTGTACGAAACATGGTATTATACATGAGAGGACGCCTCCCTACTCACCTCAGTCAAATGGGGTGGTTGAAATAAAGAACCGCACTCTAACTGATTTGGTTAACGCCATGTTAGATACATCGGGTCTTTCCAAGGAATGGTGGGGGAGGCGCTAATGACTGCGTGTCATGTCCTAAACCGTGTTCCCGTAAAGGATGAAACCTTGACTCTATTTGAGGAATGGAAAAAAAGGCGTAAACTCTCTTACTTACGGATTTGGGGTTGTTTGGCGAAAGTCAATATTCCAATACCCAAGAAGCGAAAGCTTGGACCAAAAATCGTTGATTGTGTTTTTTTGGGATATGCTTTTCATAGCATTGGCTATAGATTTTTGATAGTAAAATCTGAGGTATCCAACATGCATGTTGGTACTATTATGGAGTCGAATGATGCGACTTTCTTTGAGGACATCTTTCCTATGAAAGGTATGTCTAGCTCATTAAATCGGGAGATGACTAGTTCATCTAGTCAGGAATTTGTTATATTTCCTGAACCCACTATGCCGATAGAACACTCTGATGATCCTGTGGAGGACGACAATGGAGCTCCTAAAAGGAGCAAGAGACAAAGGACTGCAAAGTCATTTGGTTATGATTTCATTGTGTACCTTGTGAATGATACTCCAACTTCTATTTCAGAAAGCTTATGCATCTCAAGATGCTGACTACTGAAAGGAAGCTGTCCGAAGCGAGATGGACTCCATCTTACCTAATGGTACTTGGGAAGTCACTGATCGTCCTTATGGGTGCAACCCTGTAGGATGTAAGTGGGTGTTCAAGAAAAAGCTTAGACCTGATGGTACTATTGAAAAGTACAAGGCACGTCTTGTGGCTAAGGGTTATACCCAAAAGGAAGGTGAAGACTTCTTCGATACCTACTCACCTGTAGCCAGATTGACCACTATCTGAGTACTACTTTCCTTGGCTGCCTCACTTGGTCTTCTCGTTCATCAAATGGATGTTAAGACAGCTTTTCTAAATGGAGAGCTAGATGAGGAAATTTATATGGAGCAGCCTGACGGATTTGTAGTAGATGGTCAAGAAGGAAAGGTGCGTGATACATCGGAAACGTATCTATAATTTTTGATGCTCCATGCTTGTTTAGTATCTACTTTGATTTGCTTTATCTACACTTTGAGGTGTTTTTATATCTTTTTAGGAACTAACCTATTAACAAGTTGTCACAGTGCCAGTTGCCTGTTTTCTTCTGTTTTTGGTTCCAGAAAGGCAGAAAATCAATATTCTCAGAATTGGACGGGACAAAAGCCAAAGTCAATATTTTACCGTGGGCGTCATGAAGTCCAGAGGGGAGACGGAGAGGCGAGCCAGGGCCATCACACCCCCCTAGGCGTAGGTGGGCCCTACCCCATGCCTGGGTAGGGTGTGGGCCCTCTGGCCGCCTCTCAGTCTTGCCTCCCGCGCCTATAAGAAGCCCCCGGGGAGAAAACCATAAATCATCGAGAAGAAATCAAAACCTCTGTAGCACCACCGCCATCGAAGGGGAGATTCGGGGGACAGAAAGTCTCTGTTCCGGCACCCTGCCGGGACAGGGAAGTGCCCCCGGAGCCATCTCCATCAATCTCCATCACCGTTGCTGATTCCCATGATGATGAGGGAGTAGTTCTTCCTCGAGGCTAAGGGCTCTACCGGTAGCTATGTGTTCGTCTCTCTCTATGCATGATCTTGTTGTGGTCATGAGCTTTGTAATCAAGTAGATCTACCTTGCTACTCAAGTGCTTCATTAGATATCTTCTCTCCCCATGTGTGTGAAAGTGACAGCGTGCACTCCATGGTAGCACTTAGGCTTGAGTCTACATAAATACTCATTAGGCTTTAATAGATCTATGCTTTTCCCCACATGTGTGAAAGTGACAGCGTGCACGCCGTGTGTGGCACTTAAGCTAGACTAAATATATATTTGTTATGAGTTATATTTGGAGTTGGATGTCTCTATGAAATTGTGGTGTTTGTTGGAACCATCTAGCGCTCAAGGTGACAGTGTGGGGTTATCTAGATTGGGGAAGGCGGACTTTGAGGTGTGTTGTTATAGCCCTACCATGGATTAGAGTGTCCAACCGGAGAGTAGTTAAGAGTAGTATCATGAAGAGAGGATATTTATATGAGAGAATGTTCACTAGTGAAAGTATGATCCATAGGCCTTGTTTATAAACATTGAAACACCATTTGCATCTAGATTAGTTGCATGTTTGCTTGCTTTAGTCTTTACCTCACCGTCGAGCTATTTTCTGGCACCGTTACCACTTGTATTTCACTATCTCTTCGTCGAACTAGTGCACCTATACACCTGACAAGTGTATTGGGTGTGTTGGGGACACAAGAGACTTCTTGTATCTTGATTGAAGGGTTGCTTGAGAGGGAATACCTTTGACCACTTCCTCCCTGAGTTTGATAAACCTTGGGTAGTCCACTTAAGAAAAACTTGCTGCCGTTCTACAAACCTATGCACTTGGAGGCCCAACAACTGTCTACAAGAATAGAAGTGTGTATACATCAAGCTATTTTCTTGCGCCGTTGCCAGGAAGGTAAGGTAAAAGGTACTCACATCCTCCGGTGTGAGTGCTCGAAGTTATTTGCTTTAGATTCTGCAATTTTGTCTTTTTGTTTCTTGTTTTCACTAGTTAGGCTTAATGGAAAACAACAACAAAAATTAGAGAGCTTTATAGTGTTTATCTTGAGCTAGGACATGAAGTGTTTGAAGACAAAATTAAAAAACCTATGCAGCTCTATTTGCATGCTAATAGCAATGTTATTAGTATGAATTCTTTGGACACCATTATTGCTAATGCTATGGAAAAGTCTAAGCTTGGGGAAGCTAGTTTTTATGAAAATGATCTTTTTAGTTCCCCAGCTTTGGAATATAGCTATTCTATTGCTTATGATGAGACAAAACCTCCAATATATGATGATTACAATGATGAATAAAATATTTTCAGTCCACCTACTATTGAGGATAAAACTAATTGTGATTACAATATGCCTCCTATATTTGATGATTATGGTGATGAGAATAATAGTGATAGCTATTTTGTTGAATTTGCTCCCACTACAGTTAATAAGAGTGACTATGCTTATGTGGAGAGAAATAATCATTATATGCATGTGGCTCATGATAAGAATGTTTTATGTGATAGTTATATTGTTAATTTTATTCATGATGCTACTGGAAGTTATTATGATAGAGGGAAACATGGTCTTATGTATCTCAACAATATTAAGTTTCCCCTTTTTATGTTGAAAAATTTGAAGTTGCACTTGTTTTGCTTTCCTATGCTTGTTGCTTTGTGCTTTCATGACTTGTTTCTTTACAAGATTCCTATGAATAGGAAGTGGGTTAGAATTTAATGTGTTTTGAATTTGCTTCTTGATGCTCTCTTTCACTTCAATTCATATTTCTCATGTGAGCATCTTCTCAAACTATCAAGCCTACCTTAAAGGCGTTAAAGAAAAGTACTTGTTGGAAGATAACCCAAGAGTTATTTTTGAGTCTTGAAAGTTATTACATCAGTAATGACCTCTTGTTATCCTTTTTGTTTGCTTTTTTTTTGCCAAGAATGACCTCTAATGAGAGGGAAGTAAGATTTGGGGAGTTGTTGTCCCTAAATAGATTTATGTCCTCCACCAAAAATATTCTTGAGGAGTCTCTGTAACTCGGATTAAGCTGAAAATTTATGAATAAATCCTCCAGTATGTTAGATAACTTTCCTTAGTTCAACACTTTTTAATTTGAGCAACAAAAGATGTTCTAAAAAATCGGTTTCTACCTGCTGGTCTGTTTTGACAGATTTCTGCCATTATTTGCATTTGCTTCTTATTGATTCCTTTTTGAGTTTTCTTTTGGCAATTGAGCTTTTTGAAGGAGTTACTACAGTAGCTTGTGTTTTTAGTGAAAAGCATTGATGTTCCAAAGCTTTGCCTAAAGGTCTATTATCTTTTGAATACACTAATTCTGCTAATAAAGATTGTGTGAAGTTTTGTATGAAGGAAAAATTTCAGGTGTAGAGAGAGAATGATGTAATGAGATGAAGAATAGACAAAAGCTCAATATTGGGGATGCCACCCCGTTTCACTCCAAGAAATATTCAAGAGGTACAAGCGTCAAAGCTTGGGGATGCCCAAGGCATGCCCTTCTTCGTCAATAAAAATCTCAGGTACACTTCGTTTTTATTGTTTCATGCACTGTTGTGTTGTTCTTGGAGCGTCTTAGTTTATTTTGCTTTGATTAGTTTGCTTAGTGTGCTTGATTAAGTTGGTTGATCACAGAACACTTCTTTTGAAGAGAGACACACTCTGTTTTCATTCCTAGGACACTATAGTTTTCATTCGTATTGTTCTGTGAGTGTTTACTTTTGCTAGCACTATGTTTAGCCTTAGTTTTCTTGTGCTTTCAGCTTAGAACTTTTTAGTTCTTCTTTGTGGATTTGTGAGACATTCTCACTGATCTTTATTGATTATTATCTTTGTGAGTTGTTTCAAATAAGTCGATTGGTGTTGGAAAAGAGTAGAAAGCTTCATGCTTAAGTGGTACAAAAGGGAGCTTGTTTTGACTGTGACTTAGAGCCTATCATGTCATGCTAGGTGTTCATCTCTCTCTCTATGCATGATCTTGTTGTGGTCATGAGGTTTGTAATCAAGTAGATCTACCTTGCTACTCAAGTGCTTCATTAGATCTCTGCCCTCCCCATGTGTGTGAAAGTGACAGTGTGCACTCCATGGTGGCACTTAGGCTTGAGTCTACATAAATACTCATTGTGCTTTAATAGATCTATGTTTTTTCCCACATGTGTGAAAGTGACAGCGTGCACGCCGCGTGTGGCACTTAAGCTAGACTACATATATATTTGTTATGAGTTATATTTGGAGTTGGATGTCTCTATGAAATTGTGGTGTTTGTTGGAACCATCTAGCGCTCAAGGTGACAGTGTGGGGTTATCTAGATTGGGGAAGGCGGACTTTGAGGTGTGTTGTTATAGCCTACCATGGATTAGAGTGTCCAACCGGAGAGTTGTTAAGAGTAGTATCATGAAGAGAGGATATTTATATGAGAGAGTGTTCACTAGTGAAAGTATGATCCCTAGGCCTTGTTTCTAAACATTGAAACACCGTTTGCATCTAGATATGTTGCATGTTTTCTTGCTTTAGTCTTTACCTCACCATCAAGATATTTTATGGCATCGTTACCACTTGTATTTCACTATCTCTTCGCCAAACTAGTGCACCTATACACCTGACAAGTGTATTGGGTGTGTTGGGGACACAAGAGACTTCTTGTATCTTGATTGTAGGATTGCTTGAGAGGGAATACCTTTGACCACTTCCTCCCTGAGTTCGATAAACCTTGGGTAATCCACTTAAGGGAAACTTGCTGATGTTCTATAAACCTCTACACTTGGAGTCCCAACAACTGTCTACAAGAATAGAAGTGCATAGACATCAGTGTGTAAGTTAGTGAAGTCTTTGTATGGTCTTAAGCAAGCTCCTAAGCAGTGGCACGAGAAGTTTGAAAGAACTTTAACTTCTGAAGGCTTTGTTGTAAACGAAGCTGAAAAATGTGTGTACTATCGCCATGGTGGGGGCGAAGGAGTTATTATGTGTCTCTATGTTGATGATATATTGATATTCGGGATCAACCTCGCTGTTATTGAGGAGGTCAAAGAGTTCCTATCTCGCTGTTTTGAGATGAAGGACTTGGGAGTGGCTGATGTAATTCTAAACATGACAATGGTGGGATTACACTGCTTCAATCTCACTATGTGGAAAAGATATTGAGTCGCTCTGGGTATAGTGGCTGCAAGTCTTCTCCAACGCCTTATGATCCAAGTGTGCTACTTCGAAAGAATCGAAGGATTTCTAAAGATCAATTGAGATATTCTCAAATCCTGGAGATGATCATTGGCATGCTCTTGAAAGAGTTTTGCGCTATTTGAAAGGCACTGCGAGTTATGGTATTCACTATACTGGGTATCCGCGGGTACTTGAGGGTTATAGTGATTCAAACTGGATATCTGATGCTGATGAGATTAAGGCCACAAGTGGTTATTTGTTTACACTTGGTGGTGGCGCTGTTTCCTGGAAGTCTTGCAAGCAGACCATCTTAACTAGGTCAACAATGGAAGCAGAACTCACAGCATTAGACACAACCACTGTTGAAGCAGAGTGGCTTCATGAGCTCTTGATGGACTTACCTGTGGTTGAAAAACCAATAACCTCCACCCCGATGAACTATGATAATCAAACCGTGATCGTCAAAGTAAACAGTTCTAAGGACAATATGAAGTCTTCAAGGCATGTGAAGAGGAGATTGAAATCTGTCAGGAAACTAAGAAACTCCGGAGTTATTGCATTGGATTATATCCAAACATCTAAGAATCTGGCAGATCCCTTCACAAAGGATTTATCACACAATGTGATAGATAATGCATCGAGAGAGATGGGTTTGAGACCCACGCTATGAGTTGATCCTAGTGGCAACCCACTCTATGTGATCGGAGATCCCGTGAATTAGAGATGGGAGACAAGCTGTTGGTCAGCTGAGAGGAGAGTATCCCCATATTATATTTACATCTCCATAAAGATGCAATACTCTCTTAATCTGCATGGCAGGTTGATATTTATCTTAATGTATTCCAAGTGGCTTTTTAAAGAGGAGATGTTGTCCTGCAGAATATCTCTTGAAGAACACACATATATGAGTCTGACTGTTAAACGTCGCAGTCCGTGAGAGTTGCGTGCTCTCTAATAAACTCATGAAAGGCCCTAGAGTATGACGCATAAGCTCCAAACCGCGGGGAAGCCGACGGCAGCCCTGTACCGGTCTAGATTTTGTGTGAAACTAGTGCGCAGAAAACTTGTAGTTCAAGGCATAGTCCACTATTCAAATTGCTAGCTAGTGTAGCATGAAGTTTAACGTGGAAGTTCAACTTAACAGTCTCCACTACACATCGGTATATAAAGCAATGTTCTGGAAGATAAGTGATGTGATGTGCCAATGAGACTTTGTGGGGGATTGTTGGAATTTGGTGCATATTGGGCTGTTGGCCCATTAGACAAATTCTGAAATTCTCTTTGGCCCACTTGTATATGGCAGCATATGGCTGTGCTAGTGGTGCTAAAGTTTAGTCCCACATTGCTAGTGGAAGGGGAGTTGGACCACCTTATATATTAGAGTGTTGCACCACTCACTAAGGTGTGAAAAGGAGAGAAGCCCTCGCGCACTCCTCCTCCGACGCCGCCCGCCTCGCCTCGTCATGACGCGCGCACCGCGGGTTGCGGGAATCTCGCCGAGCCGAGCTTTATTTTGCTGGTTGGGTGATACGTCGGAGACGTATCTATAATTTTTGATGCTCCATGCTTGTTTAGTATCTACTTTGCTTTGTTTTGTCTACACTTTGAGGTGCTTTTTACATATTTTCTGGTACTAACCTATTAACAAGTTTCCATAGTGCCAGTTGCCTGTTTTCTGCTGTTTTTGGTTCCAGTAAAGCTAGTAAAGAAATATTCTCGGAATTGGACGGGACAAACGTCAAAGTAAATAACTTTTCGTGGGGAACAAGAAGTCCAGAGGGGATCCGGAGAGGCGTGCCAAGGCAGCCACACCCTCCTAGGCGCGGGTGGGCCCTGCCCCGCCCCTAGGTAGGGTGTGGGGCCCCAGGCCACCGCCTTGGCCTCCCCCTTCGCTTATAAGAAGCCCCTGATGTAGAAACCCTAAGTACCCGATCAATATTCCACGAAACCTTCTGTAGCCGCTACCACCATCGTCCCTAGATCAGGGGGATCTGAAGTTCTTCCCGGCACCCTGTGACATGGTTATACCCTACGGGTACGTGACTTTAGCATACCTGGTCCAGCCCAAGGAAGGCCCATAGCAGACATACGCTGGCCCATGAAGATTTTCGGGTGGCCAAGGCCCATGACGCCTGCGGATCCTTGGAGAACAAGACTATCGTAGATAGGAAATTCAAAGGGGTAAAACCCTAGAACTTGTAACCGACTAGGACTATGCCCGGGACTTGCCTAAGTCTATATAAAGGCCAGGAGGGCACGTCCTAGATCTCTCGACTCATACTTCCGCACACACGCCTTCTCGCCAGATTGAATCTGCGCACCTTGTAACCTTCGGTTTAACCGTAACCAAAAACAGACAAGCAGGAGTAGGGTTTTCCCTCCGGGGGCCTGAACCTGGGTAAATCTCGTGTCCCCTGGTTGCTTGTCTGTTAACCGTTCCACGATCTCCAGCATCCCCATCTTCTCCAAAACCCAAGTCCATAACAATGGGCATTGACGAGTCGAAACCTCGTCAATTGGCGCCGTCTATGGGAATCGGGGCTGCTGATTGTGCGATCGTGACGGTTCCGACCCGATCGATCTACAACTCCGCGACGACGGAGAATCACCTCCTCTTCGGCTCTTTCGACTTCACCGTTCACTCGCCGGCCACCATGAAGGATTTCGAGCCCGTAGGCGACGGACTCGAAATTTTATTCGGGAGCTTCTGCTTCCAGGTGGGACAAACTGGCACCCTCCGCCTTCCTGAGCGGGTGCCCGTGCCATCAATCAGGCCCGCCTCATGGGATCCACACCCTGTGCTGCGCACATCACCATCGACAGATGAGTTCTACGACAGCAACAGCTGCAACTCCAATCTGTGCGATCCACCTTCGGATGAGGGGACCTACGGTTTCGGATCCGAAAGTTGCGGCAGCAGCGGACCGATCTACGAGCGCTACCAATGCGCCGCAGTCATCCAGGACCAGCAAACGCCTAACCCGCCGCCCAACACGAACCCCAATCCGCAGGACAGAAACGGCGAAAACGGCGGGAACAGAAGAAGCCAGTCCCCCCCACCCGGCGGGGAAAACAATGGCCACGTCATCCAACTTAGCAAAGAAGGATGGGTCAAGGCACGCCGTGCCGTAGCAGGCGACATAGTCCTACCTGCAGACGCCTCACGTGAGCTACTGATGGCATACCACTACCTCCTCATCGAGGAGCACAAGAAGCAAGTCAAGATGCAGGAGACGCTCGACAAACGCAAGCAAGCAGCCTCTGAGTCCAGCGTGCGACGAGTTGCGCTCTCCGCCATGGCACCCGACTCTAGCACAAACGGAAACCAGGGAAACAAACACCGCTCTCGGGTGGAGAACATGGATCCCAGGGAACGCCGTGATGTGACCCGAACTCTCCACACATCATTCATGGATATGGATGCCGACGGCAACATCATCCCGAAGACAGCGCAAGCTGCGATCATGGTAGCCACTGCGTATCTCGCGGCCCACCCTCCTCCGGAGGGGGACCCGAAAAGAGCCATGCATAAATCCGCACTCACCGGACTCGGACTCGTCGGAGCTGAGCTCCACGAAGACGCTCCTGCGGAACCAAAGAAGAAAGCTCCGGCCAGGCGCGACCGGATCCCAACCCCTTCATCTGAAGAGGAAGAGGAGCACGACCTTCCTCGAAGGAAGAAGATCTCGCATCGCCATAAACGCGACTACGACGCCAGGGACGCGCTTACACAGCGCAAAATCGACAAAGCACGAGCCAAACGTGCATGCTCGTCTGAATCCGAGATGGACGAAGACGAAGGAGAACTCTGCGGAGCTCGATGCTTCAGCAGATCTGTTCGGCGAACACAGATGCCACGCAATTTCAAGCTTCCTTCGGATACTCCGAAGTTCAACGGCACGCAAGATCCAAAATCCTGGCTCAGTGACCATCTGTCATCCGTCAAGCTTCACGGCGGCAACAAAGAAACCGCCATGCAATGCCTCCAGCTGCAGCTGACAGGCGCGGCGCGGGTCTGGCTCAGCAGCCTATCATCAGGATCCATCCGAAGTTGGGAGGAGCTAGCTTACAGCTTCATACGAAATTTCAAGGGCACCAGTAAGAGGCCCGCCTCAATCGAAGAGTTGCGAGCCTACACTCAGAGAACGGGTGAATCTATTCGCTCGTACATACTACGCTGGTCTACCACCAAGAACTCCGCAGGACACATCTCCGAAGAGAGGGCCATCAACACCTTCAGGGACGGTGTCAAACGCCAAGATTTCAAGGAGGAACTCGGGCGCGTCAAGCCCAAGACACTCGACCACCTCATGGACATCGCCAACAGGTGGGCAGACGGCGAATATTGCATCCACCGCGCACAATCAGATGAAGAGGACGACTACGGCCGAAGGCGAGAACGCCGCAGCAAGAGGAGATCGCGCGTCTACGAGGACCACGACGGACCCGACATGGTCGCGGCCGGCTACGCCGACCGCCGCAACGACAACAGCCGCAACAGCGGAGGATACCGCAGCGGAAACTTCCGTGACAACGGACGCCCAGCACAGTCGTGGCAACGCCGCGACCGCGACAACGGACCCTCAGCATTCGACAAACTTTCGGGTCCATGCACCATCCACTTCTACATCGACAAACAAGATGGCAAAAAGAAAGCCAGCCACATGATCAAGGACTGCCGCGAGTTCCAGAAACTCAGTGAAAGCATGGTGCAGATGAGGCAGCAAGCCCCAATCCCCGCGTTCGGAAGCGCACCTGCGCAAGGCGAAATAGCACATGGAGCTCCTCCACCGCCGCCTATTGGAGGCCCAAAACAACCAGTCGCACCAGCGCAGAACAACGCCGGGGTCGGGTACCCCCCACCGAAAGGAGCACTAAATATGATCCAGAAGGGACGCCCCACGAATAGGGTGCAGAAGAAAATCACCCGACAAATCAACTTGGCCGTGGCAACTCCACCTGCAATCCCTGAGTACCTCAGCGGATCGGAGTCCTGCATCACATTCACTCGCGCGGATCACCCTTGCCAGATCCCTCGCCCAGGTCATGCTGCCCTGGTGCTGGAGGCGCAGATCAGAGGCTTCGAGATGAGTCGCGTCTTCATGGACGGCGGCAGTGGCATCAACCTAATGTTCGCAAGCACTCTAGCAGCAATGCGGATCCCACAATGCAGCCTGTAACAGTCAGACACAACGTTCCACGGCATCGTTCCAGGGAAGGGCATATTCCCCCTGGGCAAAATAGGGCTCGACGTCATCTTTGGGAAGCCGGACAATTTTTGGCAGGAGCGACTCGAATTCGAAGTGGTGGACTGGCCGTCGCAATACCACGCTATCCTGGGGCGTGTAGCATTTGCAAGGTTCCTGGCCGTCCCACACTACGCATACCTACTACTCAAGATGCCAGGACCAAGGGGCGTCATCACAGTCCACGGGAGCTTCACCCGATCGGACCAATGCGACAGGGATTTCAACAAAATCTCCCAGTCTTTCGGCATGCAAGACGAGCTTGTAAGGCTCCGCGAGGTGACGGACAACGGGGCACCCCCAGTCACACGACAGAACGCACCTGACATGTCCTTCGACTCCACCGTAAACACCAAGAAAGTGCAGGTCCATCCGACGGATACCTCCAAGACGGCTCTGATCGCCAACAACCTCAGCCCTGCATAGGAAGGCGCGCTCGTCGAATTCCTCCGTGAGTGCTGGGAAATCTTCGCCTGGTGTCCTGCGGACATGCCAGGAGTTCCCAGGGAATTCGCCGAGCATGCACTCAATGTCTTTCCAGACACCAAGCCAGTCAAGCAGTCCATCCGGAGACTGTCGGAGCCACGAGCCGAAGCCATCGGCAAGGAAATCAACAGATTACTCGCTGCAGATTTCATCAGGAAAATCAAGGAAAGTGAGTGGCTGGCAAACACAGTCATGGTCCCAAAGAAGGACACGGACATCCTGCGGATGTGCGTGGATTTCACGTCACTAAACAAGCACTGCCCAAAGGACCACTTCCCTCTTCCTCGGATCGATCAGATCATCGATTCGACTGCAGGTTGTGAGAAACTCTCCTTCCTCGACGCCTACTCAGGCTACAACCAGATTCGACTCAAGGTCGAAGATCAGGAGAAAACGGCGTTTATCACACCGTTCGAAGTATTCTGTTACAACACAATGCCCTTCGGGCTAAAGAACGCAGGTGCCACGTACCAGCGATGCATGCAGGCCTGTCTCAAGGACTAGATCGGTCGCAACGTCCAAGTCTATGTCGACGACATAGTAATAAAATCCAAGAAGGCAAGGACACTTATCGACGATCTCCGTGAGACGTTCAACAACCTTGATCGCTACAGGATCAAGCTCAATCCCGAAAAGTGCGCCTTCGGCGTCCCATCGGGTCAGCTGCTCGGGTACTTCATCTCTCAACGAGAGATCGAGGCGAACCCGAAGAAAATCAGAGCCATCATGACGATGGAGAAGCCGAAAAACCTCAAGGGCGTCCAGCAGCTCGCAGGACGAGTAGCGGCTCTAAGCAGGTTCATCAGCCGCATGGGCGAGAAGGCCCTACCATTCTACCAGCTGCTGCGCAAGGCAGACAAGTTCGAGTGGACACCAGAAGCCAACGACGCATTCGAAAGCCTCAAGCGGCTCCTCTCCACCTTGCCCGTTTTGGTCACGCCAAAGGAACGCGAGCCCCTGCTGTTGTACATAGCAGCCACACACCAGGTGGTCAGCACCGTACTCGTGGTCGAACGACCCGAAGAAGGCAAGACCCACGGGGTCCAGCACCCAATTTACTACCTCAGCGAGGTACTGACACCAACAAAGCAAAGGTACCCTCACTACCAGAAGCTAGCCTACGGCGTGTTCATGACGGCTCGACGGCTGAGCCATTACTTCCAGGAGCACCAAGTGATGGTCGTCAACGAGGCACCCCTGAACAGCATCCTGAATAATCCAGAGGCTATAGGACGGGTGGCCCTGTGGGGCATCGAGCTATCACCCTTGGACATCGTCTACGAGAAGCGACATGCAATCAAATCTCAAGTCCTTCCGGATTTCCTGGTACATTGGATGGAGCTGCAGCTGCCAGACACCCCAGATATGTCGCAGTCATGGACGATGCACTTTGACGGCTCCAAGCGTGAAGCCGGAGCGGGAGCAGGGGTCATACTGCCTCCCCGCAAGGCGACAAGATGAAATACGTTCTCCGGATGAAATTCCGAGCCTCCAACAACGAGGCCGAATATGAAGCCCTCATCCATGGCATGAGGATGGCAAAGATATGCGGCGCAACGCGCCTGGTCATCTACGGTGACTCCAACCTCGTCGTCCAGCAGACGATGAATGAGTGCGACGCACGCGCCGAAAACATGATCGCGTACCGTGCGCTCTACAACGCACTCGAAGGAGAATTCGACGGCTGCGAGCTTCGACACGTTGGAAGAGAAAGCAACGAGGAAGCCGACAGACTCGCCAACATCGGCTCCACTTGCATAAAGGTGCCACCAGGTGTGTTCCTCGAACAGATCTGCGTGCCATCCATCAAGCGGAAATTCCCCAAGGGATCACCCGAAGAAGCAGAACACTCGGGAGCTACGCTACCCGAAGGACACGAAGGACCCGAAAAACTAGACACAAAGGTAGCCATGGTCAACCTAATGCAGGTCATGGCAGTCGAAGAAACATGGACGCGCCCATACCTCTAGTTCTTGTTAAATGGAGAACTGCCTGACAGCCCGACAGATGCCCGACGCATATCTCGTCGGTCAAAAGCCTTCACCATCATCAACGGCGAGCTGTACAAACGCAGCATCACGGGTGTCCTACAACGGTGCGTCACCATCGACGACGGCAAAGCCATACTCCAAGACATCCACGAGGGCATATGCGGCCATCACGCAGGCAGCCGCTCCCTTGTCGCCAAAGCTCTGCGAGCAGGATTCTACTGGCCAACGGCCATGAGCGACGCAAAGGACATTGTCCGAAGATGCAACAGATGCCAACGGTTCGCCGACAAACCACACGCACCTGGGTCCGAGCTCAGACCCATACCCATAGCCTGGCCTTTTGCTCAATGGGGCCTCGACATGATTGGCAAACTGCCAAAATCCTCGAAAGGGGGACACGTCTTCCTCCTGGTCGCAGTCGACAAATTCACCTAGTGGATCGAGGCCATGCCGGTCACCAACCAGAAAGGCAAAACTGCCGTCAAGTTCTTCGAATCCATTGTCTACAGGTTCGGCGTACCGCACAGCATCATCACCGACAACGGATCGAACTTCATCTTCGAAGAATTCCAGGACTTCTGCGAAGGCCTTGGGATCAACATCACGTACGCCTCAATGGCACACCCGCAAACGAACGGGCAAGTGGAAAAGGCCAACGGCCTAATCGGCGCCGGCATCAAGAAGCGCCTCATGAGTTCACTCGAACAAAAAGCTGGAAACTGGACGAAAGAGCTACCATCCGTCCCGTGGAGCTTACGTACTACACCAAACAGCTCCACCGGCTACACAATTGTTCTTCATGGTACACGGAGCCGAGCCGTACTACCAGCCGAAGTACGCCACCAGGCCCCACGGGTCGTCGCTTACAGTGAAGCCGAATCCACGGCTGCACTCGAAGATGCCGTCGACACACTCGATGAAGCACGGGACATAGCAGCAGCTCGATCAGCGGTGTACCAGCAAAGTCTCCGCAACTATCACAGCCGCCGGCTGCGCCCAAGGTCCTTCGTCGAAGGAGACCTCGTCTTGCGACTCAAGCAAAAGCGACCGAATAAATTTGAGTCACCATGGGAAGGACCCTACGTCATCACCGAAGTCATCCCAGGTGGCGCCTATCGCCCCAAGCACGTGGAGTCTGGAGTCGCATACTCCAACCCATGGAACATCGCGCACCTGCGACGATTCTATCCATAGCAAACTACCCCCTTTACTTTCAATAAGGCTTGCAGCCAAGGCTATTTCAGCCGAACAATGTACCTCCTCCATTACGATATAAATAAAGCTAAGTGTCTCGCCCCAAATCTTCAGTTCACTATTTTTTGCAACTTTACTACATGCTACAAACGCACTCGGGGGCTCCCCCACCTCACGATTTCATCGACTAAGGATCAAACGTGTACACCTGAGTAGCTGACAACGTCAGGCAAACGAAAAGGACACGTACTCAATCAAAGCACTGCGTTCTCATAACAAACAAAACTTTACAACAAAGGGCGCAACACGCCCAGCCGAAATATACAAATTTTACATCTATCTCTTTTTCAGGTACTACCTATTCTGAAGAATAACCCGAGCACGCTGCTCAAACAAATCTACGACCTGTTCGGCATACTGCCTTACAACCGCGTAATGTGGGCGCATGTCCCACTCACCAC
This sequence comes from Avena sativa, assembly GCA_916181665.1. NCBI lineage: Eukaryota > Viridiplantae > Streptophyta > Magnoliopsida > Poales > Poaceae > Avena > Avena sativa. The sequence continues at coordinate 153,265,771 of OV702294.1, read as the reverse complement.
CATCAGGCCGAAGAGGCGGCCCAGCGGCCACAACAACCAAATCTACATCAGGCCGATGCAGCCTCACAAGAGACAACGCAGCCTTGACTCCAGCGACGAGTTGTTCCTGCACCAACTCCTTGACATTGCTCGCGCTTCGAAACTTCGACAGAAGACCCGCAAGGCTCGTCGGTACGGCATCCAAAGGAAACATGATGTGCAGCACCGAGGAAAGCGATGTCTGTACTTGGCGGAGCACACGAGAAACTTGGTGGACACGATCCTGCACCGTCACCAGAGCCATGGCGCGATCACGATCCATCCAGAAGAAGCCGCCAGCCTCCATGTCCTGCTGAGTCAAGCAATTGACCCGAACAGCGACACGTTCCTTTTCTTCCCTTGGAGCAAGGTTCGCACCTATGATAAACGCACAAAATAAGAGTAAGGCCAGCAGGCCCATCCGAAGAACTGAGCTACAGCTCAAACCAAAGAACAACTTACATTGCAGCTGCTCGGACAGTCGAACCAGCTCCGCCATCAAGTACTCCTCTCTGGCTGCACCACGATCCGCCTTGGACTTCCAAACATCGGCATGACTGCGTAACCCGAGCAACTCCCTCTCCAGACTACGCACACGATCCCGAAGAAAAGAGAGTTGCGAGGAATCATCCAAAGATGGTCGCAGCAGCACTGCGGACGGGGTGTCAACAGGGTCAGCACCCGAAGGAACCTATAGCAGCAGAAAAAGAAAGGAACACAGACATTCAGACAGTGATAGAGCACAACTCAGAAGAATTCATTAACATATAAGGCCACTACGTGGCACAAGGATGGTGTTCTTCAAGATATTTACAACAAAAGCAGACTACAAACTACCCTACGTCTACAACGCCTAAGATGCAGCACCCTGAGTCGCCTCGGAGCCGGACTGCCTAGCCTTGGCCCCGCCCTGCTGCCGCAGTGCATACTCAGACAGCAAATCAATGAGCTTGGGCCCATATCGCTTGCAGCGCGCAGAGTAGGCAGCAAAGGCTACCTCGGATCCATCCGCAGTCGTCGGCATCCGAGAGGTGATCTGGGGCAGATCCAGCTCCGCTCCAGCTGCCAAGGCCATCGGCAGCCCGACGGACGTGCCAATGTCCTTCTGCTTGCGCTTGTACGCCGCAGGCGCTTCGGCTGATAGAGCCTCCGCCAGAGCATCCACATCATCGAGGGCCACACCCTTAGGGACCAACTCCTTGTAGAAGCGGCCAAGGACCTCCTTCGCCTTGGCAAGGGAGCTGACAACGGTGCTGCAGCGGTCTTCGACCGCCACAGTAGCATCATCTAGAGCACTCCCGTGCTCTAGAGCACCACGGTCAAACTCGATGCCTGCGGCATCTGAGACAAAACATAAGAAGGAAGACATGAAGAAAAGCAACATAGAAGAAGACAAGAGGCATGAATAAACATACACAAATCTAGCACTCACCCGAAATAGCCTTGGCAGTAGCCATGAGCTTCGCCGCCACCTCTCTTTCACGAGCAGCCGCAACGGTGGCCAGTTGCTCCTCACGATCCGCGGCCTCCTGCTGCAGACGCTCTTTCGCTTCGGCTGCCTTAGTCAGCTCTAGCTCAAGGCGTTCCTTCGCACCAACGGCGGCCTCGGCTTTCTGCTCCGATTGACCAAGGCTCTTCTTGAGAGCGTCGACCTCACGGAGAGAAGTGTTATGCTCCTCTGCATTCAAGACAAGCAAGAGTTAAAGAACAAGACCAGGATAAATAAGAGAGGCACTAAAAGGCAGATAGATACCTTGAAGCTGCCGAAGGTTCGCCTCCAGCGCCAAGCGCTCCTGCACCAGCCGCTTGGCCTCCTGCACAAAAGGCTGAGGAAAAAGAAACAGCAGTAAGAAAAGGACTTGGGGGCTACGCCCAATGCAAAAGAGTAAAAGCAAAATTCGCATATGAAGACACTCGGGGGCTCTCCCCGTAACATGAAGCAGAAAAACTTACATGATCTGATGGCGACTCCGACGGACCGCCTGCGAAATTCTGATGCGCAACCACCTGCACCTCCTGCAACGGAGGATCCGGAGCCGCGCCACCCGAGGTCGCCACCGTCTGAGGCGGAGGAGACGCAATTTTCGACTCCCCCATCATTTCCCGCGCACCATCACTAGAGGAGTCGCGGGAGAAATGCCTGCATACGAAGCAATCAGCACAAGTGCAAAATCAAGAAAACAAAAGGGACAACAATATAACAAGAAACGTACGAGCCCAACGATCTCAGGTCGAAGACAGGAGGAGTCCTTCGGGCTCTCTTCTCCTCTTTCTTCTCTTCCTTCTTCTCCTCCTTTTTCTCTTCCTTCTTCCGCTTCGCTGGCGGGTGCGGTGCGACAGCCCGCACAGGAACGGCTGGAATGGGAGAAGAAGAACCTCCATGACCATCACTATGACGCTCAAGGCCCAGAGGGTTTCTGGGAGTCGGAGGAGTCGAGGCATCCGAAGACTCGCTGGAGATCCGTGATCGTTTGCGCGTATGGTCCTCACTCGACTCGTCAGCATCCTTCGCCGGAGATCGCGCCGACGGCAGCTCGGACACGGACTCAACCACTTCATTATCCAGGGCACTCGGATACTTTTCGGGCAATGGCGGTACCATTCCTGGCACTTTGAAGCTCTGCAAAATCAGAAGGAACTTTGTTAGCAAACAAAGGAAATAAATACACAACCGACAAAAAGCACTACATGCGCAAATCTACACCTGCGGTACGGCCAACGTAGAAGAAAATGGAGGAGTTAGCGATTTGCCCGGGACTTCTTCTCCGGCCTTGAACTTCAGCAGCGCGCGAAGGGCCCTGTCAAGATCCCCCTCGGAGATTTTCTCAGCATAAACCCTCGTCGGATCACGGCGCCCAGAATAAAGAAACATCGGATGCGCCCTCGCTTGGAGAGGCTGCACCCGACGCTCAAGAAAAGTTCGGATGATGTCCACGCTGTTCACCTCCTTCCCCGGAATCAGCTGGAGATCCTCCACCCGACAGTAAAGGGCCTCTACCTCCGCCACCTCACCATCCAAGATTTGGTTTTTCCAAGACCTTTTCTTCTCAATCATTTGGGAGGGGTCAAAGGGCACAAGACCAAAATCTTGCCCGGGCACTACGGAGTCGCGGATATAAAACCATCGCCTCCGCCAGTACTGGACATATTCGGACATAGAAAAAGTAAAGAAGAGAAGACTGGGACTAAGGGAGATGATGCAACCCCCAATGGGATACACACCATCCGAACCAGATTGCCTTTTCACGGAATAGAGCTTCCGGAAGAGGCCGAAGTGCGGCTCAATGCCAAGCCAGCACTCGCAAAAAGTGACAAAACAAGCAATGTGGAGAAGAGAATTGGGAGACAGATGATGAAGCCGAATCCCATAGAAGAAGAGCAGTCCACGGAGGAAGTTGTGGACTGGAAAGGAAAACCCACGTATAACGAAGGCAAGAAACATAACCCGATACCCAGATGGGGACGGGGGATTACCTCATTGCCGGGGAGTTTGACGGCCTCCCTATCCTGCGGGATCAGGCCCCGCTCGCGAAGCTTGCTGAGATCTCTCTCCCGCGTCTCTGATCGCCGCCAGCCACCATCGGTGACGCGAGTAGTGGCGGTACCCTTCTTTCCTCCGGCGGCGCTGGTCCCAACCGCAGATGAAGATTTCTTTGGTTTCCCCATTGCGCTACGGCGGCGCCGACGGTGAAAACGCAGAAACAACGACGGAAATGTGGAAGGAAATCCCAGCGCGCAGCAAGAATCGCTAAAGCACAAGGAAGCAGTGAAAACAAGAACTGGTGCGGTGAAAACAAACCGCGGCTTTCCCCAATGATTATAACAGCGAAGACGACGCACGGCAGCCGTCCATCCAGAAGACCTAGCGCCAACGGCAGATCTGACCGTACACGTGTCAACATCCGAGTGAACCGTCGTTACCACGCCGTCCACTACGCGCGGAAATCGAGAAGACGCCGTAATTATCTCCACGCCCCGCGTGACCGGTCAATTCAAAGTCAGCAAATGGGACCCACGTTCGTCCAGTCAAGTCATTTCTGGCGTAGCAGACGCTTGAGGTCATTGATCGTCAGCAATGATGTCATCAAAAGCTATACCAGCACCAACTACAATTCTTCGGCTCCACAGCTAAGAGTACTCACTCGAATCTTCGATTCGACTAAATACTCGGGGGCTACTCCTATCAGGAGCGCTGGCCGCGCACCCGGAAGATGAATATAGACAAAGTATTTCTTCGAGTCCTGCGTCGAGTCTACGACTCCACTATGGACTCGGGGGCTACTCCCATAGGGAGGATGAATTTAAGCATCCGAAAATTTTCGTGTCCTACGGACTTAACAACTGAACAATGCTTGAACTAAAGTCTCTGCTCGAGTCTACGACTCGAACAGACACTCGGGGGCTACTCCCATAGGGAGCGCTGGTCGCGCACCCTATAAAATCTTCGACTGCGATCTTTCGGATCAGCACGCAAAAACTTTTTGGCAACTCTGCCCCAACAAAACGCTGGGTGAGTGACAATCTCCTTGGCCACCCGAAGCACCTCCGTGGTGACAAATGTTCGGATGCTGCATCTGCGACGCGAAGATAAGACCTGCGGATATCATCTGATGGCCTGGCAACGCACATGACTGCGCTCTGCTAGTATAGATCCATGCCAACAGGCGTGATGAAAAATCCCGACGGACGCGTTGGGTACATCAATTAAAATTATTGGAATTCCACTCCTGTAAGTCCTCAGCGGCCTGAGTCGAATTACGCCAGCATATGTTCCAGGTTCAAGTTAAGGGACTCGAACCTGATGAAGATCGTGTTGTTTCGTCCTAAGACAGTTAACTGACCCTGATCCGTCGGGCGAGTCAAGCACACGTATCAACAATCCCTACACGCATATAATGTTTATACAAAGTTACACCCGAAGGATTGAAGAGTCCTCAGTCGAATCTACGATTCGACTGATCACTCGGGGGCTACTAACATGGTTATACCCTACGGGTACGTGACTTTAGCATACCTGGTCCAGCCCAAGGAAGGCCCATAGCAGACATACGCTGGCCCATGAAGATTTTCGGGTGGCCAAGGCCCATGACGCCTTTGGATCCTTGGAGAACAAGACTAGAGTAGATAGGAAATTCAAAGGGGTAAAACCCTAGAACTTGTAACCGACTAGGACTATGCCCGGGACCTTCCTAAGTCTATATAAAGGCCAGGAGGGCACGTCCTAGATCTCTCGACTCATACTTCTGCACACATGCCTTCTCGCCAGATTGAATCTACGCACCCTGTAACCTTCGGTTCCGCCGTAATCAAAAGCAGACAAGCAGGAGTAGGGTTTTCCCTCCGGGGGCCTGAACCTGGGTAAATCTCGTGTCCCCTGGTTGCTTGTCTGTTAACCGTTCCACGATCTCCAGCATCCCCATCTTCTCCAAAACCCAAGTCCATAACAATGGGCATTGACGAGTCGAAACCTCGTCACCCTGCCGGAAGGGAGATCATCCCGGAGGCCTTCTCTCCGGTATGATGCGTGAGTAGTTACAGTCCATGTAGTAGCTATATGGTTATATCTCCTCCTTGTGCTTTCATGTATAGATCTTGTGAGCTCCGTTCATGATCAAGATCTAATCTATTTGTAATCATGCATGTTGTGTTTGCGGGGATCTGATGGATATTGAGATTATTATGTTGGTTTGATTAATGGTTTTGTCTTTATAATTCTATCATGTCTGTGTTGTTTGTGATCTTGCATGCTCTCCGTTGTTAGTAGCTATCTTGGCCAAGTAGTTGCTAGTGACTCCAAGAGGGAGTACTTATACTCGATAGTGGGTTCATGCCTCTAGTTTCCAAGTGAAGTGACAGAAATCTCTTCAGTTGTAGATGTGATGTTGCCACTAGGGATTAAACAATAGTCTCTTGTTCATGGAACATGTGGACTGTTTACCTTACACACTTTGCTTAAAGCAGTTGTCTGTTGTTTGCAACTTAATACTAGAGGAGGTTCGGATGATAACCTGAAGGTGGACTTCTAGTCATAGATGCAGTTGGATGGCGGTCTATGTATATTGTTGTATTTCCCAATCGAATCTCATATGATCTTTCTGAATAGTAATTGCATTGGTATGCCTTGCTCAGTTCCTGTCAATTGCCCTGCTGTAATTTGTTTACCCTTCATGCCATGTTCTTTATCTAAGGAGAGCACCTCTAGTGAACTATGGACCCGGGTCCAATCTTTACCATTGGTACATCTTCCACTGTTACTTGTTTACTTGCTGCAAACCATTACCTTCCACATAGTACGTTTAATTCTTTGTTACAGCAAACCGGTGAGCTTGACAACCTCACTGATTCGTTGGGGCAAGGTCTTGAGTTTGTGTTGTGCAGGTCTCCGCGTTGCTTGCAACACCCGTGTGACGTTTCCTTCCTCCTACTGGTTCGCTAACCTCGGTTTCTTACTGAGGAAAAACTTGCTGCTATGATGCTTCACACCTTGCTCTTGGGGATCCCAACGAAGCGCTCCTACATCAACTCAGCGCTGCATCATTGGGGAAAATAATTATGAGTCATTAACGGACGCGTTAATTACAACCGTTTCCAGTTTTATGGATGTGGGTTGTTACCGACTCGGACGTGGGGTGTGTCCCACGATCTCCCTGACCTGCACTATATAAGCATCTGTGTTAAACCTAATCGTTAATCAATACACACACGCGCCTACCTCTAGAACCTTGCGCCGCCGCCTTTGTCTTCCCCATCCCGGCTTGCGGCGTGCACCGCAGATCGGGACAATAGGCCTCCAAAACCCCGCCTCTCGTGAACCTGTACGGGTGAGGGGCGATCAGGTTTTTAGGGATCTCTCAAGCTTGACTACTGGCAACCACGACGTCGTCCGACGATGAGTTTCCGAACGATGACTTCTTCCCGGACGTCACCAATCTCTTCGACAACCTTAACATGGGTGACCACGCTGCTGCGACTGATGCGGCTGCTATTCAGCCTACACTGTATGTGATCCTCAGCTATCTTTTTCAGATTATGCTAGAGTTCTTTGTTCTAGCATTTGGTGTAGATGTGATAGGTTTACCTTGTATAGATGTAATTTGTTCATCTACTTTGTTGATTTGCATGATTGGTTTTAGTACCGTCTATACGATTATGTTTTATCAGTTTATTATTTGGATTAAATCATATGGATTATTCCTTATATTTTTAACATTTTTCAGGTCCAACATTGCTGGTGCTTAGTGTCGTTTTCCCACTTGGGGGTATCGTGTGGGAGTTAGACCTTTCTTGTGAGACTAGTGGTGGATGGTGGCATTCGAGGAGTCGACGATGGCGGGTCTCGGTGGCATGGAGCCTCAGATCTCGGTGGTGGATGCGTGTTGATGCACGTGCTCAAGGCGCTGGCGTTTCCTGGCTTCGTGGTGGCGTTGACAACAGGCTTGGCAAGGTTGATGTGTTGATCCATATCCCGAAGATGGGTTGGCGGATCTATGGCAGCAATAACTTCTGGAGCGTGCACATACTTTCCGCGTCGAGTGTCTCTGCTGGACCGATGCGTCGGTTTTAGATGATATGCAAGGTGGAAGCTAAGGGTACGTAGCCCTGATCGTGTCCACCCCCTTGATTAAACTTGTAGATATAGTGATTCTTATCATCGAGAAAAAGGCTTCAGGTTGTATCGATGTATTATCTTGTAAGTTTTTATATATAATTCAATAAAAAAGGGTTGTGTGCATTATTTTGATGCAGAGGCAAAGGTATGTCCTCCATTTCAAATAAAAATAAGATGTGTTACATGTCCAAGAAAAAGATAGGGGCACGCAGATGCAATTCAAAAAAGATTACATCCTACCTCTCCATAGTTAGGATTCCCATGGCCACAAAGTATGAACTATCCATTACTAATACCAAGATATAATTGAAAATGAAGAGATATGTCAGAAATCCAAAAAAAAGCAGAACATATTTTGTTTCAAAATGGGGATGACCACGGCCTCTACATTAATAGATACACACATGCCTTTATTACTCAGTTTGAAAGTTTCATTTTTTACAAATCACTAATCAGAGAGGGTCAATAGAAAAATCAACCATAAAAAAATAAGAAAAAGCTCAACAATTTAAACATCTTGAATTCTACTAATAGGCCACCAAGTAGTCTGGTAGAAAATATCCTCATCAACCATTAGAAGCTGGTTGCATCTAGTAACCATGCATTCCTACTAATCCTCCGGAAGCATGAAGCGCAATAGCTGCATTTAGTGCACAACCATATGAATAACCTAAAAAAAAATTGGTAGGACCTTTCCTGTTAAAAACAATATTATTTCTACAATTCCATATCGACCAAACTAAAGATGAAATACTTATGTGAATCCTAGCTTTAGTATTTTTGTTGATCCCATTCATCCAATTCCCAAACATATTTATTATATTTTTTTCGAACTTAAATAAAACTAACATATTTATTATATTGGTTGGTGGGGTATGTTATATATAGAGTAAACAATTCTCTAGACTAACCTAACAAAAGGACAGAAGAAATAAAGGATCTACTATTTCCTTAGCATCATAGAAGAAACACTTCTTATTCCCATATTGGTTCCTTTTGGCCAGATTATCTCTAGTTAACAAGATCTTTTTACTCACGAACCAAATAAAATTTTAGATCTTTAGTGGGGGTTTCAACTTCTATAAATATTTGCGTGCAAACCTTATGTGCCCATTAATAAGATCAAAATACATAATATTAACCAAAAATTGTCCTGAAGAAATTAATTTCCACACAAATTTATTGAGTTCAAAGTTTAAAGTTATCCTCATTAATATTTGGCACAAGTGTCATTATGAGTTCCTATTTTTTCCAGTCGGTACCCTCCTAAAACCAATTTTTAAAGGGGGCGTTGAGAATACATTTGCAATGATAAAATGTTTCCGTTGCCCAATATTATATAATATAGGGTATTGTTGAGCTAGCGATATTGAGCCTAACCAAGTATCTTTCCAAAATCTAGCCGTATTACCGTATTCGAAACGAGTTTCCACTGTACCAATCTGATTTTTTTAGTTGTCTATGATGGATAGAAATCCACAAGTATCTAATCCCTCTATTTCATAATATAAGATGTTTTTAGCTTTGTGAAGATAATGTATCTAGACGTCTTTTAATGTGTAGGATTAGAGAGGTTCACTATGAATCTACACATTAAAGGATGTCTAGATATATTACCTTCATAAAACTAAAACATCTACCTCCCTCCATCTCAAGGCTTAAGGCATATAACTTTTTTTGAAAAGTTAAGCCATGTAAAGTTTAACCAAACTTTTAAAAAAACTATCAAGAACTATTATATTATATATATACCATGTGAAAATATGTTCCATGATGTATGAAAGGGTATGGATTACATATTATAAATATTAATATTTTTCTCTAAAAACTTGGTCAAACTTTAGTTGGTTTGATGTTAAAAAAAGTTATATGCCTTAAACCTTGGGACGAAGGTAAAAGGTATATTTTAAAATGGAGGGAATAAAATTCAAGGAACCAGACTCGCATAGCTATAGCATGTCATTCTATATCAAAATAAAAAATATAATACTTTATGGGAATTGGCTTTAGAATCAGAAGGCTATCTGGCAACCCATACCAATAACATAAGCATTAATATGGGTGGCAATTCTTTGATAAAAGGATCCGTAAAACATAAAGACATACGCATATGCTTAACATCAATAGTTTAATACTGCATTCTTTCTTTCACAACATGAAAAATATTGTTAATCCTTTTCGCAACACCATTTGACTTGTTGTTACTTGCCTATAAAATTGTGTCTTCATAATGCAGTTAGTGGTTTAGAAATGTTGACTACCACCTTAGATTCAGAAATATATTTACTCTACATACAACCTGCTGCGTAGCCTCTTAACATGTCACATAATTAATTGCATCATCACTACTGCCATTAGTGTCATTTTGGAGCTTTCCCATGATATAGCTTCACATGCTAGGCTTATAATGTAACATGATATGGAAAATTTAATATCCACACACCTGGCAGAAAATAATGTCTGGGTAACCCATGAAACATGGTTACCAAATTTCTTACTGGCGAGGTGTAAACTTTATTGCCTTGCATGATGTTGCAGGACATTTTGACAGCTTTTCCGATGGTCCATTTATGGATTTATTGTACGTTTGCCAATTATCCGGATCATAGATAGGGCGTGTTCATACTTGAATACACATTTTGCTTCTTACAGCTAAAGCATAAGGAGCCTATATTATCTGACTAGTTTAAAATGGCTCCTTGGACATTTAAATGTCCACCTTTTTTATCGCTCTTAACTTTATTAGCAGGTGAGATAGAGTTTTAGTGCATACTATTTTCTTTTATAATCTATCAACTATGTAATCATAATAGAACTTATACTCTTTTTGGACATATATCTTGGTGAACCTCAACACAAGCAAATTATGAGACATTACCAAGATCCTTTATACCATAATTACAAGATAGAAATATCTTGGCATGCCAATAAGATTCTATCTACATAAAGGAGTGAAAAAGGTTACTCCCCTCGCCTTATGTTATTATTTTTCCAACACGTGTCTTATTTTGTAGTTGCTTTTCTTTAGAAAACATGCCAAATGCTAACTTGTACTTCATGACGCAAAATTTTGGCTGAGCCACACAAAACATTCTTAACTAAGTCAACATATAGACATTTCATAATGATAACACAACTACCATAGAACAACATTTTGAGTTCTCCTTAGTAACATTTAGTTTTGTGGAGATATTTATAATCTACCATTATTTAACTTATTCAGGAAAATCTATTAACTTCCACACATCTCATAGTCTTTATCTTATATATATGGCAATTAATAATGAGTAAGATGAATCATTCACACACATTATTTATCATACGGATATTGTTGAAGCTCAACAATAAGTGTTTCATAAGGGATTGCATAACTCTCAACATGTGTGATGCATGTGAACAAAGACCTAATGGAGTTATCCTTAAGATTTATGTCCATATGCTTCTGCTATCCTTAAGTTAAAATAGTTGGGCCAGAAAATTAATGGGGTTTTAGCATGTCTTCATGGACAAAATGATTTTGAGATTGTTTCTGGTTTCAGTGCTTTTTTGTATGATTAATAAGGTTTATGAGTTATGTTGTGCACTGATTAAAAATATATAAAGTGCCTGAAATTTATATTTAATGGACATGTTGGTTTTATGAATAAAATGGAGGCAACGAGAAATTTTATTCAGAAATTTAACATGTTAATGTCTTTTGTGGCAATTAATGTTGAATATCATTTTAAATATCAATTGATGTGGGAATGTTGTAAAATTGCTATTTCGTCTAAAAATTATGTGGCTCATATTTATGGTGAAGTTTTCAGACCCTTCTATTTTATGTGAATTTCATGAAGTTTAAAAGTTTTCTTATAATGTTATATGCGCGTTTTAATCATCGAATAGTCGAAATTTAAGTGGGAAATGATGTATGTATATGTTTATGATCACAATGAAAAGGATTCGTTTCATTTTATGACATTACAATAGTATGGAAATTAATTCATGTGATTATTGTTGATGACACTATTATTGATAAGCCTATTTTATGTATTATCATTTTCATGCCACCACGGGCAGTGCATGTATTCACTTCTCTTATTCTTAATTCCAAAATTGTAACAACAAAAGACAACACAAAACAATACATTTCTCAGTAAATAACCCATCTTTATTGATTAATGATACATAATGCATCAAATCAGATAAATTGAAACAAACACATAGGATAAAGATACATGATAACTCCTTATTTTTAAGCTTACATGTCTTCACACGAAAGATGCCTGCGGACCCTCGTGGAAGTACGCGCCGGTCGGCCCGCCTTCCGGCAACAACACTACGCTGGTGATGTTGCGGGCGCCCTCCGCTGGCATCAGGATCCCTGAGTTCCTAGTAATGTCGGTCCTCACATAGCCTGGGTGTGCGCAATTGATACGCAGCTCGGGGTGCCTCTTCGCGAGGATCCTCGAGTACGCGTTCATGGTGGCTTTGGCCACCTTGTATGCTGAGAACTCCGCCGGCCAACCGCGCGCATCCATCGTGCCGGCCTCGAAGTCTTTTAGGAACATGTCTAGCAACTCATCAATCCTCTCCTCCGTCAGGTTGTCGACGTCGTTCAGCTCCTGCTTCAGCTCCTCGCTCCTGAAAAGCTGAGGACGCAAAGGAAAACGTTGATGTGGATTCGGGTTCTTCTTTTGATATTGGGAGGAACTTGCTGCAGTACAGTGTGGTCTATGGTGCTTACGCTTAGCAGTCCAAAGTTGGAGGAGACATTGACAATCCTTCCATCCGATGAGGATTGGAGCAGGGGCAGGAGAGCTTCTGTTACCCGCTTCGTGCCATAGTAGTTGGTCTGCACGCCCTGTTTCGCCTTCTCGAGCGTCTCTCGGCAAGTGTTCCACATCCATACCATTCTCTGGTGCCCATCCATGCCATCGAACTGTTGCACGAGCACATGTAAATGAATGAAATACATAAATGCGTTTAGGGCCCAAAGAAAGTTTGGCCACAAGCCAAATACTGAGAAGTTCATGGAGAAATTCACCGTTTCACCACCGGGCATTATACCATACACTGGGTCAATTACGTGCTCAGTCCCATCGGTCGCGGCGTTATTCACCTGTGATGAATCGAAGTCGTTGTCAATCACTTGTCATGCGAGGATTTTAATACTAGTACAGCATGACAGAAACGTGCTACTCCTATTATTATTATCGAAAAATATAGTACAACCCGACAAAACGTCCCATTATTGTACTAGTTCTAAAGAAAGCGATCCTCTGGAACGGTAGGTAGCCACTGATTGAATGCCCAAAAGAGAAAAAACTTACTCTCTTCCGACCCATATCAGTTGATTTAGATTTGTCAAATTTTGGATAAACCTATATACTAATCTAGATTTATCTAAATTTAAACAAATATACTAAATAGTGTCTAGATTTATCTAAATTTAAACAAATTCAAATCAATTAATATGGATCAGACGGGAGTACCAGAATGTCAAGCTTCCCGAAACGGGTCTCGAGAAAATCTGCCAGCCGAGCGATGCTGGAAGCATCCGTGATGTCCAGCTGATGAAAAATGACGTCTGAATGGCCAAGCTGCTTGATCTGCTCCACCGCCGCCGTTCCCCTCGTCTGGTCCATGGCCGTCAGAACCACCGTGATGCCGCTGTCCGCCAGCTGCTTGCACACCTCCAGCCCGATCCCTGTGTTCCCGCCGGTGACCACGGCGATCCTAGCGACGGCAATCGAACAATATATGTTACACAGAGTATTCATCAAGTAAAATAATGGAGATACTGGCATGTATGTACCTTGTGCTGGAGGAAATCGGAGTGGTCCCTTCCATCCTCAAACTTCCAGTTCGGGGCGGTGCAAAGTTGCAGTTCCAGCTCACAGATCAAGCCTTCGAATCAGAGTCTCGAGTTTCAAATGGAAGTCTTGACAACTCTCAAAAATTTCAGCTCGCGGAGATCAGATGGAACACCGATCCATCTCTTTTGGCAGCGGAGGCGGCGATGCGAGCTGGAGGGTGTGTGGTCACCTTTTGTAGAGTGAGAAGAGAAGAGATGTGGCGGAGGCGATAGGGGTTGGGCGAGGCGACGACGAGGGCCTAGTGCGGCAGTGCGGCTACAAAGATATGGCTAGAATGGTTTCACACTGGAACCAGAATACTGCTCTCAAAATCTCTCGGTCCTTTTTTCCTTTGCTTTGTGAAGAAAGTCTCGGTCCAAGCATGCTAGCAATCACAGATACCTCCTCGTTTCACTAACGCAAGATCTTCTAATTCCTCCGGTTTATATTAATAGTCTCAGATTTATCTTGATACAACATTTCTAGTTTAAAACATTAACTTCATACATACGAGAATCTAGATAAAGTTAACTGGATTCACCCAGGTAAATAGACAACTTGGATAAGGCCTTTCATCCCATAAAAGAGAAGTGAATCCGCATGTCGCAAATGATTTGGAACTAGAATTGGCTACGAAAGATACCAATGCCCTAACTCCCCATTCTTTCTACTCCTTCCGTCACGGTTTGAAGGGCGTTTTAGAGAGATTGTTGGGACTTAGGTGGGCGCTGATTGAGGCCAGATTTGTGCCAAAAACATGCAAATTCGTTGGGAGAAAATATGCCTATTAATTATTCAGCGCCCTATTAAACGTAATTACTCAATGTAAACGAGAAGTTTAGGCGTATGTATTGGTGGAGTTGCATGCAAGAATTAATTCCTTGGCTGCATGCTGTAGGAAGTGCGGAAGAGAAAGGGGGCATTAATTCTGTGATTAAGTTTAACGTGCCTAGGAGGAGAGATGTTTTGAAAACGCATGGTTTTTATAAGACGTCCTCCAAACCGTGACGGAGGAAGTATCTTACATCGCCATCGAGCCTTGGCTATAGAGTCATTGGTTTCTAATCGCAATGGATTTTTGTTTTCTTTCGCTTTTCCATTTGCTTCGTTCAACCTTGCTCTGGATAGACAGCTCGGCTTCTATTAGCCAAGAATGGTTTTGCCAAGGAGTTATACAACAACAGTGAACTCACTTCTGATCAAATTCGATTTGAGCTTCTTATCCACTGAAAATGATAGACTTCCACCTTCAGACTCAAACCTGCCCCTTTATTATTATTATTATTATTATTATTATTATTATTATTATTATTATTATTATTATTATTATTATTATTATTATTATTATTAAGTAAGATAGGTGGCTTGAGGCAATCCTTAAATCGTGGGGGCAAAAAAGTGAGCCGCACGACTAAAGGAACGAAGAAATTCAGAATTTTAATAATCGAAGAGTGGTCGTAGGTGACTAGCTGGGTATCAAAGAGAATGAGGTCTAGCAATCCGAAATACCATAAAAAAAGAGCATGGGAATAAGTTCTCAAAAATGGATAGGACAAGTGGCTTTAGTTAATAATTGTGAAATTCCTTACTCCTTAATTAATAGATTGGGACAATCCTTGTAACACCCTCGTCTGATAAGGATGAGTTCATGTGTATAGTGTCAATTCCTGGATCGGTTCACTGGTACACACAGTATAAAATGATACCAAATATAACTGTGTATCATAAATACAACGAATATGGTCCAGAATTTACATTATATTATAGTGGAAAGCAATTACAAGATAGATCTCCATCCTTCAAATATGTCACAGACGAACAATTGTTGAGTGGAGTCTCGCGACCTATGAACGATCACTTAGATACGATATAACCTGCAACGTAAAACATAGCAGCCCCGAAGGATCAATACATGGAATGTTTGACAAATAGGTTAAAGTGGTTAACAACAGATCTATCAACTATATGCTTATTTGGCTGGGTGGAGCTCAGTCTCATTTGCATAAAGCAATAGTTTTATCCTAACATTTGTACAAAGTAGTTTTCCAATACGATAAATAGGACACTCTAGTTCACTCCCACATGCTCCTATCCAATTATGTTTACCCAACAAGTTTTAAATAATTAAGAAATAAGGATGAGTGAGAAATATTACATAGCATCAATATCAGGTCGCTCAAATTACCCATAACCGGGGACACGGCTAAGTACTTAGCTTAGACACCCTGCAGGGGTTTGTACACTTTATCAGTTTTATGCCGTCATGGTGTATATGTTATATGTTGATCCAAATTCTACAAAGTATAGGCCAACTTCTGACGAGTGGAGCGAGGCCTTGGCCCACACCGTGCCCAACGGGGACGCCTGTGGGGGGTGCGGGGGGCGACAGCCCCCCTTGGTACGGTACGGATCGTCGAAGACCTAGGTTTCCACCGATATATAAACCCCTTGTAAGCCGCCGGTTGGGAGAGTTGCATCTGTGAAATCTCCGGCGTTTGTAAACACTCCTCGATATAGTGAAGTTTCGCTGGCTGGCGCCCGTGGTTTTTTCCTCTCTTTGTTGGAGAGGTTTTTTCCACGTTAAATCTGTGTCCCCCTTGCTGTGTTTTATTTTCGTTCTTTGTTATCTTCTTGTCGCAATTGTAACAAGTGGTATCAGAGCCCCAGGTTCTAATCTAGGGTCTGCGACATGTCGTCATTGAAGTTCGATCTACCACAGCTGAACTACACCACAAGATTCTCCTTGTGGCAGGTGAAGATGCGGGCGATTCTCGCCCAAACTTCTGATCTGGATGAAGCGCTGGATGGATTCGGTGAAAAGGATGCTAAGACCTGGTCCGCTGAAGAGAAGCGGAAGGACCGTAAGGCTTTGTCTTTGATTCAACTTCATCTATCCAATAATATTTTGCAGGAAGTACTGGAGATGAAATCTGCTGCTGCCCTATGGGAAAAACTGGAAACGATCTGCATGTCAAAGGATCTAACCAGTAAGATGCATGTGAAGATGAAGTTGTTCTCGCATAGATTGCAGGAAGGTGGATCGGTAATGAATCACTTCTCTCTTTTTAGAGAGATTATTTCTGATTTGCAATCTATGGAAGTAAAATATGATGATGAGGATCTAGCCCTATTACTCTTATGCTCGCTGCCTAGTTCTTATACACACTTTCGTGATACAATGTTGTTGAGCCGTGAGAAGATAAACCTTGATGAAGTGCAAGATGCCCTCAAACAGAGGGAAAAGATGAAATCTATGGTGCAGGCAGATGGGGCGTCCTCCAAGGCTGAAGCTCTGCAGGTTCGTGGCAGGACCGAGCAGAGATTTAACAACCATGGCAACCGAGATAAGAGCAAAGATGGCAGAGGTCGTTCGAAGTCCAAGGGAAAGGACAAGTTCTGCAGGTATTGTAAGAAATCTAATCATGTTATTGATGATTGCTGGAAGCTGCAGAATAAGGAGAAAAGGAACGGTACTTACCAACCGAAAGATAAGGATCAAGGCAATGGTAAGGCTGCTGTTGTTTCTGATAGTTCTGATGGTGAATGCTTAGCTGTTTTTGCTGCTTGTGCTTCTCGTGATGATGAATGGATACTTGATACTGCATGTTCGTTTCATATTTGCTGTAACAAAGATTGGTTCAGTTCATATGAGTCTGTGCAGACTGGAGATTTTGTGCGTGTGGGGAATGACAACCCATATCGTTGGTGTTGGATCTGTTAAGATTAGGACACATGATGGCGTGACACGCACGTTGAGTGAGGTGAAGCACATACCAAGCATGGCCAGAAATTTGATTTCCCTGAGTACCATGGACGTTGATGGATACAAGTATGCCGGTGGGCATCGAGTTCTGAAGGTATCAAAAGGTTCTCTTATTCACATGATAGGTGATATGAATTATGCTAAATTATATGTTCTTAGAGGTAGCACTTTGCCTGGTATTGCTGCTGCTGTTACTTCTAATGATTCTGATGATTGTGGTAAAACACATCTATGGCATATGCGTCTTGGGCATATGAGCGAACAAGGCATGACAGAGTTGGTCAAGAGAGAGCTGATTGATGGTTGCAACTTGAGTAAGTTTGAGTTCTGTGAGCACTGCATCTTTGGTAAGCATAAAAGAGTTAAATTCAATGCTTCCGTTCATACCACCAAAGGCATATTAGATTATGTGCATGCTGATGTATGGGGTCCGTCCCGTAAGACTTCTATTGGTGGTGCTAATTATATGCTTACTATTATTGATGATTACTCAAGAAAGGTGTGGCCTTATTTTCTGAAGCATAAATCTGATGTTTTTGATGCTTTTAAGAAGTGGAAAGTTATGGTTGAAAAACAGACTGAGAAGAAGGTAAAGGTACTACGTACTGACAATGGTATGGAATTCTGTTCTAATGAGTTTGAGGAGTTTTGCAGTAACGATGGCATGATCAGGCATCACACCATCCCATATACTCCTCAGCAGAATGGCGTGGCAGAACGCATGAACAGAACCATCATCTCGAGGGCTCGTTGTATGTTGTCTAATGCAGGTATAATAGGCGTTTCTGGGCTGAAGCAGCCAACACAGCGTGTTACCTCATCAACAGGTCACCTTCTATTCCACTTGAGAAGAAAACTCCTATTGAGGTATGGTCAGGTTCACCTGCTGATTATTCACAGTTGAGAGTTTTTGGTTGCACTGCTTATGCTCATGTTGATAATGGAAAGTTAGAGCCTAGAGCTGTCAAGTGCATATTCCTTGGTTATGGTTCAGGAGTTAAGGCATATAAACTATGGAACCCTGAAACAAAAAGGATTTTGTTGAGTAGGAACGTTGTTTTCAATGAATCCGTTATGTATCATGATAGCTTGCCATCAGATCCCTCTCCTGTTGCTATTGGAGAGGAGGGAGTTCGTGTGCAGGTGGAGCACCTGCAAAACTGTTGATAATAATGCTGTTGTTGATGATACTCATGAGGAAAATATTGATGATGATGTTGTTCAGCACTCACCTACTGTTTTGCAGCAGCCACAGGAATCTATTGCTGCTGATAGACCGAGACGTAACATAGTTCCACCTCATCGTTTAATTGAAGAGTGTAATCTTGTACATTATGCTTTGAGTTGTGCTGAACAGGTGGAGAACGATTCTGAACCTGCTACATATAATGAAGCCATTGCATCCGTTGACCGCGAGAAGTGGGTATCTGCTATGCAAGAAGAGATGCAATCGCTTGAGAAAAATGGCACATGGGATGTTGTGCGCTTGCCTACACAAAAGAAGGCGGTCCGCTGCAAGTGGATCTTCAAGAAAAAGGAAGGTCTATCTCCCAAAGAGCCTTCAAGGTACAAGGCAAGGTTAGTAGCAAAAGGGTTCAGCCAGATTCCAGATATTGATTACAATGATGTGTTCTCTCTAGTTGTGAAGCATAGTTCCATTCGTACTTTCTTTAGTATTGTGGCTATGCGTGATCTTGAGCTTGAGAAGTTAGATGTCAAGACTGCTTTTCTGCATGGAGAGCTTGATGAGAAAATATACATGGACCAACCAGAAGGGTTCATAGTGCCTGGTAAAGAGGATTTTGTGTGCAAATTAAAGAAGTCTCTTTATGGCTTAAAGCAATCTCCAAGACAGTGGTATAAAAGGTTTGATTCATTTATGATCTCACATGGTTTTGAGAGGTGTAAATATGATAGTTGTGTTTATATCAAGTTTGTTGATGGGTCACCTATATACTTGCTGCTATATGTTGATGATATGTTAATTGCTGCCAAGGGCATGAAAGAAATCACTACTTTGAAGGCACACCTAAGTAGTGAGTTTGAGATGAAGGATCTTGGTGCTGCTAAGAAGATCTTAGGTATGGAGATTACCCGAGATAGAAAATCTGGTTTGTTATTTCTTAGTCAGCAAAGTTACATTAAGAAAGTTCTTCATCGTTTTAATATGGATGGTGCCAACTCAGTTAGTACTCCTATTGCTCCTCACTTTAAATTGTCAGTTTCTCAATGTCCTACTACTGATGAAGAGTTTGAGTACATGTCAAAGGTGCCATATTCTAGTGTTGTTGGTTCTTTGATGTATGCCATGGTTTGTTCTCGTCCTGATTTATCATATGCTATGAGTTTGATAAGTAGATACATGGCTAATCCTGGTAAAGAACATTGGAAGGCTGTTCAGTGGGTTTTCAGGTACCTTCTTGGCACTTCCAATGCTTGTTTGAAGTTTGGCAGGACCGGTGAGGGACTCGTTGGCTATGTGGATTCAGATTTTGCTGCCGATTTGGATAA
This sequence comes from Avena sativa, assembly GCA_916181665.1. Classification (NCBI taxonomy): domain Eukaryota; kingdom Viridiplantae; phylum Streptophyta; class Magnoliopsida; order Poales; family Poaceae; genus Avena; species Avena sativa. The sequence continues at coordinate 153,246,030 of OV702294.1, read as the reverse complement.
GAGAAGATCCCTCACAGGTTATGTGTTTAATGTTGGAGGTTGTGCTGTTAGCTGGAAGGCTACATTGCAGGCTGTTGTTGCACAATCTACTACTGAAGCTGAATACATGGCTATTGCTGAAGCTTGCAAAGAATCTGTTTGGTTGAAAGGTTTGTTTGCTGAGCTTTGTGGAGATGATTCTTGCATTACTTTGTTTTGTGACAGTCAAAGTGCCATATACCTTACAAAAGATCAGATGTTCCATGAGAGAACTAAGCACATTGATGTCAAGTACCATTTTGTTAGAGACATTGTTGCTCAAGGTAAATTAAAGGTATGCAAGATCAGCACTCATGATAATCCTGCTGATATGATGACTAAACCTGTTCCTGTTGCTAAGTTTGAGCTTTGCTCGAACTTAGTTGGTTTAACTGATTAGCCCAAGTGGCTATTGGCGCCGAAAGTATTTGCTTTGTTTGTTCAGGGAGATGGTTGCTGTTGATGCTACAAGGAGGAATTTGTCTCAAGGTGGAGTTTGTTATATGTTGATCCAAATTCTACAAAGTATAGGCCAACTTCTGACGAGTGGAGCGAGGCCTTGGCCCACACCGTGCCCAACGGGGACGCCTGTGGGGGGTGCGGGGGGCGACAGCCCCCCTTGGTACGGTACGGATCGTCGAAGACCTAGGTTTCCACCGATATATAAACCCCTTGTAAGCCGCCGGTTGGGAGAGTTGCATCTGTGAAATCCCCGGCGTTTGTAAACACTCCTCGATATAGTGAAGTTTCGCTGGCTGGCGCCCGTGGTTTTTTCCTCTCTTTGTTGGAGAGGTTTTTTCCACGTTAAATCTGTGTCCCCCTTGCTGTGTTTTATTTTCGTTCTTCGTTATCTTCTTGTCGCAATTGTAACAGTATACGCATCTTCTCTATTCTTAATTCAAAAACTGTAACAACAAAAGGCAACCCAAAACAATACATTTCTTGGCAAGTAATCCATGATTATTGATTAATGATACATAGTGCATCGAATCAGATAAACTGAAACGAACACATATGACAAAGATACATGATACATGATACGCAAATCATTATTTGTACTTTTGACATGTCTTCACACGAAAGATGCCTGCGGCCCCTCGTGGAAGTACGCGCCTGTCGGCCCGCCTTCCGGCAACAACACTACGCTGGTGATGTTGCGGGCACCCTCCTCTGGCGTCAGGATCCCCGAGTTCCTAGTAATGTCGGTCCTCACATAGCCTGGGTGCGTGCAATTGATACGCAGCTCGGGTTGCCTCTTCGCCAGGATCCTTGAGTACGCGTTCATGGTGGCTTTGGCCACCTTGTATGCTGAGAACTCCGCCGGCCAACCGCGCCCATCTACTGTGCCGGCCTCGAAGTCTTTTAGGAACATGTCCAGCAGCTCATCAATCCTCTCCTCCGTCAGGTTGTCGATGTTGTTCAGCTCCTGCTTCAGCTCCTCGCTCCTGAAAAGCTGCGGACGCAAAGGAAAACGTTGATGTAGATTCAGGTTTCTCTTTTTGATATTGGGAGGAACTTGCTGCAGTACTGTGTGGTCTATGATGCATTGATGCTTACCCTTAGCAGTCCGAAGTTGGAGGAGACATTGACGATCCTTCCTTCCGACGAGGATTGGAGCAGGGGCAGGAGAGCTTCTGTTACCCGCTTTGTGCCGTAGTAGTTGGTCTGCACGCCCTGTTTCGCCTTCTCGAGCGTCTCTCGGCAAGTGTTCCACATCCATACCATTCTTTGGTGCCCATCCATGCCGTCGAACTGTTGCACAAACACATGTAAATGAATGAAATACAGATATGCGTTCAGGGCCCAAAGAAAGTCTAGCCACAAGCCAAATACTGAGAAGTTCATGGTGAAATTTACCGTTTCACCACCGGGCATTACACCATACACCGGGTCAATTACGTGCTCAATCCCATCAGTCGCGGCGTTATTCACCTGTGAATAGGGATGTCAAACGGCGCGCCAGTGGCGCCGCATATCGCCATATAATTTTATCATAGGCTTATTTTCTTCCGAATTAGTTTCTATAATCATAAACCTTTTCTTCCGAATTAGTTTCTATAATCATAAACCTATAATTAACAGTAAATAAGTGGCACTAAACGGGATTCCGTTTATATCCCTACCTGTGAATCAGACTATCAGAGTCGTCGTCAATCACTTGTCATACGAGAATTTTAATAGTACAGCGCGGCAAAAACATGGTAGTACTATTATTATCGAAAAAAATAGTACGGCCCGACAAAACGTTCAGCGTTATTTGCAGGTCTAAACAAAGCAATCCTCCGGAATAGTAAGTGGCCCCTGATTGAACGCCCCAAAAGAGGAAAAACTTACGAGAATGTCAAGCTTCCCGAAACGGGTCTTGAGGAAATCAGTCAGCCGAGCGATGCTGGAAGCATCCGTGATGTCCAGCTGATGAAAAATGGTGACATCCGAGTGGCCTAGCTGCTTGATCTGCTTGATCTATTCAGCAAGTAAGAACATGGAGATAGTGGCATGTATGTACCTTGTGTTGGAGGAAATCGGAATGGTCCCTTCCATCCTCAAACTTGCAGTTCCAGGCTTCCAGCTCACAGATCAAGCCTTCGAATCAGAGTATCGAGTTTCAAATGGCAACTCTCAAAAATTGCAGCTCGCGGAGATCAGATGGAACACCGATCGAAGTCCTTTGGCAGCGGAGGCGGCGATGCGAGCTGGAGGGTGTGTGGTCGGCCGGTGGAGCGGTCGCCTTTTGTAGAGTGAGAAGAGGGGAGATGCGGCGGAGGCGATAGGGGAAGGGGCGTGGCGACGACGAGGGCCTACTGCGGCTACAAGTACAATACAAATCTAGTAGGACCAAAGCGGCCATGCGCAGAACAATCACGAAGGCAGACTGGAACCGAGTAAATTAAATAAGGAAAATTATTGCGCCGCGCTGGCTGTTCCAAAGATATGGCTAACTGGTTTCACACTGTACTAGAATACTGCTCTCAAAGTCTCGATCCTTTTTTCCTTTGCTTTGTGAAGAAAGTCTCGGTCCAAGCACGCTAGCAATTACAGATCGATACCTGCTCGTTTCACTAACGCAAGATCTTCTAATTCCTTCTATTCATATTAACAGGCAAATTGCTATCTCTTGATGGAAGACTTGTACTCATAAATTCAGTACTTACTAACATCGTACTGTATATGATCTCGTTTTTCCAGCTGCCAAAAGGGGTCTTGAAGAAAGTGGATTATTTCCGATCAAGATTTTTTCGCAAGGGGATAGTAAGAAAAAGAAGTATAGACTGGCCAGATGAAATGTTGTTTACCGACCGAAAGAATATGGTGGACTTGGAATCCATGACTTGAAGGTCAAAAATACCGCTCTTTTGGTAAATGGCTTTTTAAGCTACTCACACAAGAGGCTATTAGGCAAACAATTCTATGGAAAAAATATGTTGGGTCCAAAGCCGTGTCTCAAGTGGTGTGGAAACCCGGAGATTCACACTTTTGGGCTGGGCTAATGGCTTTCAAACAACACTTTTTCCGTTTTGGCATTTTTAATATTAAGATGGATCGTAGATTAGGTTCTGCGAAGATAAATGGCTTGGCCAAACCTCTGTCCGAGAACAATATCCAGCTCGTTACTCAATTATTAGACATAAAGGAGATACACTTTCATTTGTAATGGAATCTAGCCCTCCTAATGTTTCCTTTAGAAGAAGTTTGTTAGGCCCTAGACTAGTATCTTGGCACAATCTTTTAATAAGACTAGCCAATGTACAGTTGTCAGAGGGCATAGATGAGTTTAAATGGACCTTGTTGCTTAATGGTAATTTCGTTGTTGATTCAATGTATAGAGCTTTGATCGAACCTGATATTCTAGTCGACGATAATTGTAAAATTTGGAAGATAAAAATACCCCTTAAAACGAATATATTCGCCTGGTATCTTTGTAAAGGTGTCATTCTTACAAAAGTTAATCTTGTTAAGAGGAATTGGCATGAAAGTACACAATGTGCGTTTTGCCACCACAATGAGACAATCCGACATTTATTCGTCCATTGTAAATTTGCTCGTGTTATATGGTCAATCATCCAAATAGCCTTGGGTTTGTCTCCCCCTCGGTCGGTCGCCAATGTATTCGGTAACTGCCTGAATGGGATTGAGGATAAATTTAGGACTTTGTTTAGGGTGGGAGCGCTTGCCATTATTTGGTCGCTTTGGCTATATAGAAATGACAAGATTTTCAATAATATTGTTTCTTCTACACTGCAGGTTGTCTACCGAGCCACGGCCATCCTCAGGTCTTGGACTGCTCTTCAGCATATGGAGTTCCGCAACTTATTTGTGAAGGGGTATACGTGATTGGAGGACACGACGAGGGGTATTTTCTTCCGACATGGATAACAGCGTGATCTGTGGATAGATATGGCATAGTTGGAGGATGGATTCATTTTTCTTATTTTGTAACTTTTATACTCAGTTCTCGTCTTTTTGTGTGTGTGATCGGCTGTGTGCATCCTAGTTATGCAGATGTCAGGTGTAAACATTGTTTCAAGCAATAAAGCGCCATTTTCAAAAAAAAAAGTTCATATTAATAGTCTTAACTTTATCTAGATACAACGTTTCTAGTCTAAAACATTAACTTGATACATACGAATCTAGATAAAGTTAACTTGATTCACCCAGGTAAATAGACAACTTGGATAAGACCTTTCATCCCATAAAAAAGAAGTGATTTGGAACTAGAATTGGCTACGAAAGAAACCAAAGCCCTAACTCCCCATTCTTTCTATCTTACATCGCCATCGAGCCACGCCTTGGCTATAGAGTCATTGGTTTCTAATCACAATGGATTTTTGCTTTCTTTGGCTTTTCCATTTGCTTCGTTCAACCTTGCTCAAGATAGACAGCTCGGCTTATATTAGCCAAGGATGGTTTTGCCAAGGAGTTATACAACAACAGTGAACTCACTTCTGATCAAATTCGATTTGAGCTTCTTATCCACAGAAAAAGATAGATTATATTAATTATTATTATCATCATTATCATTATTATTATTATTATTATCAAACATGCCCCTTTATTATTATTATTATAATTATTATTATCATTATCATCATTATTATTATTAAGTAAGATAGGTGGCTTTAGGAAATCCTTAAATCGTGGGGGCAAAAAAGTGAGCCGCACGACTAAAGGAACGAAGAAATTCAGAATTTTAATAATCGAAGAGTGGTTGTAGGTGACCAGCTGGGTATCAAAGAGAATTAGGTCTAGCAATTCGAAATACCATCGAAAAAGAGCATGGGAATAAGTTCTCAAAATTGGGTAGGAGAAGTGGCTTTTGTTAATAACTGTGAAATTCCTTACTCCTTAATTAATAGATTGGGACAATCCTTTTGCCCCTATTTCTAAAAAAAGGATCATTTAGAATACTCCCTCCATTGTGTAAACCAGTGCATATAAATTTTTGTTAAGACAAGGAAAAAAATAGCACGCTATTTATTTTAGCGTCGCCTCTCTCCAGACGCTACGCAAGTTATAGCGCGCTAATAGCGTGCTATTTTTCAAAATAGCGTTTTGCAAAACAATAAAAAATTGATAAGTATAGTCTGTATACTAAGGATTTCAATAGCTAAACAATTATCCAAAGTAATACATGTATAGTCAATTAACCAGTGATGACCAAATGGTGATTAAATGATAGAGTGCTGATCAAAATGATCAGTAAATTCAAAATAAAGGACATATTTTTCAAACAGTTACATCAACAGCCAACAAGGCACCCAAGCAACAACATAGGAGAAACTACTTATTTAGAATCGGTGGGGATGAAACTGGCTTCTTTGGGGTGAGACAGACATCGTGCCTGTTCCAAGACTTCTAGTGCTCTCCAAGATGAAGGAGAAGTGGACAATCAGCAGGGATGAAGCTAGGCGTGGCGTTGGTTGCTACTGTGGGAGATCCTTGGTCGCAGCGTTGCTAGCTGCACTCCTTTTGGTTAGGATTGTGTCGGATGGAGGCGGGCGGCCGGCCGGAGCTGGAGGAGATGGAGATGGAGGAGCCTGCAGCCGCCACCACCATCGCGTGGTGGGGAATGGGATGCGGCGTGGGGCTGAGAGTTGGTTTAGCTAGGTTTGTTGAGTCGTGCGGGTTGAATGGGCCCCATAGACGGCCGATAAGATTTTGTAGCACCGCTATAACGGTATAACGTATACCGTGTTTAGCGCCATTTAGCGCCGCTAAAACGCGATTAACGTCATAGCGAGCATTTTATGCATAACGTAGTGTCAGACTCCTGAAAATGCTATAGCAGCGTTATAGCGCCGAAATAGCACGCTATTTTTTTTGTTAAGACAAGTGTTTGACCAAAATTCACCATAATAATACAAGATTTATACGATACAAAATCATGTTCATGGGGTAAGTACTTATGAATTTATAAACAACTCTTTTATGTGAGTAAACTGTATATTGATCCCGTAATTGTTGGGCATACCCTTACAACATGATTTCCTCTAGACTGCAAAATGAAGGGAGTAGTAGATAGCGAGTTAGACACGAGTGGAGATTTGGTGCATATAGACACGACCGAAAAAATATCGAAAAATCATATTTATGAGTTCCAATCTTGTGAAACCAAATCAGTATCTAGCCAGTGATGTACACCACAAAAACTATCAATTGGTAGTAAATGTGTATTTTGACCTACACAAAAATGATAAAACTGCAGATGTGAATACCACATTTTCAAATCTCTAAAAAAACATCACTTTATCTTTTAGGGTAGCTCATACTAAAAATAGTTTCGTACTATGGTTTTGCATGCTTGTGGGATATATCATTGACAAAATTCAGAATTATTTTCAACTTTTTTGAAACTTATAAATACCATTTTTTGTTTTCTAACTTTAAGGAAATCACTGAAGCTCATGTGCCAGAAGAACTTTTCGGCCAGCCACAGATAGAAATTTCAAAAGGACTTACCAGAATGTCAACCTTCCCGAAAGGAGACCTCAGGAAATCAGCCAGAGCGATGCTGGAAGCATCCGTGATGTCCAACTGGTGAAAGGTGATATCTGAGTGCCCCAGCTGCCTGATCTGCTCGACAGCGCCGTTCCCCTCGTGTCGTCCCTGGCTGTAAGAACGACCGTGACGCCGCTGCCCGCCAACTGCTTGCACAGCTCTAACCCGATGCCGTTGTTCCCACCTGTTACCACCGCGATCCTAGCAACGGCCATCGAAAAGTGTACATGTTAGACGCAGCGCATCATAGAGGAGGTAAAGCTCAGAGTTTTAGGATGACTGTCTTTTTACCGGCAAGAAGGATACATGGAGATACGGCATGCAGTGAGAATATACTTCCTTCGATCCATATTAGTTGACTTGAATTTGTCAATATTAGAATAAATCTATATACTAAATAGTGTCTAGATTCATCTAAATTTAGATAAATTTGAGTCAATTAATATGGGTTAGAGGAGTACCTTTTGTCAGAGGAAACGGGAACGGGTCCTGTCATGATCAAAATAGTCCAAGGTTTGACGTTCTAGCTCACAGATCTAGCCTTCAACTCAGAGCTTCAAGGGTGTTTGGGGTTGGCGTGCGGTGGTCGGCCGGTCGAGCAGTCAGCTTCTGTAGTCTTCTAGAGGGGAGGACATGAGACGTGGTGAGGCGAGAGGGAAACGCGTGCGATGACGACCTACTCGCTACTCCACCTACTGCCGCTACGAGTGTAAAGATCAAGGACCAGAGCGGCCATAGCGTCGGTTCATAGGGACCATCTAGAACAACTAGCTGAATGACTATGCGTTGCCATAGTTATAAAATTAATATTTTTATTTTTAACAGCAACACCTTCCAACCGTGGGAAAGAGCAATCTAGTTTCTTATCTTTTGCAAATATATGTGAATTAAGTTCCTTTTAGTTCATCTTTGATCGACCAAACTAACAAGACTGTTGCACACATGAACAAAGACAAAGAAATCAGCTGAATGATAAAACACCTTGTGGGTAGAGAATGCACATACCTGGCTAATGACAAATCAACAAGATTTAGCCTCTACAAAGTTGCAGCAATAGAACTTTGGATAAATGCTGAATTCAGAACAGGTCAAGCTATTTTGTGTGTAGGTGAATTAATCAATTTCTTTCTGTTACGGTCGGAACCTGGCAGCTGAGACCAAGGCACCAAGCAAACCAGCCAATGGTAATAATGCATGTTAAATAGCATGAAGTCAATTTCATAAAAGGGGGAATTCACTTCTTCGTGTCCCTAAAGAAAATAGTACCTCCAGGCCTGATTTAGAGATCACTACAGGACGAGCGCGCTACGCCGAGGACAAAAAGCCGTCGGCGTAGGCCAAATTGCCCTCGGCGTAAGGTACGCCGAGGGCTGCCATCGGCGTAGCCTCCTCGGCAAAGGTCTTCCTCGGCGGAGCACATACAGGCCGTCGGCGTATATTACGCCGACGGCTTTGCACTCGGCGTAGCGGCCGTCGGCATAGCCTGTCAGCAGGTTGCAAAAACATATTTTTTTAATTTTTTTTAATTTTTTTCTCAATTCTTTGAATTGTTAGAATTGTTAATCTCTCACTTTGAACATTTTTAATACTAATTATACTTAATATTTGATTAAATTGCAGTCTTTGTCAAACTTTCCGGCCGATCACCCATCCTAATACTACTCCAGCTCTAGCACACTTAACTTCCTGGTTCCTTCAGAATTTGTTTCCGCAAAGTAATTCATACATTGTTATCAATACTATGATATCAATCCTATTAACTCTTATATCATCATGTCAGATGTTTGTATTTTTTGAAATTATAAATAATTATTTAACTAAACATTAATGAATAAGTAAAAATATTATTGAATTCAAATAAAAATATAACAATTTTACTTTTTTGTATTTTTCTATTTAATATGGAATAATTAATATCTTTAAACCCGTAAATCGGATTTCGACAAATAATATGTCTAAATTGATCAGAAAAATGAGAGGAATCCAAATATGATATCCATATCAACCAAACACTAACCCTCCGTTTTTTAATTATCTATTTGGTGGTTGCTTCAGAAAATCCCCCTTTTTGCGCTTGGAAAATAAAAAATGGCTTTTTGGTGCGATGAAATGGAAAATTTGCATTGGATCTTTGATAAAATAGCATATTGTGAACCTAAAAATGATTTTTCTAAAAAAACATGAGCATCAGATCATGTACATGTAGTTCATATATGACCCACTTCCTGCCGATTCGGCAGCAATTTGTCTTTTTCACTAGAGGTGGACGGAAAGGTTTCGGATCCCCCTGTTGGTAAATTTGTTGGAGGTATGCCCAAGAGGCAATAATAAAGTGTTTATTATCATATCTTCATACTTATGATAAATGTTTACATACCATGCTATAATTGTATTAACAGAAAACATTAATATTTGTGTGATTTGTAAACATAAAAGAGTCCCTAGTAAAGCCTCTTGTTAAACTAGCTTGTTGGTTAATATATGATCATGGTTTCCTGATTATGAACATAGAGATGTTATTAACAACATGGTCATATCATTAGGAGAATGGTATGATGGACATACTCCTATAGATAAGCGTAGCATAAAGATCAAGTCATTTTAATAGTTCAATTGCTATAAGCTTTCTGATATATAGTAACCTAATTCCTTCGACCATGAGATCATGTTTATCACCATCACCGGAAGGATGCTTTGATGACATCAAACACCACACCATAACTGGGTGGCTATAAAGGTGGCATTGAGTGTTCGAAAAGTATGGGTTGAGACACATGGATCAAGAGTGGGATTTGTCCATCCATATGACGGATAGATATACTCTGGGCCCTCTCGGTGGAATGTCATCCAATTAGCTTGCAAGCATGTGACTGGCTCACAAGGGATCACATACCACAGGAACGAGAAAAGTGTACTTATCAGTAACGAGGTTGAACTAGGTATGTAGAGATACCGACGATCAAAACCTCGGATAAGTAAACTATCATGAGACAAAGGGAAATTGGTATCGTATGTAAGTGGTTCATTCGATCGCAAAGTAATCATAGAAATATGTGGGAGCCATATGAATTTCCAGATTACTCTATTGGTTATTGATCGGAGAAGTGTCTCGATCATGTCCGCATAATTCACGAACCGTAGGGAGACACACTTAAGGATTCGATGTTGTTGTGTAGTTATGGAATGATGAGTAAGAGACCGAATGTTGTTCGGAGTCTCGGATGGGATCCGGGATATCACGAGGAGATCCGGAATGGTCCGGAGAATAAGATTTATATAAGGAAAGTCTTGTTTCGGAGTTCGGGAATGATTCCGGTGTTTTCACCAGGAATGTTCTAGAAGGGTCTGGAAGGTCCGGCACTCCGGAGGGGGAAGGGTACATGAATTTGGCATAACAAGTTGGAATGGTTGCATCATGTACTAGGTATCATGGCTGGGCAAAATAAAGGGATAAATCAAATCCTAGTTTGAAAAGTCAAACGCCAATTTGAAAAGTCAAACGACAGTTTTGCTTGGTGGAGGGAGAGTAGGAAACCTACTTAGGGAGGAGTTCCTCTCCCTCCACCCGCCGGCCAAGGAGGCCGACTTGGGGGAGGACTCTCCTCCCCTGGCCGGCGCCCTCCCACCTATAAAAGAAGGGGCAGGGGTGCCCCTCTAGGCTACACCTCTCTCCACCAAAACCCTAGCCCTAGCTGCCGCCCACCACAAGTCGCCGCCGCCCTAGGGTTTGCTCCAAGCCGCCGAGTTGGGGATATCCCCAAGCCCTAGCCGCCGGCCTAGCCTCCTCCCTTGGTGCCTCTAAACCCTAGATCTCCAAGGACTCTCTCATATTCCACCATACTCGCTCCGGCTTAAGGCGAAGCCCTACGATATCTCCCCTCTACTTCCAACACCACACCGTCGTGCTGCCGGAATCACGAGGAGAGTGCTACAACCTCCGCTGCCTGCTGGAACAAGGGAGAGGAAGGTCTTCATCGAGTACCGAACGTGTGACCGACTGTGGGAGCGCTGCCGGAACGCGGCGCCGGAAGGATGGTCTACACGATCTTGAGATCGGAAAGAGTACGACTACATCACCCACGAGAATCTGCTCTCGTTAACCGCTTTGGAATCTTCGAGGGTGAGTTCTTCTATCGACTCGTTGCTACAATCTAGTAGATAGATCTTGGCTTGATCATAGATTAGATCTTGATTGTGTGTTCATGCGGTAGATTTTTTTTTGTTTTCCATGCTACGAACCCCTACAGTGGTATCAGAGCCGTGTCTATATGTAGATCTGTTGCACGAGTAGAACACAATGGTCATTGTGGGTGTTGATGCTTTTGTTGTCGATTGCTTCTTGTATACTTTGCATCTTGCGGGATGGTGGGATGAAGCGGCCCGGGCTAACCTTACATGACATCGTTCATGAGACTTGCTCCACGCTTGACATGCAACTTGTATTGCATAAGTGGCTTTGCGGGTGCCTGTTTCTCCCAACATAGTTAAGATTCAATTTACAACGGGTGATTGACAATGCTAGTATCAATGTTGTGGTTCTTGTTCGTAAGTTAGAACGACACTTATTGAAAGCCCCAAACCATGTAAAACATGCGAAGAAAATTAGAGGCGTCTAACTTTGTTTTGCAGGGGTGTGCTGTGATGTGATATCGCCATGATTGTGATTATATTTGATGTATGCAATGTTCCTTATTGTAAGTTGACAACCGGCAGGAGCCATATGGTTGTCTTTAAATTCTGTTAAGATCCGCGTGTCTATTCAAAGTAGTTGTAATAGTTTAAGCTGGTGGACGACAACCATGAAACGGCGCCATTGACCTTGACGCCATGCTGGTGATGATGGAGATCATGTTCGTGCTTAAAGATGGAGATCAGAAGCACAAGAAAAAAGGCCATATCATATCACATATTATGAATTGCATGTGATGTTAATCCTTTTATGCATATTGTATTGCTTAGTTAACGACGGTAGCATTATAAGATGATCCCTCAAGCACACAATTTCAAGTTTTAAAGTGCTCATCCTTAGTAAGCACCGTTGCTAAAGCTCGTTGTTTCAAAGCACCACGTGATGATCGGGTGTGTTAGATTCTGCGAGTGTATACAACATGAGCAAGCCAAATTTGCTCATGCGGAAGCTAAGGTTTGATCTTGACGAGCCTAGCATGTACAGACTGTAGGGTTTCGTAGCATGGAAAACAAAAAAATTCTACCGCATACAAACAAACAAGCCAAGATCTATCTACTAGATTGTAGCAACGAGTCGATAGAATAACTCACCCTCGAAGATTCCAAAGTGTTTAACGAGAGCGGATTCTCGTGGGTGATGTAGTCTTACTCTTCCCGATCTCAAGATCGCGTAGACGATCCTTCCGGCGCTGCGTTCCGGCAGAGCTCCCGCAGTCGGTCACACGTTCGGTACTCGATGAAGACCTTCCTCTCCCTTGTTCCGGCAGGCAGCGGAGGTTGTAGCACTCTCCTCGCAATTCCGGCAGCACAACGACGTGGTACCGAAAGTAGAGGGGAGATCTCGCAGGGCTTCGCCTTAAGCCGGAGCGAGTATGGTGGAGAGTCCCTCGACGATCTAGGGTTTAGACACACCGAGGAGGGGCTAGTGCTGGCGGCTAGGGTTTCACCTAGGCGGCGGCGGCGAGTGCCCTAGGGCCGACGGCGGCTTGGAGGCGGCGACGGCTTGGTACTAGGGTTTGGAGGAGAGGATCTTGTGTGTCTCTAGGAGGGAGCCCTGCCCCTCCTTATATAGGTGGAGGGCCGGCCGGCCAAGGGGAGGGAGAGGAGTCCCTCCCCAACTCGGCTTGGGTGGAGCCGGCGGTGGGGAGGAGGGACTCCTCGCCAACTCGGTTTCCTCCTCTTTTCCTCTTTCCAAATTTAGCCGTTTGACTTTCAAACTAGCCGTTTGACTTTTCAAACAAGTATTTGAATTAATCCTTTATTTGGTTCAGCGATGACACTTAGTACATGATGCAATCATACCAACTTGATATAACACATTCATGTACCCTTCCCCTCCGGAGCCTTCTAGAACATTCCCGATGAAAACACCGGAACCATTCTCCAACTCCGAAACGGGACTTTCCTTATATGAATCTTATTCTCCGGACCATTCCGGATCTCCTCGTGATATCCCGGATCCCATCCGAGACTCTGAACAATATTCGATCTCTTTCTCATCATTCCATAACTACTCAAACAACGTCGAATCCTTAAGTGTGTCTCCCTACGGTTCGTGAATTATGCGGACATGATCGAGACACTTCCCCGATCAATAACCAATAGAGGAATCTGGAAATTCATATGGCTCCCACATATTTCTACGATTACTTTGCGATCGAATGAAGCACTTACATACGATACCAATTTCCCTTTATCTCATGATAGTTTACTTATCCGAGGTTATGATCGTCGGTATCTCTGCATACCTAGTTCAACCTCGTTACTGATAAGTACTCTTTTCTCGTTCCTGTGATATGTGATCCCTTGTGAGCCAGTCACATGCTTGCAAGCTAATTGGATGACATTTCACCGAGAGGGCCCAGAGTCTATCTATCCGTCATATGGATGGACAAATCCCACTCTTGATCCATGTGTCTCAACCAATACTTTCCGAACACTCAATGCCATCTTTATAGCCACCCAGTTACGGTGTGGTGTTTGATGTCATCAAAGCATCCATCCGGTAAAGGTGATATGCATGATCTCATGGTCGAAGGAATTAGGTTACTATGTATCAGAAAGCATATAGCAACTGAACTATTAAAATGACTTGATCTTTATGCTACGCTTATCTATAGGAGTATGTCCACCATATCATTCTCCTAACGATATGATCTTGTTGTTAATAACATCTCAATGTTCATGATAGGGAAACCACAATCATCTATTAACCAACAAGCTAGTATTATATAGAGGCTTAACTAGGGACTTCAAATTAAGTTTACAAATCACACAAGTATTAATGTTTCCTTGTTAACACTATTATAGCATGAATGTAAACATTTATCATAAACACAAAGATATAATAATAACTACATTTATTATTGCCTCTAGGGCATATCTCCAACAGTCTCCCACTTGCACTAGAGTCATCTAATCTAGATTACATGGTAATATACCGAACACCCATGGCATGTTGGTGCTGGTCATGTTTTGCCCTCGGGAGAGGTTTAGTCAACGGATCCGCCACATTCAGATCTGTGTGTACTTTGCAAATCTTTATATCCCCATCTTGGATATGTTCTCGAATAGCGTGAAAACGTAGCTTGATGTGCTTCAGCTTCTTGTGTGACCTTGGTTCTTGCGCATTGGGTATGGCGCCCATGTTATCACAGTAGATAGACATTGGGTCCAGCGCACTAGGAACCACACCCATCTCTGTATTGAACTCTTTCATCCATATCGCTTCTTGTGAAGCCTCCGAAGCAGCCATGTATTCCGATTCAGTTGAAGATCTCGCCATAATGCTTTGCTTTGCACTCCTCCAGCTAACTGCTGCACCATTCAAAATAAATACATATCCAGATTGTGATTTAGAATCATCCGGATCGGTGTTCCAACTAGCATCGGTGTAACCATTAACAACGAGTTGTTCATCACCTCCATAAGAAAGAACCATATCCTTAGTTCTTCTCAAGTACTTAAGGATGTTTTTGACCGCTGTCCAATGATCCACTCCTGGATCACTTTGATATCTGCTAGTTAAACTAACAGCATATGCAATGTCGGGTCTAGTACATAGCATGGCATACATTAGAGATCCTATGGCTGAGGCATAGGGAGTCTTACTCATCCTTTCTCTATCTTCTGCCGATGTCGGACTTTGAGTTTTACTCAAGGTCGTATTGGGCAACATGGGCAAGAACCCTTTCTTGCTATCTTCCATTCCAAACCTCTTTAGAACTTTGTCCAAATATGTAGTTTGTGACAATGATATTAGGCGTCTCGATCTATCTCTATAAATCTTTATGCCTAATATGTAAGCTGCTTCGCCAAGATCCTTCATTGAAAAACTATTATTCAAATATTCCTTGACACTATTAAGAAGGTCTACATCATTCCCAATCAAAAATATGTCATCTACATATAGTATTAAGAATGCTACAGAGCTCCCACTCACTTTCTTGTAAATACAAGCTTCTCCATAAGTTTGTATAAAACCAAAACTTTTGATTACCTTATCAAAACATTGATTCCAACTTCTGGATGCTTGCTTCAATCCATAGATGGACCGTTGAAGTTTGCATACCTTGTTAGCATCTTTAGGATCGACAAAACCTTTGGGTTGCATCATATACAACTCTTCATCAATGTCTCCATTGAGGAACGTTGTTTTGACATCCATCTGCCATATCTCATAATCATAATATGCAGCGATTGCTAACATAATCCTCACAGACTTTAGCTTCGCTACTGGTGAGAAAGTCTCATCGTAGTCAACTCCTTGAATTTGTCGAAACCCTTTTGTGACAAGTCGAGCTTTATAGACAGTAACATTACCATCAACATCTGTTTTCTTCTTGAAAATCCATTTATTCTCGACGGCCTTCTGGCCATCCGGTAAGTCCACCAAAGTCCATACTTGGTTTTCGTACATGGATCCAATCTCGGATTTCATGGCTTCTTGCCATTTATTGGAATCTGGGCTCATCATCGCTTCCTCATATGTCTCAGGGTCATCGGTGTTATCCACCAACATGACATTCATAACGGGATCATACCAATCTGGAGTGGTGCGAGTTCTCGTTGACCTGCGAGGCTCTGTAGCAACTTCAACCGAAGTTTCATGATCATCATCATTAGCTTCCTCTCTCACTGGTGCAGGCGTCACAGGAACTACTTCCGGTGCTGCGCTACTCGCAAGTTCGAGAGAAGGTTCGACAACCTCGTCGAGTTCTACTTTCCTTCCAGTCACTTCTTTCGAGAGAAATTCTTTCTCTAGAAAGGATCCATTCTTGGCAACGAAGATTTTGCCTTCGGATCTATGATAGAAGGTATACCCAATAGTTTCCTTTGGGTATCCTATGAAGACGCATTTTTCCGCTTTGGGTTCTAGCTTGTCCGGCTGTAACTTCTTTACATAGGCTTCGCATCCCCAAACTTTAAGGAACGACAATCTAGGTTTATTCCCAAACCATAATTCATACAGTGTCGTTTCAACGGATTTAGATGGTGCCCTATTTAAAGTGAATGCGGCTGTTTCTAATGCATAACCCCAAAATGATAGCGGTAAATCTGTAAGTGACATCATAGAACGAACCATATCTAAGAGAGTTCGATTACGACGTTCGGACACACCATTACGCTGTGGTGTTCCCGACAGTGTTAATTGTGAAAGTATTCCACATTTCTTCAAATGCTCGCCAAACTCATAACTTAGATATTCACCTCCACGATCAGAACGTAGAAATTTTATCTTCTTGTTACGTTGATTCTCTACCTCACTTTGAAATTCCTTAAACTTCTCGAAAGTTTTGGACTTATGTTTTATGAAATAGATATACCCATATCTACTCAAGTCATCCGTGAAGGTAAGAACATAACGATAACCACCGCGCGATGCTACACTCATTGGACCACACACATCGGTATGTATGATTTCCAATAAGTCCGTAGCTCGCTCCATCATACCAGAAAATGGAGTCTTAGTCATTTTACCCATCAGACATGCTTCGCATCTTTCAAGTGATTCGAAATCAAGTGATTCAAGAAGTCCATCGGAATAGAGTTTCTTCATACGCTTCACTCCAATGTGACCAAGACGACAGTGCCACATATAGGTCGAGTTATCGCTCGATTTCAAACGTTTAGCCTCAATGTTATTAATATGTGTATTTCCACTATCGAGATTCAACAAGAATAGACCATCTGTCAAAGGTGCATGTGCATAAAACATATTACTCATATAAATCGAACAACCCTTATTCTCGGATTTAAACAAGTAACCGTCTCGCAATAAACAAGATCCCGATATAATGTTCATGCTTAACGCAGGCACCAAATAACAATTATTTAAGTATAAAACTAATCCCGATGGTAGATGAAGGGGTAGCGTGCCGACCGCGATCACATCAACCTTTGATCCGTTTCCAACGCGCATCATCACCTTGTTCTTCGCTAGCTTCCGTTTATTCTGCAGCACCTGTTTCGAGTTACAAATATGAGCAACCGAACCAGTATCAAATACCCAGGCACTACTACGAGTACTAGTGAGATACACATCAATAACATGTATATCAGATATACCTTTCTTCTTGATGTTGCCGTTCTTCAAATTCGCCAAGTACTTTGGGCAATTCCGCTTCCAGTGACCTTCTCCCTTGCAGTAAAAGCACTCAGCATCAGGCTTAGGTCCAGCCTTTGTCTTCTTCGTCAGCGTGGTAACTTTCTTACCACCCTTCTTGAAGTGTCCCTTTTGCTTAGACTTGCCTTTCTTGAATTTGGTGGTCTTATTGACCAACAACACTTGATGCTCTTTCTTGATCTCCACTTCTGCAGATTTCAACATGGCAAAGAGTTCTGGCAAAGTCTTATTCATGTTTTGCATGTTGTAGTTCATCACAAAGTCCTTGTAACTTGGTGGTAGTGATTGGAGGACGCGGTAAATCCCCAAAGCATTAGGAATCACTATACCCAAGCTTTGAAGTTTGTTTGCGTGCCCAGACATCTTAAGCACATGCTCACTGACGGAGCTGCCCTCTTCCATCTTGCAGTTAAAGAACTTTTCAGAAGCCTCATAGCTTTCAATTGCCGCATGAGTCTCAAAGATCAATTTGAGATCCTCGACAATATCATATGGGTCTGAATTCTCAAACCTTTTCTGAAGCTCCGATTCTAAACCATACAAGATAGCACACTGAACCGTGGAGTACTGTGTCTCCCGAGTGAGGTAAACATTCTTTACTTCATCGGTAGCAGTAGCTGCAGGTGGGTCACCCAGCGGTGCATCCAGCACATAGGTCAAATTACCAGCTGTGAGGACAATCCTCAAATTGTGGAACCAATCCGCGAAGTTGCTTCCATTGTTTTTCAACTTTTCTTTCTTTAGGAACGCATTAAAATTGATGGTAGGGGCTGCCATTGATCTACAACATATTTGCAATAGTTTAGACTAAGTTTATGACAAATTGAGTTCAAATTAATAATAAAATTAATCTAGGTGAACTCCCACTCAAAACAATATCCCTCACATTGTTTTAGTGATCACACGAACCAAATCCACCACATTAACACCGATCATCACGAGAGTTGATATAGTTTCAGTGGCGAACAATCGACATGTTCATCATATCTACTATATGATTCATGCTTTACCTTTCGGTGATCCGTGTTCCGAGACCATGTCTGTACATGCTAGGCTCGTCAAGATCAAACCTTAGTTTTCGCATGAGCAAATCTGTCTTGCTCATGTTGTATACACTTGCGGAATCTAACACACCCGATCATCACGTGGTGCTTCAAAACAACAAGCTTTAGCAACGGTGCTAACTAAGGGTGAACACTTTATGACTTGAAATTCATGTGCATGAGGGATCATCTTATAATGCTACCGTCGTCTACTAAGCAATACAAGATGCATAAAGGATTAACATCACATGCAATTCATAATATGTGATATGATATGGCCTTTCTTCTTTGTGCTTCCGATCTCCATCTTCTAGCACGAACATGATCTCCATCATCATCGGCATTGCATCAAGGTTAATGACGCTTCTCCATGGTTGTCGTCCACCGGCTTCAACTATTACAACTATTTTGAATAGACACGCGGGTCTTAACATAAATTAAAGACAACCATATGGCTCCTGCCGGTTGCCAACTTACAATAAGGAACATTGCATACATCAAATATAATCACAATCATGGCCATATCACATCACTGCACACCCCTGCAAAACAAAGTTAGATGCCTCTGCTTTCTTTGCATGTTTTACGTGGTTTGGGGCTTTCAATAAGTGTCGTTCTAACTTACGAACATGAACCACAACATTGATACTACTATTGTTAATCACCCGTTGTAAATTGGATCTTAACTATGCTAGGAGAAACAGGCACCCGCAAAGCCACTTATGCAATACAAGTTGCATGTCAAGCGTGGAGCAAGTCTCATGAACGATGTCATGTAAGGTTAGCCCGGGCCGCTTCATCCCAACATCCCGCAAGATGCAAAGTACACAAGAAGCAATCGACAATAAAAGCATCAACGCCCACAATGACCATTGTGTTCTACTCGTGCAACAGATCTACATATAGACACGGCTCTGATACCACTGTAGGGTTTCGTAGCATGGAAAACAAAAATTTTCTACCGCATACAAACAAACAAGCCAAGATCTATCTACTAGATTGTAGCAACGAGTCGATAGAATAACTCACCCTCGAAGATTCCAAAGTGTTTAACGAGAGCGGATTCTCGTGGGTGATGTAGTTGTACTCTTCCCGATCTCAAGATCGCGTAGACGATCCTTCCGGCGCTGCGTTCCGGCAGCGCTCCCGCAGTCGGTCACACGTTCGGTACTCGACGAAGACCTTCCTCTCCCTTGTTCCAGCAGGCAGCGGAGGTTGTAGCACTCTCCTCGCGATTCCGGCAGCACAACGGCGTGGTACCGGAAGTAGAGGGGAGATCTCGCAGGGCTTCGCCTTAAGCCGGAGAGAGTATGGTGGAGTATGAGAGAGTCCCTCGACGATCTAGGGTTTATACATGCCGAGGAGGGGCTAGTGACGGCGGCTAGGGTTTCACCTAGGCGGCAGCGGCGAGTGCCCTAGGGCCGGCGGCGGCTTGGAGGCGGCGGCGGCTTGGTACTAGGGTTTGGAGGAGAGGATCTTGTGTGTCTCTAGGAGGGAGCCCTGCCCCTCCTTATATAGGTGGAGGGGCCGGCCGGCCAAGGGGAGGGAGAGGAGTCCCTCCCCAACTCGTCTTGGGTGGCGCCGGCGGTGGGGAGGAGGGACTCCTCCCCAACTCGGTTTCCTCCTCTTTTCCTCTTTCCAAAATTAGTCGTTTGACTTTCAAACTAGCCATTTGACTTTTCAAACAAGGATTTGAATTAATCCTTTATTTGGTTCAGCGATGACACTTAGTACATGATGCAATCATACCAACTTGATATAACACATTCATGTACCCTTCCCCTCCGGAGTGCCGGACATTCCGGAACCTTCTAGAACATTCCCGATGAAAACACCGGAACCATTCTCCAACTCCGAAACGGGACTTTCCTTATATGAATCTTATTCTCCGGACCATTCCGGATCTCCTTGTGATATCTCGGATCCCATCCGAGACTCTGAACAACATTTGGTCTCTTTCTCATCATTCCATAACTACTCAAACAACGTCGAATCCTTAAGTGTGTCTCCCTACGGTTCGTGAATTATGCGGACATGATCGAGACACTTCTCCGATCAATAACCAATAGAGGAATCTGGAAATTCATATGGCTCCCACATATTTCTACGATTACTTTGTGATCGAATGAACCACTTACATACGATACCAATTTCCCTTTGTCTCACGATAGTTTACTTATCCGAGGTTATGATCGTCGGTATCTCTGCATACCTAGTTCAACCTCGTTACTGATAAGTACTCTTTTCTCGTTCCCGTGATATGTGATCCCTTGTGAGCCAGTCACATGCTTGCAAGCTAATTGGATGACATTTCACCGAGAGGGCCCAGAGTCTATCTATCTGTCATATGGATGGACAAATCCCACTCTTGATCCATGTGTCTCAACCAATACTTTCCGAACACTCAATGCCATCTTTATAGCCACCCAGTTACGGTGTGGTGTTTGATGTCATCAAAGCATCCATCCGGTAAAGGTAATATGCATGATCTCATGGTCGAAGGAATTAGGTTACTATGTATCAGAAAGCATATAGCAATTGAACTATTAAAATGATTTGATCTTTATGCTACGCTTATCTATAGGAGTATGTCCACCATATCATTCTCCTAATGATATGATCTTGTTGTTAATAACATCTCAATGTTCATGATAGGGAAACCACAATCATCTATTAACCAACAAGCTAGTATTATATAGAGGCTTAACTAGGGACTTCAAATTAAGTTTACAAATCATACACGTATTAATGTTTCCTTGTTAACACTATTATAGCATGAATGTAAACATTTATCATAAACACAAAGATATAATAATAACTACATTTATTATTGCCTCTAGGGCATATCTCCAACACAGACATGGTCTCGGAACACGGATCACCGAAAGGTAAAGCATGAGTCATATAGTAGATATGATGAACATGTTGATTGTTCGCCATTAACGCTACATCAACTCTCGTGATGATCAGTTTTGATGTGGTGGATTTGGTTCGTGTGATCACTAAAACAATGTGAGGGATATTGTTTTGAGTGGGAGTTCAACGACAATATGATTAAAAGTTGAACACTATTTATCATAAATTAAATCAAAGTGAATTTGCATAGTTGTTGTAGTCATTGGCATCCATTTACCACCTTGCGCTTAGTTATAATTGAGATGATAGAACTATAGAATTCTGGTTAGTTACTTTATGAATTGGTATCGTATTGTTTTGAAGTGTTAATCTAAAGTTTAAAATTCCTATTGCAAACTTTCAGTAAGTTCCGGTTACTCCATAAAGTTTAATAATTGGTATTAAATCAAGAGTGAAAATTCCAAGTGTTAGTGTATGAGTATCATGTTTGTCTCCATGATTCTTGATATTCAAAGGATTGTCTTAATATCAAGGTTATCTAGGATATGAAAGAGTTGTTTCAGAAACCATGATGTGTGGAAGATATTGTGATATCTGAAACGAAGTTTTGGTTGCAACATGATAGAGTATAATATGACAAAAGTCATGTTCTCATATTTGATGAGGATTTGCAAAAGGTTGGAGACACTAGTTGTCCTAATCCTCCAAAAGGTTTTGGAGAGCAACATTATACTCGCGATTCACCGTTATAAGCTAAAGTAGCTTGATCATGAATAATTCCATGAGAAGGGTAAATATTTGATGTAGGTAAAATGTTTACTACACCAAGAGATTACTAAAGAAAGGAATTTAAAAGAACACCAAACATTTGATGATGGTAATCTACTTCAAAGTGCAAGTCCAAAGACATTGGTATTTAACTATACACGCTTTGGACTATGTGTCATGTGTATGGCTACACTATTGATGTTGATAGATTCTTTTAAACAGAAAAAGAAATACTGAAAGAGAATCTCATAAATATATGGTAGAAAAGAAAGACTAGAATTGTTCAGTTTAGGTATATAAAGGATATACGTGTTATGACTATATTCTTTGCTTGTTAAACAATGTGGTTCTTAAGTATTTGATACTGAATTTGTTGATATGAATCGTCATACAAAACAACAGAATTCATGAACTACAATGGCCTAAGTAACTAGCAAAAGAATATGTGATGATGTTCATCGAGAACAAATAAAGGGTTATTGTATTGCTCGTTAAACATCAAAGCTTGCCTTCAAGATTTGTTTTATCAGGTATTATGATAACAAAAGGGTTGTTTAATTAATTGTCGTAATCCATAAAATAAGGATGATTCACAAATCTCGTTGGAGAAATCACATCCATAAAACTAGTGCTAAAAATGTCGAAAGACAAATTGATTGAAAGATCACTTATGAAGTGACATCGCCGTTTAAATTATATTGGAAAGAAAACATGAAGAAACTCCATGTGGATGGAATTTTGGAGTCTTTTGATTTTTGATCAAATGACGTTTGTGAAACTTTCCTAGAGATAATTAAAACTTCGTTCATAGGCCAAAAGGGAACGAATGACTAGCTTATTGGAAATTGTACATATTGTTGTATGAAGTCCATTATATGTAGTCAAGAGCGATGGATTTCAACTTCATATGCTTTCTCCGAAAATTTGAGTGAATATATGAATATTTACTTAATAAGGATGAAGTTTGAAACAATTGAAAAGTTCAAAGATTTTCAAGATGAAGTGCAAAATCATTGTAACAAGAATATAAATAGTTTATGATAAAATCATAAAGGAAGATATTTGAGTTACGAGTTTAGCATAATACCTAAGATTTAAGGAATCGTTCCGTGGATTTGCATTTCCCGAAACACCATAAGAGTATAGAGCGTTCGAGATATGTAATTAAACCTTGTTTGACATGGTAAGGTCAAAGGTGTAATTCATAAAACTGTCATTATATTTTAAAGATTAAAAGCTTTAGAGACTACTGTTTTTCCACTGAAAAGAGCTCCATCATAATCCGTTGAATTGATACCATATAAAGTTATGGTTTGGGATAAAACCCAAGTTGTCCTTTCTTAAACATTGGTATGCTATGCATAAGAAAGATGTTTGCAACCAAAGTCGGATGAACCTGTCTTTGTATGTTATTTCGAATAACTGTTCCTCCATAACATCGAAGACAAAAATGTTTGTCGCTTAAAACGTCAAGTTTCTTAGAGAAGGAATTTTTCATGAAAAGTTAAGTGGGAGGACAATATAACTTTGATAAGGTTAAAAGAACCTTAGCTATATGTGCAAAGTTGCGCAGCGCCGAAAAGTGTTCCGGAGGCAGCAACAATGCTCATGGCTCACGTGCCTCAAGGGTTGTAGCCACGGAGATCTGAAGTTCCTATTGAAACAAGCAGGTCGGGTAAACAATCAAATACCAAGATTTGATTGGCATGCAAAGAAGCGATGATGGGCCCTGACTCCGTCAAATGGCTTGAAGCCATAAAATCCGTGATAGTTCCATATACGAGAGATCATGTTTTGAACTTGAAAGACCCTCTGGAAAGGTACAAGACCTTACAGTCGTATTTGGATCTATAAAGAAATAGACATGGATGTTTCACATCTATGAAATTATCGACATGTCGGAAAAGAGTTCACGACAATGTTCAAAGAGTTGACTATGACAAGATCTGATCTTTCATTAAGCGATATTTAGTCTAGAAGGATTAATGTAGCAACCACGACATATAATTTTGTTATGTGTTGAATAAACAAAACAAGTTCTTCTAATAGAATGGTTACCAAAGGACGTGTGCATGACACGGTCCAAAGGGTTTTGTTAATTCAAAGGATGCTAAAAGCATATGCAAACTTCAATGGTTGAAGTAAGCATCGCGGAGTTGGAATCTTCACTATGATGAAACTGTTAAAAGAGTTTAATTTCATCGGAGACGATGAAGATGCTTGCATTTGCAAGAAATTAAGTGGGAGCGCTAGGACATGTTTCTAATACATTATGTGGAAGACATATTGTTGATTGGAAATAATGTATCTTTTATTAACACAGGATAAGAATTTCATCTCGATGAAAGACTTAGGCAAAACCCAACTATTTGGCATCAATAGACGCTAATATGGTTGTGCCAAAAGTACATAGATGATATATTGAATGGGTTCAATATAGAAACTACAAGAAATGTTCTTGTCGCACAGAAACGATTGAATGAGTTCAATATTGATGATTCATTCAAGTGTATTGACACTTGGTAAGTGATACAAAGATTCAAGTATAGATTGATACTTGATGTATGAAATCACAAAGAGTATTTATATCAATCATACTATGATATATACAAATCCAGATATGTCCTATGCTCTAAATGTTATGAGCATATACCAGAATGATTCATAAGATGATCATTGGACGATAGTAAGGATATTCTTATGATCTTTTGAAAGAACTAAGAATATATTATTTTGTAGAAGTGACGAATAGATGATTAGTTCATTGTAAAAGTATTACATTGATACTAGTTTTGTCACAAAGTACAAATCAAGTTTATCTCAATCTAAACTAAGGGTGGCACAATATTATGGAAAGTAAGTTCCATAATGAATTTGGATGAGTTCCAAAGTTAAGATATTGTGACAGATACTACAACAAAAGGCTAAGTATATGACTGCTGTTATAGCAGCAAAAGAGGGCATTTGTGTCAAGTAGTTTGTTATCAAACTAGGTGTAGTTCACAGTGGGATAGTACTATGAAGATATATTGTATGACAATATTATCAACATGTTTTAACCCCAAGGAACTAAAGGTCTCACCAAAGGACCAAATTTATACAAAGCCATCTCATTATAGAATGAGTGATGCGTAGAGACGCAAAGACATGCAATTACACATGGACCTGGAACTGTCAGATCCGGAGATCAGTTGACCACTAGCAATCGTGTACATACGACACCAGAAAGCCATAGGTGTTGAATACACAAAGGTTTGAAACTAGATTATTGACTCTAGTGCAAGTGGGAGACTATTGGAGATATGCCCAAGAGACAATAATAAAGTGGTTATTATCATATATTCATACTTATGATAAATGTTTACATACCATGCTATAATTGTATTAACAGGAAACATTAATACTTGTGTGATTTGTAAACATAAAAGAGTCCCTAGTAAAGCCTCTTGTTAAACTAGCTTGTTGGTTAATATATGATCATGGTTTCCTGATTATGAACATAGAGCTGTTATTAACAACAGGGTCATATCATTAGGAGAATGGTATGATGGACATACTCCTATAGATAAGCGTAGCATAAAGATCAAGTCATTTTAATAGTTCAATTGCTATAAGCTTTCTGATACATAGTAACCTAATTCCTTCGACCATGAGATCATGCTTATCACCATCACCGGAAGGATGCTTTGATGACATCAAACACCACACCGTAACTGGGTGGCTATAAAGGTGGCATTGAGTGTTCGAAAAGTATGGGTTGAGACACATGGATCAAGAGTGGGATTTGTCCATCCATATGACGGATAGATATACTCTGGGCCCTCTTGGTGGAATGTCATCCAATTAGCTTGCAAGCATGTGACTGGCTCACAAGGGATCACATACCACGGGAACAAGAAAAGAGTACTTATCAGTAACGAGGTTGAACTAGGTATGCAGAGATACCGACGATCAAAACCTCGGATAAGTAAACTATCGTGAGACAAAGGGAAATTGGTATCGTATGTAAGTGGTTCATTCGATCGCAAAGTAATCGTAGAAATATGTGGGAGCCATATGAATTCCCAGATTCCTCTATTGGTTATTGATCGGAGAAGTGTCTCGATCATGTCCGCATAATTCACGAACCGTAGGGAGACACACTTAAGGATTCGATGTTGTTGTGTAGTTATGGAATGATGAGTAAGAGACCGAATGTTGTTTGGAGTCTCGGATGGGATCCGGGATATCACGAGGAGATCCGGAATGGTCCGGAGAATAAGATTCATATAAGGAAAGTCTTGTTTCGGAGTTCGGGAATGATTCCGGTGTTTTCACCAGGAATGTTCTAGAAGGGTCTAGAAGGTTCGGCACTCCGGAGGGGGAAGGGTACATGAATGTGTCATACCAAGTTGGAATGGTTGCATCATGTACTAGGTATCATGGCTGGGCAAAATAAAGGGAAAAATCAAATCCTAGTTTGAAAAGTCAAACGCCAATTTGAAAAGTCAAACGGCAGTTTTGCTTGGTGGAGGGAGAGTAGGAAACCTACTTGGGGAGGAGTTCCTCTCCCTCCACCCGCCGGCCAAGGAGGCTGACTTGGGGGAGGACTCTCCTCCCCTGGCCGGCGCCCTCCCACCTATAAAAGAAGGGGCAGGGGTGCCCCTCTAGGCTACACCTCTCTCCACCAAAACCCTAGCCCTAGCCGCCGACCACCACAAGTCGCCACCGCCCTAGGGTTTGCTCCAAGCCGCCGAGTTGGGGATCTCCCCAAGCCCTAGCCGTCGGCCTAGCCTCCTCCCTTGGTGCCTCTAAACCCTAGATCTCCAAGGCCTCTCTCATAGTCCACCATACTCGCTCCGGCTTAAGGCGATGCCCTGCGAGATCTCCCCTCTACTTCCGACACCACACCGTCGTGCCGTCGGAATCACGAGGAGAGTGCTACAACCTCCGCTGCCTGCTGGAACAAGGGAGAGGAAGGTCTTCATCGAGTATCGAACGTGTGACCGACTGCGGGAGCGCTGCCGGAACGCGGCGCCGGAAGGATCGTCTACACGATCTTGAGATCGGAAAGAGTACGACTACATCACCCACGAGAATCTGCTCTCGTTAACCGCTTTGGAATCTTCGAGGGTGAGTTCTTCTATCGACTCATTGCTACAATCTAGTAGATAGATCTTGGCTTGATCTTGATTGTGTGTTCATGCGGTAGAATTTTTTTTATTTTCCATGCTACGAACCCCTACAAAATTGTCCATATAATGTGGTCTAGTATTTTTGTAGAATGTGGTGGTAGAATTTTGAATTAACCATTTGGTGGTTGCTTCATAAAACCGTCTGTTTTTTATGCTTAGAAAATGGAAAATGGCATTTTGGTGCAACGAAAAGGAAAACTTTCTCCTGCAACATTGTTCGCCATCCCATGATGCACATATATGCATAATATGGGCATATTATCACAAACTATGCCTTGATTCTAGCCATAACATTGATCATTTGACCCGAAAGCCAAGAAACCTCGAATGAGATAGGTCATTTTGTGAAGGTTTTTTTAGACATAATTAATATACCAAGTTTGATATTTTTCCTTGTAACTATGTCATATAATATGACACCACGCGAAGGTTTCGCATTGTTTCTATCTTTTTTAAATTTTTTATGCCCGTTTTAAACTATCGTCAAACTTTGTCGAACGACGGGAATGAAGATTCTTAGCTCGGGGCCGAGCCTCGCTAAACTTGCATTGGATCTTTGATAAAATAGCATATTTTGAACCTAATTTTTTTTAAAAACATGAACATCGGATCGTGTACCCGTAGTTCATATCTGACCCACTTCCTGCCGATTCGGCAGGAATTTGTCTTTTTCACCAGAGATGGACGGAAAGGTTTAAGATCCCCCTGTTGGGACATTGTCTATATAAGGTGGTCTAGTATTTTTGTAAAATGTGGTGGTAGCATTTTGAATTAGCCATTTGGTGGTTGCTTCACAAAACCGTCCATTTTTTGTGCTCGGAAAATGGAAAATGGCATTTTGGTGCGATGAAAAGGAAAACTTTCTCCTGCAATATTATTCGCCATCCCATGATGCACATATATGCACAATATGGGCACATTATCACAAACTATGACTTTATTCTAGCCATAACATTGATCATTTGATCCGAAAGCCAAGAAACCTCGAATAAGATAGGTCATTTTGTGAAGGTTTTTTCATACATAATCAATATACCAAGTTTGATATTTTTCCATATAACTATGTCATATAATATGACACCACGCGAAGGTTTCACATTGTTTCGATCATTTTTGGATTTTTTATGCCCGTTTTAAACTATATATAATATTTTATGTTTCACTTAATTTTTGTTTACAAATGTATAATATTTGAGTGTAGATAGATAGGTCTTATTTTTTGCAAATTTTGAAATATTATTTGTATTTTTCTAAATTATAATTATTTAGTTATGATTTTTCAAAGTCTAATGAGGTAAAAGAAAAAATAGCTACGCCGAGGGCAGCCGTCGGCGTAGCAAAGGATACGCTGAGGGCAATTATACGCCGACGGCTGCTTGGCGGGACTGGTCTAGACGATGGCTACGCCGACGACCCCGACGTTTGGCCGTCGGCGTAGCGACCGGCCTTCGGCGTAGCTTCCTATTTCTGTAGTGGATGAACTTCCGCATGTGTTCTTGGTATTTGTATAAATTGTTCCCAACGACTGAAACAGAATCGCAAAGGAAAGGGATCACAAGGTGAGACAATTTATTAGATGATCTGACTCCTACGCTCTCTCTTAGGGGCTGTTTGGTTCAGAGGGTATCATTTAGAGGATGAGGATATCCCCAGCCACCTGGTTAGGGATAGCCAAATTTTCCGTTTGGTTAGGCAGAATGAGTGGTGGTTAGGGATAACCATTTTTGTGTTTGGTTCAAAGGATAGAGAGTGGATGGGCTGGTGTGATCACCTCTTCCATCGTGGTGGTGAGATTACCCAAAATTAGCTCAACTAGTTATGCAGTTAAAATCCTAATTTGGCAAACAAATTATAATCATAAATTTTGGCTTTCTAATCACTCTTATGAAAATGTAGCACAAAATGAGCAATACTGTAGTACTTTTTCCTCGGAAGAAGTTTGATACATGGACAATGAACAAATCCGATGAAGATTCTTGGTGAACTATGCCACTCGATGAGTAATCATGATTACTCATAGCCTCGTCCATTTTCTTTTTACACTAGCTAGCTGAACCGAGAAAGCACAAGCTAGCTAGCTGGCTCTGGGAGAGAGATCAGAAAGATAGCAAGCATCGTCCCCAAGCTGCCGTCGACGCGTGCACCATCTGGTCAGCAGCCACACACGAATCGCCTTGCTCACCCGCCGCTGCCTGCCTCCCCTGCTCAGCCGCTCCACCCGTGCGTACCGCCTTGTCCCAGCACCAGCGGCGAGCAACCCATCTGCACCACCAGGAAGGATGCCTGCAAAGACATGGAGAGAGAGGAGTACATAGGGGAGAAATCAACTTTCTAGCCACTGCCGCCGCCCATGATGCGCCCCAGCCGCCGCCCTTGATCTGGCGCCGCCCCTGCAACCACCGATGAGAAGGAGAGACTAGGGGATAAGGGTCGGTACGGAGTATTTTCAAGGGAGGTGAGCGAGCAAAACGCTTCGGAGGTGACCCAGCCAAAAGTGGTTGGCTTCATCCGGCCGATTTGGTGGGATGAGCTCAACCACCGTTTCAAGGGTATATTCTAAGAATCTGGTTATCCCTATCCCCTGCCAACCTCTGAAGCAAAGATATGGCAACCACCAAAAATGTGGATATCCCGTGCCATCCCATGGATAGCCACTGAACCAAACAGCCCCTTACACACCATTTGGCTTCGTAACCCGGCAAGAAACCAACCATGCATCAATCTCTGCAAAGTTCTGATCGAACGCACCATAACTTGCTAAAGCAGCTTTAACTAAAATATACGATTCATCACCGATGCTCTTAATTTGTGAATGCGACATGATGTCAATCAGTGGTTGCAAATGCTTGTACATCAATTCTGGAACTCTCTTTGGGTTCCTGCGTCCCTCAAATTGCCTAGAATACTCAACTTTTTTTTTGAAATGGGGAGCGGAGCCCCGGCCTCTGCATCAAGCGATGTACCCAGCTTTATTTTTTATTAGAACCACATTGTTTGGCAAAGGCCATTACAAAGATCATACAAACCGGAATCGCCCAAACAAAACATCGAGCAAAAATGATAACTGTATCGCCAGCTCTCCAACGAGATCTATCAAACACCTAACCGCCTGTTTCGACCCCGCCCTATAGTCATTCACATTGTTGCCGCTCTCCAAGAGAAGCTGGAGTGCCTGAGCGCAGCGCTCGAACTCAAGCAAAAGGAGCCTTAGAACCGCACATCATATCCACGAAGCGGCGCCCACGCACACGCTCTGGATGTCACCGCCTTCATAATCTTCCGCCAACCCGTCGCCCACCAGCCACCGACACCACCGCGGTGCCAAGCAGCACCACCCCGCGCGCTCTAGCCGCTTCACCTCTCCTGCCACTTCCATCCAACACTGCTCCACAGGTGATGCTCTCAGGAGAGAACGCGATACCAGCACCGCGGCACCGTCATTGCCCAACCCGAAGATCTTAGGGCTTCCCCAGGAGTAGCACGAGTGAGGTCTACACAAGGTGCACGACGATGCCTTCATCAAGGTAACAACATGGTAATGCCTCCTGCGCCTGCCAATGGCTCGGTTTTCACCGGCACCTTGGTCTCCCCGCCTCACTGCTGGGATTGGAACACGGAACGCGAGATCCGCCAATCTAGCCGCAGGCCGGCCATATTCGACGGAGAAAATGTCCACCTCCACCAAACCGAGGGCCTCCGCCCGGGGCGTCCCCGTGATGCAAAGTAGGCCCTGGAAGACCTCCGGACGACACATGCCGATGTCGAGGAGGCGAAGAAGACGGCGATCTAGGAACCCTAGATCTCGCCACCATCCGCTGCCCCGCCGCCCAGGGACCGCTTCCGCCAGAACTCACCGGTCGCCGCCCACTCGCCATCACTGCCGGAGTTCCGCTAGAGAGACGATGCCGCTGCCCGGAACTTGAGCCGCCGCAACCATGGAAGGGGCGCGCGCGAGGGCTGGGGGCCCGCCGCCGCCGCGCCGCTGGAACTTAGTCCGGCGACGGAGCTAGCGATGGAGGAGAGGAAGGGGACAAGCGGCATGGGGTGGTTGGCTGAGGCGGGAGCGACGACCCGGTGCGGCGGCGGCGCCGCTGCACAGGGTCGGGAGGGGTGTTTCGGGAGGGGCCCTGAATACTCAATTAATAGAGATAATAAGCACGGTTGCTCATCCTTGGACAGTTCCAGCAGGATAGGTGGTACAACCCTAAACAAGTCAAATGGTCCATCAAAAGAGTTTGGCAATTGGCATTACCCTTTGAAAGACAAATTAAAGATAATCAGTGCACGGAATTATATCAGAATCGCAACGCTATAAATTGCAAAGAAACGCCAACCGTTAAATGCAGTAGATGCAGAGAACAAAGACAGAGGCCAGGGATAGTGGAATAATATATTTATACAAATGTATTAAAAGGTATATATATGGAGTGTAATAGAATATAACATGCACGTACCAAACAGAGCCAGGGAACATCATGCAGGGGAACTCATTCATGTATGCCGAACAAATAGAAAGCCTCTTACTCACAATAGCCAGCAACAAATTCTTGTGGTGAATCACCTCAGTAGCTTTCAACTTCTTCATGAGATACAGCAAACGTTTCTCGTTACCTCTCAAGTGTGAGGATGGCATCAATCCATCTTGATTGGCAGGTCAGCTGCTTCCCTGCATCCAAATTCCCTGATATCAGGCTCAGCTATTCCAGTGTGGCACTTCCAAAAAGGACACTCCGGATCCCTGGTGGGTCAAGTGACTCCTCTGCCAGAACATCATTCCGCAATGTTGATAGGACAAACACAACAGTATCGGTATCATCTTCTCCAATACCGCATAGCACCCGTGAGTAAAGCTCCCTCTGCTGAAGGACCCATCTTAGTAGCCTTGGGTTCCCAAACTGCAGAAAGGACATGGCAAACCCAACAAGTGATCGTCTTGCATACCCAAAATTAGCACCCTTTTTCTGATTCCTCCCATCTCGGCCCCCTCTCTTCTTCTGTATCCCTGCTAGCTGCCTGACAATATCCATATTAAAATCAAAGCTCTCGGCAACCTCTGAGCCAACCCTCAACAACGCCTGACAATGGCAGCAAGCAAATCCAGTGCAACATTCTGTCACATGGGCGTTTAGCAAAACCTAATGAAATTCATTTTTTCTCTACACAATCAATAAAGCTCCCATAGTCTCTCGCCTACCCGAGGACAGCTGTTCCCGTGTGGCACTTCCAAGCGTGGAGGAAACTACATGGAAAGCAGCAAGGGCGTGGAGGAGCTGCTAAATTTGGACAGGAAGAGCACCACAGCGACAGAACTCACTTAGACGGGACACGCAGGCAGCGGAGGAGCTCGAGGTCGGTACGACCAGATCCTGTCCGCGGGAGTCAGGTGCAGAGGAGCACGCACGCCGGCGGGCGGGCTGCCGGGGTCGCAAGGACTGTGGATAGAGCACACACTCCGGCAGGCGGGACGGCGGCGGGTGGCACAGCGGAGGGCAGGACGACGACGCATGGATTGGGGATGGGGAGAGGTCTCGATTTGGGCCGACGAGGGGGGGAGGGGAGTGCTGGCCATCCCGCAACCATGAAATCAAGTAGGAGGGTTGCCGGCGCAGCCAGGAACAGGGGTGGCCGGAACTGGGATGGTTGAGCATCTTGGCCGAACCCGCGCGGAAATCCGAACTTTTTTTTATTTGGCCGGACGCAGCTAGATTTCGGACTGGTAAGTACGGTTTTCTACTCGCGTATCTATACGAGTTTTCGCGTTTGGCTAAAATTTAATAAATTTTGGCAAACTTTAGGCGAACTTTGGACGAATATAAGCGGTTTTGGGCGAATATGGTCGATACGGACGAACTTTGGGCGATATGGACGAACTATGGGCGAACTTTGGGCGAATATGGGCGATATGGACGAACTATTGGCGAACTTTGAACGAATATGGGCAATACAGATGAACTTTGAGCAAATATGCCCGAATTTTGGGCGAACTTTAGACGAATCTTGTCTATATGGGCGAAATTTGGGCGAATATGGTCGATACGGACCAACTTTGGACGAATATGCCCGAATTTTGGGCGAACTTTGAGCGAATCTGGTCTATGTGGACGACTTTGGGCAAAATTTGGACGAATATGGATGATACGGACGAACTTTGGGTGAATATGCCCGAATTTTGAGCGAATATGGTCTACATGGACGAACTTTGGACGAATATGATCTATATGGGCAAGCTTTGGGCGAATATGGGCGAACTTTGGATGAATAAGGGCGAATATATGCTGACTATGCGGGTCTACTCGCCGAATTCGCTTCATCAGGCGTTCCCAGGACGTACCCAGGATCCTGGGTTCGGTCTGGGTAGGCCGGACCAAAACACGCCAAAATCCAGACGGAAACAGGTCCTTGGGTACGCGACTGAGCCAATTTTCGGCGTCCGGACCAAAATTTGGCGTCCGAATCGGCCTCCTGGATAGGCGAGTGGTGATGCTCTTAGGGAGCGGCCGAGAGCGAGGTGCTCTGCTGCGGCGTTGTCGGTGCGGGGGAAAGGAGGAGAGGCGGCGGCTGACCTAGGACGGCGTTTGGAATTATTATTTTTCTTTTCACCAAACATGTAGGTATCACTTAGCGGTGGCATCCTGGTAATACCCTCGAAAAGTCAGGGGCAAAAACGGCCAAAGAAAAATCAGAACGAAAATCTAGACAGACGAACCTATCTCAACGTAAATTAGTAGATAGATAGATAGATAGATCAAGAGGCGCTAAATTTTTTTAAATAATACATTTTTTTATTGAATTTTACAAATAATATACAAAACGTGCAAATTGCAAATCTGTTGGTCGGTCAGCCGTTCAACAGACGAAACACTGTCTTCGTCCGTTTGTCGTCCGTTGAACGGACGAAGACAGCGTGTCGTCCGTTGAACGGACGAAGGCAGTGTACGAAACGAGTCTGTCGTCTGTCGAACGACCGACCGACCAACAGATTTGTAATTTGTCCGTTTTATGTATTATTTGTCCAATTCAATAAAAAATGTATTATTTAAAAAAATTTAGCTCAAGAGGCAGCTGGCCGTCGATCCGTAGAGAATAACGAGTTACTACGTGTCGGAGACTTATCTTGCGGCAATGGTTGTTCCAAACCTATGACCGGGCGACCGGCGACATACTACTACTCCACGTCCACGCCAAGGATTTGTTTGGATGCCGACTAAGGGCTTGTTTGATTCATAGGAATTGCATAGGAATTGTGTAGGATTTAAATCCTATGGGAATTTTTCCTATGTTATTGTTTGATTTATAGGAACACATCCTATAGGAATTAATCTTATAAAAATCTTGTAGTGCAATTCCTATAGGAAAGAAATATTAGATCATACCTCATGGAAAAATTCCTTTGCTGCATCAAACAAAATTCATCTTTCCATAGGATTCAAGTTGGCATGACATCTCAATCCTATGTTTTTCCTATTCCTATACTTTTCCTATCCTACGAATCAAACAAGCCCTAAGTCAACTCTCGCATGGGCCGAAAGAATTTAGCTTGTTTAGATGCTCGCTCGCCGGGTTGATCTTGCCCCGCTAGAAATATCTAAATCAAATGTTTTTGCGAGACGGCCCTAGTGAGTCAAAAGTCGTAACGCCAGTTTTTTTTAAAACGAGCATGTATTAATATCACAAAGATACCAATTGCATCCAGCCAGGGCCGGTTCTATATTTTTTGGGGTCATTGGACGAAGTCGACAAAAGAACGCTAATGACAATATATATATATATATGTACGTATAACTAGATATATAGATGATATGTGCCAATTTTACTTGTAAAATATTTAAAAGCATATAACCATATGTTCATATCAAGATGTCTATAAATAATTTTCAAGCACTAAAGCATTGTGATATTTAGATAGAAAAAATAAAAATGATAGAAAAACATAATAAGTATTCCATGCTAGCGAATACATAAAAAAAACCGAGCCTCCAATGAGTTTATCGATAATTAAGCTTCGGTGCTTCGAAAAAAGCTTATTTGTGCATTTTTAAATGCAAAATCATCGAGAACACTATCAAAATTAATGTTGTCCAATATATCCTTCTTAATACAACACTTAGCCAAGCTATTCAATATATCATGTAACATAGTTAACCTCAATATAACCCTAATCGAGGAATTAATTAGAAGGATTAGACGAGAAATTAAGAAGAGATTTAAACTCTGAGCATGTGCAAGGCCTAGTCGCCTGGAGAGCATATGAAACACGCGGGCGGCGAGAGCAGCTGAGCAGGGCCTAGCGAGCGTCGAGAAGGACCACGACGCCTGGTCACCGGGAATTCGGCACGGCAGTTCGCGACTCGCCTGGAACGAGGCCTGGGTCTCGAGACGGGCAGCGAGAGATGGAGAGATAGAGAGTTCGGCACAGGCGCATAGCAGTTCACGACTCGCGAGACGAACAGCGACGCCGATTGATCTCCTCGACAGGGGCCTCGCGATTGCGACTTGTCGACTTGTCTGGTCCTCTAGGGACCGATCAGCGCATAAAAAATCTTGGCCCCCCGGCATGGGCCCTTGGCCGTCGC
The DNA here is from genome assembly GCA_916181665.1 of Avena sativa. Classification (NCBI taxonomy): domain Eukaryota; kingdom Viridiplantae; phylum Streptophyta; class Magnoliopsida; order Poales; family Poaceae; genus Avena; species Avena sativa. The sequence continues at coordinate 153,210,287 of OV702294.1, read as the reverse complement.
ACAACTCTGCCATGGCCTAGAGTCAGGCCTACATCCAGCCTCTGCAACAACGCGTTGCCCTAGCGGTCTTACGAATGCACTCAACCAAAAAAATAAGAAGAATTACAAAAAATAAAAGTCCAGTTATAGCAATCCATTCCTTGTAGCAGCGACACTAACACCATCAAAACAGCACCAGAAATCCAACATCTCCAAAAGCGACGTCTTCAAGAAGGAAATAAATCTCAAGCACTATCGTCGCCTGATCAAAGATCATAGGTTTTCACCCTGGAAGAAGTCCTCACTCACAAAACAATGCATTTAACAAGGTCATTGCCAAGTACAACCAATTAAGGTCATACCTTGGGTTTACACCCTGCAAGATAAGACTCTGAACTCCTCCTATACTTCCGTCCTCTCTAACTGACACTACTGCAAGTCACAGATCACTAAGTTAGTTCCTCACACCACAAAGACTCAATCCACCATCGTGAGACCCCTTGTTCCTGCTTTCATGACATTCTCCGCATCTGACTTTACCATGGATCTTTGAATACATGACACATGATGGTAACCGATAACAGAGTTTCACAACGCTCTCTCTGAAACGGTCTGAAAAAACATGAGTGCGCATGACCGAATTCCTTCTGATCCAGTAATCTCCAGGCATTATTCGCACATGGGTGTTCACTGCTGGAGCCTTCTGGAACACGCCGCTCCAAGCCAGATCAACAAGGACAGGCAACCAGTAGATCTTCATCTTCACGCCGGAGGAACCCTAGGACCACCACCATTATGCAAGCAACATCGGCAGCCCCCCATGCCTCCGATCAGAACAACCAAGGAGAAAGCCATCGCGGTGCCTTGACCGCCGCCATCACCGGATCAGCAGCACAGAGGACACACACTCTCTCCTACCTCGTCGCTCTGACTCGTGCTAGGCGCCGCCCAGAAGGGCCATGGAAGCCTATGCCATGACCTCCCGATGGTAACCGAAAGGCAGGGGCCATGGCCCGATCAAGGGGACGCACCTCCATAGCCAGATATTTGCCACGGGAGAAGCCCAAGGTATGCCTCCACAGCCAGATCTACCATGGCCCAGGAGACGCTCCGCCCCAGCCAGATCGATTCCAACGGAGATCACCACCTCCACCCGATGCAGGGATACCACCCTAGTCGCTGCACGCAAACAACCGCCACCACCGCCCTAGTAGCTCTTGCGATCACCCCCGACGCACCACCACCCCAACTGCCTTTGGCCACTGGGCCTGCCGCCGCCATGGAGAGGGCCAACGATAGCGATGGAAAGGGGATCCGATGAGGGGGAAGCCTCTAGCGGTGCTTAGGGTTTTGCCCCCGGTGTCGCCCTGGGGAGCAACACAGGAGGGGGTGTCGGGACGCAGCTACACAGGCAGGGGAGAGTGGGAGGCGACATGACGAATCGAGAACACCCATCATAAATCCCTCACCGCTCACTCTCCCACCCTCACTCGTCTCTTTCACAACCTCTCTCTTCTCTCTCCTCTCATAGTGGGATATCCTTCTACCGACGACAAATCAAAGAGTACAACTCAGACGGGAGACGATGGAAGATCGACAAGCACTGCTTCGCTTCCTCTCTCACCAAGGCTTCCTAGTCTCTGACACCGGCACATTTTTTCATGCTACATCCTCTCCTCCTGACCTCCATCAATGGCGGTATTGCCATCTATAAACTGTCTACATGTTGCTCCCGACCTCCATCATGTGATTTGGTATACTTTCAGTATATTTGATGCATCCTCATAGTTGTTATTTTTTGTTTTGTCCGCTACCTTGGTAATTACAAGATCTAGCAATACATTGCTTGGATTCACGGTTTCAATTAGCCCAATTTAGCCAGGTGCTTTATTTAGGGTTTCGCCGATGCAATAATTTGGAATTTTTGCACTGTTTATGGTATCTTCTGTATCTACACTGTAAATTATTTTAATCTGTAGCACAACCTAAAGCAATGAGATTGCCCTATTAAACCTACTCCTGTGATCAACCGTTGATCATGCCCATCGGTTCAGTAGGATCATCTCTTTCCTTTGTATGTGCTAGGTTTTATGAGGTTATGTACTATCAGTTCTTGCACGCACGATGATTATACCAGTAGCACCATGTGTCTAGGTATGAAACTGTATTATCTTGAATCGTTCAAAACACTTATTGTTATGTATTGTCCTTGGTTATACAGATTCATCTCCCTAGTATTTGTGTGCACCAATTGTGAGTCTCCCATAGATGATATTTGTGATGATGATTATACATGTAGCACCATGTTCCTAGAGGGTGAATAAGTATTACCTTGAATCGTTCAGAACACACATTGTTTAGCACTGTCATTTGGTAATACAAGTTCATTACCCCGGTTTTTGTGTGCACTAATTATGAGGCTCCCACAGGTGATATTTCTGCCGATGATTATACCTATAGTACCTAGGATTGTGCTCTAACTCATTGCTACTGCATGATCCTTGGTCTTGCAAGATCATCCCTTCAATTTATCCATGCTTTGTAAATATGAGGCTACCGATTATGAATTGTTTGTGTTGTTATCTTGCATCAGTCGATAATTGAACTTGGACGGCTTGGTGTTCCTTTTACAATTCTAAATGGCTTTGTTTTTTGCAGCGCTCAAAGATGATGATGATGATGATGATGGGCGGTGCTCTACCCTCCATCGTCGAAGGTTGCTGGAGGGATGACGGTGAAGGTAGCGCCGCCAAAAGGCCGAGGGGTAGGCCAACGAAGGTTTGTCACTTCCATGACCTAGTTCCTCAAGGGTGACATCTTCAAGGTCACCATCTTTGACTACTCCATGTCTAAAGTGGTAAACAAGTGCCTCGAGCACGATCTAGCCTCTTCTACGATCGACGAATGTGATAGACTATATGTACATATGTGTGTAGGACTCTAATTGTACCTGTGTCGGTTTTGGTATTGGCCTTGTAAACCAAACCGACTAGTCCCTTGTAATCCTGATATATATACATACGTGTGATAGCCCTAAAGTCACACACAATACACTACCAATACTTGTCACGTTTTTATGGTATCAGAGCCACGATCCAGGCGTGATGACTACCGTTCCGCGTTTTCGAGTTCGTCGGCCCCGAGCTTTACCTCCGACACGGCGAGCGTACTCAACTCCTTCTCCATTGGATCCAAGTCCTCCACGATAGCATCGGTCATACCCGCATCACCGATCAGCTTGTCTAACAAAATCACCATCAAGCTTCACGCCGGCAACTTCTTGTACTGGCGTGCTCAGGTTTTTCCGATCCTCCGCAGTAATCGCCTGTTGGGTTTGGTTGATGGGTCGCTCATGTGCCCATCGGAGACGATCCCCAATCCCGACACCGGCAAGGACGGAAACCCTCCTACCATACTCAATCTACAATTTACTTCCTGGCATCAACAAGATCAGGAGATTCTATCCGCGATCATATGTTCTCTCTCCGAGGATGTGATCGGGACGGTGATGCTTGCTAGCACTTCTCGTGAGGCATGGGAGACTCTTGCTGCTAGCTTCTCGTCACAGTCCACCGCTCGCATGATGCAGATCCGTGGAGAGTTACAAAAGGCGAAGAAACTGGATTCAAGTGTCACAGTGTTCTACAACAAAATCAAGCAATTATCTGACACCCTTACAGCGATCGGACAACCTCTTCGTCCTGAAGAATTCACCGGATACCTACTGGCCGGACTCGACAGTGAGTACGATGCCCTTGCTCAGATTGTGGGTGATCGCAGCGCATCGGATCCCATGCCAATCCGTGATCTATACGCACAGATGCTCAGCGCCGAACAGCGCATAGAGGCCAGGAAATCAGATCTTGGTATCGACATACACATGGCAAATTACATATCCAAATCTGGTGGACGTGGGATGCCTTTCCAGCTAGCTTCGCGTCCTGACCAGCGCGTCCAGGGAAAAGCCAACTACAATATGAAGCCTAGCGGTGGCAGTCCGTTTACTTCAGATGGCGGAAATAATTCAAGTGGCCGTGCTCCTCCTTCAGGCGCCACTTAGACTAGCCCCAATAGGGGTATCATAGGTGGTATCATGCATCACATGCATGCAAAATGCTTACGTGTCATAGCAATTAATGATAAAAGAGATTGTGTTGGTATCATAGGTAGATACGGTATCATAACACATAAACTAGAAAAATTAATCCCAAACAAATCCTGTCCACAATTTTACATTGAGATTCTACAAAACAATAAATACACCAAGATTATGATACTACTATATGATACTATGCATTATAGAGATGGTATCATATACTAGTATCATATGCATGATACTACTATATGATACTCCCCATTGTGACTAGTCTTATGATGGTGGCACTAGGCCTACTTGTCAGATTTGTACAAAAGTAGGCCATGTTGCCTCTTGCTGCTTCAAGCGCTACAGTCCCACTTTTCTCGGTGCTGGCAACGATGGGAGAAATATGGAGCGTCAACTTGCTGCTTTCTCGGTGACTCCACATGGGGCTCTCTCGGCTACACATGGCTCTACTCCCTCTTACCCCATAGATCCAAACTGGTATGCTGATACAGGAGCGACAGATCACCTTACCAATGAACTTGACAAGCTGCACATGAAGGAGCAATACCGTGGTAAAGATCATCTTCATACAACTAATGGTGGAGGTATGCGCATTACTCATATTGGTCAATCGTTTCTTCCTACATCTTCCTCACATCCTTTGCATCTTAAAGATGTTCTTCATGTCCCCTCTGTTACCCGCAACCTTCTCTCCGTTAAAAAACTTTCCTTAGATAATAATGTGTTATTTGAGTTTCACCCTTGGTATTTTCTTGTGAAGGACCGAGACACGGGGGAGGTTCTTCTTAGAGGGGGAAGCCGTGGAGGTCTCTATAGTCTTGATGTGTCGTCGGTCAAGCAAATTTTCAGCAGTACCAAGGTGTCACGTGATAGGTGGCACTCACGCTTAGGTCACCCAGCCACCCAAGTTGTCCAGCACATTTTACATCGCCACAAACTTCCGTCAGAGTCAGTTAATAAAGTTGTAATTTGTGATGCTTGTCAACAAGGCAAAAGTCATCAATTACCCTTTTCTCTTTCTAGTCGTGTCACTAGTTCACCACTTGAGATTATTTATTCTGATGTATGGGGACCTGCTCAAACCTCTGTTAGTGGACACCAATATTATGTGAGTTTTATTGATGCTTATAGTCGTTTCACTTGGCTCTATCTCCTCAAACATGAATCTGATGTGTTTAAAATATTTCTTCAGTTTCAACAACATGTTGAGCGTCTCTTAAGTAAAAAGATTATTCATGTTCAAAGCCACTGGGGTGGCGAGTACCATCGGCTAAATAAATTTTTCTCGGATATTGGTATATCACATAGGGTTTCTTGTCCTCATACGCATCAACAAAATGGTACTGCTGAACGCAAACATCGTCACATTGTAGAGACCGGCTTAACGCTTCTTGCTCATGCTTCAATTCCCTATCGTTTTTGGAATGATGCTTTTTCCACAGCATGTTTTCTTATCAATCGTCTTACTAGTCGTGTCATTGATATGCAAACTCCTATTGAACGTCTTTTAGGAGAAATTCCCAATTACTCATTTTTTTAAGGTGTTTGGGTGTGCTTGTTGGCCCCATCTTCGTCCATACAACAATCGTAAACTTGAATTCCGCTCTAAAAAATGTGTTTTTCTCGGTTATAGCTCTCTCCATAAAGGATATAAATGTCTTCATGTTCCTACAAATCGTGTCTATATTTCTCGAGACGTTGTCTTTGATGAGAACGTTTTTCCTTTTTCTCATATGCCTTCCGAGTCCACACATCCATCCTCTTCCGAGTCCACACATCCATCCTCTTCCACAATTCCGTTACAATCTGACCAATTTGATGATGCTGCATATACACCTCTACTTTTGGCTAATCATGGTGCAGGTCAACCACGTGGAGCTCGCTTGGAATTGCTTGATGATTATGTACAGGAGGCTTCCGAATTATTACACACTGATCGTACGTCAATCTTGCCTAGACCAGCTGATAGCCAGGAAGCTGAGACCGACGTAGATAACTCTGCCTCTCCAGCATGTGGCGCCGCCTCTTCTGCATGTTGCCCAGCTTCACCTGGTGGGCTGGCCTCCTCAAGCAGCCCTGGTTCGTCCTCTTGCACAACGAATCTAGCTCCACCCGATGCTGGACCGGTTTTGCTGGAGTCTGCTGCCCCCGTGCGTCCGGGTGTTACAACCCGCCTACAACGTGGGCTTCGTCAGCCCAAGAATCGAACAGACGGAACAATTGCCTGGTATGTTGATCGTTCTGCACATGCTATTGATCTCGTACGTACTGAACCTCACAATTATCATCAAGCTATGGCCTGTCCGCACTGGCGAGAAGCCATGGAAGCTGAGTTTGCTGCCTTACAATCTAACAAGACATGGCGCCTAGTCCCTCCGGTCAAAGGTGTGAATATTATTGACTCTAAATGGGTGTTTAAAATTAAGCAGAAGTCTGACGATTCTATTGAGAGGTATAAAGCTCGTCTTGTGGTTAAGGGGTTTAAACAACGATATGGTCTTGATTATGAAGATACTTTCAGTCCAGTTGTCAAGCTAACCACTATTCGTCTATTATTATCCATGGCTCTTACTTATGGATGGCATCTTCGGCAACTTGATATTCAGAATGTCTTCTTGCATGGAATTCTCGAGGAAGAAGTGTTCATGCGTCAACCCCCAGGTTTTGAGGATCTCCATCAGCCTACTCATTTGTGTCGTCTTGATAAAGCTCTTTATGGACTGAAACAAGCTCCCCGTGTCTGGCATGCTCGTCTTTGTTCTGTTCTTGGTGGACTTGGCTTCACGTCCTCTATTGCTGATACTTCTCTCTTCATCTTGAGGCGTCCAGATGTAACACTCTATTTATTGGTCTACGTAGATGATATTATTGTGGTGAGTTCTTCGGCAGCAGCTACAAATCACCTTATTCATCAGTTGCGTGCATCGTTTGCTCTTAAGGATCTTGGAACCTTGCATTATTTTTTAGGTATTGAGGTTTCGTGTTCAAATGGTGGTCTCCTCCTTAGTCAACATAAGTATGTTAGTGAGCTTTTACGTCGTGCCGGTCTTCTTAAGTGTAGTCCAGTTTCTACACCTATGGCGTCTTCAGAAAAGCTCACATCCACCGATGGTACCCTTTTGACTTCTGAGGAGGCTACACGTTATCGCAGTATTGTTGGAGGGCTACAATACCTCACTATGACACGACCAGATTTGTCCTTTGCGGTGAATAAAGTATGTCAATACCTTCATGCTCCACGTACTTCACATTGGTCAGCGGTAAAACGCATTCTTCGCTACGTGAAGGCTACTCTGTCACATGGGTTGTCATTGAGCCGGCCTAATACATCTCCTGATCTCCTGTCCGCATTTTCTGACGCTGATTGGGCTGGCAATTCTGATGATAGGCGATCAACCGGGGGATATGCTATCTTTTATGGTGGTAATCTTGTTTCTTGGAGTGCTAGAAAACAAGCCACGGTGTCTCGTTCCAGTACGGAGTTTGAATACAAGGCTCTTGCTAATGCCACCGCTGAACTTATTTGGGTACAAGCTCTTCTTGATGAACTTGGAGTATCACAAAGTCGTCCACCTATCCTTTGGTGTGACAATATTGAAGCGACATATCTTTCATCTAACCCAGTGTTTCATGCTCGTACTAAGCATATTGAGGTGAATTTTCACTTTGTTCGGGAACGAGTTGCTCAAAAGTTGCTCCAAATCAAGTTCATCTCCTCTAAAGATCAATTGGCTGATATCTTTACTAAACCTCTACCACTACCATTGTTTCAAGCATGTAAACGCACTCTTAACCTTCGTGGAACGGTTGAGATCGAAGGAGGGTGATAGACTATATGTACATATGCGTGTAGGACTCTAATTGTACCTGTGTCGGTTTTGGTATTGGCCTTGTAAACCAAACCGACTAGTCCCTTATAATCCTGATATATATACATACGTGTGATAGCCCTAAAGGCACACACAATACACTACCAATACTTGTCACGTTTTTAGAATGAAGGGTCCAAGTGAGCTGGTTATCTGTGTCTTGTACTAAGTTTGGGTTTGTTGTGAACTTGATCGTACTTTCTTGCTAGGTTTGAACTTGTCTATGGTCCTCTTTCTCAATATGGTTCTAGGCTTACTTGTGCACATATGGATGGTAACCTCACCACTTGAGAAAGAGATGATCGTACCACACACTTTGCATGCAACCAAAGAGAGTGTTCCGTTTCTCCGAAGCCTAATGCAACCCAGAAAACACGCGCAACATTTTTTGTCAGCGTTTCTAACAGTGTTCGTGCAGGCAACCAAACGAAGTGAAGAATTTGGCTCAGGGCGTGATCCACACGTGTAGTCTTCGCGCATGCAGCTTGCACCTATGAGAAAAAAAAACGCGTGCGAGTAACCAAACGAGCCTAAAAGTCTCTCAAAAGTCTCTTTCATGGGAAATGTAAAATTCTTACGTTCTCGATCTCAAACTACCGTTCATCGAAGCTGAAGTCAAATTCTGAAATTCTCACATCTCAAACTACCATTCATGATAGGAAATGTCAGATTCTATTATTCTCATCTCAAACTAGCCGGTAATACACCAAATTTAGCCAGTGAGCGGACACGCTGGGTTTATGGGCAGAGCATGCAAGTTCGGCCGGTATCTCACATGAACGATGCCTCCTTCCCCTTGGCGAAGTACACGCCGGTCGGTCCGCCATCCGGCAGCAGTGCCACCTTCACCACGTTACGCGCGCCTTCTTCGGGCGTCAGGACCCCCGAGCTCATGGTCATGTCAGTCTTCACGTAGCCTGGATGCGCGCAGTTGACGCGGAGTTCAGGGTGCCTCCTCGCCAAGATCCTCGAGTAGGCGTTCATGGTGGCTTTAGCCATCTTGTATGCCGCGAACCCGTTCGGCCATCCATGCGCCTCCAAAGCACCGGCCTCAAAGTCCTTCAGGAACTTGTCCAGCAGCTCGTCCAGCCTCTGCTCGGTCAGTTTTTCGATGTCGTTGAGCTCCTGCCTCACGGCCTCGTTCTTGATAAACTGCATACATGGATCCAAAGAGAATCTTACAGTAAGAAAATATGGTGTTGGGAATTTGAGACATGAGACATGACCAGTGAACAGAGCTTGCCGTTAGCAGTCCATAATCGGAGGAGACATTCACTATTCTCCCCTCAGAGGAAGATTGCAGCAGAGGAAGCAGGGATTCGATTACATGCTTCGTGCCGTAGTAGTTTGTCTGCACGCCTTCCTTTGCGCTGTCGACGGTCTCGTTGACACTTTTCACCATCCATTCGAGTCTCTGGTAGACATCCAGGCCACTGAACTGTTGTGTTTATGGACCGATAAACATGTTCAGTTTGGTTCCAGAATAAAAAACAGAACAGAATTGCATAATACATCCTCTGTTCCAAATTATTATAAGTTATGTACGCTATTTTTCGGAATCGCATGCATATAGACTGTTTTAATATGTATATTCACTTATTTTAGTTTATATGTATTCCACATTAAAATATCCGAAACATCTTAGTATAATCTGAATTTTCTACCACTATTGGCAACATCGTATCAGCTAAAGGAATCACCTCACATCTACCGTTGAAGAAAAAGGAAAAGCCGGCATCTAACCTTTTCCTCGTTCGTATCGAGTTCTTGGACGTACTCCACCCCACCAATTGCGGCATTATTCACCTGCAAATCAACAGAGAATATACTTACATCAATCACCGGCCTGTTGCATCACCACAAAAGCCTTTGCAATTTTGCATCTAGCAGGACTGCAAAAATGGAAAAGAAAAGCTTGCCAGAATGTCGAGCTTCCCGAAACGGGCCTTCAAGAAATCGGCCAAACCGGCAATGCTCGAAGCGTCCGTGATCTCCAGCTGATGGAAGACGACATCACTGATCCCCTGCCCTTTGAGCTTCTCGACGGCGGCCACGCCCCTCGTCTCGTCCCGGGCCGTCAGAACCACCGTGACGCCGCCGCTGGCTAGTAGCCTGCACACCTCCAGACCGATCCCTTTGTTCCCGCCGGTGACGACGGCAATCCTAGAAACAACCGCAACAGATCAGAGCAGGACAGTACAGATACTGATATACGTATTATTGCAGTCGAAATTCTAGCGAGGGTACACGGCGTAGTCAGTATGCATAGGCGAACCTCGTGTTTGGAGGGCTGGGGATGGCTCCTTCCATGATTCTGAACACCCACGAGCTCGAACAAGACGATAGCAGATGTGGCTTTGCTCAGAACCAGACACGCTTTATCGGAGGAATCAGAGAAAAAGACTGGCAACTGCTTCGGCGATTCCTCATTTTGCCTTTTTTTGGTGGTGGTTGTGGTTGTCCTGCACACGGGTAAATATGGCCATCGTGCCACCAGCACCATAAGTACACGGTACACCTCGTTTTTTCCGTGGGAAGAGGTTCTCAGTCCCTCACACTACCAGTTGTGGCTTTTTTCTTTTTTGACAAACCAATTACTAATCAATCCCTCCATTGCAAAATATAAAATGTTTTAGTTTTTTCTAAAACATATGTATCTAGACACATTTTAGCGTGTAGGTTCGCTCATTTTTTTACGAATCTACACACTAAAAAGCCTCTATATACATGTGTTTCAAAAAAAATCTAAAACATTATATAATTTGAAATGGAGGGAGTACTTTGCAATGTGCTTTACAAGATCACCTCCAAGGTCCTATGATTACGGCTTCGTCCAATTCTAGAGGTGATAATATCAGAGGAACAACAATGCATTTATTCCAAGGCGAATGATAATTGACAATGTGTTGACGGCATGCGAAATTATGTCCACTATCTGAAGAAGAAGAAGAAGAAGAAGAAGAAGGCTTTTACAAGATAATGAGCAAGTTTTTAGCAAATCGGTTGAAGGGAATTTCACCGGAGATTATGAGTGAGGAAGTGCTTTTGTTCGAAGGATGATTACGGATAACATCTTGGTAGTTTATGAATGTGTTCATACAATCAAGAGGAAGACATGAAAACAAGGTATTTGTGCGGTCAAGTTTGACATGCACAAAGCCTATGATACAATGGAGTTGAAATTTTTGAGAGCCATGATGCTAGAATTGGGATTTGATATTCGCTGGGTCAACTTGATGATGGAGTGAATTTCTTCGGTAAGGTATCGTGTTCGGTTTAGTTTACGTGAAACTTAACAATTCATTCCTACAAGGTGGCTTCGGTAGGGGGATCCCCTCTCCTCATACATGTTTTTGATTTGTTCTAAAGGTCTGTCGAGCATGTTATCTCATGCGGAGGAGGAGGGATCACTTTTGGGCATTACGGTGTGTCGTGATGCTCCAACAGTTTCTCATCTTCTTTTTGTAGATGACTCTCTAATCCTAATGAGAGCCGATTAGAGTAATGCAAGGTGTTCGAAGGATAGTATGGAGTTGTATTTTGCTTCTTCGGACAAATGGTTAGTGTTGGTAAATCTAGTGTATTTTTAGTCCTAACACTGGAGTGAAAGTGAGAGAGGAAATTTGTATTCTTCTTGATATTATGACTGAAGCTATATCTGATTAATATTTGGGACTCTCTACTTTGGTTGGGGCTGATAGAAGCGACTGTTTCAAATATTTGATTGAAAGAGTGTTGAAAATAATCATGGGATGGAAGGAAAAAACTTTATCTATTGGAGGGAAGGAATCTCTTCTTAAGGCAGTGGCACAAGCTATATCAGTGTTTGCGATCTCTGTATTCAAAAGTCCGAAGAACATTTATAAAGGAATAATGGATGCAATATCACAATTATGGTGGGGTGTTGATGCTAATAAGAAGAAGATGCATTGGTATGCATAGTGGAAGTTATGCATCCAAAAAAGAGAGGTGGCCTTGGTTCCAGGGATCTCCATAGTTTTAACCTGGAAATGTTGGATAAACAGGAGAAGCGACTATTGAGGGAACCTGACTCCTTATGTGCACGTGTATTTCATGCAAAATATTACCTATATGGACAACTTAAAAATGAAGAGTGGTGCTTCGTTTACTTAGCAAAGCATTTTGGCAGGTAACAAACGTTCAATATAGGTTGTATTTGGTGAGTAGGGGATGGTTCACAAATTGATATTTGGACCGATCCATGGATACCAAAGTCCTGATGGCTTGGTTATTTCCTGGAGAGAAAATATTGTTTTGTCAAAAGTGGAGGATCTCATAAGCCCTATCACTGGATATTGGTATGAAGAATTGATAAGGGAAAAATTCTTATCTATTGATGCAAATAGAATTCTAGCTATACCACTTTCTACAAACGGTACGGAGAATTTTGTTGCATGCAGATATACGAAGAACACCGATGGGAATAGTTTGTGGGAGCAGGCAAGCCCGGCCCCATCCATGTTTCTTGATATTATTGGATATAAGTGATCTGCAGTGATCTAAAAATTACTGTGATTAATCTAAGTCAAATTAATGGCCTTTAAGGGGCTGTTGATTAACAGCCATTGGATGTCCTGATCAGGGGCATCCTGGCCGTCCATCCAATGGTGTGGTTTCCCCTAGTGCAGATGCTATAAATAGGGGCCCTAGGGTTAGAAATGATCACTCAACACACAAGGGCGGGGGCAGAATTTATCATTGATGGGGGAAATTAGAGTGTATTAGTGTTATAAGTTTGATTAGGGGGGCTAAAATAGATAAAACATCATACAAATAGTACTTTGATGGATAGTTTTAGTTACAAAATCTAAATCATAGGGGGGCGCTGCCCCTGCTCGCCCCTCCCTGTCTCCGCCCCTGTCAACACACACACAGCAGTGCTCTCTCTGTCTATTCCCCAGCTCACTGATCAAGCAAGCATCTAAAGTACTAGGAAGAAACCCTCACATCTACATCAACAAGGATCAGGTGAAGCAAATCAAGAGGAGGCCATGGCTGGACCTCCAGATCAAGGTACACACCCCTGATCCTCATCTTTGTGGCTCAAATCTTAAGCTAGATGATCCTCATAGGATCTAACAGTGGTATCAGAGCCTCTAGTTCTAAGATTGAGCCCTATTATGCATTAAATTATGTTCCGGCAAGCTTGTTCTTCCTGATTAGTTCTTGATTTGGTTGCTCAAGGTTTCGTTCAGATCATGTTCTTACTTAAGAACAGCATAATTTTGATGTTTTTAGCCCTAAAATTACTAAGTTTAAGTTCTATCTGATCAAGAATAGGTGCTAGGGTTGCTTTTATGCAATTTTTATGTGGGGATTTGACTTGTTGGAGCAAACCCTAACCCTAATCCCCAATCCCTGACGAACGCTAACCCTAGTTCATCGAATCGAAGAACCCTAACCCTAGTTCATCGAATCGAAGAACCCTAACCCTAAATTCCCCATTTTCTGAGAAACCCTAACCCTAATTCCCCAATTATTGAGCAACCCTAACCCTAATTCCCAAATTGAGGAACCCTAACCCTAATTATGATGAGATTAAAGGCAGTGGTAGTTACCTAAGGGCTCTGCCGTCGTCGTTGGCCACTGCGGTGTCGGGGTCGCCACCTAAGAAGGGCAGGCCTGCTCGGGCTCATCCCGAGCGGTCTCGCCGTCTGCTGCACTGGGCCGTGGCGGTGCTTCCTCGTGTGCTCGTCGCTGTTGAGGCTCGCCGTGGTGCCGGACTTGGCGATGGCGGTCGACGTGGATGCAGGGACGCCTGCACGCGTCGTCCCCACGCATAGGGCGCCGTCCAGGGCCGCTCGATAGAGGTGCGCGCCGGCTAAGGACGCATGCAGCTTCGGCTAGGGGGCCTGGTCGGCGTCGTCCCTCCTTCTCTGGCGCTGGTGCTCGTCGCCGCCGCTGCTTCTCACGCTCGCGCCGCTTGCGTCGGGAGGCAGAGAGGAAAAGAAGGGAGGGGAAATGGGGGCTAGGGCTGGGGGGGGCTGTCTCGCGTCAGCCTCGTGCTGACCGGGCGCTACCTCGACCGTTGGATTTCATCCAACGGCCCGCAACGTTAGCTGTCTAACGGGCCTAGAAGGCCACTAAGGGGAGACGAGTTGGGCTATTCTCGGACCTGTCCGAAAGTTTTATTTTAGTTTTCCCTTAGTAATAAAGAAAAGAGGACTGGGCCAAATCTTTTATGGGCTCAGTTTGACTGTTTGAAACTTATGTTTCTTTCTTTTCTTTAAAATCTAAGATATAAGAGCTAGGGTTTATATATAAATAGTTTTGGGGGCTAAATTTTTGGCATATTTTATTATGTCAATTATGGAACATAATTATGTGACAAATTATTCTTTTGTCATGCAGTTATGTACCCTCACTTAAGCAAGTTTAGTGTGTGTTTTCATGCTTAGTTAATTCTTTTGTGGTTTTATTCAAATAAATTGTGATAATAATGTTTTGCTACAAAATAAAGTTGGTAAATCCTCAAATTAAGCATGGCTTATGTCCATCATTCTGGGCAAAGCTGATTGATGGACATTTTGACCATGAAATTTTTTGTTGGTCTGGTTCACTTCTGGCCAAAGCTGATGTGTTCTAGATTGATGAAACAATTCTATATGATTAGAGGATCTAATTAAGTGTGGCTTATATCTGACATTCTGGCCAAAGCTGATTAGCAGATATTTTGATCACAAAATTTTATTGATCATGTCTATTTCTGGCCAAAGTTGATGTAGACTAGATTGATGAGAGGAGTATAAAATTGTGATGCTTATTCAAAGAATTTGTTTTATTTTGCAGCATCTAATGCCTCTAAAATTGCCGGTATTATAAATGGCATAGAACAATTGGCTGGTAGCAATTTTGGTACTTGGAAGGAGAAGCTTGAGATCACCTTAGCTTTGCTGAATATAGATTATGCCCTCCTTAAGGATCCTCCTATAGCACCTACTGAAAGTGATGAGAATTATGATGCCCTGAAAAGGGCTTATGATGATGAGAAAACTAAGTGGGAGGATTCAAATCGTAAGTGCCTCATGATTATTAAGGGCTCCATTACTCAAAGTATGAGGGGAGCTATTTCAGACTCTCAGACTGCCAAGGGTTACCTTGGAAAGATTGAGGACCAGTTTAAGGGATCATCCAAAATTTATGCAATAAGCCTCATTAGAAGGCTTATTGATGAAAGGTATGATCCAACTGGGAGTCTAAGAGAACATATCATGAGGAAAATTAACATGGCCACTAAACTTAAGACAATGGAAATGGAAATCTCTGAAGGTTTCCTTGTCCATTTTATTATGTCATCCTTGCCCACGAAGTTCTCTCCGTTCACCATCAATTATAATGCGATGGATTCTAAATGGGGCATGGATGAAATGATGGCTAGATGTGTACAAGAGGAGGAAAGGCTTAAAGCTGGACGAGTTGATCATGTCAATTAGTTCAAGCATTCTCAGAAGAAGAAAAAATTTATAAAGCCTAAGCCTGCTCAGTTTAAAGATAAAGGACAATCTTCTAAGTTCTTTCAACAAAATAACCCTAACGGAGCTCCTAATGCAGATGCACCCCCTAATGATGATGGTAAAGATCCTAATGGATGTCATTTTTGTGGAAAAAGCGGACACGTCCAGAGGGATTGTATTGGGTTCATGAAATGGCTCAATAAGAAAGGTATTGATGTTATAACCTTTTTTGACGAATCCCTTTATGTTAATTATGCCACCAATACATGGTGGGTTGACTCAGGTGCAACAATTCATGTTGCAAACTCCTTACAGGGATTCGATACGAAGAGGACCCTAAGAAGAGGGGAAAGAACCATTAGAGTTGCTAATGGTGTTGAAGCCGAAGCTGAGGCTATTGGAGAGTTTACACTCCATAGTGGCTTTATGCTTCGTTTACGTAATGTACTTTATGTACCCTCTATGAGACGAAACCTTGTGTCCGTCTCATGCTTAGATGATGATGGTTTTCACTGTGACTTTGGAAACAAGAGATGTATAATTATGTCTGACAATAATGATGTCGGTCTTGCCTTCCGACAAGAAAAACTTTATCTTGTTTCCTTAAGTGATTCCATAAGTGAAGTTAATGCTTCCTCTAATGTAAATATTAGTACCAAGCGTAAGCGCGATGATGATGAGACTTATTCAAAACTATGGCACTATCGTCTGGGCCATATTTCGAGGGGTAGAATCGAGCGTCTCATTAAGGAGCAAGTTCTTCAACCTTTAAATTTCTCAGATGCAGATTTGGATCATTGTATTGATTGCATCAAAGGAAAATATGCTAAGAGAATTAAGAAAGGTGGAAATCGAAGCACGGGAGTTTTGGAAATTGTTCCCACGGATATCTATGGTCCGTTTAATGTGAAATCAGTGGATGGTTTTGATTCCTTCATAACATTCACTGATGACTTCTCCCGCTTTGGATACATCTATCCTATCAAAAAAAGATCTGAGGCATTAGAAAAGTTCAAGATATTTAAAGCTGAAGTTGAGAATCAGGTTGGTCAAAAGATCAAAGTTGTAAGGTCTGACCGTGGTGGTGAGTACTACGGAAGACACACTTCTTATGGCCAAATTCCTGGACCGTTTGCTAAGTTCCTACAGGAAAATGGTATTGTTGCTCAGTATTCAGCACCGGGCGAACCTCAGCAAAATGGAGTAGCTGAAAGGCGGAATCGTACTCTTATGGATATGGTAAGGAGTATGTTATGTCACTCCACTTTGTCGCTTGGTTTATGGATAGAAGCTCTAAAGACAGCTGCACATATTCTTAATAAGGTCCCCAGTAAATCGGTTCCGAAAACACCGTATGAATTATGGACTGGGAGAAAACCTACCCTGAGTTACTTGCATGTGTGGGGCTGCCCTGCCGAGGCAAGAGTTTTCAATCTAATTATGGGAAAGTTAGACCCCAAGACTGTCAGCTGCCATTTCATTGGTTATCCTGACAAATCTAAGGCATATTGTTTCTATTGTCCAAAGCAATTCACTAAGTTTGTTGAAACAAGACACGAAGTGTTCTTGGAAAGTGATATGTTGAGGGGGAGTATGACTCCTAGGGAAATAACCTTAGAGGAGAAACGGGAATATGTCCCGGTACCTATGATCCAAGAACCAGTGTTTCCTGTTCATGCTGAGTTTTCACCTCCAGTTGAGAGGACTGCTAATCATGCCCCTGCTGAGATACATATGACTCCGGTAGAGTCCATATCTAATGATACTTCTACGGAAGATGCTCAGCAGCCTGAAGTTGTGATTGAGGTACCAAATAATGCACCTCTCAGAAGGTCAAAGCGTGCTAGAAAGTCTGATATTCCTAATGATTATCTGACTTATATGAGTGAGGATATAAATGAGTCGATGTTGGATGATGATCCTGCGTCATTTCAGGAAGCCATACAAAGTGATCATTCATCATAATGGCTTGATGCTATGAAATATGAAATGAAGTCCATGAGCATTAATGATGTATGGGACTTCGTAGAGATTCCTAAAGAAGACAAAACCGTGAGCAGCAGATGGGTCTATAAGACCAAACGTGACTCCAAGGGTGATATCGAAAGGTTCAAAGCAAGACTTGTGGCTAAGGGCTTCACTCAAAGAGAAGGTATTGATTATAATGAGACTTTTTCACCTGTCTCTTCTAAGGACTCATTCGGAATTATAATGGCACTTGTGGCTCATTATGATCTAGAGTTGCATCAGATGGATGTCAAAACGACATTTCTGAATGGTGACTTACATGAGGATGTTTACATGGCTCAACCGGAAGGTTTTGTTATGGAAGGAAAAGAAAAATTAGGATGTCGTCTTAAGAAATCCATTTATGGATTAAAGCAAGCCTCACGGCAATGGTACTTCAAGTTTGATCAAGTCATAAAGAATTTTGGTTTTAAGGAGAATGAAGTGGACAATTGCATTTATGTGAAGCTCAGGGGGAGAAGTTTTGTCTTCCTGATATTGTATGTTGATGACATACTCTTAGCCAGTAGCGATAAGAATATGCTACTGGAAACTAAAAGGTTTCTCTCTTCAAAGTTTGACATGAAAGATCTTGGTGAAGCCGCTTATGTCTTAGGCATTCAAATTCACCGAGATAGATCCAGAGGAATCTTGGGGCAATCACAAAGAGCATATATTGAGAAGGTACTTAAAAAGTTCAATATGCATAAGTGCTCAGCCTCGCCTGCTCCTATTGTCAAGGGAGATAAGTTTAGGACTTTCTAGTGCCCAAGTAATGATTATGAATCTGCGCAGATGAAGTCAGTTCCTTATGCATTAATCATTGGAAGTATGATGTATGCACAAGTGTGCACTCGCCCTGACTTAGCATTCATAACCGGGATGCTTGGCAGATATCAGTCTAATCCAGGGTTGGATCACTGGAAGGCTGCTAAGAAAGCTTTGTGTTATTTGCAAGGTACTAAAGGCCTCATGCTCACATATAAGAGAGTTGATAACCTCGAGGTGGTGGCTTATTCAGATGATGATTTTGCGGGGTGTGTTGATACCAAGAAATACACATCGGGTTACATATTCACCCTTGCAGAAGGTGCTATTTCTTGGAAAAGCACCAAGCAAAATGTTACTGCATCGTCAACAATGCAGGCAGAGTTTGTGGCATGTTATGAGGCAACCGGGCAGGCAGTATGGCTGAAGAATTTCATTCCGCGCTTAAGGGTGATTGACAGTATATCTGAGCCACTCACTCTTTTCTGCGATAATCAACCCGTAGTGATCTATTCGAGTAACAACAAGTCAAGTGGTGCTGCCAAATACATTGACATCAAATATCTTGTTGTGAAAGATAGAGTCCAGGATCAGACAATAAGTATTAAGCATATAAGGACTAACGCAATGTTAGCGGATCCACTTACGAAAGGCTTTCCACCCAGTGTGTTTAAAGAGCATGTTGCTAACATGGGATTGGTAGAAAAATTTTGATCCTGGAATTGGGACCGTTATGACATCATCTCCCCATAAGCTAAGAAGGGTTCTTCTCTTCAATGGAATGATGTACTGTAGTCAATTAGTTCAATGGTACTTAACTGACCATTGTAATTTATTGTCTCTGTACAAGTTTCAACAAAGAGCTGAGCTCAAAAGTTTGTAATAAATATAAGTTTTTGGAGCTCCTAAGTTAAAGAAGCTTTGTTTTGAAATAAAGTGGTATATTGTAGTAACTGGGTTCTGCGGTACTCTATGGCCGTTGTAATTCTGTCTCATATGTTGTTTTGTTGAGACATGAGTTTATAAGTTTATTCTTTCGATCAAGGGGAAGAATGTTGGATATAAGTGATCTATAGTGATCTAAAAATTACTGTGATTAATCTAAGTCAAATTAATGGCCTTTAAGGGGTTGTTGATTAATAGCCATTGGATGCCCTGATCAGGGGCATCCTAGCCGTCCATCCAACGGTGTTGTTTCCCCTAGTGCAGATGCTATAAATAGGGGCCCTAGGCTTAGAGATGATCACTCAACACACACACACACAGCAGTGCTCTCTCTCTCTCTCTCTCTCTCTCTCTCTCTCTCTCTCTCTCTCTCTCTTTCTCTCTCTCCAGCTCACTGATCAAGCAAGCATCTAAAGTATTAGGAAGAAACCCTCACATCTACATCAACAAGGATCAGGTGAAGCAAATCAAGAGAAGACCATGACTGGACCTCCAGATCAAGGTACACGCCCCTGATCCTCATCTTTGTGGCTCAAATCTTAAGCTAGATGATCCTCATAGGATCTAACAGATATAGCTTGCGTACGATCTCCATGATCAACTCCACCATTGACGGTGGAAGCACGTACGGCGTATCTCACACGAACGACGCCTCCTCGCCCAAGGCAAAGAATAAGCCGGTCGGCCCGCTGTCCGGCAGCAACGCCACCTTCACCACGTTACGTGCACCCTTCTCGGGCGTCAAAACCCCTGAGCTCATGGTCATGTGGGTCTTGACATAGCCAGGGTGCGCGCAGTTGATACGGAGCTCGGGGTGCCTCTTCGCCAAGATCCTCGAGTACGCGTTCATGGCGACCTTGGCCATCTTGTATGCCGCGAACCCGGTCGGCCACCCGTGCGCCTCACCCGCGTTGGCCTCGAAATCCTTGAGGAACTTGTCCAGTAGCTCATCCAGCCTCTTCTCCGTCAGGTTCTCGATGTCGTTCAGCTCCTGCCTCACCTCCTCGTTGTTGATAACCTACATACATATATGGATTCAAAATATCTTATATAAAAAAATGGTTTGGGGGATTTGGGGCATGCATCAGGATAGCATGATTGGTGAACAGAGCTTGCCGTTAGCAGTCCATATTCGGAGGAGACATTCACTAATCTTCCGTCGGATGAAGATTGCAGGAGAGGCAGCAGGTCTTCGATTACATGCTTGGTGCCGTAGTAATTTGTCTGCACGCCTTGCTTGGCGGCATCCACGGTCTCGTTCACATTTTTCTCCAGCCATTCGAGTCTCTGGTGGAAATCCAGGCCACTGAACTGTTGTATGAATCATGTATGGAGAGATAAACATGTTCAGTTTGGTGTATCCGAAAAAAAATACATAACGGAATTGAGTGGTAGTACTACTCCTACCACGATTCACAACATTGGGATCGGGAGGAATAACGTGACCTCACCTTTTCCTCGTCGGTATCGAGTTCATGGACATACTCCACCCCACCAATCGCGGCATTATTCACCTGCAAATTTACAGAGCAGCACTATATTTTAGAGAAAATTAACAGAGTAAATATTTATTCATTATTAATCACCGATCGGTTTGCACAAAACCTTCAATAATGCATCTAGCAGGAGTAGAAAGGAAAACGAAATACTTGCCAGAATGTCTAGCTTCCCAAAGCGGGTCTTCAAGAAATCGGCCAATCGAGCAATGCTCGAAGCGTCCGTGATCTCCAGCTGATGGAAGACGACGTCGGGTAGCCCAAGCCCTTTGAGCTTCTCCACGGCCGCCGTGCCCCTCGTCTCGTCCCGGGCTGTCAAAACCACCGTGACGCCGCCGCTGGCTAGTTGCGTGCACACCTCGAAGCCGATCCCCTTGTTCCCGCCGGTCACGACGGCAATCCTAGCAAGCGCAAAAAATCAGAGAAGTTACACAAGAAATTCTGGCGAAGGTATACGGGGGTGTCAGCATGTATAGGCGAACCTCGTGTTTGGAGGGCTGGACTTGGCTCCTTCCATGAGGGTGAGCTCGAACAACGCGATGTCAGAGGTGGCCTTGCTCAGAACCAGATACGTTTACGGGAGGAAGGAGAGAAAAAGATTGAGGAGGAACGAAGGAAAGGTTCCTATCTGCTCTGGTGATACCTCGATTCGCCTTTTGTGGTGTTGGTTGTCCTGCACACCGGTACCTCGTTTTGCCTAGTCAACTGATCGAACCAGTATCAGATGAAACTTCCACAGTATCACTATATCAGATGACACTTCCACGGTAGAGTCATGCTAGAATAGTGCACTTCCACAGTTGACAGTTCCACTTAACTGTCTAGGAGTGATCCACACGTTTGCGCCGAAATTCACAGAATCACAGTGGAGTCCGGGACTATACCTAGACATGAGCCAACTCGGTCCGGCTCCAGAGACTGAAAAAAAGCTCGAGTTAGAGCTGCTGAGACTGAGCCAACTCGAGGATGCAGGTGAGCCACTCAGTGAGGCTCGGCTCGAGCCAGCCGGAAGGTCCAGAACGAGCCAGTTCGCGAGGACTACTGAACATGTCGAACAGGCAGACTATTTGTATAAAATTCAAAATCAATTGATTCAAATTTAATTCTAAGATTAGAAAACAGAGAAATGTAAATATAGATGATCTATTTTAATGAAAAAGTTTGATAACCTTGCTGACTTGCTCAATTTGCTCATGGACGCAAGTGTGGTGATGCAGAACGGCCGCTCGCGAGGGGATGACGGAGAGGAGACGCCGGAGCGGCGTGGCTGCTAGAGGATAGTGGGTTGGGGCGATGAGGATTAGTGGCTGGGCGGCAGCGGCTCACCCTAGATTTGTGGTACTCGACTCTGCCTATGGATCAGCTGAACGGGCCAACTGAATCCAGCCCATTGGCTCTAATCCATCCTTCTCTAATTCACAAAAAACCGCGAGCCAAACAAGTGGACCGAGCCGAGCCGGCTTAGCCCAAGGTCGTAACAGTTTAGGAATTCGGACTCGGCTCGGTCCAGAGACAGTAGCGGGCTGAGCCCAAGAAGCTCGGTGCGAGCAGCTTGGTTTTAGCATCCAGATATATCTGGAACTATATATGCTTGCCTGGGAGGAGGGACCCTATCAGGGCGGCGTAGCGGCTATGGGTTTGCCTAGGTCGTCATGACCGCCCTAGCGCCTCATGACTTCACGACCTCCAAATCTTGAAGAACGACAAAAAATGACAAGAACGATACAAGGAACAGGAATAAAAATAGATGAACACGAAAAAATAGTAGATGTGTTTGTTCGATTGGTGTTGGTTTAATTGGTCTGCACCCCTCAAGTATATAAGGAGCGGACAAACTTTCTTTGCAAGAAAAAGGGTTGGATTCATGTCTAAAACCGTAATTAGACTCTTACTCGGAAGGGCAAACCCAAACTTTTCATAATTGTTTGGTCAAAAAACATGTTTGTAACTTTTGGGCCCTTCTTGAGATAGTAAACAAGCCTTTATTGAGATGCGTCCAAAACAAAACAAAATTCGTCTCAAAAGGAGGAAGAACATTCATGTTCGGCGCTTTTCATTTGAGATGATCTTAATTGTCTTATATCCTTGTTTTCATCTCAAACTCGGATTTTGGCCGAACGATTTTAGCTCTATTCGGTCGTTCATTGATTTTGGAGATCGTATACTTGCTCTGATAAAGATGACTCTAAAAGCAAATTTGTTTGCCCCAAAGCAACGAAGAACTTTCATGTTTATAACTTTTCCATTTGAGTTGATAGTGATAGCTTAATTTAGTTCATACGAAAATATGTGCATTGAAGCGGTTTTCGGGACTCGCCCGTGCCTAAAGGCAGATATTGTGTGTGGTTAGAAATTCAGGTTTTGGTGGTATTTTGAATCTAAAATTTGCATACTACTTTGGATCATGATGAATTAAAAAGCAAAGTTGCTTGTCATGACGAGACACACAACTTTTATGTTGAAGACTTTTTCATTTGAGATCATCTTAAAAGAGTCATAGTGAAAGCCTCCATATATCAATCTCCGAGTCTTCTGTGAACGCTAGCATAACTGCCTATCAAGCATGATCATGCCATGGCTTGATATGATGAGCGTGATACATCTTCACTGAACAATAATGACTCAAATGCTTATCATTCTTAATAGGCCATCGGCCCAAAACAAGTGCCAACACTCTTATCAATTGATTCCCGCTTATTGTTTTATTCTTCAAGCTGCTTCTTCTCCTTGTTTAGCTTGTGGTAATTCTCGGCAACTACAGAATTCCGTCTAAGCCTCTTTTTTTTCAGTATCATACATCTCCCACGTATGCATCAAACATTTCTATCGATGAGGAGGCCATTCTGGATCAACCCATTCAACTTTTGAACATACCCCACCAACCTAAATTGATATACATAAGGTAAGTATTGAATCAAACAGACACATTTGTTAACTATATTGACAGTTTGTAATGAACATTGCAACAAAACTACAAGCAAAGAAATTAATCCTTATAGTGTTTGCACAACCGAGGAACCTTCTGCCATGCTAGTTCTTTTGAAGCAAACATACTTCCTGAGTTTCTTAAAATGGGGAGAAAGCTCCTTTACTGGGTTCTGTTCATCCTCCATCCATCCCAATCTGGGTCATAAGTGATCTCTGTCACATAAATTATCTTATAGGACTAAGCAATACACCTCTAATAGTCAAAATCCAGCTCGAATCGATAGAAATCGAGCTCGAATTGATCGAAATCAAAGAAATCCTAACCCTAGATGAGGAGGGGGACATACTTGCCACTCGGTGAATTCCGAGACCATCGCAGGAGCTGCTGGACTCTCCGTCTTTCCAAGAAGGCATGGATGGAGCGGTGGCGGAGCTATGCGGCGGTGCGATCGCCTGTTGGCATGAAGGAGACGTCGGCGGGGAGTGAGTGAGCCTGGTATGCACCGACCGAGCGGTTCGTTCGAACCAAACCATGCTGATGCTGACACGGGGCCGTTAACGCCTGCTCATCAATATGCACCAAATTGAAATCAGTGTTTCCTATCACGGTGTGAAATAAAGCCTGGTGGCAATTTGCAAATTATCTGGAAATCAGTAGTTTTTTTATTCTTGACCTTGAATTGCCGTGGGTTTTGCAATTTTGTCCCGCCTACTGGACACCAAGAAAACAAGATGTGTGTAATTTCAGCATCAATTCATAACCGTAGAGACTAGAGAGTACTATAGATTCTGGTATTCCCTCCCGTTGGTTATTCTGGACCTCAAGACTGGGAACGACAAAACTGCATTATTCTGGATCTCAAAGTCGACTACTCCTAACCATTGATCATAAGACTGTTAGGTTGATCTCCCGTTCGGGCCCAACGGCCCGAACAAATCTTGGACTCACGCCCTGATCGGGGGCGCCCAACGTCGCAATCGTTGGTGGGCCCCCGTCGCGCAGCGCAATAAATAGAGGTGGGGGCCGGGGGCACGAACGCCAAGGTTCGTCGTGCCCACTCACCCCACCGAAAATCCCAAAAACCCTAGCCACCGATCGGCTTGCGCTGTAGCGGCGGGAATCACCCCCTCTCCGCCGCCACCACTCCGACGACCCCGATGGCGAGCTCATCCTCGACGCCTAAGACCGATGGTATGCGTTCATCTCTCCCTCTCCCTCTCTGTAAGCAAGATAGAATCTCTAAGAAAGTCACTACCGTCTAGATCTCGAGCAAGATAAGTCCAACAATGGTATCAGAGCCGATGCTCTGTAGATCTACTCGTGTAGAATTGCAAAGGCAAAGAAAAATTAGAGGCTAGGGTTTCTAGAAGCGCCGCCGCGAGGCCGCGCCGTTCCTCTCGATCCCGACGCATCGGCAAGCCGAGGTCGGGAAGAAGAACACCCCATCAGATTGAAACCCTACCCCCTAAGAACCAACCGAAATTTTTTCGGGAAGAAAGAATCAATAAGCCTCCAGATCCCGTGTCCCCCTAGACCTTTTTTCCCCTAGCTCCTGCCAAATCAAAGCAGAAAGAAATCAAACGAAGAAAGGGGAACCCTAGATCCCAAACCCCCACAGAAAAGTTCACCGGGAAAAGGGCACCGCCTCTGGCCACTTGACGGTGGCGCGTTCACCCACAGGTGCTCGCGCACGCCGGCAAGGGGCCAGGGGGCACCGTCGATCTCTTGCCCTCTGCCATCTCTCTCTCACTGCTCCAAGTAAGCTAGTGGTGGAAGGGGATGGTGGAGGAGATAGGGGAGAAGGGTCTCGCAAAGGGAGAGGGAGGGGCCCGTCGTCGGCTGTGCCGGGCGGCGCCGCCTCGTCTCTCGATGTCCGCTCGCATGAGGGAGCGCCGCCAGGGAGCTGGCTGCTCGCGCGGAGGAAGGGAGACAGAGAGTGACTTAGGTTTTGCAAGGGGGCGCGGGGGCACTGGTTTTGTTCAGGCGAGAAGCGCGCTGGACCATCCGATCTGGGGTTTTGGAGATGAACGGTCGAGATGAAGCGGCGCTGGCGGGCGTGGGGCAAGGCAGGCCGCGGGCGTGAGCCTAGCGGGCCCTGGGCCGCTGCCAGGCCGCAGGGAGAGTGCTGCCTTGCTACTGCTTGCGCATGCGCGGAAGATAAGGGAGCGGTGCGGCAGGCCATGGGCCGCTGTGGGCCGGCCACGTGGGCGAGCCCAGAAACAGTCCTTTTTCTGTTTTTTCTTTTTACAGAAACTTTTCTACTGTTTTTAATTAGTTTTTTCAAGAGTTTTTTCTATAGCAATTTTTTCCAACGAAAATTTTGTGTAGAAAATAGTAAAATAACAGTAAGTTTTCTGTAAAGAAGTAAAGTTCATTAATTTTTATTCATGTTATTCCGCTGCAAGAATTAATTGCTTAAATGCAATAGAGTAAGATTTTAATTTTTGGTAGTGCTTATTTTATTTGACAACCAACGTTGTTAGTAAAACTTTCACTATGAAAGTAAGTTTTATCCATGTTAGTTATATTTCTGCCCAACGGTGATGTAGTGTTAATATGGAGAAGTTTCATGTCTTAATTTGACCAACGTTGAATTAACTCGTTTTAATGATGTTTTGCTTTCAGGCAACCCTATGAGCTTTATCTCGGCCATTGAGCCCCTCAACGGAGGGAATTACGGCTCATGGCGAGAGAAGGTAGAGATGGGGCTTGCTCTGCTTGACCTCGACTTGGCACTGATTGAAGCCTGTCCTAAAGAACCTGTCGACCCCGTCAGGGGCGAAAAAGAAAATGAAGAGGAATTTAAGAAAAGGGTCAGTGACCATGCTCCGATAAGAATGAAGTACGACCTTGAGCGTGCAAAGTGGGACTCTTCCAATAGGAAGTGCCTAATGGTCATTAAGAGCTCCATCATGGAAGCTATAAGGGGAGCAATCCCAGAGTGCACCACAGCCAGTGAATACCTGAAAAGGGTAGAGAGTCAGTTTACTGGGTCCTCCAAGGCCTATGCAAGCTCACTCATCAAGAAGCTTGTCACCACAAGATACACTGGTGCTGGTGTTAGGGACCACATCTTGCGAATGAGCAACATGTCTTCCAAGCTCAAGCCTATGGGCATGGAGCTCCCAGATGAGTTCATCATTCATCTTATCTTTGCCTCGCTGCCAAACCAGTTTGAAGCTTTTGCTGTGAACTACAATGCACAGCCAGAAACGTGGGGCATCGAGAAGATGATGGCCATGTGCGTCCAGGAGGAAGAGAGGCTGAAGGGGCAGTCCGGTGATTCCGTGAACTACTTGAGCCCAACCAAGAAAACGAACTTTCAGGGTTCCAAGCCCCAAGGGAAACCTCAGGGGCATCCCTCTTCTTCCAGGCCACATGGAAAGGATCCAGTTCATCAGGCACAGGAAGTGGACAAGGACACCTGCAGGTGGTGCAAGGAGAAGGGCCACTACATGAGTGACTGTGTGAGCTTCCTAAAGCATCTGTGCAAGAAAGGTGAGGATTTAATTACTTTTGTTGATGAATCACTATTTTTAAGTTATGCAAAATCTACTTGGTGGATTGACTCAGGTGCGACTGTTCATGTTGCTAATTCATTACAGGGATTCCGTATGAGAAGGACCCTGCAAAGAGGAGAAAGAAGTATTAAAGTAGCAAACGGCGTTCAAGCTGAAGTCGAAGCCATTGGAGATCTTCCTTTAGAGTTGTCGAATGGTTTTGTACTTTTATTAGTAGATGTTCTTTATGTACCCTCTTTGCATCGAAACTTGATAAGTGTGTCGCGCTTAGACGACTGTGGTTTTGCTTGCCATTTTGGCGATGGTCAATGTAAAATCAAATTGAATAATCAGATTGTTGGTCTTGCCTTCAGACAAAACAAGCTTTATTTATTATCACTCTGTGAGAATGTGAATGAAATAAGCGTTGAGAATGAGAATGCCTCCTCATCCCTGAATGGAAAGAGTAAGAGGAAAAGAATTGATGAAGTCTCATCGAAATTATGGCACTGTCGTTTAGGCCATATTTCGAGGGGGAGAATAGAACGCCTAGTAAAAGAATCAATTCTTCCACCTCTAGAATTTTCAAATTCAGAGCAATGCATCGATTGCATTAAAGGAAAGTTTGTAAAGAACATTAAGAAAGGCGCCAAAAGAAGCACAGGAGTACTAGAAATAATTCATACAGATATATGCGGTCCGTTTCCTGTGACATCTGTGGATGGCTATGACTCTTTCATAACATTCACGGATGACTATTCGCGTTATGGTTACATTTATCCTATTAAAGAACGTTCAGAAGAACTGGATAAATTCAAGATATTTAAGGCTGAAGTGGAAAATCAGCATAGTTTAAAGATTAAAGTAGTAAGGTCCGACCGTGGAGGCGAATACTACGGCCGGCATACCCCATATGGCCAAGTTCCGGGACCTTTTGCGAGGTTTCTACAGGAACATGGTATAGTCGCCCAGTATTCAACACCGGGCGAGCCTCAGCAGAATGGAGTAGCTGAAAGAAGAAACCGTACCTTGATGGATATGGTGAGAAGTATGTTAAGTTACTCCACCTTACCGATTGGTTTGTGGATGGAGGCGTTAAAAACCGCCATTCACATACTTAATCGAGTCCCAAGTAAATCGGTGTCTAAAACACCATATGAGTTATGGACTAGTCACGAACCTTCACTCAATTATTTGCGAGTGTGGGGTTGCCCAGCTGAGGCAAAGCTCTTCAACCCAAGCCTTGGGAAGTTGGATCCCAAGACAGTGACTTGCCATTTTATTGGCTATCCAGATAAGTCCAAAGGCTATCGTTTCTACTGTCCCGACAGATACACTAAGTTTGTAGAAACGAGGCACGCTGTGTTTCTGGAGGATCAGATGATCAGGGGGAGCACGGTATCCCGAGAAATCAACCTTGAGGAGAAGCGGGTGCATGCACCCACTCCGATGATTCAGGAACCATTTTTCTCGATACCTGCTGCTGCACCGACACATGACAATGTCGATGTGACACCTGCTGTTGGTTCTCCTGTGGTAACAATGAATGAAAATGAAGACCCCGTTACCACAGACGAGGGGGAGCCGCAACAGCCCCACACCGAGAATGTGCCAGAAGGTGAGGCCCTTAGAAGGTCTCAAAGAACTAGAAAGCCAGCTATTCCTAATGATTTTGAGATCTATGTCAGTGAAGAAGTTCAAATGGAGGGTGATCCCACCACATTTGAAGAAGCCATTAAAAGTCCTCACTCATCGAAGTGGCTTGAAGCCATGGAAGATGAGATGAGATCCATGAGTAGCAACAAAGTCTGGGATTTAGAAGAAGTTCCTAAAGGAGCCAAAACGGTAGGCTATAAATGGGTCTACAAAACCAAATGTGACTCTAGAGGGAATATTGAAAGACATAAGGCACGACTTGTTGCTAAGGGATTCACCCAAAGAGAAGGAATAGATTACAATGAGACATTTTCTCCAGTCTCAAGTAAGGATTCTTTTAGAATCATAATGGCTTTAGTGGCACACTACAATTTAGAATTGCATCAGATGGATGTAAAGACGGCATTCCTAAATGGAGACTTGGAAGAAAATGTCTACATGGCACAACCCAAGGGTTTTGTTGTGGAAGGAAAAGAGCGTATGGGATGTCGTCTGAGAAAGTCCATTTATGGACTAAAACAGGCCTCCAGGCAATGGTACTTGAAGTTCCATGAAACAATAAGAAAGTTTGGGTTTGATGAGAATGAGGAGGACAACTGCGTATATGCAAAGTTCAAGAATGGGAAATTCATTTTCCTTATCCTGTATGTGGATGACATTCTACTCGCTAGTAGTGATGTTGGTCTACTACTGGAGACGAAGAAGTTCTTGTCCTCAAACTTTGATATGAAAGATCTTGGTGAAGCTTCATTCGTTCTAGGAATTGAAATTTACTGAGATAGACAAAAGGGGATTTTAGGGTTATCGCAGAAGGTATACTTGGAGAAGATTCTGAAGAAATATAGTATGCATGCGAGTAATCCTACGCCTGCTCCTATAGTCAAGGGCGATAGATTTGGGAACTTTCAGTGTCCCAGGAACCAATATGAGATCGATCAAATGAAAGCGGTTCCATATGCTTCTGCTGTCGGAAGCTTGATGTATGCTCAAGTGTGTACACGTCCTGACTTAGCTTTTGTTACCGGGGTACTTGGCAGATTCCAAAGTAATCCAGGAATAGACCACTGAAAAATGGTGAAGAAGGCATTGCGTTATGCAAAAGGCACAAAAGGCCTCATGCTAACATATAGAAGAACTGATTCTCTTGAGATAGAAGGGTATTCAGATGCAGACTATGCGGGAGATGTAGATGAAAGAAAATCCACGTCAGGATATGTGTTTACTCTCGCAGGTGGAGCTATATCGTGGAAGATCTCTAAGCAAACCATCACGGCATCGTCCACGATGGTAGCTGAGTATGTATCATGTTATGAGGCCACGGGGCAAGCAAACTGGTTAAAGAAGTTTATACCCGGGTTGAGAGTGGTAGACAGCATTCAAAGACCACTCAAGATGTACTGCGACAATGAGCCAGCAGTATTCTATGCTCACAACAATAAGTCAAGTGTTGCTGCCAAACACATTAACATTAAGTTTTATGTTGTGAAAGAAAGAATCCAGGATCATACCATAAGTTTAGAGTATATAAGTACAAAAGAGATGCTGGCGGATCCGCTCACAAAAGGCTTACCACCCAGTGTGTTCAGAGAACACTTAGCCGGCATGGGTTTAAGGGAAAGCCTATGATACCTGGATATTAAGGGCCTAGTATAAGAATATGTTTCAAATAGAGAGGTGTATAGTGGCTGTTGAATCGATGGTGCGTAACTGACCATTATGACGAGACATGCTCTATATGTTGATCTGTGATGAAATAGGTACCAAAGTATAAGTTAAGTGAAAGATAAGATCAAGGGGGAGAATGTTAGGTTGATCTCCCGTTCGGGCCCAACGGTCCGAACAAACCTTGGACTCACGCCCTGATCGGGGGCGCCCAACGTCGCAATCGTTGGTGGGCCCCCGTCGCGCAGCGCAATAAATAGAGGTGGGGGCCGGGGGCACGAACGCCAAGGTTCGTCGTGCCCACTCACCCCACTGAAAATCCCAAAAACCCTAGCCACCGATCGGCTTGCGCTGTAGCGGCGGGAATCACCCCCTCTCCGCCGCCACCACTCCGACGACCCCGATGGCGAGCTCATCCTCGACGCCTAAGACCGATGGTATACGTTCATCTCTCCCTCTCCCTCTCTGTAAGCAAGATAGAATCTCTAAGAAAGTCACTGCCGTCTAGATCTCGAGCAAGATAAGTCCAACAAAGACATATCCAAAAACTTCTTATTCTCAATCGCAAACTACTACTACTAGCACATAAACGACCCGCCAAGCTAGTGAGCAGCAGACGATCGAGTTGGCGCATCGGGGCAGACCGTGCACGGGCACACGGCCGGTATCTCACAGGAACGACGCCTCCTCGCCATCGGCGAAGTACACGCCGGTCGGCCCGCCGTCCGGCAGCAGCGCCACCTTCACCACGTTGCGCGCGCCCTCCTCGGGCGTCAGCACCCCCGACCCCATGCTCATGTCCGTGTTGACGAAGCCCGGGTGCGCGCAGTTGACGCGCAGCGCCGGGTGCCTCCTCGCCAAGATCCTGGAGTAGGCGTTCATGGCGGCCTTGGCCACCTTGTACGCCGAGAACTTGGTAGGCCACCCGTGCGCCTCCAGCTCGCCGGCCTCGAAGTCTCCGAGGAACTTACTCAGCATTTCGCCCAGCCTCTCCTCGGTCAGACTGTCGATGTCGTTCAGGTCCCGTCTCACCTCCTCGCTGCCGATATGCTGCTTACATATGTAGAATTATAGATCCAAAACACTTTATAAGTACATGGTTCTAGGTTAGCATGATCGATCATCGGTGAAACAGAAGTATTCCGTACTTACCTTCAGCAGTCCATAATTGGATGAGACATTCACTATTCTCCCATCGGAGGAAGATCGCAGCAGAGGCATCAGGGCTTCGGTTACATGCTTGGTGCCGTAGTAGTTTGTCCGCACGCTCTTCTCCGCAGCGTCCATGGGCTCCCGCGCATTCTTCAGCATCCATTCAACTCTCTGGCGGAAATCCAGGCCACCGAACTGTGTTGTACGCATCGACAAATAAACTCGTTCAGTTCGGTGCGTTTGAGCAATTTCAGAACGACGTCGTGTAGAAAAGTCCCTGCATACTAATTATGGACTCGCCTTTTCCTCGTTGGTATCGAGCTCTTGGCCGTACACCACCCCATCAACTGCGGCATTATTCACCTGCAGAATTAACAGAGTACAGCTACCGATCAGCGGTGCATAAAACCTTGGATGCAGCTTCCAGCTGGAGTAGTACAAAATAAAGCGAAAGACTTGCCAAGATGTCGAGCTTGCCAAAACGGGTCTTCAGAAAACCAGCCAGTGCAGAAATACTCGAAGCGTCCGTGATCTCCAGCTGATGGAAGATGACACCGGTGATGCCCATCCCTTTGAGCTTCTCCACGGCCTCCCCGCCCCTCGTCTCGTCCCGGGCCGTCAAGACGACCGTGGCGCCGCCGCTGGCGAGTTGCCTGCACACCTCGAAACCGATCCCCTTGTTCCCGCCGGTCACGACGGCAATCCTACCAACGGCAACAATCAGGACAGTACGTAAGTTCTTTCTAGCAAGGCAACGCCAGGAGGAGGAGCGAAACATTAGCAGGCGAACCTCGTGTTCGGCGGCGGACTGGGGATGGCTCCTTCCATGATGGTGCACCACGAGCTTGAACAACGTACACGAATGGCAAAGATCGATAGGTTGCTCAGAACGAGATACGATTTTCTGAGGAAGGAGGACAGCAACAGATATATAACTACTGCAGTCGTATCTATCACGTTCGCCTTTGTCGTGCTCGATCACCCTCGTCCGGCGCAGACATCATCCCATACGTACTTGTGTGTGTGTGTGTGTGTGTGTGTGTGTGTGTGTGTGTGTGTGTGTGTGTGTGTGTGTGTGTGTGTGTGTGTGTGTGTGTGTGTGTGTGTGTGTTGTCTCCTTTGACCGTGGCCATACCAACTGGATAGACAATTGATAGACATCATCCTTTGTCGCCTTTGTGGTGCTCGTCGTATGGCGCAGACATCATGCCTAGCAGGCTAGCACCCATAGGTACATGTGTGTGTTGTTGCCTCATCATTTGACAAATGAGGCCAATATTTTAGAACGGAGGCTCATATTTGAAGAAGGCGTTTTGGTCAAATTGGCCACTACTGTCGCCTCGTTTGAAAACAACCTGCGTTGATCCGGGATAACCAATGGCAAACACTTTAAGAGACACCATGCAAGAAAAGGAGAAAGTTCCGGAGTTCCCATCTTCCGCGTGTCGATTTGAGTACATTGACAACTATTACAGCCTAGTTTCGCCTGTCTCGTATCCTGGAAGCAACCCCGGATGAAAACTACTAGTAGCAACAAACAACTGTCCAAACTATCTTTGGCAGAGTATCACTTGGATGCATACCAATTTTCCCCATGGCAGAAAGTTCCCACATTCTGTTACTACTTGTTACCATTTGCTGGGCTATTTGGACAACAAGGAATCAGATTACCTTTGAGAAAAAACTTGCGAGATCTCCAATGGTAAACCATTTCTGATGTGTGTCCTTTCCTCACATATTGGGCAGATTTGTATGGGTCTGTCTGAGGATGGGGACAAGATCAAAGGCGGCGCTGCTCAATTGCTGCACATGGCGCTAGAGCTGACTACTCATCTTGGAAGTACCTCTAGCACAACTACATCTTCAGTCATGCCGCCAAACTGTTATGAAACTTTGCTAGAGTAGGCGATCGCTGCAGAAAACTGGTATGAATATTATCCCCTCCATATGGATGCACCAACTAAAAACAACTTGCGCTGATCCGGGATAACCAAATGACAACCACTTTCAGAGACATCATGCCAAAAAAAAGATAAAGTTCTGCAGTTCCCATCTTCAGCATGTCGATTTTTGAGTGCACAGGTCAAACTACAACGTTTTATCGACAACTATTTTTACAGCGTTGTTTCGCCCGTCTCATATTCTGAAAGTAACTCCAGAAGAAAACGCTAACCGTATGGCGCAGTCACACAAAAGACGCCTCACCATTCCTATCAAAATAAGCGCCAGTCGGGCCATCATCAGGCAAGAGAGCAACCTTCACAGGGTTGCTAGCGCCCTCCTCCGGTGTCAATACTCCCATGTGCATTGAAATGTCAGTCTTCACATAACCGGGTGTCAGACAGTTGATGCGCATCGTAGGGTGCTTCCTGGCAAGAATCCTTGTATATGCATTGAGGGCAGCTTTGGCAACTTTGTAGGCCGATGAGCCATCCGTTGGCCACCCATGTGCCTCTATTAGGTTGGCCTTAAAATCTTCTAGGAACAAATCCAATAGCTCATCTAGTCTCTTCTCAGTAAGGTTATCAATGTCATCAAATTCCTTCTTTAGTTCTTCGCTGTTGAAGTTCTGCTCAAGAAGGCAATACATATTAACTCTAAAATGAACTAGTGCAATACCCTAGTTTTCTGAGCTCTGAACAGCTATGTTTTCTGACAGAAAAAACAAGAAAGTGTGAGGAGGATAAATGATGCGGGTTGGACCAATAGAAACATTCAAGTTCTGCTCAAGAAGACAACACATATTATAACTCTAAAAAGAACTAGTGCATTACCCTAGTTTTCTGTATTCTGAGAAAGACAAGAAAAGGTGTGAGGAGGATAAACGATGCGGGTTGGAACAATAGAAACATTCAAGTATCACAAATGTGAACTTATGTTGTATTACTTTGAATGGACACGTAGTCGATCTAGGAATGCCACCTACAGTATGTGTAATCGCGTGCTTGTTGCACCTTACAAACCAAGTTAAACTGAAAAATGATCATGGTTCGGACAGGAATGCCTCATCCTAATAAGCTATTTAACAGGGAGATAATGGCATCACTGGAAAAGCATAATGCAAGGCTGCGTAGATATTTTTCAAAAACTTGAAACAAAACGAATTGATGAAAAACGCTATAGCAGAAGTGTTTTGGCACAAATAATGTTCAATATAATTGTGAAATTAGTCATTTGTCTGGTATGCTTGCAACTTGGTTAAGGTTAACAATACTTACTCTTAGCAGCGCAAAGCCTGATGAGACGTTGACAATTCTCCCAGAGGAGGACAGCTGAAGAAGCGGAAGTAGTGCCTCTGTAACAAGCTTTGCCCCATAGTAGTTTGTTCTCATACATTCTTTTGCTTCCTCATAAGTCTCCTTTGAATTTTCTTTCATCCATTGAACTCTTTGATCCACATCCATGCTTTCGACCTATCCATGCATGGACAGGTTAAATATTATTCAACTAACTGGAGGTGCAAGTGGGTCGGGTTTCGCCAATGCATCCTAGTTCATTTGCTTGACAAAATATTCATGTTCAATTAGTTAATAAAAACTGAATCATCAATTAAACTAGAAGTGAGGTGGCCTGATCCACTTGTAGACCCCTACTTATTTACCTAGTTCCATTCAGAAATATATATATATATATATTGTACTTTCTTATGTAATATAGACATCATTAAAACAAGAAAAGACCTTTTAAGGGGGAAAACGCTAAGATTTATTTAACATGTAATTGACTATAGAAACATGATGGCTGCAAAGCACAATTTAGGATTGTCGACTTGATGGTGTATTTTATAATACTAAACTGTGCTCCAGTAGTTTACAAGATACAATAATTTTTATTATATCCATGCTGCAGTTGATGAATGATTTCTACAGTCCAAATTTGTAATTTCTAAATTCATCAAGTATGACAACATCAGCATGATATGTTTACTCATATTAAACTATGATCAGGTTGTTTCAATAAACGATTATCTTATATGTCTATGCTGAAACAGCTACAGAAACATGGAAGTATTATTATGTTGATGAGTTTTCCTAATTCTGAAACGAAGTTATATATTAACTGCTGGCAAACTACAAATTTGTATTGAAATGTTTCGCTTCCCTCGCCTGTTCTTTAACTTTGGCAACCAGAACTGGATCTCGATCAACACCTGAAATCCCTGCATTGTTTATCTACAACAAACAAAGATCACAAGATCATGGTGATGAAGTAAGAAAGTTCAAGAAAAAAACAATTCTGTACTAACCCCGATGAGAAGGCAATAATCGAAACAGAACAAGTTTATGAGTATTAACAAAAGAATAAGTTTACAAGAGAGGTAAAAATATCACTTCAACCTTAACTAGAACTTCCTCTGTTAGTTTGCCAAAAAAAAGGCTTATATTAGTGAATCGGAGGGAGTACAATCCTGTTGAATTCATTTCAATGGAGCTCCTAAATTCATTTTGTAATTCAGAGAAACAATGGACTAAGTATAATTGTATTCATCTTTATATGTAATTTTAGTAAGTTGAGCTTTACAACTAAGAGTCCGAATAAAATGGATAGCTCTCTCTGACGATCGCTCAGCGGAACAGTACGAACACACAGTTGCCCAAGCCCAAATCTGCGAGGCCTTAAATTCAAATCGCAACGAAGGTATATTACATACCAGGATATCGAGCTTCCCAAACTGATCCCTGACGAAATCCGCCAGCCGGCCGACGCTGTCAGGGTCAGTGACATCCAGCTGATGGAATACAACATCGGCTTGGCCGTCACCGCCCGAGCGCCTGACGCCCTCGACCGCCTCCAGCCCCCTCGCCTCGTTCCTGGCCGAGAGCACGACCCTGAGCCCCCTGGAGGCGAGCTGCCTGCACGTCTCCAGCCCGACCCCTTTGTTCCCTCCCGTGACCAGCGCGATCCTGAAATTATTAGGCACGGCAGCGAGGCAGAAGAGCTGCGGTCAGTTTACTGCGAACGGCGGATGGGGAGAGGGGGGAGGCGGAGCGACCGAACCTCTTGCTCGACGGGTTCGAGGTGGCCGCCGGCTCCATGTTTCCGCTGCGCCGAGTCGTCGCGGCGGGTCGAGGTCGGGGATGAGTGTGTGAGCTCTGGACGCCGGAGCCTTGGAGTTGTTGGAGGAGATGATTCATCGTGCACTCACTACTTTCCCTTTGTTCTGACTGACGAAACGGCGTCCTTGATGGGCCTGACGAGTAAGACCAAGGACTGCAAGAACGGACCGAAAGAAATGGTTGAGCCTACCGGCAGTTTGATTTGATTTCCTCCCAATATGTTCTGAGCCTCTCGGATATTAAAAAAAAAAACTCATTCTCTCATCATCAAAAAATAAAAGCAAAAACAAACTACTGGGCACGCAATCAAGTGTTTCTCGTGGTGCCCGAGATAGAGGAGATGGAGACAGTGGGTACCCATGTATCCACCACGTGCTCGGCGTAGCTGCAGCAGTCTGTGACTCAGGTCTGATAAACATTCCTGTTTTATGCGAGACAGGATTGTTTAACACATGGTAGGTCCGGTCGAGGCAGCATTGTTTAACATGACCCATGCCCCTCGTGCTCCGTCCGTAGATTATCACCGAGATCTCGCAAGTTGCAGCACGCTAGACTGTACGTACCAATCGAGTTCCAATCGAGTTCACTTGCTTGAGAGAGACTGTACGTACGTCATATCGGGACAGCAAAAACCTGTCCGACCACGCTACCCTTGCCCGCTGGATTCCGGCCTTGCGTTCAGGGCCGTCCACCTACCTGCTCCCGGTCTCAGTATTTTCACTTGCGCGCGTCACCATCAGCATCAGCGTCTGTGACAAACCCTTCCTGTTAATACGCAGCGTGTGTGACGAATGCGTGGAGAGTGACAGTGGAGTTTTCAGAAGAAGAAAACCAGGTAGGAGTACCAGTATTACTCAGTCTATGAGACCTGAATGACGAAACTTTAAAAATCTCCCAACTACACCGTAGAATGAGGCCAAAGCGCATCCGATTCTACAATCCAAAACCACCTTTGCATTGCACGTGCAGTGGATAGGAAAACGACGGGCGTCGCAACACAGCCGAGTAGTCCAGTACAGTAGGCCCGTGCCGTGTTCTAGATATATATCTCATCAAGAAACAACGACAGCCCGTCGGTGTCATCATCCTTTTCTAGCCGTGGTCGTGTCAAAGCGCACGCCGGATCCAGCCCGAGCCGCCATCCGTGACAAAGCGCCGCGCCGGTGGGGCGGTAGCTGGACGATAACATAGATATTACGCACTCCATCATCCACCGCGACGGCGGCTCGCATAACAATGTCCAAAATCCCCAAAGCAAAACGGCCACAAGTTTGTTCGCATCGCAATCGTTGACGTGCAGGTATGGGAGTGGTGTAAGCGTGTCAATATGTGTATGCGTGTGTTAGAACGTACAAGTTGTACCTACCGATCTAGTACAAGGGACGGTAGTTTAGATGGATGGTCGTGTTCTTATCCCATGTAACACACATGGATATAATTGGTTAGCCGAGCTCTGTTTAGCACGCAAGGTGAACCCATGGCATCACTTTTATCCCAAAACAATCACATGGTATTAGAGGCACCTTCTCCCTAAACACATATATTTCTATCCGAATCTTGGCGATGGTCACGACGGTCGTCGGCTCGCCGTTCAGTGGCGTCAACATCACCGAGAAGCTAGCACAAGGGACAGTAGTTTAGATGGATGGTCGTGGAAAAAAAACAAAAAACAAAAAACTCCCTGGTCGCTGCGCATGGCGACTCTGGAGGGTCCAAAAACCCTAGGCCTAGCCGCTGCCGGCCGATTACTCCGCAGCTGCTGCCACGGCGCTGGCGGTGGCGGCCTTGCCCTGGCTGCCGAAGGCGGTGGTGCTTCCTTTGTGTGCCTCGTCGGGCTCCTGCGCGCGGGAGGTCGGCTAATGGGCGGGCGGAGGCCGTGCGGCAGGGTGGCGGCGGCCGCGACGGTGGGGCGGCAGCTTCTTATCCGACGGGGTGGCGGCTCGCAGCAGGGCACAACGGGAAGGCATGGAGGAGGACGAAGATAGCTGCAGAGATGGTCGGGGCGACGGCTGCCCTCCTGGCCTGATTTGCGGATCAGACCTGGGCTCGTTCTGATTGCCGGGAGCCGACGGTGTGGGGACTGTTGTGCTGGTTTGGCCTAAATAAAGGTGGTCGTTCTTGG
This sequence comes from Avena sativa, assembly GCA_916181665.1. NCBI lineage: Eukaryota > Viridiplantae > Streptophyta > Magnoliopsida > Poales > Poaceae > Avena > Avena sativa. Next base: position 153,171,565 of record OV702294.1, on the reverse strand, counting down.
ATTTCCCTCTCTCTGTGATGAAGAACTACATATCGCCGGTGGTCATTGATCTCACGTGGACTACCAAGTTCCTAAAGACTCCGTCGGTGAATTCCAAATGGACGACATGCCTGGAGTTCGCCGTTGCGGACGGTGTTTCGGTCACGCGCAACCTTGTCTTTTGCTGGCCGTTTGGTTTCAGAGGTGGCGTTGTGAAGCTCTACAATCTGTTGCTATTATGGGACATACTTGATTCCAAGATGAAGTCAGACGCGGAGAATGGCACAGAAGCCGGGAACTGAAGACGGGCAATGGAAGTTTGAGTCCTGGGGATGTAGGGTTTTCTGGCTTGGTGTTTTGTGATTTGGAGTAACGGAATTGGCAAGAGGGGCAATAGCACATGAGGAATTCAGTGTCTAATCCTGCAAGGTGAAAACCCAAGGTCTGGCCTAACTGGTTGTGCCCGGCAATGACCTTGTTGAAGGCATTGTTTTGTGTGCGCGAACTTTCTCCAGGGTGAAAACCTATGGTCTTTGATCAGGGCGATGATGGCGCTTGAGCACTGTTTTCATTTTGGAGGCGTCGCTTTTAGAGTTGTTGGATTTCTGGTGCTATTCTGGTGGTGTTTTGTCCGCTGTTTTAAGGATTTGATCACTGTAGCGGGACTTTTCTTTTTTATAATTCTTCTTTCTTTTGTTGGATGTGTGCATCCGTAATGCCAGGGTATTGCGTTGTTGCAGAGGCTGGGTGTAATTGGTATATCATGATATTAATATATGCTCCTTTCCAAAAAAGATGGATGGTCGTGTTCTTATCCCATGTCACACCATATTGACATAATCCTGCCGGTGTTGGTTAACCGAGCTCCATTTAGCACGCAAGGTGAACTCATGGCATCAATTTTACCCCAAAACAATCACATGGTATCAGAGCCACCTTCTCCTAAAACACATATATTTCTATCCAAACCCTGGCGATGGCCAGTTCCACGACGGTCGTCGGCTCGCCGTTTAGTGGCGTCAACATCACTGAGAAGCTAGCGAAGGGCAACTTCGTCTTGTGCCAGGCACAGGTCCTAACGACGATCTGTGGCGTGCAACTTGAGGGGTTGCTCGATGGCATCTCCACACACCACCCAAGCAGATCAATACCAAGGAGGGCGACAAGGAGGTCAAGATCGCGATCCTGGAGTATAGTCTCTGGGTGGCCTTAGACCAGCATGTCCTTGACTTCCTCATCTCATCTCTAACAAGGGAGGTCATGGCGCACGTCGTCCTAGCCAAGATGGCAAAAGAGGCCTGGGATGTCATCCATGACATGTACACGGTTAAATCCCGCGCCAACACCGTTAACACTCGCATCGCCCTTGCTAATGCCGCCAAAGGCAACAAGACGATGACAGAGTACATCGTCACCATGAAGACCCTCTAGAACGACATGATCGCCACCGGTGAGCCACTTGATTTTAAAGACACGGCGACCTACATCCTCGTCGGCCTTGACTACCACTACGACGGCCTCGTTACGGCAATTGGCACCAGAGTTTAACCCATCTTGGTGAGTGAGTTATACACATAGCTCATGTTTTATGGAAGGCGCCAGGTTCTTCACCAAGGTACCCTATAGAGCTCAGCCAACACGGTCATGCACGAAGGACATGGCTGCTTTGCTGGTTGTGGCCGTGGTGATCGCAGCGGCTTTTTCCATGGCTACAACCATGGTGGCCGCAACTCCAATGAAGGAGGCGAACACAATGGGGAGGAGGATGAAAGGATCGTATGGGCACCTAGAGGGAGTGAATAGGTGCTAATTCAAATTTTAGTTGTTTTTCAACTTAGGCTTGACACAAAAGGTAAATTGTTTATATATGCAACTAAGGTGAATTTACCTATATGACAACATAGCTACAAACAACTACACCGATAGCAAGAAACAAGTAAAGGCGATAAAGGATAGAAGTAACCAAAGGTGAAGCATGCAGAGACACACGGTATGATTCTCGTAGTTCTTTCCATTTGAGGAAAAGTACGTCTATGTTGGAGGGATGTGGGTGATACCGAGCGCCACGAGAGGCCTCACCCTATTCTCCAAGGAACCCTGCCACGAGAGGCCTGGTTCACTTCTCCACTATCGTTATCCTTCAAGGCAAAATTTGAAGCCTTTACAAAAAGCTTGGGACACACTTCCACAACTGAATTGGAGGCTCCCAATATTCACCACAAGTTATCACAACACAAGGACAACCTTATAAATATGAGAACATCACTTAGGGTTTCCAAAGGAAACACTGGACACAAATTTCTCAAGTGAATAAGGGGGGAAATCAAATAGCTTTAGTGAGGATGTAGATCTAGGTCTTCTCCTTCGATTCTCCAAAGATCGGCAACTTTGAGTGGTTGGAGGAGGATATCTAGAAATTTTAGTGGCTCAGCATTAGGGTTCTTGAGCTACAGAACGATCATAAAGTGGACATCAAAGAGTGGACACCGAAGAGTGGAAAACATCATTTTTGCCACCACTTGGACAAATATTCTCACAGAAGAGGCACACAAGCTAATCATAAAGTGGTAGAGGAGCGCTGGTGAAACCAATAACACCCTCAGGGCCATAGAGTCCTGAAAGCTTCATCTTCTTGGCATGGCCCGGAGTATGAACACGATGACCAATAGTATTAGGGTCATCAAATTAATATACCCAACACCTCAGTAAACGTGAAGAAATCAGAGGAGAGTGCCTCTTATGGCGCCCTAGCAGGGTCGCCATTCTTCGAGGAAGATCCGCCGATGGAGGAGAGCGTTGCCTGACAGACACTCGATTCATCAGCTAGCTTTTGTCGCTCCTCAAGCTGGGCTTGCATTTCCTGTTGATGCAGGAACTCCTTTTGAAGGAGCCAATGGTAACCCATCAGCACTTCGTGTGACGAGTCTTATAGTAGGTGGGTGCCCTTTATGGATTGCTTGATCAGGTTCCACTCATCATCTGTGAGGTGTACCTAGGGACGTTCTTTAGCACCGCTACGATTGACGTTGTTGTGATTAGCTATGTCGTGGTCAGCGTTGTTCCCATTCCCGGGGGTTTCGCGGGTGCCATCGCCAGCGTTGGTGTTGATGACGGCACACATGTAGTAGTTGGCGTAGTCGTTGCTTCTGCAGCTCTCCAAATTGGAGCCGCAGGTGTTATCTTATGCCAGTGAGTTATGCAGATCAAAGTCGCAACTATTGTTGTTGTCCGTGTCGCATGTCGATGAAGTGGTGTTGAGGTCGCTGAGGGTGCCGATCGAAGGTGGGATCCACGAGGTAGGTTCAATCGATGGTGGTGTCGACTACTCTGGGACCATACGGATCTGGTCCGAAAGGATAAGGGTGTCGATCTTATTGATCTAGAAGCGCAGATCGCTAATCGCCATATTCGCTCCATCGTCGAGGGAGTCAAAGGCTGGGTGTGTGGTCGGCAAGTTGATGGTGAAGTCGAAGGAGCCAAAGCAGATTCGTTCCTCCGATGCTGACGAATCGTAGATCGCCGGTGAGGGGTCCGCCAAAGTTGCAACATCGGCGCGCGGGCTTCCCATTGACGGTGCCAATGGACATGGGGTGATCACGTCAATGCACATGGTTATGGACTTGGGTTTTGAGGAAGAACGACACGCTGGAGACATCGTCGGCTAACGAACAAGTACACGGGGATACGAGGTTTACCCAGGTTCAGGCCTCCGGAGGGAAAATCGTATTCCTCCTTGTATGTTCTTGATTAATGGAGGAACCAAAGGTTACAATGGTGCTGAGATGGCTAGGGTTGCGCAGATTGAATCTGGCGGTGTATGAGCGAGAGATTGGATACCCTCCTCTCTTCTCCCTCCTAACCTTTATATGGGGAGGCAAGGTCTCAAGATGTATCCAAATCTGTTACAAGTTTGAGGGCTAACCCTTTAAGTTTCCTATATAGTCTTTGTCGTATCCGCCAAGGAGTTGAATCCTTCATGGGCTTGGCTTCACCCGAATCGTCATAAGCTTCACCGTTAGCAGCGAATTGTTGCGTGGGTCTCCCGCTAGGCCAGACCGTATAGGCCAACCATAGCTACCCGTAGGGCATACCTATGTCACCTCCTGATGGCTCAGTTGATGTGGAGCCTGTTGGTAACCCCAAGAGCAAGGTGTGAAGCAGCACAACAGCAAGTCTTCCCTCAGTAAGAAACCGAGGTTATCGAACCAGTAGGAGGAAGGAAACGTCACAAAGGTGTTGCAAGCAACCGGAGACCTGCACAACACAAACTCAAGACTTTGCCCCAACTAATAGTGAGGTTATCAATCTCACCGGTTTCTGTAACAAAGGATTAAACGTATTGTGTGGAAGGTAATGGTTTGCAGCAACTAAACAAGTAACAGTGGAAGATGTATCAATGATAAAGATTGGATCGGGGTCCATAGTTCACTAGAGGTGCCCTCCTTAGATAAACAACATGGCATAAAGGGTAAACAAATTACAGCAGGGCAATTGACAGGAACTGAGCAAGGCATAACAATGCAATACCAGACAAAAAGATCCTATGAGATTTGATTGGGCAATACAACAATATACATAGACCACCATCCAACTGCATCTATGACTAGAAGTCCACCTTCAGGTTATCATCCGAACCACCTCCAGTATTAAGTTGCAAGCAACATACAACTACTTTAAGGAAAGTGTGTAAGGTAAACAGTCCACTTGTTCCATGAACAAGAGACCATTGTTTTCTCCCTAGTGGCAACAACACATCTACAACCGAAGAGATTTCTGTCACTTCCCTTGGAAACTAGAGGCATGAACCCACTATCGAGCATAAATATCCCCTCTTGGAGTCACTAGCAACTACTTGGCCAAGATAGCTACTAACAACGGAGAGCATGCAAGATCACAAACAACACAAATATGATAGAATCATAAAGACAAAACCATTAATCAATCTGACATAGTAATTTCAATATCCATCGGATCCCCGCAAACACAACATGCATGATTACAAATAGATTAGATCTTGATCATGAACGGGGCTCACAAGATCTATACATGAAAGCACAAGGAGGAGATACAACCATCTAGCTACTACATGGACTCATAGTTCAAGGTGAAACTACTCACGCATCATACCGGAGAGAAGGCCTCTGGGATGATTTCCCCTCCGGCAGGGTGCCAGGAAGAACTTCAGATCCCCCTATCTAGGGACGACGGTGGCGGCGACTACAGAAGGTTTCGTGGAGTTTTGATCGGGTCCTTAGGGTTTCTGCATCGGGGGCTTCTTATAGGCGAAGAGGCGAGGCTGGGAGGCGACCAGGGGGGCACACCCTACCTAGGCGCGGGCCCACCCCTGGCCACACCTAGGGGGGTTGGCTGCCCTGGTTTGCTTCTCCGTCCCGTCTTCTGGATTCGTGTCCCCCACGGTAAAATATTGACTTTGGCTTTTGTCCCATCCAATTTCGAGAATATTGATTTTCTTCCTTTTTTGGAACCAAAAACAGAAGAAAACAGGCAACTAACATTGTGGCAACTTGTTAATAGGTTAGTTCTAGAAAAGATATAAAAACACCTCAAAGTGTAGACAAAGCAAAGCAAAGTAGATACTAAACAAGCATGGAGCATAAAAAATTAAAGATACATTTCCGACGTATCAAGCATCCCGAAGCTTAACTCCTGCTCGTCCTCGAGTAGGTAAGTGATAAAAGAATAATTTTTTAGGTGACATGCACCATCAAAACCGAGATCAAACCATTTGCAAGCATTGAAAGCTAGGATCAAAGAACTCTAAACATGTGCATGAAATATGGAGTTATAACAATAGGACATAGTAACTATGCATGCAACATGAAAGGCTACAAGCAAAGATCAGGAATAACATGCATTGAAAAACGTTTGTTTGTTTCACATACAGAAAACATAGTATAGTGGCATTCATCTTGTCCCTCATAGAGTAGCAAATAGATGCATAGGACACCTTCAAAGTTCACAAGGGTGACTAGAAACAAGTAGCACAAGAACAAATAATATCACCATATGCATCAATCAATAAGTTTTGGGACACTGCACATAGGATGGCAACTATGCTCTCTTAATGGTGCCTACAGGTAGAAGGTGGAGACTCAATAATGGTGGAAGAAAGGCCTTTCATAAAGGAAGTAGGGATTTCAAGTTTCAAAAAGAGTTTCCAAAAATTATGGTACTTGTTAGCTTTCAGCCCTCATTGCCCCTATCATAGGCATCTTGAAGTGGTTAAAGTTAAAGTGAACAAACTATGGAGTATATGCTTGACAAAGTATAAGTTGGCAATCTCAAGTCCCTTGAATACGAGGGCCACACCTCATGCTACTCAGCTTCAGTCACCTGTAAGTTCTTGTTATTGCAAGTACATGCGTATCATAGAGAACCGCCAATGGGGTACCCCTTGTACATGGTACAGGAGTTATCCCATAACCAAAATGACAAGGCAAGCATTCAATGAGCATCTCAGTGATCTTTTTATTTACTATATGCATAGATTTTTTTTGAGGATGCTTCATAGATAGCTCATTATGGTGATGCTGCAAGTTTCCACCATGATTAGGCATGGCTTAGGCTAGTGGCCCAGGCATTTCTCTAACACAAAATACAAACTCCATGGAATTACAAGTTCCCTCTTTATTTCACACCGATGACATCCATAGACAAAAGATCATGATATCAACTGAGTACAAAGTACAAGTGCAATGTTGAAAACGTTCCTCGTGACAGCACGGTTCTGCTAATTCCATCATATAAGTGCAAGCATATACAACATAGACGACACAATGGTTCAAGTTTATTAGGGTCAAAGAATATAAAGTGTGCCATCAAGTTTGTGAGGGCTTTAATCACTAAGTTTTCACATAACAAAATACTTTTTAATTGGAAGATAGCTGAAAACAAGAATATACTTGGAATGGTGTAACACACCATGCATAGGAGTTTATAGTGGAAACTTTGGAATAACTTGGTTTCTTGGGAGTTGGAAGCATGAGTAGAGCTTACTCATACAAGTGGGGCTAGCAAAAGACTGGGAGCAACCAACTAAGAGAGCAATAATGGCCATAATCATGCAGAGCGACAAAACATTACTAATGAAAGCATAGAGTGGTACTACAAGTCAAGGACTAAATGATCATAGAGGCTATGGTGACTTGTCATAGTCATAATATGGTGTGAGCATGTGCTAAGTCAACCCAAACAAAGCATCAAAGGAGAATACCACAATACTATGCTTTTGTATGCTAAAACAACGCATAATTTCTTCAAGCCACACTAAGAAATCCAATTGTTTGGAACAAGACATGCTACAGCAATAATCACTAAGCATAAGGTCAAAACAACACCTAGCATGTCATGCTAAAGTTTGAGTCACAGTCAATGCAAGCTCCTCTTGCACTTTCAAGCAAGAACTTACTACTCCTTTCCAACACCAAGCAACTTATTTGCAAAACAACACAGCGAGAATGGGGGTCCAAACTACTTTATTCAAGCAAACTAAACAAACTAAGCAAATCAAATGAAAACTAAAACGCTCCAAGAACAACACAACAGTGCATGAAACAATAAAAATGAAGTGTCTATACATACCTGAGCTTTTTATCGATGAAGAAGGGATGCCTTGCGCATCCCCAAGCTTTGATGCTTGTACCTCTTGGATATTTCTTGGGGTGACACCGGAGTGGCATCTCCAAGCTTGAGCTTTTGTCCATTCTTCATCTTATTACACCATTCTCTCTCTACACCTGAAATTTTTTCTTCATACAAAACTTTACACAATTTTCATTAGCAACATTAGTGTATTTAAAAGATATTAGACCTTAGGCAAAGCTTTCTAACAACAAGACTTTTCACTAAAGACACAAGCTACTGTAGCAACTCCTTCAAAAAGCTCAATTCCCCAAAATAGAACTCAAAAAGGAATCAATAAGAAGCAAATGCAAATAATGGCAGAAATCTGTCAAAATAGACCAGCATGTAGAAAACGATTTTTTCGAACATCTTATGTTGCTCAAAGCAAAAAGTGTTGAACTAACTAAAGTTAGCTAACATACTGGGGGATTTATTCATAAATTTTGAGCTCAATCAGAGTTGCAGATACTCCTCACGAATATTTTGGGTGGAGGACATAAATCTGTTTTGGGACAGCAACTCCCCAAATCTTACTTTCCTCTCATTAGAGGTCATTCTTGGCACAAAAAGCAAACAAAAAAGATAAGAAGAGGTCATTACTGAAGTAATAACTTCCAATAATCAAGAAAACTCTTGGGTTATCTCCCAACAAGTACTTTTCTTTAACGCCTTTAAGTTAGGCACAAGAGGCAAGAAGAATCAAGTATTTTCAAATGAGGAAGCATTAACATCAAACCTTGCTTTCAAAGGAGGAGCAAAAAGCAACTTCTCTCTCCTCATAGGGAAGTGTCCAATACCATTTTGAATGGAAAATGATATTTAATGGTGCCTTCTTTCATATCAATGATGACACAAACTGTTCTAAGAAAAGGTCTTCCCAAAGTAATAGGACAAGAAGCATTGTATTCAACATCCAAAACATAGAAATTCGCAGGGACATAAGCATTGTTAACCATAATGAGAACATCATTAATACTCCCCATGAGTTTCTTAGCATTATCATTGAGTGGGACATCCAAATAACAATCTTCTAAAGGTGGTAAATCAAGCATTTCATAAATCTTCCTAGGCATAATAGAGACACTAGAACCAAGATCACATGAAGCTTTGAGATCAAAGTCATTCAACTGCACGTTAATAATAGGTTACCAACTATCTTCTACTTTCCTAGAAATAGAAGCTTTGTGTTTTAGCTTCTCTTCTTAATCTTAACAAGAGCGTCTGTAATGTGTTTGGTGAAAGCAACATGCATATCACTAGCATCAGGACTTATAGCAAGCTTTTGCAAGAACATAATTACTTTAGAAATATTGCAACCATATATATCAAAATCAAACTTAGCATCACTAGTAGTAGGCTTAATAGGCTTAGGCATAGTAAGAGGAGGAACAAGGACTACTTGTGGTTTAGTGGTGATAGTGCACACACTATTGTTTCTATCAATTTCAGCTTCCCTTTCCCACTTAGCATGAAGTTGAGCCAACAGCCTAACATTTTCATCAATAGTAACTTGTATGACATGATCACTATAAAAGGTATTTTCCATGGTTTCAGGTTTAGCAGCCATTTTATTAATCAAGGAAGACTGTGCTTCAGACAAAGAGGATATATTTTTCTTAGCACTCAAATTTTTTGACTTTAAACTAGGATTTTCTCTATTCAAATTCTCAAGTTGATGACTAATATTTTTCAAAATGATAGATTTTTCCTCCATAGTTTTAGTGAAAATCTTGTTTTGCTCATATTGCATTTGCATAAAGTTTTTAGTGGATCTCTCAACTTCTAGAATCCTCTCTTCACTAGGCATTCCATATCTACCCTGATAAGCATTTCCACTAGGAGGATAAGGCATATAATTGCCATAAGTATTGTTGCCAAAATTGTTGTTCCTAATGAATTTCACATCAACTTGCTCTTCTTGAGCAACCAAAGAGGCTAAGGGAACACTATTAGGATCTAGAGGAGCTTTCCCATTAACAAGCATAGCCATAATAACATCAATCTTATCACTCACAGAGGAGGTTTCTTCAACAGAATTTACCTTCTTACCATGTGGAGCTCTTTCAGTGTGCCATTCAGAGTAGTTAACCATCATATTGTCAAGGAGCTTTGTTGCAGCACCCAAAGTGAGGCCCATGAAGGTACCTCCAGCAGCTGAATCCAACAGGTTTCTTGAGGAGAAGTTCAAACCTGCATAAAAAGTCTGGATAATCATCCAAGCAGTGAGTCCATGAGTTGGGCAATTCTTAACCAAAGATTTCATTTTTTCCCAAGCTTGAGCAACATGTTCATTATCAAGTTGTTTAAATTTCATAATATCACTTCTCATAGATATAATCTTAGCAGGAGGATAGTACTTTCCAATAAAAGCATCTTTGCACTTAGTTCAAGAATCAATACTATTTCTAGGCAAGGATAGCAACTATTCTTTAGTTTTCCCTCTCAAAGAGAAAGGAAACAGCTTAAGCTTAATAATATCTCCATCTACATCCTTATACTTTTGCATCTCACAAAGTTCAACAAAGTTATTGAGATGGGTAGCAGCATCATCAGAACTAGCACCAGAAAATTGCTCTCTCATCACAAGATTCAACAAAGCAGGCTTAATTTCATAAAAGGTAGCATCAGGAGCAGGTGGAGCAATAGGTGTGCTAAGGAAATCATTGTTGTTGGTGCTAGTGAAGTCACACAACTTGGTGTTCTCAGCAGAGTTCATTTTGGCAAAGGTGGGCAAGCCAAAAACAGCAGCAGCAGCAGCTAGAGCAGGAACTATTTTTTTTTTTGTGTTTTTGAATAAAGAAAGCAAACCAAACTAGACTATTTTGGGGGGGGGGTTGAAAAGAGGCAAACAAAACCAAGCAAAAGAAACTAAGCAAATAAAAACAAAGTAAAGAGAAAGGAAGTGGGGGACTCCCCTTGTGAAGACGTCCTTAGCCTCCCCAACAACGGCGTCAGAAAACTTGCTGATGGCTCAGTTGATGTGAAGCATGTTGGTAACCCCAAGAGCAAGGTGTGAAGCAGCACATCATCAAGTCTTCCCTTAGTAAGAAACCAAGGTTATCAAACCAGTAGGAGGAAGGAAACATCACACAGGTGTTGCAAGCAACGCGGAGACCTGCACAACACAAATTGCCCCAACTAACAGTGAGGTTGTCAATCTCACCGGTTGCTGTAACAAATGATTAAACGTAACGTGTGGAAGGTAATGGTTTGCATCAAGTAAACAAGTAATAGTGGAAGATGTATCAATGGTAAAGATTGGACCGGGGTCCATAGTTCACTACAGGTGCTCTCCTTATATAAACAACATGGCATGAAGGGTAAACAAATTACAGCAGGGCAATTGACAGGAACTGAGCAAGGCATAGCAATGCAATACCAGACAAAAAGATCCTATAGGATTCGATTGGGCAATACAACAATATACATAGACCGCCATCCAACTGCATCTATGACTAGAAGTCCACCTTCAGGTTATCATCCGACCCCCCTCCAGTATTAAGTTGCAAGCAATAGACAACTGCTTTAAGAAAAGTGTGTAAGGTAAACAATCCACTTGTTCCATGAACAAGTGACCGTTGTTTTCTTCCTAGTGGCAACAACACATCTACAACCGAAGAGATTTCTGTCACTTCCCTTGGAAACTAGAGACATGAACCCACTATCGAGCATAAATACTCCCTCTTGGAGTCACTAGCAACTACTTGGCCAAGATAGCTACTAACAACGGAGAGCATGCAAGATCACAAACAACACAGACATGATAGAATCATAAAGACAAAATCATTAATCAATATGACATAGTAATCTCAATATCCATTGGATCCCCGTAAACACAACATGCATGATTACAAATAGATTATATCTTGATCATGAACGGAGCTCACAAGATCTATACATGAAAGCACAAGGAGAAGATACAACCATCTAGCTACTATATGGACCCATAGTCCAAGGTAGAACTACTCACTCATCATACCGGAGAGAAGGCCTCCGGGATGATTTCCCCTCTGGCAGGTTGCCGGGAAGAACTTCAGATCCCCCCGATCTAGGGACGACGGTGGCGGCGGCTACAGAAGGTTGCGTGGAGTTTTGATCGGGTCCTTAGAGTTTCTGCATCGGGGGCTTCTTATAGGCGAAGAGGCGATGTCGGGAGGCGACCAGGGGGGCCACACCCTACCCAGGTGCGGGCCCACCCCTGGCCGTGCCTAGGGTGGGTTTGGCCGCCATGGTTTGCTTCTCCGTCTCGTCTTATGGATTCGTGTCCCCCACAGTAAAATATTGACTTTGGCTTTTGTCCCGTCCAATTCCGAGAATATTGATTTTCTGCCTTTCTGAAACAAAAAACAGAAGAAAGCAGGCAATTGGCACTGTGGCAACTTGTTAATAGGTTAGTTCTAGAAAAGATATAAAAACACCTCAAAGTGTAGACTAAGCAAAGCAAAGTAGATACTAAACAAGCATGGAGCATCAAAAATTATAGATACGTTTCCGACGTATCACCTCCCATCAGCGAGGGACCGTGGTCCACCACACCTCCAAGGCCCTAAGGCCGCCGGAGAAGGGACAGACCGGTGACGTCGTCGGCGGAGGGAAGGAACCCTAGATGGGTTTTGCCAGTGCCTTTGGAGAACTTTTCTCGAGATGTTGTGGCGTGGTTCTAGATTGGTGATGAGCAGGATGGAGATGATGGGCCAAACGAGGAGGTTAACTGAAGCTTCCATGATTAGATTGAAGTATTGGTGCCATGAGGACCATGGGCAACGTTGTGCCTTTGAGGTTGCTGCTTATTGTTTGCTGCTCGCTCGTTCTACCATGTGTCTGTTCAGAATGTTGATGTCTTGTATTTTGCTTTCTCTTTCCCTTACAAACATTAGGTTTGTGCGATGTTGTGAGGGTTTTACTTTTCAGCAAAACTACTACGTAGCAAAGAGACTCTTATGATATTGTTTCATTATCTCCCTTCCCTGTTTTCGGGGGCGTATGGAAAACATATTTATTCTTTTACCAATGAAATATAGCAAAATTAAGAAACTCCTATCTACTCACTGGTATCTATTTTAACACTAAAACTATAAAATTTCATATTTGTTTTAGCATTGCATAATTATTTTAACTCCTATCTACTCATGATACTAGCATTATGGCTAGTCTGAAGTTGGTTAGCTTGCATGTCTAAATGGAATCTGACATGTTTTTGGTCACGTTGGACGCTTGAGAAACATGGGACTTAATGGTTACAGTTTAGACAAACATTATCATAATCATTACTGTTGAACCCAGCTTTTCTAGCGTGTATGCTAAATCAAGTGTGTCTTTATGCCGTTCGTTTACTATTTATGATTCGTGCTGCCAAGTTTCATCAAATTTTATATTCTTTATAAATCTATGTCTAATTTATACACAATGAAACTGATTAAAACAGTATACTTGATATAGCGCATGCTAGAATCACATTTCTCCATTACTGCTCGCAAATTAATTATCCAGTACTAGGTGCTAATAGTAGTACTAGTGTCACTAGTGCTCTGTATCTTAAATTGTTTTACTACACGAGAGAAAACGTTCAGGTGAGTCACGAATTCACCCGGGTCAATAAAAAAGAAGTCACGAATTCACGATCGGAAGACGCAGCGACTACTTCTTGTTTGTTTATTCACCTCCCACCAGAGAGGCCGGAGACGGCGGAGACGTCACCGGACACAGGGCTGGCGACTGTGGTGACCGTGGAAGGGAACGACATGGCGAAGGAGTCAAACCCGTCGTTCTGCATCAGCGCGAGCGTGGTGTAGCTCAGGAACGTCGGGACGACCTCCGGCATGGGCACCTCGCCCTCGAGGTACTGCGTCACCTGCCGCATCCCGGGCCGCAAGTCGGGCAGCGGGTGCGCGCACATGAGCCCCAGCTTGATCGCCAGCCGCGCCTCGTCGGCGTCGTACTTGCCGCACAGCCGCGGGTCCACCGTGTCGAGCGCAGCACGCCGCCGCTCGTGCTCCTGCACCCAGTCCAGCAGCACGTTCTGCTCGTCCGGCGCGAAGCTGCCCAGCGGGCGCCGCCCGCAGGTCACCTCCAGCACGAACACGCCGAAGGCGAACACGTCGGTCACCGGCGTCGCCTTGCCGGTGCGCACCAGCTCCGGGGCCAGGTACCCCATCGTGCCCACGACGTGCGTCGTCTGCGGGTCCACGCCGTGGTCGTACAGCCTGGCGAGGCCGAAGTCGCCGAGGCGGCCGTTCATGTCGGCGTCCAGGAGCACGTTGCTGGCCTTGATGTCACGGTGGATGACGATCTTGTCCCAGTCCTCGTGCAGGTACAGCAGGCCGGACGCGACGCCCCTGATGATCTGAAACCTCTGCCCCCAGTCCAGCACGGGCCTGGTCTTGTCGTGCAGGTACTTGTCGAGGCTGCTGTTGGGCATGCAGTCGTAGACCAGGAGGAGCTCCCCTTGCCGGCGGCAGTATCCGAGCAGCTGCACGAGGTTCCTGTGGCGGAGGTGGCCGAGGCTGACGACCTCGGCGATGAACTCCTTCATCCCCTGCTTCGAGTCGTGCGACACCCGCTTCACGGCGATCTCGAGATTGGTCTTGGGGAGCACGCCCTTGTACACCCTGCCGAAGCCGCCGGTGCCGAGCAGCTGCCTGTTCTTGAACCCCTTGGTGGCCCTGTACAGCTGCCTGTAGGAGAACCGGTGCGGGCCGAACTCGACCTCCCAGTCCTCGCGCACCTCCGCGTACCTCACCCGCGTCCGCACGAACAGGAAGAAGGCGATGGCCAGCGCGAAGACGAACGCCGCGGTGGCGATCGGGAGCACGATCTCCAGCACCTTGGACCTTGGCTTCGGCCCGAACCGCGGCAGCGCCGGGAGCTTCGAGGCGTCGAGCGGCGGCGCCACGCCGTTCAGCGCGAAGCTCCAGCCGAGAACGTAGTGACGCGTGTAGATGACGCCCGTGGCGGCCGAGAACCCGACGTACGCCGTGTCGGTCACGACGGCCGAGAGGTTCACCGGCGCGGAGATGAGCGGCTTCCTGGGCCTGGGCACGTCGAGCGGCGCCATGGCGACGTCGAGCACGGTGGTGGCGCCGTCGTAGTCCACCCACACCTGCATGGGCTGGCGGCTGATGAGGCTGAGGTTGTTGAAGACCCCCGTGGCGTCGTCGTAGTAGCCGGCGGAGTGGTTCTGCACGGACTTCATGCTGTTGACGTCGACGCCGACGTGGTTGCTGTTCATGTCCTGGAACTCCGGGTTGAGCATGGTGTCGAGCTCCACGGCGAAGACTCCGTTGTCGGCCTTGCCGTTGTCGGTGACGTTGAGGATGCCGAGGTACTGGCCGGCGTTGAAGGTGGAGAGCCTGGTGCTGGGCGCCACCACGAAGGCCATGCCGTTGTCGCTCAGCACGGTGAAGTTGGAGACGATGGCGAAGACGAACGCGACGGAGAAGGACTGGACGGTGCCGTTCCGCATCCGGACTGGCGTCGGGTGGAACGCGTGCCCGGCGGCCTGGCTCGTCCCGTTGCTGAGCACCAGGAGGCCGTTCGAGGCCACGGCGGCCATGCCGTCCAGGGCGAGGTTGGCGCCGGAGAAGTCGTTGTAGGTGAACTGGTCGTCGTCCGCGGCCAGCACGGCCGTACGGTGGAAGCCATCTGTGCCGAGGAGGGCCAGGAGCAGGATCGGGAGGAGGAGGAGGAGGAAGCGGCGAGAACCCATCTCGCTTGCCGCGTCCGTTGCGCCTCGTCTCTCTTGTGCAGAGTAGCTCAAGCCCGTGGTGGTTTGTAGTGTAGTGTGACTACAGTATGTCGTGTGAACGATGCGATCCCGTTTTGGCGATCGCGGGACGCATTGACTGGAACGGCGAGTCTTCGTTCAAAATCTGCTGCTTGAGTTGAGTGCGGATCAACGTGTGGGTGGAGGGGCCATTCGGAGCTGTCTCCAACAGCACTTGGGTTAGGGCCACGTACGTACGGGTGCCATTATACATCGACGACCCCTCTTTAGTCAACAAAGTCTGAAAGGAATTTCAGACAAAAATATCTAAACCTTCGGTGGTTGATGAAATTCTGACAGGCATGAGTGGTTAAGTGTCATACCGCAACACCACTGTACCAAACCCTCACAGACAGGTACTTTTACTATTAGGCAGCTGCTAATTGCGATGAAACTAAGGTTTGTTGCGCGCCCGGTGGGCTACGCTCGCCCAATTGACTTGGTGTCCAACTGAGTTTCCTAGCTACTCGTGTCAGGATCAGTTAAGGTTTCGCAGAAATGGAGCCCCTATGAACTGCAGAGAGTCAAAAGAAATGGCGTATTAAAACCTCGAAGCAGATAGCTACAGATCGCTTTGGTGACATATCAAAAACGGATTTCGTCGGGCTTCAACAACCGGAGAAAATGAGGTGAGTGGATCGGTCAAAAGAGTGAACTACAAGCCCCACAGCGCACGGCCGGGCGGGACAGAGCGCCCACCGAGGAGGAAAGGAAGGTTCCCACGAACACGCCGCAAAGGCTAGCCCTACGGCCACGGCCTGTGTGCGCCGGCGCCGGGACGGCGGGCGGGTGGCCAACCCTAGTTATTATTGCGTGCTGGCGCGGCGTCCCACCGGTCGCGTCCTCCTCGACGGGAAAATTTGTCCGGGGCGAGACGGGAAACGGGGCCGGAATCGTTGACGCCGTGACGCTGTGCTGACCCTTCTGGATGGGCAGCGGGCTGAGGGACAACGCCAAGGACAAGATAGACTAGTACTCCCTCTCTTTTTGGAAATATAAGATGTTTTAGATTTGTAAACGAGATGTATTTAGACATGTTTTAGTGTGTAGGTTCAAAAACGTGTCTAGATACATTTCCTTCACAACTAAAACGTGTCTAGATATATCTCCTTCACAAATCTAAAACATCTTATATTTCTAAACGGAGATGTATCTAGACATGTTTCAGCTGTTCACGCGTCACGGCTCGCGGAAGAAGACGCGTCCACACATGTGCCGTCGCTGTACCATATACTCACGCCCAAAGATTAGAATTTTCTTCTCAAAAAAAAAAAATTAGAATTTTGCTCTCACGGCTCCTCTCGCTCTCACGGCCTCACCATCCCACCAGGATCTGCTACCTTGACGCTTAAATCTGGTCAACTTCACACTACTTTTAAGGTTGATTGCACCTAGAAAAAAGATTAGAGGATATGTTAATCAGACACCAGGGCCGGGATCAGTAGTAGCACTGACGCTATAGAGGCCAGCGGCCACGCCACTCGGCGTTCGCTTCATCAGTTGTGCCTGCAGCAAGCACAGACTGCAGAGGCCGATCGATGCTGCTTCCCCTCCGAACCATGGCGCCGTTCCTTCTCATCCTCCTCTCCCTCTGCCTGCAGGGCGGCCTGCACAAGGCGGCGGCGGCGGACGAGCAGTTCGTCTTCAACGGCTTCACCGGCGCGAACCTGACCATGGACGGCATGGCCACGGTGACCCCGAACGGGCTCCTCCAGCTCAGCAACGCCACCACCCAGCTCAAGGGCCACGCCTTCTTCCCGACGCCGCTGCAGTTCCACACGGCGCCCAACAGCACGGCCATGCGCTCCTTCTCCACGGCCTTCGTCATCGGCATCATCGGCGCCTACGAGCAGCTCAGCAGCCACGGCATGGCCTTCGTCATCTCCAAGACCGGCAACTTCACCTCCGCGCTGCCCGGCCAGTTCCTGGGTCTCGTCGGCTCCGCCAACAACGGCAACGCCACCAACCACCTCTTCGCCGTCGAGTTCGACACCATCCTCAACTCCGAGTTCAACGACATGAGCGGCAACCACGTCGGCATCGACGTCGACGGCCTCAACTCCGTCGACGCCGACAACGCCGGCTACTACTACGACGACGACGACGGCGGCAACGGCGCGTTCAGGAACATGAGCCTCGTGGACCGCAAGCCCATGCAGGTGTGGGTGGACTTCGACGGCCAGACCATGCAGGTCAATGTCACCATGGCGCCCCTGCAGGTGGCCCGGCCCAAAAGGCCCCTGCTCTCCACCACCGTCAACCTCTCCTCCGTCATCGACGGCACCGCCTACGTCGGCTTCTCCTCCTCCAGCGGCATCCTCTACTGCCGCCACTACGTGCTCGGCTGGAGCTTCACGATGAACGGCGCCGCCCCCGCGCTCAACATCTCCTCGCTGCCCTCCATGCCGGTCACGTTCCCCAAGCCGCGGTCCAAGACTCTGGAGATCGTGCTGCCCATAGCGTCCGCGCTGCTCGTCTTCGCGGTGGCCGCCGCCGTGTTCATGTTCTTGCGGAGGCGGCGCATGTTCGCGGAGCTCAAGGAGGACTGGGAGGCCACGTTCGGCCCGCACAGGTTCGCGTACAAGGACCTCTTCCACGCCACCGACGGGTTCAGCGACAGGCGGCTGCTGGGGATCGGCGGGTTCGGGAGGGTGTACCGCGGCTCGCTCCCCAAGTCCAAGTCGGCGGAGATCGCGGTGAAGAAGGTGGCCCACGGGTCGAGGCAGGGGATGCGGGAGTTCGTGGCCGAGGTGGTGACCATCGGCCGGCTCCGGCACCGCAACCTCGTGCAGCTGCTGGGCTACTGCCGGCGCAAGGGCGAGCTCCTGCTGGTGTACGACTACATGCCCAACGGTAGCCTCGACAAGCACCTGTACGACCAGCAGAAGATGGCGCTGAGCTGGGGGCAGAGGTTCCGGATCATCAGGGGCGTCGCGTCGGGGATGCTGTACCTCCACGAGGACTGGGAGCGGGTGGTGGTGCACCGCGACATCAAGGCCAGCAACGTGCTGCTGGACGCGGACATGAACGCCCGCCTGGGGGACTTCGGCCTGGCGCGGCTCTACGACCACGGCACCGACCCGCACACCACGCACGTCGTGGGCACCATGGGGTACCTCGCGCCGGAGCTCGGCCACACGGGGAAGGCCTCCAAGGCGTCCGACGTCTTCGCGTTCGGGGCGTTCATGCTGGAGGTGGCGTGCGGGCGGAAGCCAGTGGTGCAGGACGCGCGCGACAACCACCTGGTGCTGGTGGACTGGGTGCTCGACCAGTGGCGCGCCGGCACGGTCACCGGCGCCGTCGACCCACGCCTGGGAGGCGACTTCGTGGAGCACGAGGCGAGCCTGGTGCTCAGGCTGGGCCTGCTGTGCTCGCACCCGCTGCCCGGCGCGCGGCCGACCACGAAGCAGGTCGTGCAGTACCTGGACGGCGACCTGACGCTGCCGGAGCTGTCGCCGACGTACCAGAGCTTCAACATGCTGGCGCTCATGCAGGACCAGGGGTTCGACCCCTACGTCATGTCCTACCCGATGACGTCCATCACCGCCGGCACCATGTCTCAGATCTCCGACCTCTCAGGAGGGAGATGAGCCGCTGTTGTCTAACTAGTAATGTTGTGTATGTTCAGTCTGAACTGGGAGCGTCTTTTGTTTAGCGTAGACTGATAACCTGAATGTAAAGTGTTGTGCACTCGTGTTCAGCATGGTTTCATGTTCAGATGAGAGATTAGGACCAACGGAGATTTGGATCTTTGATCTACCACTGCTAGCCTGCTAAAATTTCCCTCAATTTTTTTTTTCCAAATGTAAACCATGATGCTGATGGCCACCAATTCTGTAACTAGAGTTGAGTCTGCATATTTCGTTTATGCTCACCAGTTCACCCCAAGAGGTCAAGAGGCTCATTTTTACATTAGTAGAGATCCTGGCGTTCCCTAAATTACTAGGCTGTTTCATAGATTCGGTGTAGTTTTATTACCCATGGCATGTGATACAGAACTCACTACACAGGTTCCAAACGTACTGAACATATTTTAACTTTGCTAAAATAAACATATGTCAGGCTTAATTGTCGCTTACTGCACCAGTTTCTAATGAACTGGATGAGAATTGGATAACAGGGTTTGTTTACTGAGGAAGTTATGTTTTTTTCTTAACAAAAGGAAGCTATGGCGCCCCCTAAACTAAATTTGTTAATATTGTTTGGGCGTCTAGAAGACTGGCAACCAGAGCAAATAATTGATCCGTTGCAGCAATTATAATACTTTCAGAAGAAATACCGTGCGATGTAGTAGTATCTATGATATCTCTGATGTCACGGGTGATGCAGATTTTGTGCTTCCCGAGTCCATAACGCAAAAGGAAGCTTCGATCCCCACCCTTGGTGCTGTCAGAGAGACAACAGCAAACGTCAGGCCAATGGTACTTGAAAAGCGGCCAGAACATATTTAAAAGGATACTTCAAACAATATTAACAAATTTAGTTTGGGGGGGCACACAATTAATTGCATACATAATATTGCATGGGATTAAATCAACGAACAAAACCAAGAGTGAGGCTCAAAATGCTTGTGAATTCTACGCAATTACAAATACCAGCAAATCATGGTTATGCATCCACATGATTGGAACGCTAGGGTCAGTAAAATTTCCTATAAATATAATCAATTAAGAAATACATATGGATTACAATCCACTAAAAAAAGCCCCAACGCATTTCGAACATGGACATAAATCCTAGTGCCAAGTAATACAATCAAGGTGTACTTGAACTTTCCAAATTACATGATTTCCACAAATAATACATGACACGGCCTTTTGCCCATCAAGATCAGCAGGAGAACTCAGATATATAGTAAAGGAATGGTGTCTAATTAATTTCAAACATCTATTTATCTTTTCTCAGTAGCCGAAAACAATATTGCATCTCAAAACGCTTCAAGATTCCTCTCGGTCTAAATCAATAGCCTTTTCTCTCACAATTCTATAAGAACACGCTGCACAACTGTAACCAGCCAGATAAGGAATCAGTGTCCTGAGTCGATCCTGATCCGATACCGGCACAAGTGCAAAAGCCGTAATTGTACACATCCTATTGTTTGGTGAAATGATGAATTTGTCCAAAACTGGTTCAAAAACCTCTGGAAAATATCCGTGGAACCAAGACAGGGATCCAAGCAGAAGCTGTCAAAAAACATGAAATTAGAAAAACAGGAATTAAAAAAACACGCTAATAATTTAAGGGGCCAATAGAACTTATGAAACAATGCAAGGCCGAATTAAGTGCAAGGGACATTGATCAAATCTGGAGCTAGAATACCAAGATTATAGTCCATTTTTTCGGATAAGGGTTGCCCATCAAGACAGGGGTCACAGTCCACAATACCAATGTCAGCTCATGAGTCATGAAAACTACTGCTTATCAATTTATTGGTAAACCTTAACTGTCAGTTCTGGAACTTTTTTTTACGAAGTTGCAACTTGGACGTTCCAAATGGTGTTATCTAACAGCACCTTCATACTCTAGAAAGACTGTCTAATTTCGCATGGTCCAGGAAACCACAACACACAAATACAGCAGCACGCACAAGCGCGAGCAGCAAGTTGCAACTTAAAATCATGCACTGGTTCCCACTTACTCCACTCCAATCTATACACCATTACATACTTGTAAATACCAGTTACAATGTCAATGGATCCATATTACGAGTTGCTAACTGGTTATTAAACATGAATTTCTTGAGCACATTATCAAATTTGCAGGAGAGAACATCAAAGACAACACAAAATTATATAATTGCATCAGCTCTACTAAAGCATTCTTTCATTCCATATTACGAGTTGCTAACTTGCACTGATGTAGTATATGAAAATAGATACCTGGGTCACATGAGACTTTAGCAAAATTCAGTTTTATTCATTTCCAGTTTGAAACAACAAGATTGTAGTAATCTTCTTCATTGTAAAGTCTCCTGAAAAGGTGAGAAGAATAAGCGATAAGATAGCTGCCAATTAAGGAGTGAATGTAATACAAATG
This sequence comes from Avena sativa, assembly GCA_916181665.1. NCBI lineage: Eukaryota > Viridiplantae > Streptophyta > Magnoliopsida > Poales > Poaceae > Avena > Avena sativa. The sequence goes on along the minus strand of OV702294.1, from coordinate 153,150,144 downwards.
AGGAAAATTACAAGAAACCACAAAATTGCAAAATCTTGTAGCTTTCGTGTTCATTTGTCTAAACTCATAGACTACTCCTTCTGGGTGCCATTGGAAATATGTCATAGTATAATAAAACCAACTAATCTATCTCCAGCTGGATAAAGCCTGAGATGTCAGATGAACTCTCAACTGGAAATATTATCTCCATCTATATTTGGTAGGTCGAACTTTGCTGAAAAAAACTATTATGCCTCTCCTAAGCCAAATATTCCAGCATTGCTTATGTAATTGATATCACTTGGGCTCCTTTGATTAATAGGATAGGAAAAGTTCAGGAATAAGAAAGATGTAGGATTGGATGTCATGTCTACTTGAATCCTATGGGAAGAGGAACTCTCTTTGATTGCATGCAAAAAAAATCATGAGGTGTGACCTAATGCCTTTTTTCCTATGAAATTTACACTACAAGATTCCTATAGGATTTGTTCGTATGGGATACTATGATTCAAGCAGCTTGTGTAGGAAAATTTCCATAGGATCCAAATCCTACACAATTCCTATGACAATCCTATGAATCAAAGGAGCCCTACAAAATTATAATTATAACCTGATCATCATGTGAAAGTACTTCCAAACCAAAGTCTAACAAAACTATTTTTGTGTGACCAAATGACACAAATGGCGCAACGAATTAGGCCCACACGTAGATCACCTTTTGAGGGAAAGGTGGCACGCCCCCACCCACACACACCTCAGCACGGCCATCACTACCATCCCGCTGTAGGGTTAATGGGTCCGTTCCAAGAGGACCAACAACATAAATTTAGGCAGTTCTATCCATGGTAGCATACAAGGGCAATGCATCTCCAAATATGGTGCTATGTGAGCTCATGATTTGCAAAAATAAAAGAAACTTGGTTTCACTTACGCTACATCTGCTGATGAACTGCACTTTATCACACCTTTCCCTTCAGCGAGTTCAAGGTTAGTATAGCGCGTTATTATTTCTCTTAACGTGGTCTTTGTGCTCTTCACATCATTGTCCCACAAAATAGTCTGTCAAATAAACTAAGATGTAAAGATATATCGAGCCCACAAGTAAAACATGACAGTTTAACTTTCTATGCTTGGAGCAACAGTTAAATACCTTCCTCACGTACTCTCTTTTGTAATCCTCCCAAGGTATTTTGCCTTTGGCACTGAAAATGGAGGCATTCCACAAGGCACCTCTAGCAGCCATTACAGATGCAGCACCTAGTAGTTAAGTAATCAAGATACAAACCCATTGTTAGAAACAACAATACGCTGGTGCACTCCAACTCACCAAGGAGATTTGTGGGTTTTCAAGAAACTATGATTATGCATGCTTATTTGTGAATTAATATTTAATAATTTAATTTTCCAGAAACTCAGGTGTTTTTAGCCATTTGGCGCTCTGAAAAGATATAGTACTATGGCAATCACAGTACATTGCGAATTTTTCGTTTGGCTACGAGTGAAGTAAATGCAAATATTGATAATTGGCAAGCGTAAGACCAAGACTAGTGAGATCGCTGACAATCATTTATGTATTTCTCTTTGATGTACTCTACCAAAAAAAAGCAAACTAATAATAAGAGCATAAAATATGAACTGAACACACAAACCTGTAGCATCTTTGATTCTCTTAAAATCTTCGTACTCAAATACATCCCCATTAGCTATAACTGGAATTGACAGTGCGGACACAACATCAGCTATCTCATCCCACTTGGCCGGATCTCTTGGCCTGTCTTTGATCGTTCTGCATTTTTTTAAAGGCCGGCCAGGAACCCAATTACTTTAAAAACGATACTAGGACCCATGCAAAATGGAAGATGATATATGCACCAAATCATATTTCATTTTATTACTGCAAAAAACCAAACCTAATGAATTACAAACTACAAAGTACTTCCACAAGGTAGTTAATGCAAAGTTCGGATGTTGAAAAAGAACCCAGTGGGACAATACTCGGAGCAGGTCCGTGAACTTTCCATGTATTTAAGTTATATAATTTGGGTATTACAAATCTAACAAGCCGAATTCTAATGCATATGGATATAATTTTCACCAGGATTTGCAATCTTGGGTGTTAAATTTAGTTGATGCCATTAAAAGTATGGATGATAAATTGTGCATTTCCAAGCAAAATAAGACTCAGAAGTACAATTATATATATTTTTCCAATGAGAAGTACAATTATATGCGCTTACCTTCCATGGACAGCCAGAGCTGGAACACCAGCTTTCTCAATCCGGCGCGCCAACTCCACAGTGTCTTGACGTTTGCTCAGAAGACGGATTTTACATGTCACTGGTGTGTTCAAGTTCCTCCGCAATGTGGTCAAAATCTATATTGGATAAATTGCATAGTCTCAATAAGCACAGTAAAGTACATGATATGAAAGTATGAGAACAAATAAGACCATGTAGGCACGTACATCATGTATAAGCTCAGGTTTGGTGAGTAATGCAGCACCCATTCCTCCACTGATAGAAAAAGCCTTTGGACAACCCATGTTGATATCTATAGCAGCAACATCATTACACCTGGTGAGGATGAAAAAATATGATTGAAGAGAAGATGCAAATCAACATATGTTCAGAAAGCTAATTCGATGGCTTGACCATATGATCATATAAAACATTTTAGTTAGTGCCTTTTTTCCCCCAATAACACAGACACACAGTGCACTTCAAGTTATTTGCTATTAAAAAAATCAGAAATAAGGCTTACACAATCTCAGCAGCTTTAAGTGCTCTCACGGCATCTGATGTGCCAATTTGAAAGACAACCCTGTCCCTTTCTTGTGGGCATGTTCGAAAAACTGCACTACCAGTCCCTCTCTCCAAAAAATCAGTAGTCCCAAGAGATTCTGACCAATGATGAACACCATAATTAGAATGAGTGAAACATACCACACAAATTTTGGAGAACACAGGGACAAATAAACAAGATTCAGTGGCGTTAAGTTATCCTTAAATTCGCTCCTTTTATCTTCAATACACAAAAATATCCAAGAATCATCTGAAATAAATGCTTGCAGTCACCAACTTCAAATCCAACATTATTGGAGTAAAGCTATCTACAATACTATAATATATGCAAAACCACAGTTTATGTGCAGAACATAACCATCGATGTGGCAGACATTAGGGGTGCAAATCAGTGACCCTTAGGTAACCTCTAACTCTCTTTAGTTCAATCAAATGAAGTTAATTTTCAAAAAGCACAACACTTATAAAAAATAGTTCATTTGATTGAACTACACAGGGTCAGAGGGTAAGTTGTGAGGTCATAATGAACTGTAAAACATAAATTGAACAATAGTACCATTTGTAACACGTTGACAGTGCACAAACTTATGATCTATTATTTCTTCTCCGTATGTAATATCAGCACCATATTCAGCAGCCAATAGCCTAAGCGGCAGAGCACCCTGCAGAAGTCATTGACAGAGTAAGGTAGGTACAACATACAACTATGTAAGGATATTGAGGGAGATCCAATACAGCTATGTGATAAGAAGTCAAGGATATTGTCTAGAAATAACTGTGAATTGGGGGGTGGGGAGGATGACTACTATGTATTCAGGTAATCCAGCATCAGGTAACTAAGAACCATACAAAGAGCTAGATCAGTTTCTCAATAGGGATAGCGTGCTGTTTATTCAATTGTGACATAAAGATAACCGTACATAAAACCATTTATCCATATGACCCCTCAGACCCGAAACCTGCATCCAATAGAAACCCTGATTTCCAACTAGAGATCGCCCAGGCTTCACCCATCGAGCAGCGCGCAGAGAAGACGAGCTACTGATTCACCCCGCCCGCACTAAAGGTTCCAACGCTAGATTCGGGTTCGAAACTAGGAACCGGTGCTACGGGGACTGAAATTCGATTCCTAAGCTCCCAACTCATGTGGACGCTGCTGCGAATCGGGGTGGGAGGGTTTGGAGGAGTTATTACCGCGCGGACCATGGGCGCGAGCACCAGCTTGTTGCGGTACTCCATCTCTTGCTTCGCGTCTCCGCGGCTGCTCCGCCTCTGACTCTCCCCGGAAATTTTGGAGGACGAGGGTCTTCCGCTTCGAGTGCCGCGGAGAACAGAAGACGACGGTGGCGGCGACCCCACTGTTCCGTGCAAGAACAGAGAACTGCGTCGTCTCCAGACCGGATCCCCTCGAACGTGCAATGTGTTGGGTCGGGCCGCTGGAAAGCCCAATTCTTCTTTTCTTAGCTGGGTTGGGCTGAGGCGATTATAAAAAGAGCCCTTGTTGTTTCCTGGAGTATTCTTTATTTCCAAATTGCATGAAGTTTTTGCCATTTTAATTACCTTTCTAACTGTGCCAATGATTTGCAAGAATTCTAAAACAAATTAACAGGAAGATACATGATTTTTATAAAAAAGGTACATGATCAGAATGCCATGTCCTCTTGATCCTAAATGTTTGGAACACTGCATGATTAGCACAAAAAGAATGTTTGACACATCACAAGAAAACAAAAGAATTGTAGGAAAATGTTGGAGGATGAAAAATTACCCTGAAAACATAGTACTATTAATAATGGGATCCACACTGAAAATTGCTAGAAGAACTATCATTTTAACAAATGTGTAAGAAAATTTTCAAAGTAAAAGAAAAGGTATTCAATGTCCAATTTTTAAGTAACTAAGATTTACATAAAAATCGTAGACCAAGAATACCAAAAATTATAATTTTATTGAATCATAAGGAATGTGTATCTTATGTAGTCTGGGGAAGTGGATCATACTCGTACATGTGAAAGGGTTTTGCAGCATAGTAAATCAAAAAAATTCTACGGATGCAAACGGAAAGCCAAGATCTAATCTAGGAGATGCAATCAACAAGAGGGATAGATGAGATCTTCATACCCTTGAAGAAATCGCACAGCGGAAACGGTCAACAGAACGTGGGTGATGTAGTCGAACTAGCCTTCTCCTCCCCGCGATCCGATCCGATCCAATGCCGCAAGTGGCGACGCCTCCGAGAGATGCACATGTACGGTGCCGCGACGTCTTCTCCTTCCTCGGTCCAGCAAGTGGGGTGGAGAGATAGATTGAATCTACAGCACAACGGCATGGTGTAATGGTGGAGAGTTTCTGCGGCAGGGCTTCGCCTACGCGCAGTCGGGAGAGAGAGAGAGGTAGGGCAGCAGCTGGCGGCTAGGGTTTTGGGGTGAGGGGAGGGTGCGACCCCAGCCTACCTTATATAGGTGGCTGGCCGGCCCCCTTGCCCCTCCTCCAAGCCCTAGGGCGGCGGCCCCAAGGGTGGAGTGGGGGCAAGTCTTCCCCCCCTTCTAGAAGGTCCCCTAGGGTTTTGGCCGGCTGGGCCTATGGGGCCTTGTGCCCCTGGCCCAATGCGGCCAGGGCACTCCCTCGTAGGCCCACGCACCCCTCCGACAAGTGGAGCCACGTTGGTCTCACTCCGGAAGCTTCTAGAACCTTTCAGTACAATACCGAACATTTTGAAACAATTTTGAAATCCAAAAACTGCTTTCCTTTATATGAATCTTATTCTCCGGACCATTCCGGAATCTCTCGTGATGTCCTGGATCTCATCCGAGACTCCAAACAAAAACTCATAAACCAATTATCCATTCTATCCTAGCGTCAAGACACGTTAAGTGTGTGACCCCACGGGTTCGAGAATATGCAGACATGATCTTTTATCAACAATCAACAGCAGGATCTGGAAACCCATATTGACTCCCACATATTCATCGATGATCACATCGGATGAACCACTATGCCAGGATTCAATTAATCCCATATATATATTCCCTTCGTCACGCGATATTTTACTTGTCCGAGATTCGATCGTTGGTATCGGCATACCTAGTTCAATCTCGTTCACGTCAAGTACTTTACTCGTTCTGTAATCCGATATCACTTTGTGATTAACTCATTAACCACGTGCTTGCAAGTGGTGTTGATATAGATTACCGAGTGGGCCCGAAGTATATCTCTCCGACTTGGGAGGGACAAATCCCATCTCGATACATATAACCCAACAAGTAATTTCCAATCACCTAAGAGACACCTTTATGATCACCCCCTCATAGGATGACGTTTGATGACCTCAAAGCTTTCTTATGATACCAGGGAGTTGCATTATCTCATGGTCTAAGGAATATAATATTTGATATAAGAAAAAGCTTCGCAAAGATGAACATGATGACACGATCTAATTGCTCTGCTTGATTTGGGTATGTCCATCATATCATTCTCCTAATGACATGATCTCATTATTAATTGACAACTCATGTCTATGGTTAGGAAACCTTAACCATCATCAATCAATGAGCTAGTCCATAGAGGCGCACTAGGGACACGGTGTTGTTCATAAACCACACAAGTATCAAAGTTTCCGCTTAATACAATTCTAGCATGGAATATAAACTTTATCATGAACAAGAATTATAATAACAACATCTTTATTATTGCCTCTAGGGCATAATTCCAACAACATGCATGATCTTCAAACATCATCACAAACACCTTTAATTGCATAACATAGACATAATTAAAAAATATTATAAATACCATTCCAAGTGGCCAGGTAGGTGGCTCTCTCGGACACCCTCATGTGAATGGTTTTATCATATGTGAGCCTCCCCAAACTCAAAATATACTAATAAATTGGCATAATAAGATGTGTTTTGGTTTGGAAGGACGGTCATGGGGAGCAACCAAAGCCTTGGTCATTACTATCTTAGATTCATAATAAATGTCAAAATTTTGAATCAACCCCGGTTCAAAACTACGACACTTATTATAGATCAAAGGTACTATATTGTAAATTTAGAAACATTGTGCTGCCCCGAGGACCTTGTGGAGGGTTGAGAACAAATACTAGTTTGACCATGCTTGATCTTCACATTTGGTGGCCTTGGGTGGGTTATTTCTCTTGTGCTATGAGAAGGATTGTTCCAGGATGGCACTTCGATACATCCGGAGGTTCGGAGAAGATTTCCTTTTGGAAAAAATAGTTAATGATTGGGATCACAATGAATTTGTGCTAGAATTTTCTTATGATTATGGTATAGTGGAAATAACAACATAGAGGATAAATGAGTGAGTTTTGTTTAATCATCTGTTACTTATAGGGAAATTCACCTAAGCGTGGACTCGATCAAACTTTTCATGCTCACACGGTGGTGAATGGTAAATACTTGGTAGGCTCTACTTACAGGTTTTAGTTCCATGACATCATGGGCCATTTTGACACTTCTAAGTTTTGGAGGACTCTAGAGGAGCCTAGATGCAAAATCACCTCCGAAAGAATTCTTGTTTGGGGACATGATCATGTCCATACTCGGTGACTATGAGATGTTGTATTTGAGACCCATGAACACCTTGCTACAACGTTCCTCTGATCCTTAGTTTATCTACAACTACTTCCTTTTGGCAAGCAATCAACCTAAATTGTTTTCTCGACATGTGTTCACTCAATGAGTGCTGGAACAGGAAAATCAAGGACCGAGATGGATGGATCACAGTCTGAGAGGTTTATGTCCTCTTTGATTCATAATAATAGTGGAGGAAAAACACAGGAATACGAATTATTTCTTTGGTGAGAGTATTCCTTTGCCTGATTCATAAATAGCCGTGCATAGTAAAAATCTAAGGATCAAAGTACTATATAATTTTGTGGAATTATTTTGAATCTAAGAAACACATATGTTCCTAACTATAGAGAACAAGGAAAACACGAAAAGTTGATAATGACTCGATGCATTTCTTTTAACCTCGATTTGATTTGGTTTTTAGGTTTATTGTGTTTTTTCATTTATGTTGATCAAGCACCCAATTTTTGCCTAATTACTGTGTTTTCACAATCCTCCATTTTGCACGCAATCATGTCATATTCTTCTTTTTATCCATTTCCACGTTTTTAAAATCCCGTTTATCCAAATGGCCTTTTTTTTTAGAGAAGTCCCGCTTTTGGTTCTCCGGATGTTTGGCTTGAGCACAATCTCCGGATTTCCAAGAGAAACAACAGAGGTGTTGCGGGTGAGTAGATGACTAAACATAGATGGACTCAAGCACACTCCGTTGTGGATTTAGGTAATAAAAATACGCTCCGAGTAATAAAGAAACATAGGGTTTATTCTTGGCAAACATTTTTTAGATGATGAACTTGGTGAAAGTGAAATACGAGTGTTCCATGTGTTAAGAAAACACATGAGTACAAATGACCGTCCAAAATATACAACCACACACTGACACACCTAACCAATATTTCATTGCCCAAAACACATGCAGGGCCCAGCTCGCACATGCTGTTGTTTCTACGGTCAACCGGCGGGAAGTCTCAAACTCAATCACCACCCTTCTCTTGGGGTCACACTGACTGTAAATCGCGCAACGGTGCGACCCCATGCAGTGCAGCTGGCCATCTTATTAGTAGCACCTACGGCACAACACAACAACACACACCTCTCTCCCCCCGAACACTCTGCTCAGCTGCTGCCTGCTAGCTCGCGCACGGCGCATCCATACAGACACGCAGAGCCCACCTCCGTCCCTCTTCTCCCGGGAGGCAAACCCCACACTACTCCCCCCACTCTCGCATCTCCGTTCTTAGCAATGGTGAGGGACGCCGGCGGCGGCGCCCTGCAGCTACTGGCAATGCTCCTTCTCCTGCTAGCGTCCGAGCTCGCCACCTTCGGCTGCGGCCACAGGATCCCCAGAGCAGACGTGGCGTCGTGGAAGCTCGGGCCGACGCCGACGCCGACGGAAGGCGCGCCGTCCTCGACGGCGGCGGCGGCGACCGGGCCTGGCGACGCGGCGGAGCTGGACGACTCCAAGAGGCTGGTCCCGCGCGGCCCCAACCCGCTGCACAACTAGCCACCCAGGTTCTTCTCCGCCTCGATTTTTCTCTCGCAGATGAACACCACCAGTGAGTGCTCAGTAGTCAGTAGTGCCCGGCACAATCACATACGCGCTCCTCGCATGTAGTATGTGATTGTATCCGGCACTGAGCATGCGAGTACTGAGCAGCGATGTAACTGTAATTAGCTAGTAGTAGCACATTAGAGCTGATCGATCTGGAGTCTGAAATCTGAATCCAAGACAAGAGTGTAATTACATGTACTCCTATCTTGTACTACCACTTCCTCCTCCCTGTTATTCCGTTCTTCCTCGAGCCAAGATCTGAGATACGGCAGGAACAATGATTGATCGACACTCGGCTCGGCTCGGCTCGGCCGGGAGCTCCGCAATCTGTTGCTGCGAGAGCTCGGGACGGTCAATGGCCCTGTGTGTGTCTGTGTGTGCTTGATTTCCGGGGGTGCTTAGGGTCATTTCACGTTGGCCAGCAAAGGGACAAGCGAGCCACGACAAGCTGGACCTTTGTCGTGCCTCGCCTAAAATAAGATGGATCCTTTACTAGCCTTTTTGTTCGCTTATGCGCGTGATCACATCAGTGTGAGCCTTGTTGTTATCTTGCCCTGCCCTCACCTCACATGCAAGAACCGTCGCATGGGATATAAAATTTGCGCTAGTCTCTCGATTCGACAAGAGATCGGGAGGCGAGATTTTGGCAGCGTAGCGCAGCTGGAAGGTCAATTTAAGAACAACCGGCCGCATACATCGGCGCTCTGCAGTTTGAGTCAGTGTACATTAAGGCATAATCTACTCTCGTCGTAGAAAAAGATGTCAGGACAACATGCATGGGTCATTGGTGCTGATTACCACAGGGACTTTCTTGTTTGTCTATGTCAAATGTCAAAATATGGTGTATATTGGTTTTGTCCTGAATCAAAAATTTAAGTTCGATCAATAAAAAATGAATACAGCATGGAAGTACGCTTGATGATGAATCTAATAATGTTGATCTTGTAGATGTTGGTATGTTTTTTTGGAAATTTTGTTAAAGTTTGCAAAGCTTAACTTAGGACAACACTATTAGGCATTCTCTTTTGACATGGAGACGGTGCCGGACTTAGGATTTTATCAAAGGGTATGCCGTACCAAAATTTTGACATGCATTTTGATAAAATCCATTTACCAAAGTTGTAAATAATTGTAAAATTTTCTAACTAATCTGGTATACAAGCAATAAATATCATATGTTTGAAAAAAATAAGTTGGAAAGTTACATAAAGTACCATACAAATAGTTTACACACCACACTAATAGTTTGAAATATGCACTAAAGAATCTTACAATACTACATGTTTGGCTTATCTGGCCCACGCTTTCTTAAGGACATGGAAGTCTCAATTATATCACCGACATACATTTATCCTGCTCAATAAATGTAAACTAGAAAACCATCCAAAAGAACATCACCCATCTTGTTTTCTAACTTTGTTTCCGCTGAAGTCATTGCAGAAGACACACTTTTATCACTTGCTTCACCACCGGTAGAAGCATTACCAATTTGAGAAGCAAGTATACAATTATGAAGTGTAATTCAAGTTTAGAAAAGAGTAAAATACATCACAAGTCCTATAATTATTTGGGAGGTGTCAAGTTAGTCCTACTTTTCCAAAAACGCACATCGTGGTCCTAGTTTTATTTCAACTGTGTTACCGGCGTTCCTAGCCTGGTTGTTGCCACTTTGACCCGTCTTTGAGCCTTGCCACGTTGATAGTAGGACCCACAACTGGTCGGTAGTAATTATTCAGAAACACCCTTGGAGTCCCGTATTCTCCTATTCCTCTGCCTGCACGGACGTTCCCTAGTTGACCAACTCAGGAACGGCAAAGCGAGCCCGACGTGCAGGACTGAAGAGGCAGGTGCCGCCGCCGTCGGCGGCTGGACTTCGGCGAGCGTGCCTAGGGGTGCTCCGCAAGGATGCCCCCGGTGCTCCGACCCCGCGGTGATCCTCCTCCGCAGTATGGTCAGGCCTCGAACCCTAACTCGCCATGTTTTCTGATTATCTCAATCGATCCGGATTTCTTGCAATCTTTTAGACAAGCAGTTGTGTGTGGTTGATTTTGACTGGAATTAAGTGACGAGACTTACTTTTTTTCCCACAAAATAGGACCTATGGAAGAGAGTTTCACGGTGGAAATCAATCATGGTGGTGTGTTTTGCGGACAGGGAAGGGACAAGACATATGCTAATTGCCGAACAGATCACTTTGATAATTGTGAGGTAGAAACTTGGTCATCTTTGCGGATCCGAGATTTTGTGCTAGACCTTGGGATTGATGTACAGAGAATGCAAGTGAATTGGTTGCTTCCTGGGATGGGCTTCGCTGATGGTTTGCACATAATTGATAGCGATGCCGATACTCTGATGATGAAGCAGTTGTTCCAAAGTTTCAGTATTTCAGATTGTATGTGATCGAGAAGGATCTGTTCGCTGGCCTAGAGCTTGATGATATCTGCATACTTGGAACTCCTGAATTTCCCACTCTTATGAGCCCAAAACCAGATTGCAGTGAGCATGTTGTCAGCCCAAATAGTGAAGATGATGACAACAATTATGGTGATGATTTTGTTGACAGTGACAATGAGTTTGATAAAGATGATGATGATCTCTACGAGGAGTGGGTTGATGCAGATGTTAAAGGAAAGGAAAAGGCGACAGAGTAGGATGACGATGATTATGATTCAGATGATCTTGATCTTCCAGCATCAGATTCAGAACATGAGCCGGATGAACTTGAGGAAGAAAAAGAACAAGATGGAGAAGGAAGCAAAATAAAATAAAAAGAAAAAGGTAAAACTGAGATCATTTAGACCAGAGAAAATGCAACAAGTTATTTTCAAAATAGGGATGATATTTCCTACTGTGGTGGAGCTTCGGCTTGCAATTCAAGAGTACATAGTTCAAAACAGAGTTAAAATCAAATATGCAAAGAATGATTTGCAGAGGGTGAGGGCTCATTGTGATGAAGACTGCCCTTGGTATTTGTTTGCAGCACCTGACAGCAGAACAAAGGCATTTGTAGTGAAAACTTATGTGGGCACTCATAAATGCAGCAGAGAATGGGTGCTTAAACAGTTCACTGCTAAATACTTAGCTGCCAAGTACGTTGCAAGCTTCAGGGCTAATGACAAGATGACGCTAAAGAATTTTGCAATGTTGGTGCAGACAGATTTCAACATGATCCCATCTAGAAGTAAACTGGCAAGAGCTAGAAGATTCGCTTTTGAAAAAATTCACGGAGATGAAATTAAGAAATATGAGCAACTTTGGGACTATGCAGCAGAGGTTAGGTACAGAAATCCTGGAAGCTCTATTTTCATGAAGTTAACAAATGGTTTTTTCAGTACTCTGTACATGTTACTTGATGCATGCAAAAGGGGATTCATGGCAGGATGTAGGCCCCTTATTTGCGTAGACGGCGCACATATCAAAACTAAATTTGGTGGTCAACTACTCAAAGCAGTAGGTGTTGACCCCAATGATTGTATTTTCCCCATTGCGATGGCAGTTGTTGAGGTTGAGGATACACAAACATGGAAATGGTTCTTGAACACTCTCAAATAAGATCTTGGCATTGAAAATACAAGTGCATGGACAATCATGAGAGACAGGCAAAAGGTAACACAAAGCTCGCTTCTAAATACTCATTTAGTAATTGCAATATCTGTACTAACTTGTACATGTTTGATCATGAAGGGGTTGATCAATGCTGTCAATGCATTGTTTCTAGAGGCAGAGCACAGATTCTGTGTGCGGCACCTCTACCAGAATTTTAACAAAAAATTCAAAGGTGAGAACTTGAAAAAGAGGTTGTGGGCAATTGCAAGATCCTACAACATGCTCAACTGGAGAAAGAATATGGATATGATGAAGGTTTTGAACCAGGAAGCATATGATTATTTGGAAGCAATTGATCCCAAATCATGGTGTAGGGCTTTCTTCAGACACTTGCCCAAATCAGACTTGCTACTCAACAACACATGTGAAGTTTTTAACAAGTAATTTTGCCAATGTTAGTCCTATGTCATTGATGCTAGTAGCAACATTTAATCTAGTTTTCATCATATTAGGTATATTTTGGATGCTCGAGAAATGCCTATACGCAGCATGCTTGACAAGATCAATAACCAAATCATGACTAGACATTATAACAAAAATGTAGAGAGTGATGAGTGGTGTGGAATTATTTGTCCTAAGATAAGAAAACAATTGGACAAACAAGTGGAAATGTCAAATAATTGTGTTGCACATCCAGCATTGAAAGGAATTTTTCAAGTAAATGGACTAACAGGTGACTACCTTGTTGATATCAACAAAGATGAGTGTGAGTGTGGGAGTTGGCAGTTAAGAGGCATTCCTTGTAGGCATGCATGTTCAATGCTTAGACATGAGAGAATAAAGCCAGAAACAAGGGTGTGTCAATCCTATAGTATTTCTGCCTTCAAGCAAGCATATGCCAGTGGTATTCTACCATGTAGAGATGAAAGAGCATGGGAGAAGATTGATGGAATTCCTGTGAAGCCACCTTTGTACGACAAGATTGTTGGAAGGCCATCTAAGAAGAGGAGAAAAAATCCACTTGAGCTGCAAGATGGTACTAAGATGAGCAGGCACGGAACTATAAAACATTGTAGTCTGTGCAACTCAACCATGCACAACAAAACAAAATGCCCCAACAAAGGTATTCAAGGAGAAGCACTAGGAGAAAATGCTCCAACGCCCGCTCCTCCTCCCACAAAATTGAAGAGGAAGCTACCTATGAAGAGAAACAATGTTCCTTCTACACAGGTATAAGAACAATTAAATTAAATTTAGATCATCACTCTAATGTATTCAATTGTTAAAGCTCTCTTTTCTAGGAATCTGGTACAACTGAAGTGCAAAGCAATAGCCAATCAACTGTGCAACAATCACTTATAATAAGAGTAAGTTGATGTGTGTTGTTTTGTATCGTAGGTATTGCAACAATTACTTATGTGTGTTTTGTATTGTAGGCATTGCAAGATTCACAACAGTCCAATGTGTTACCTGGGCCTATTCCCGAGTCAAGCTTCCTCACATGTAACAAATCTACTTTGCTGAAGACAAGTGCAAAGACAGACAATGGTCAGTCAACTAGGCAGAAACAAAAGGCGTCTTCCAAGCCAAAAAAGTAGCCTGCATAAAGATGTTTCGCGAAGATAGTGTTTGGTGAAAACTGTTGGATAGTTTTCCTTTTGACATCTGGTTTCATTTTAGCCGAAAGATAGCTGAAAAATGATGGTTGTTAGGTGCTGAATTAAATCTCATGCATCTTATCTTTTGCTATAGGTTTAAGTGCACCTCCTGATGTGCATCTTCAACTTCTAGTGTAGCACATAAACTTTATGTAATACTTCCAGTTTATGTGATGTTCATAGTTTATGTTTCAGACTACTATATTATGTTATGGTTAGAGCCTATGTGAGCTCTCTATGTTCCCAATTTATGTTTCAGCCTGTTAGTTGTATATTACTATGATGATTGTGTGCTAATATAGGTAGAGGTTTTTTTTGCAAAATTATCTAACCACTCCACGCGGGATTTTTGCCGCCAATACTTCTACTGCTGATTTGGCAACGGTCATAGGCCGGTCAAAGCGGCTCCAGTTTGTGTAGGATCACAGGTAACACAGTTGAAACAAAATTAGGACCACGATGTGCATTTTTGGAAAAGTAGGACTAACTTGACACCTCCCAAATAATTATAGGACCTGTGGTGTATTTTACTGTTTAGAAAATAATTGCCTGATATATCATTAGGGTAGAACTAAGCTAGTCTACGTATATTTTGTGCATCAAAAGAAGAAAATGAGTTTGTAGGGTTGAAGGCTGGCATACAAAAGAGTAACTCCATATTAATCTCATCAAATCGATTATCAAGCTCTCGACTAATGCTATCAATGACATCAATATATACTTCTCATTTGACGCGGTCGTCACTTGTTTGGTCTCGGGCACGAGCATAACTTGCTGATTTTCCTCAAGGCCCACTATTACAATCCATAGCAGAAACGTCATCATCATGTTTATCTCAAAACAAGACTCTCTCTCAAGGAATTGAACTTAGGAATTAGACATCATTTGTTGCATATCCGCTTTCAAATTAACAAGTGAGATTGCATTAAGAATACCTCGATCCCTTCTTTGCAAACACTCGGATGTTTCATTTGTATATCCAACAATAAGTGTTCTAAAAAATATCTGAGGTCTCAAATGCTCCAATCACACAATGTAATTTTGTCCAATCATCCTCATATGAAGTATCATCTAAAAATGAGTACCATCTCGAAGATTGGTGGGCACATCATGAACTATTGAAAGCATAGCAATGACATTTATACAATTTTGTAACAAGAACCGTACCGTGTGTCACCAAACCTAGGAAAACCTATCTCTTGATTTAATTCACTCCTAGATTTAAGTTCACCACCATCAAGTGCATTTCTAATATTATCAAGCCTGTAACTTCGAAGCATGACATGATGCTTACAAGAAACTCCATCAATGTTTGACAAGAGAGATACCTAATCTGAGAAAGGTCACATAATTTGTATTGTCCTTCACAACAACTAAAGTGTAAGTATGTCTATGTATGGCACGTGTAACAAAACTTATATGCACGATTAAATCATAGATCATAGATGGTGCAATCTCTTTAGAAAAAATAAAGAATATAAACAAATTTGTGGGAACCTACGTATGGCGGTGTGGTGATGTGGGATCCCGACGAATTGCAACATTGTGTGACATCCAAGTTGGTTAACTGTCATTCTTGAGAAGAATGAACTTGAACTTACGGAAGGTCCCATGTTGCTCGCCTAGGACCGCTCGCTTTATGGAAACCCTAGCCACCGCCACAACCCTTTTTTCCTACCAACTCTCTATCTCTCAACATGATGGAGGAAACCACTAGGTAAAGCTCAAGAATGTGATGGCAATGGATGAGGCCTTGTTGGGATCTCTCATAGGGGCAAATCATGCACCATCCCATTTGGTACGCCACACAATGCAGGACCGTGTAATAGCAGGCGTTAGGCAATCGGGGGAGTCCCATGGGTTGTGTTGTGATGGGAGTTGAGTGCTTCTGTGCGTCGCACATTGGATGATCTCAGCGGTGTGGCAATTGGCTCCTAGTGTCATGATGGTTTGGCTCTATGTCCTTAGATGGAATTTCATAGGATGGTATGACATTGTTTCTGGAGAAGTGTTGGTCTAGCTTAGAGCATATCAGAGTAGAGCCCCTAAACAATTTTAAGGGCTCAGGCAAAAATAGGAGGGCAAAATAGGGACCCTAAAAATACCATTAAATTAGGGAGGACAATAATTTTCCCTGTGCCACCCCTTTCTCCAAGGGCAGAATAGGGGGCCTTAAACCATTTCCCCCACGGGAGGACTTTTTAGTGCCTCTCCCGAACTCGTCGTCATGCCGAATGCCCCTCTTCATTCACCCCATGATGGAGTCGGTTGCTCCTCCGCCATTGTCTACCTTCTTCTCCTTTGTTGCGCGTAGAGCATCCTCCTCCTCCCATTCTGTCGCCATCGCCTTCGTCCTCCTACCCCCGCACCGCCCGTAGTTGTATGCTCCTCTTCCCATGTCATTATCTCTTGTCCTCCTAATTTTTCTACTCTCATACAACTCACCACCTGCTCCTCCTACCACCATGCTTTTCATTTCATTCCTCCTCCTCCTCTCGTGTCGTCCTTCACTGCAATGGTTCCATCCGCTCTGGCAGAACGGTCTTTTCTGCCCCAACACCATGGTCAGCTCTGGTTGATAGGGATGTAAATTGATCGGATCGGATCAAATATTGCTATTACGATATCCTTTACCATATTTTTTTGGCGGATTCGAATCGGAGCGGATAATAGCCGGATACGGATTTGAATGCGGATTATATCGGATTGCGGATACGGAGCGGACTCGGATCGAAAGAGGATAATCGAACAAATACACATAAAAAATAAAAATTTATTTAGTTTATGCAAAAGAAATGAAAAAAAGCGTGCAACACTAGATAGTAGTAGTATAAAATTTTAAGATTGATAATAACATAGTATAACATGCATATATAGCATGCATAGCTAGTCGTACACTTACTACATTGTCTAGAAATTGGGGTTGTGCTAAATTTATCGGATTATTCTATTTGAGTACCTCAGATAATCCGTATAAAATGTCGGATTATCCTTATCCGTCGGATATCATCAATACCATATCCGCTATCATATTCGTCGGATATCCGCTCGATAAATATCCGTATCCGCATCCATATCCGTCGGATATCTAAAAATGCATACCATATCCTTAAAAACGGACGCGGATGCGGATTTGGAGCAGAAATTATCCGTACCATTTACATCCCTACTGGTTGATGCCTCCTTGCCGCCAACGCCTCTCCTCTTCACTGTGCACTTGCCGACACTGAGAAGGAGCTCCAACGGCAGGATGCTCTGAATATATATAAAAAGAAATAAAAAGGAAAACCCACTGACATGTGAATCCCATGTGTTAGTTTAAATGGCTGATATCAAATACACCCGACCTCCACAACCTCACAATATCAAATGAGATACTGACGAAGCACACAACCAAATTATTACTCCATCCGATCTATAATAAGTGTTGTCGATTTAGTAGAAAGTTTAGCGATATTTATTATGGATCGGAGGGAGTACCAAAAAAAACGAGCGCAAGAGTCATTCTCTAGCAATCCAAGACCCGCACCAATATACATCCACGTCAACCATTATCTTTGCCAACACAACCGCAACATGACATGGTTTTCCACAATAACAACACCTCTAGGAAGGGAACGACACAAAGCGCCGCCATCGCTAAATCCGAGCACAGAGCTGCTAGATCATGGGTTTTATTCTGTGTAATCTCCAATCAATGCCTTCAACAAGGGAATAACATGTATACATAAAAAAAGGCATGTCGGTATGACAAATCATGGGTTTAGTCCGTGTGATCATGGGTTTTAGTCATTACCATGTACAACCAGGTGAGATCAGACTTTGAGTTTTCTTATGCAATTGTGTTGCATAAAAAATAGGCCTGTCGGTATGACAAATCAGTTTCGTGACCATTAAAGAAAACGGTTCCTCCATAGTAGTAGTGTAGTACATACAAATGACAAACAACATTATTACAAATTTAATACTGGAAAATGGTCCAATTAATATGGAGAGGTTGCAGTTATCCATAACAGGGGTTGCAGGAGATTTGTCACACCCTTCTTCTCTAGAAGATGATTTGCCTCTAGCCATCAAAGTTTTCCTCGGGTAAATGCTAATCACGAGCCTCCTGTGAAAAGAATGAACGTTTGGTCAAAATGTAAATGTTGAGATCATAGGAAACATTCAGTCGAAATCTAAGTATTAACATCAGGAGAACGGACTGCTCGTTCATTCTCATGGCAATGAGAAGCATTAAGCAGCAGAAAAGACCACCGAGATACACCCCCCAACACAGAAAAAGTGGAGTATATTTAATCGGTGGCCAGGGAAACTAAAAGTCAAAAGACTAAAAATGGTACTACCTCCGATTAATAATAAGTGTCGCTGATTTACTTACTTTGTACCAAATCAGTGACAATTATTATGGATCGGAGAGAGTAGAAGAACTGAAGTCAGCTGTTGAAGTCACCCAGTTTATCACATGAGAGTATTTACTAATACAACTAGTAAATACTAACTTCTTTTCTAAATATAACCCTTTCTAACAGTTCAAATTAAATTACTAAAAAGGCTTACAGTCCGGAACGGAGGGAGTAGTGATACAGGCATAAGAGAGAACCGGGCACACGTGTACCCAAAATGTCAGACAGCATCGAGTGGAGGAAAACGGAGCGGGTAATTTTCGAATATGAAGGTGAGACAGTTACCTCCGGAGTGAACGTCAGACCAATTTTGATTTCTCCACGGTACTCTTCGTCTTTGACAACATTGTAAACCGTTGGTGGTATGTTTCCTTCACTATAAACTGCATCCAAAGGGATCCTGCAAGCATAAGCTACTCAGTTAGAGCGAACAATGAAATTAATCTGCAAACATTCAGACTTGCATCCTGAGAGGCCGCGACATGAACAAAAATGCAAACGAGTATTTCAGCACTGATTTCGTCAATCGAGATTTGAGCTACGTAGTACTTTGACGTAAGTGCTCCAGCCCCAAAAATAAGTCATATAGGAACACTTTGGGTTCACCGCATCTTCAGAAATCGAAATTGGCAAAAGATGAAGAAATAGCTAGCTCGGGACGGCTCAAATTAGCCTATAACTTACGTGGCTTCACCAACAATGTCATCATTCGTGCCAGCATCATTGTCCAGGAGCTTGATGATGAGATTGTCTGCGTTTTCAGAGACTGTGAACACGAAGGTCTCGTTCCATTCAGGGTCACTTCCTTTGCCTGCATGAACCGAATAGATTCAAGTTACTAATAATTGACAGGGAAGTCAACGGAAAACATGCGCATGTGCGTCGAGATGCATGACGCTACTCGTTAATAGGAATGTCTTGATGGATCCCACTTTTGTTAGAGAAGGTTTAACTGTTCATATCAGCGAAGACGACGTGGGAAAATAACACGTGTTAACTAGCTAGTGTGCTTTTAGCGCTTTTTGAATAGATCTGTGCCTGCCTACTATGATGTTTAGATTTTCTGCTGCTGTTGTTGTTAGCCTGCATAAATTGTGGATATGACGGAATTTTGCACTGAATAGGTTCTTTCTATGAACACGCCAAGGCTACTAGTGATAATTCAGCACCAGGAATTCGTTTCGAGAACTGTCAAGTTTCAAAATGCCGAGTGTGATCGTTCTACAATTGGCTGCTCAGAGTAGCAGACGTACCGGATCGATCCTATTTTGCACAGTACTAATGAACGTACATACGCGTTGAGCGATACAGTATTGAGGAGGTACATAATTCGATCAGGAAACCATCTAAAGCAAAGCTGAAGAAACGGAGAGACAATTTTACCTGACGCGACGCTGCTCTTCTGCTCCTGCGAGGTGCATACCAGAACCGCGTACGGGTCCATGTTGCCTGCAGGAAACGATTTGTCAGCGAGAATCGATCCCATCTTTTCAGCAGCAGCAGCGAAAGCGAAAACACAAGCAGCTCCGAAATTGAGCCGATTTGGCTGATCAAGAGATCAGCGACGAACTAATCGATCGACCAGGTGACGGGAAATCGCAGCAGAATTCTTCGAAGGGAGAAGGGGAAAGAGGGAGAGGGAGGTAGCTTACAGAGATAGTCGGTGTTCTCGAGCCCCTTGGCTCCGACGAGCAGCACCTCAAGCGTCCCCTGCGCCATCTTCTTCGTCCCCCCTCGCCTGATCTGACCGATCTCGCGTTTCCTCTACTGCTCTCAAGCTCTCGATCAGGAGGTGTTCTCAGTACAGCTCCACACGACTAACCGAGGCGATCGCGAGATCCAAACCGAGCCCCGGGAGCTGCTGTATGTATAGGCGTTGAAAAATGGAAACACTCGCATGCGTCTTCCTCAAGCGATCGCATCAGATTCACATGGAGGCGGTAGTGTGGGTAGGGCTCCTCTAGGCAACTTGCGTCAAGCAGGACAAGTCAATGCGCCGCGCGCCCATGAGGGATGTTGGCGATTTCACGCGCCAGTGCCGACTGGATGATTCGAGGAAATAGAGCAACTCCATCAATTTTTCCATATATGTATTGTTAGGTTGATCTCCCGTTCGGCCAATGACCCGAACAAACTTTGTCTCGCGCGCTGATCGGAGGCGTCCAACCCTACATGGTTGGTGGGCCCTGTGGCAATGCTATAAAGAGGAGGTGGGGGCCGGGACACACAACACGAGGTTCGTCTGCCCCGCCGCTCTCCCTACCTACACATCCCTACCGATCTAGGGTTAGCGCTAGTCACGGGAAGCTCTGTCGCTGCTCTGCCTAGTCGCTTTAGCCACGCTCTCGCCGTTGATCAAGATGACCAACGGGTCATCGAGCTCCATCACTGGAGAAGGTACAGTCTCTCTCTCTCTCTCTCTCTCTCTCTGCAAGCAAGATCGAATCCTATAGCAAAGCCTACCGTTTAGATCTCGAGCAGGATTAAAACCAACAATGGTATCAGAGCAGGTGCTCTGTAGATCTACTCGTGTAGAATTGCAAAGGCAAAGAAAAAAATTAGAGGACTAGGGTTTCTAGAAGCGCCGCCGCGAGGCCGCGCCGTTCCACTCGATCCTGACGCATCGGCAAACCGAGGTCGCGAAGAAGAACCTCCCAATAGATCGAAACCCTAACCCCTAAGATCCAACCAAAAAAAATTCGGGAAGAAAGAAATAAAGTTAAGCCCCCCAGATCCCGTGTTCCCCTAGTCCCTTCCTTCCCGAATCAAACAGAGTAGAAAGCAACAAACAAAAAAGAGGGGGGGAGCCCCATATGCTCGACCCCTAATCAGAAAAGCCCCAGAACTCGCCTAATTCGAACCGAATCACAAAGAAAAGCAAGGGAAATCTCCACTGGCCGACGCCCGCCGGCAAAGGGTGCCACCACTAGACCGGTTGACGACGGCGCGTCCACCCACGAGGGGTGCTCGCGCACGCTGGCAACGGGACCAGAGGGGCGCCGCCACATCCACCGTCTCACCCTCCCTCGATCTGCAGTCCTGTGGTTTTGGGGGAGAGGTGCTGAGGCTGGATGGGAGAGGAAGGGGCTGGGCTCGTGAGGAGAGGGAGGGGCTCGCCGCCGGCGTCGCGTCGCGCGGGGCAGCCGCCTCGCCTCACCCACAGAGCCTGAGCCGCCTTCAGCGAGACATGAGGGAAGGGGGCTCGCGGGAGAGTGAGGGGCCCGTCGCCGGCTGTGCCGGGCGGCGCCGCCTCGCCTCACGCCGTCCGCTCACAGAGAGCGCCGCCAGGGATCCCCGCTCGAGCGAGCTGAGGGCGCTACCAAAGGGGCGAGCTAGAGAGTGAAAGGAGAAAATGTCTTCGGGTTTCAGGGGGCGCGCGGCAGGGTCGGTTTTGTCCCTGTGATCTGCGCGCTCGACCGTCCAATCCAGGGTTTGCGCGATGGACGACTAGGATCGATCGCGGGGGGAGGCGCTGGCAGGCCGCGGGCGGCGCCGCGCGCAGCTGGGCCGTGGGCCGCTGCGGGCTGCTACTGGACCGCGCACCCATGTGCGCCAGATAGTGGGCAGCCGCGTTGGGCCGCGTGGGCCACACGCGCCAGAGCTGTTTCCAGTTCGTTTGCTGTTTTCTTTTTATTTACAGAAACTTTTTTTACTGTTTTTTGATTAGTTTTTTTTTAGAGTTTTTCTGTAGCAATTTTTCCAACGAAAATTTTGTGTAGAAAATTATAAAGTGACAGTAAAAGTTTCTGTAAAGAAGTAAAGTTGATTAATTTTTATTCATGTTATTCCGCTGCAAGAATTAATTGCTTAAATGCAATAGAGTAAGATTTTAATTTTGTTAAGAGTGATGATTTTATTTGATGACCAACCTTGTTAGTAAAATTTTCACTATGAATAGTAAGTTTTATCCATATTAGTTATATTTCTGCCCAACGGTGATGTAGTATTAATATGGAGAAGTTTCATGTTTTAATTTAACCAACGTCGAATTAACTCATTTTGATGATATTTTGCTTTCGGGCAATCCTATGAGTTTTATCTCGGCTATTGAGCCCCTCAATGGAGGGAACTACGTCTTGTGGCGAGAGAAGATTGAGGTGGGGCTTGCTCTGCTTGACCTCGACCTGGCATTTGTTGAGACTTGTCCCAAAGAACCTGTCAACCCCGTAAGGTGCGAAAAAGAAAGTGAAGAGGACTTCAATAAAAGGGTCAATGCCCATGCACAAATAAGAATGAAGTACGACCTTGAGCGTACAAAGTGGGACTCGTCCAATAGAAAGTGCTTGATGTTGATTAAGAGCTTCATTATGGAAGCTATAAGGGGAGAAATCCCAGAGTGCACCACCGCCAGTGAGTACCTGAAAAAGGTAGAGAGTCAGTTTACTGGGTCCTCAAAGACCTATGCAAGCTCTCTCATTAAGAAACTTGTTACTACAAGATACACTGGTGGTCGAGTTAGGGATCACATCTTGCGAATGAGCAACATGTATTCCAAGCTTAAGCCTATGGGCATGGAGCTTCCAGATGAGTTCATCATTCATCTGATCTTTTCCTCACTACCAAACCAGTTTGAAGCTTTTGCTGTGAACTACAATGCACAGCCAAAAAAGTAGGGCATTGAGAAGATGATGGCCATGTGCGTTCAAGAAGAGAGGCTTAAGGGGCAGTCTGGTGATTCTGTGAACTACCTAAGCCCAACCAAGAAGAGGAACTTTCAGGGTCCCAATACCCAAGGGAAACCTCAGGGGCATCCCTCTTCTTCTAGGCCGCATGGAAAGGCTCCTGAACACCAGGCACAGGAAGTGGACAAGGACACCTGCAAGTGGTGCAAGCAGAAGGGCCACTACATGAGTGACTGTGTGGATTTCCTGAAGTATATGTGCAAGAATTTTGAGGATTTAATTACTTTTGTTGATGAATCCTTATTTTTAAGTTATGCAAAATCTACTTGGTGGATTGACTCAGGTGCGACTGTTCATGTTGCCAATTTATTATAGGGATTCCGTATGAGAAGGACCCTGCAAAGAGGAGAAACAAGTATTAAAGTTGCAAACGGCGTTCAAGCTGAAGTCGGAGCCATTGGCGATCTTCCATTAGAGTTGTCAAGTGGCTTTGTACTTTTATTAGTAGATGTGCTTTATGTACCCTCTTTGCATCGAAACTTAATAAGTGTATCGCGCTTAGACGATTGTGGTTTTGCTTGCCATTTTGGCGATGGACAATGTAAGATCAAGTTTAATAATCAGATTGTTGGTCTTGCCTTCAGACAAGACAAGCTTTATTTGTTATCACTTTGTGAGAATGTGAATGTATTAAGCGCTGAGAATGCCTCCTCATCCCTGAATGGAAAGAGTAAGAGGAAAAGAATTGATGAAGTATCATCAAAATTATGGCACTGTCGTTTAGGCCATATTTCGAGGGGGAGAATAGAACACTTTGTAAAATAATCAATTCTTTCACCTCTAGAATTTTCAAATTTAGAGCAATGCATCGATTGCATCAAAGGAAAGTTTGTAAAGAACATTAAGAAAAGCGCCAAAAGAAGCACATGAGTATTAGAAATAATTCATACGGATATATGCGATCCGTTTCCTGTGACATATGTGGATGGCTATGACTCTTTCATAACATTCACGGATGAATACTCGCGTTATGGTTACATTTATCCTATTAAAGAACGTTCAGAAGCACTAGATAAATTCAAGATATTTAAGGCCGAAGTTGAAAATCAGCATAGTTTAAAGATTAAAGTAGTATAAAGTCCAACCGTGGAGGCGAATACTACGGCCGGCATACCCCATATGGCCAAGTTACTGAACCCTTTGCATGGTTTCTCCAGGAACATGGTATAGTCGTCCAGTATTCAACACCGGGCGAGCCTTAGCAGAATGGAGTAGCTGAAAGAAGAAACCGTACATTGATGGATATGGTGAGAAGCATGTTAAGTTACTCCACCTTACCGATTGGTTTGTGTATGGAGGCGTTAAAAACCGCCATTCACATACTTAATCGAGTTCCAAGTAAATCGGTGTCTAAAACACCATATGAGTTATGGACTAGTCGCAAAACTTCACTCAATTATTTGCGAGTGTGGGGTTGTCCAGCTGAGGCAAAGCTCTTCAATCCAAGCCTTGGAAAGGTAGATCCCAAGACAGTAAGTTGCCATTTCATTGGCTATCCAGACAAGTCAAAAGGTTATCGTTTCTATTGTCCAGATAGAATTACTAAGTTTATAGAAACGAGACGCGTTGTGTTTCTGGAGGATCAGATGATCAGAGGGAGCACGATATCTCGAGAAATCAACCTTGAGGAGAAGCGGGTGCATGCACCCACTCTGATGATTCGGGAACCATTTTTCTCGATACCTGCTACTGCACTGACACAAGACAATGTCGATGTGACACCTGTTGCTGGTTCTCCTGTGGTAACAATGAATGAAAATGAGGACCCTGTTACCACACATGAGGGAGAGCCGCAACAGCCCCACATAGAGAATGTGCCAGAAGGCGAGACCCTTAGAAGGTCTCAAAGAACTAGAAAGTTAGCTATTCCTAACGATTTTGAGATCTATGTCAGTGAAGAAGTTCAAATGGAGGGCGATCCCACCACATTTGAAGAAGCCATTAAAAGTCCTCACTCATCAAAGTGTCTTTAAGCCATGGAAGATGAAATGAGATCCATGAGTAGCAACAAAGTCTGGGATTTAGAAGAAATTCCTAAAGGAGCCAAAACGGTAGGCTGTAAATGGGTCTACAAAACAAAATGTGACTCTAGAGGGAATATTGAAAGATATAAAGCACGACTTGTTGCTAAGGGCTTCACCCAAAGAGAAGGAATAGATTACAATGAGACATTTTCTCTAGTCTCAAGTAAGGATTCTTTTAGAATCATAATGGCTTTAGTGGCACACTATAATTTAGAATTGCATCATAAGGATGTAAAGACCGCATTCCTAAATGGTGACTTGGAAGAAAATGTTTACATAGCACAGCCCAAGGGTTTTGTTGTGAAAGGAAAAGAGCGTATGGGATGTCGTCTGAGAAAGTACATTTATGGATTAAAACAGGCCTCCAGGCAATGGTACTTAAAGTTCCATGAAATAATAAGGAAGTTTGGGTTCGATGAGAATGAGGAGGACCATTGCGTATATGCAAAGTTCAAGAATGGGAAATTCATTTTCCTTATCCTGTATGTGGATGACATTCTACTCGCTAGTAGTGATGTTAGTCTACTATTGGAGACGAAGAAGTTCTTGTCCTCGAACTTTGATATGAAAGAACTTGGTGAAGCTTCATTCGTTCTAGGAATTGAAATTCACCGAGATAGACAAAAGGGGGTTTTAGGGTTATCGCAGAAGGCATACTTAGAGAAGATTCTGAATAAGTATAGTATGCATGCGAGTAATCCTACGCCTGCTCCTATAGTCAAGGGCGATAGATTTGGGAACTTTCAGTGTCCCAGGAACCAATATGAGATCGATCAAATAAAAGCGGTTCCATATGCTTCAGCTGTCGGAAGCTTGATGTATGCTCAAGTGTGTGCACGCCCTGACTTAGCCTTTGTTACCGGGGTACTTGGCAGATTCCAAAGTAATCCAGGGATAGATGCGGTGACCCAGCATACCACTGCATGTGTAGTACACTATAGTCGTTGACATGACATCCACAGAACACTGTTCCATAAATATCACATCCCTGAGAGTGGTACAACAGAAACATTGCGGGTCCATATTACAAAGATACACACATTATTATTATTACAATACCGGAAGTTCAAGACTTCCAAAAGATCCAACTTACAAACCAAAATATAAGATGTTCGGCGGGAATTTAAAGGTAACAACTCCGACTAGGAGTGGGGCTCAACAACTTATTTTATAGAGTTCCGGTTGTTGGGCTCCGTTGGTTACTCCTAACGAGACTCTTAAGTGGACTCGTTTTCATCGACACCGTAACGAATTTCATAGTCCACGCCTTCAACTCCTCCGGATAGGTCAGGTTCCTCGTAGAACACGTCTTCTTGACATTCAGCTGCATACACTGGCACGTCTTCGGAATCCTCAGAGTCTAAGCAAGGGATAAAAGGAAAGAATGAGTAACAGCATTACCCAACAAGTTCATTATATGCAAGGTGGGAGGTTTGATGCTCTATCTACCACCTCGGATTATAAATCCTTGGCACTATGAAGTTTTTGTAAATCTTTCTTCAAAGATTGATTTTATTCTGAAAAACTATGACAATCAGCCTTCACAGGTTGACTAGAACTTTCATGGAGTTCCTTTCCTGCCGCGTTCGTAGCTCCTTCCCGGAACAGGAAGTAACAAGTTACAGTTCTTACACTCTGCAGAGGTGCATTACTTTACCCATGAGAGATCAACTCCTTGTTGCACAACCGGGCGTACTTTCCCGTCCAAAATTCCATGATGTGGGGCCCAGTAGTTGGTCCAAGCCAACCACTGCCCCCTTCGCGACCCCGCATGCCTCCTTGGTGTACACCATGCCCACATAATGAATTACGGCAATGGTTTGTACATACCGTTAGATGCCAGAACTATCGTGGGACATTGAGGGTTCCCACCCATATACTGCATATCCTCTACGAATTACCAATTAATATGCACGCTACGAGGATAACAGCCACGACCTGCACATCCGGCTTCATGCGAGAGGAAGAAGATACAGCTGACTTCTCTGTCCCATTCCAAATCTCATGGCTAACGCGTAATATACGGCGCTAGAATCACTGATGTCAGGGGTTATTAAGTTCCTACTTGATCATCATTGTTGCAATTAGAACTCTAAGTTCTATTGCTTCATCATATCACCACTTAGGATGATATCTATAATTTCTTTATTTGGGAAAATAATATTTTCTTTCTTTTATAGCATATATGATAACACACAATTTGCAAATACTTTGATAAAGACTCTTCAAAGGATATGAGCAAGTGATGAACTTGCCTTGTGATGGCAAGGTAGTGAAGTCTGATGCTTGCATTGGACCTTGAGCTTCTAGTTCTACAAAAACATCATTATTGCCCCGTAAGGACAATATTTAAAGAAGCAAAATGATTATGCAGATAATGTAATGCATTATTTGAATTTATATGCATTTATCCCAAAAAGTTCCTTTTTTGAATAATAAAGGGTTTATAAATATTTATTTTAATATTTAATATTTTATAACCTATATTGAATTATTTTCTTTTATTTCCCTGTATTTGACTTTTATTGATTTAATAATCCCTTTAGGAATTATTAACTATACCTTAATTTTATTACTAATTATTTATTTAGTATTTTTCAAAAATACTATTATATTAATAAACAATGAAGGTGATTTTTATTTATTTTTATCATCTTTCAATAATTTTGAAAAATTCCATAAGGAATATTTAAATTACAAAATTCTTATAAAATTTTGAATATCCAAAATTTGATATCTTATTCTATTTGTATAGAATGGATTATTGTGAATCCAAAAATATTTTATTTATAATTTTTGGACTATTATTCTATTTTCTAGAATTTTATTAAGTGTAGGGGTATTTTGGTCTTTTCCTTTTTATTAAAACAGGCTTGAAAGAATTTCTGGGCTGGTTATTTTTGTTGGACCCTGTTGGCCCACTAGTACTAGACAAAAGAGCCACCCGAAGGGTCTGGCCCAGTTCAGCCCATTCCTTACAGTCTCTCTCTCTCTCGCGAGTTCATCTTCTCCTTATCTGACCCGACCCTGTGGTCGGCGATGCCTCGACCGGCGATTCCCGCCGCTGTCGGCCGTTCTGGTCGCCGCCGTGGTGCATTAGGGGATTGTCGACGATGCCCGTTCGTTCTGTCCAATTGGATTCAAGCCTAGGGCTCTCCTGCGATAGATCGATGCCGTCCTGAACCCTAGGGTTTGGGGATTGGCACGAATTCAAGTGCAGTCGAGGTCGTCGTGTGTTGAGGTGATGCTCTACACCTCCAGACGTTATTTGGGTCGTTGTCGTGGCGTCGTGCGGGTTGCAGCGCCCCCTCTAGGGTGCTCCCCGTGCCGCCATGGCCGTCGGCCCCTCTGCTTCCTCTTCTATCCTTTAGCGAGGACCTACAGTGAGTCTGATTCCCCTCTCCTGGTGCTCTCTGTGCTTGCTGATTTGATGATAGATGTTAGCAGTGTCCTCTCTGGCTATTGTCTGATTCAGATTAGGATGATTATCCCTTTTCGGGTTCCTGTGATGTGCTTGTTCATGTACTAGAGGAATTGATTCATGCTTAGATGGTCTGTACCCATACTGAATGCTTATTGACTTGAGGCTTGTTGGTTGATCTGATGTATGGTGTTTCTGGTGGCTTACTTGATGATTTGATGCTTGGATTACATCTGATTTAGATGATGTGGTTGTATGGGAACCATGTTTGGTAAAGCTAAAGATCTTATAGCTTTTCACTGCTTATTTGATTCATGGTCATGATTAGGATAAAATACAGCTAATGCCCTAGTGCTATTAGTTTGGAAATCAATATGTGGATTGAGATCTTCATGATCTCAAACAGTGAAGTGTATGCTAGGAATATTCTGGTTATGATTCCTGTTTTTAACAGTAAAATGATTAGTTAGTTGATTTTCTGAATCTAGGTTGATTTACTGTTGTTCCTGATTCATATTGAATTGTTCTTGTGACACCATCATGTATGGCACACAGGTTAAATTCTAAACCATGGATTTGGTTAGTTTATGCTTGAGACAATCTTGACTTAGAAAGATAAATAAAGATGCTCTTATCTGAATTTCCTATGCCCAATGATGTTGGTCTGAGGCTTAGGAATTCAATCTCATCTAGTTGGTTCATCTAGATAGTCTTGGCAGTGGTACCAGCTATTCTTTATTGAATCATAGCTTGGCAAAATGATAGTGAGCTTGATCAATATATGGATCCCAAAGATTTGTTTCTAAGGTGCTACTCGTCCTTTAGAGATGTGCCTAGAAATAGATTATAGGTATATATATGATTGGATTGTAGAATATGATTTAACAGCCAGAGAAAGGGTGTTGCTCTGAGCTCTGGTTGGATTCTGGTGCTTTGCTATTTGCCTTTAGATTTTCAGAAATCCCTATGATGGATTCACCCCACTTGGGTGTCTTCTGAGGATTTATTTTGTAAAACAACACATGCCTTTCTCTAAATAAGATGATTAGATCATGTGAAGGTTTTATGAAACTCACCATAAAAACTGATATTTGGGAAGTAAGTTGGTGATGATCTTGATCTGTTGTTGCTGGACTCTTATGCTTGCTAGCCTGCTCCTCCTAGCTCCTAGCTTGGCCTTGCTGTCCACCTTGTTCATCCCCCTCCTTATGTCACCATCCTGGTGATGTTTGAGTTAATCTGGTGGTTTGGTTTGGCTGCTGTTCTTGGTTTACTTGCTGTTCTCCCAGGCTGTGTTGTGGTGTGGTGTGGTAATGCACTGGGTGCTTCCCCACGGCTGTGCTCTGGTTTTGTTTGATCTGGTTGTGCTTGTGCAGTCGACAGCACACCCTTGCATGCTTGTGTGTGTGCAGTCTGTGTGCCTGCTATGCACATATGGATAGGTTCAAAAGATTTGATCTTACTGTTACCAATCTACTTTTACCTTGGCTGGTGAATTGATCCCTTTTGGCTGCCCTTTGCATTCTGTTGTGAATTTATGAAAGATGAAATCTTTCATATTGGTGAAACTTGCCCCTCTTTAACATTTCTCAATGATGAGATTGTCAAGTGCACCCCACTGACATATCTGAGAGAAATACATACTAACACTAATCTTATTTTATTTCTGTTTATCCTTGTTTTACAGGTTCAAAGATAAAGATGAAGATTTAGTTTAGGTTTTAGGTATAGGATAGTTAGTAGATGTAATTTTCTTAATCCTTTGTAATTTTTTTATAGTTCATGTAATCTTTATTTTATTCAATTGTAATAAAGATTATGTTATTATTAATAAAGAAGATTCTTATTCTTTATTCTATTGTATCTTGTTTATGTCTTTATAATATGAAAATGAATTTCATAATTTCTATTGTCTTAAGATTTAAGCTATACTACCTATATCTTAGTTAATTTAACATTCAAATCTTATATCTAAATCATTTAAATTATTATTCAAACACTTAAGTTTTTAAATTCAAAACCCTTTTTAAAACACACATAATTCTTTTAAGATCACATCAAAGTTTATAACAATCCTACTTTAAGTCTAAACCTAATCTTAAAGTAAGAAAGAAACATTGATCACTTAAGCTTTTATTTGGCGAAAATTTTACCCACTTTTTCACAAATAGATGCATGCAATAATA
The DNA here is from genome assembly GCA_916181665.1 of Avena sativa. Lineage (NCBI taxonomy): Eukaryota > Viridiplantae > Streptophyta > Magnoliopsida > Poales > Poaceae > Avena > Avena sativa. Next base: position 153,119,294 of record OV702294.1, on the reverse strand, counting down.
CATAATCCTAGATCTACCCTTCGTTAGGTTCCTAAATGCTGGGATGTTACAATAGATCACTGGAAAATGGTGAAGAAGGCATTCCGTTATGCAAAAGGCACAAAAGGCCTCATGCTAACATACAGAAGAACTGATTCCCTTGAGATAGAAGGGTACTCAGATGCAGACTATGCGGGAGATGTTGATGAAAGAAAATCCACGTTAGGATATGTATTTACTCTCGCAGGTGGACCTATATCGTGGAAAAGCTCCAAACAAACCATCACGGCATCGTCCACGATGGTAGCTAAGTATGTAGCATGTTATGAGGCCACGGGGCAGACAAACTGTTTAAAGAAGTTTATACCCGGGTTGAGAGTGGTAGACGGCATTCAAAGACCACTCAAAATGTACTGCGGCAATGAGCCAGCAGTATTCTATGCTCACAACAATAAGTCAAGTGTTGTTGCCAAACACATTAACATTAAGTTTTATGTTGTGAAAGAAAGAATCCAGGATCATACCATAAGTTTAGAGCATATAAGTACAAAAGAAATGCTTGCAGATCCGCTCACAAAAGGCACCACCCAGTGTGTTCAAAGAACACTTAGCCGACATGTGTTTAAGCGAAAGCCTATGATACCTGGATATTGAGGGCCTAGAACAAGAATCTATTTCAAAATAGAGAGGTGTATAGTGGCTGTTGAATCTATGCTGCGTAACTGACCATTATGACGAGACATGTTCTATATGTTGATATGTGATGAAATGGGTACCAAAGTATAAGTTCAATGAAATATGAGATCAAGGGGTAGAATGTTAGGTTGATCTCCCGTTCGGCCCAACGGCCCGAACAAACTTGGTCGCGCCCTGATCGGGGGCGCCCAACCCTACATGGTTGGTGGGCCCCTGTGGCAGCGCTATAAAGAGGAGGTGGGGACCAGGGCATGCAACACGAGGTTCGTCTACGCCACCGCTCTCCCCACCTACACATCCCTACCGATCTAGGGTTAGCGCTAGTCACGAGAAGCTCCACCGCCGCTCTGCCTAGTCGCTTTAGCCACGCTCTCGCCGTCGACCAAGATGGCCAACGAGTCATCGAGCTCCATCACTGGAGAAGGTACAGTCTCTCCTCTCTCTCTCTGCAAGCAAGATCGAATCCTATAGCAAAGCCCTACCGTTTAGATCTCGAGCAAGATTAAAACCAACATGTATATGTGAACAGGCATATCCATATGCTTTATGGTGTGCAGCACACCGGGTAAACACAAAATCCTTTATATAAAAAATACAATGTATGCCACACTTAGAGCAACTCTAACAGATCTCGTAAAGTTGAAACCGTAAAAATGAATATACGGGACACATAAATGGATGTTTACGGTTCGGATGTGGGCTCGTGACGAGCAGATCCCGCAAAAGGTAATCTCAGAAACAAGCCCGATACCACAAATTTATCAATTTTTAGCAAATTCAACATCCATAAGTAGTACGGAGACACATAGATGCAATACAATAGTTTTTACATCACATTGTTCCAATCAACGAAAACAAATGCTTGCCACCTAGCCTTCTTTTTCTCGAGCTTCTTTTCGGTCACGGACATCCAAGATCTCCTCACCATCCGCAACATCGTCCTCTTCTTTCTCTTCCTCTTCCTCTTCTTCTTCCTCACCCTCCAGGTCCTCTCCATTTTCGTCGCCATCAAGATGTGAGTTGTCAATATCATACTCATACCCATCTAGTGGGGCGGTGTCAATGTCCGCTGAGTTCGAATTGAGCATCTTGACATACGAAATGGGAACATCTTGCGAGTCAATGCTACAAGTATGGACAACATATCGGCAAACGGGAAAGGAGAAAATTCACAAATTAGCACTAGGAAAGGGGGAAATTCATACCTAGCCGAGGCGTCCCTGGCGGGACGGAGCTTGCGGGCCCTGGCAATTGGCTCCCATGCGATTACGCTTCTGCCAGGCCACGGTTCGAATCAACCAAGAACCCGCAGCTGTGCGAGCTGCCGCTACATCAACCAGAGTTAGACGTGGTAGGGCAACGGAGTCCAACTTTGTCGTTGTTTCATTCATGGGTGCGGGAGCGAGTGGGATAGGTTTGGGACTGCGCCACCTACACATCCACTAGCAGGTACTCGGCGGAGTGCATAGCAGCGTTAGGATGTCGCAGCAGCGCGGGGTGCCGGCGGAGCGAGTAGATTGGCGACGGCGTGAAAGTAAATATGCGGGAGCTGAAATGTCCCTCGCGCCAATAGCCCGATCAAAATATAGTTAGGGCTCGGTACGATTCGTGAAATCTATGAAATTCACGAGGAGTCTTTGGTTTTCACGAAGTAATTATTCTACTATTGATCAATAATCATAGTGGAATCAAGGGTACAAACTCAAAATGGGGTTCGTGAAGATATGGATCAATCGGCCACTATGCGTAGCATTAACTCGTATTGGTTTCTCACCATGGAACTTATGTGCTTTTGAAGTTGTCTAGCTTCTATGTTTTTCTTACCTATGCCAGTTTTGTTTTATTTTTTCCGTATCATATTCTTGTTTTTCTTAGATGTGGTTTTTTATTGCTATTTTTATCTTTATGAATAGGATGGAACTCCACATCGGGTTGCACTAAGACATGAGGACTTTGGTGCCTCAGTTCTGTGCACATTGAAAACATGACATACTACCAACACTTTGTTCATGGAAGGAAATTATTTGATTAGAATAAACTATCTTTTGAAACTCAGCTTATTTTCTATCTAGGAATTTGGGTCACAAATAGGCATTGTTTTTTTTTTGAAACCTCATATATTAGGCATGCAAGCCGCCTCATGAAAACCTTCCAGTCCCTTTAGGTACCCTGGTAAGAAAAAAGAGTGCGTCTGGAACTTGCAGCCCCTCAAAACAAAGTTATATCATTCATTACAAAGGGATAAATAAAACTAGGTGGATCACCATCCCAAATAACAGGGGCATTCGAATTATAAGAGGCTCTAGCTAGGTTATGCGCCACCCCATTTGCATCACGCAGGCAATGTTGAACTGATATCATTCCAATCCTTCCAGCTATTTGAAAACATTCGGCAAGGATGGCAGAATACGGGCTCAAAATCTCAATCACTCCATTGTATGCTTCAACCAATTCAAGAGAGTCCGTTTCAATGACCACCGGAGAGCAACCCTTATTTTCCATAAACTGGAGTCCTTTTTGCAAAGCAATAGCTTCCGCTGTAGTTGAGTCCATCACATGATCAATAATACAACTAGATCCAGCTACAGCTTGTCCTTTCGAGTTGCGCAAGACAGCTCCTGTAGCTCCCGTGCCATTTGAAAAAAAAGCAAGCATCAATGTTTAACTTATATGAGTTTGGGGGAGGCCTTGACCATCGCACTTCTTGTGGCTCACATTGAGTTGAAACACCTTTATAGTTCATAGCAATTGCTGTGATAGAGAAAGCCGTTTGACTCGCCGGAGCTACCTTCTCACCTTTCATGTGTTCACGTCTTTGCCACCAAATATACCAAGCGCCAACAATAATCAACTCCTTCAGACCAATATGTTTTAAATCGGCAAGATCATTTGGAATTTTAAAATCACCTCTCAAGAGTTCTTCAAGGACCACCGATCCGGACCTGTCAACTAATAAAGCAGAGTCAATTACATCAGGAATCCCAATTGAAGTCCATACCTTTCGAGCCCTTTCACACGTAAACATTAGGTGCCTCATATCCTCTGCCCCTTGTAAACATACTGGACATTGACCAGAGACAGGTATATGTCGATTTGCTAAAATTGCCAAGCCTGGGATGATTCCATGTAGTGCTCGCCATGCAAAAATTTTAATCTTGCTTGGAACCTTGAGTTTCCATAGGATCTCCCATACCGAGTTACTCGTTGCTGGACCTTCCTCATTACCTTGGTGCAATCTACGTCCATGGGTATGATTCCATTCCAAGTAATAAGCCGAACGGACTGAGAAAGAATAGGATTTGGTCATGTGCCATGCTACAAAATCCTTAGTGAGGTTTTCACTAAGAGGTATATTCAGAATTCTCCACACATCCAGCGGGTTAAAGAATTCCCGAATTAGGTCCTCATCCCACCTTAGAGTGATCGGGCTAATGAGTTCATCGACGGTTTTAAGCAGTATCTGGCCTTTTGGTGTTTGAATCATACGGTCAGGGCTACTAGGTATCCAAGGATCTTCCCATATGTTGATCTTTTGTCCCGTTCCCACTCTCCAAATATGTCCTCTCTTGAAAGTTTGAAGACCTGCAACAATGCTTTGCCATGTGAATGAAGATCCATTCTTTGGTCCAGCTCTCAACATATCTCCATTTGGGTAGTACTTAGCTTTCAACACTTGAGCACAGAGTGAGTTGGGATTTGAGATTAATCTCCAGCTTTGCTTTGCAAGCATAGCCAAATTAAAAGCATGGAGATCCCTAAAGCCCATTCCCCCATTCTTCTTAGGTATGCATAACTACCATCATGCCATCCAGTGCATTCGGTTTTGATTTTCAGTATCTCCCCACCAGAACCCATCAATAGCATCCGTCATTTGTTTACAAAGGGTTTTAGGAATTTTGAAAATGGACATTGCATATACTGGTATTTCTTGTATGATTGCCTTCAGCAGGATCTCCTTTCCATCCATTGATAGGAACTTCTCCTTCCAGCCTTCTATTCTCTTAATTATCCTTTCTAGCAAATATAGAAAGCTCTCACTCCTGTCGACACCAACTAGGGAAGGCAGTCCCAAGTATTTATCCGATAGCGCTTCAGTCATAATATTCAACTCTGAGCAAATTTCTGCTTTCAAGTTAACCTCCACATTAGGGCTGAAATAGATGCTACATTTAGTCTCACTCACCAATTGTCCTGAACTTGCACAATATTGGTCAAGTACCTGTCTCAATGAGGTTGCATTAGTCATATCAGCTTTCATCAGTATCAGGGAATCATCAGCAAATAGCAAATGCGAGACTGATGGAGCATTTCTGCAGACCCTAACACCATCCATGCCATGAACCTCCTCTCTATGATCCAAGAGACTTGAAAACCCTTCAGCACAAATTAAGAACAAATAGGGGGAGAGTGGGTCACCTTGACGCAGCCCTCTACTTGGAATAAAAGACTCAGTTTCTTGATTGTTATATCTGACTTGGTATTTAACTGACCGAACACAAGTCATCAAGAGATCAACGAAACTATTCTGAAAACCAAGCCTTTTCATCATGGCCTCCAGGAAATTCTACTCTACTCTATCATATGCCTTATGCATATCAAGTTTCACTGCACAATACCCAGCTAGACTGTCAAAGTAAGCCAATAGTCCTTTTGGGCCTAATTATGTTGGACCTGGTTGAGCGTCATGTTCTATAAATTATATTTTCTTATAAAAAGAATATATTAATATCACAAAGATACCAATTACATCTAGCATTTGCAACACCGAAATGTTCTAAAGATATTAGAAATGCGCGTAGCCCTATTACAAAAAAGAAGAAAAGATAGACAACACATCATGGCACGATGATCAAGACATTATAGCTGCAACACAAACCATCACCAAGACAACACCTAGGTCCCCGCTCACAGAATAATACATTCAACAAGGTCATTGTCAAGCACCACCAATTAAAGACAGGTCTTAGATTTTCACCCTGGAGTAAGTCCACCCTCTCAAAATAATGTCTTCAACATGGCCATTAGTAGAACAACCAATTAAAGTCAGACCTTAGATTTTCACTCTGGAATATAAGACTATGTACTCCTCCTGTGATGCCTCCCTCGCTTGCCAATTTCGTTGCTACAAGTCAATAACTACAAAGCAAGGTCCTCATCACCATGAAGACACAACCCGCCCATGACTAGCCTCAGACCTCAGCCGCATGACATTCTCCGCCACTGTCTCCTCCATGGAAATTGAAACCGACATTTTCCATGATGGCAACAGACAGGGAAGCTCCGTGTCACTCCCTTCTGAAGCCACATGGCTAGAAATATGGGAACACGCGACCGAATCTTATCTAATCCAGCAATCTGTAGGCAACTTGTGCACACGAAAATCACCGAAGAAGCCTTCCATAACTCGTCACCGGCTAAAATAATGAGAGTTGGCATCAAGCAGACCACCATCGTGCCACGAAAAGATCCCTAGGACCACTGTCTTTATTTGGCCCACTGACATGTCAGCATTGTGCAAACAGGTCGAAGACGCCGAGGACAGAGCAGTCGCGGCTTGCCCGCACGTGTCAAGCCCAGATTGAGCCCCGGCCAAGTCACGCCTCCACCGCTAGCGAGCAATCCGGCGACGGTAGCGGCAAGGAAGATCTGAAACTGGGAGGCTTTTTGTTGGAGGACGAGTTGCCCTCGGAGTCGCCTGCACAGACGCACTAGGAGGCAACTTCCTTTCCGTTTTATGTTTTGTAAATTGTATGGTTGCTTGGGTTGCCTTGTATCCATACGAGAGTATAAACATAAGCTTGGTGTTTGCTTGTTTGAGTGACAGATTTGAGCTCCCGTGATGCAAGTCTTTTTAACATCGTGAACTTGTCTCGTATTTTTGTGTACACCACCAGACTTGGAACTAACTCATTATCTCTTCATCTATGATCCTCGAGATTATAAACATCCAACACTGAAGTTGTGTGGAACGGTGAGACGACGCCAATGGTCAAGTGTATTTTAAAAATAACTTCAAAACCGATTTCACGAATGGAACCTCTACGTCAAAGTAGATCGTTTTCGTGTGGAAATCATCATGAACCGTTGGACTGAAAAAGAAGAATATTAAGAGAGAGTATCCGAAAGAGGCAGAGCAAACACATTCATATAACATACACACGATGAGCGAACGAGACGAAGCGAAAGAACGTGAGGCTCTCTCCTCCCTCTGCCCCTCCCCCCTTGCGACGCGGAGGAACCCAAATATTCCACCGCCAGGCCCCTTCCCACCCCCTCCTCCTCCCCCGCCGCTGGCAGAGGGCACAGCCGGGCGAAGCCTGGTTGGCGCCGGCATCGGCGAGGTCTTCTCGTCCTCCTGCGCGGTGGGGTGGCTGCGGACCCACTCCTACGGGTCGGAAACTGTCTCTTCCGGTGGGAGGCAGGGTGGTGGGTGGTGGAGCGCGCCTAGTTCCCTGGGCGGCAAGGGCCATGGGCGACAACGGTGCGGGACGGAGGTGGCCTGGGCTCTGCATGGCGGCAGGACGACGACAATGACTCAACGGTGGTGGCTCGGGAAGTGGCGGCATGGGCGCATGCGATAGTGAGGCGGCGGCGGGTGTCATGGTCGTGGTTGGCCAAGCATGCTTTGCACAGATCTAGGACCATCCGAGCCCGATCTAGGCTCAGCAGGCCCCGTTCGGTGCATTCGGTTTCTTTCATGTAGGGTGGAGGCTGAAACCTTGGCGCTGCAGCGCAGTAGCGGAGCTAGTTGGGCCTGATCTTGCTAGATCTAGGGCCTCACCGGCACCGCTACTGCGTTCGATCGGCGACCGCCTTTGGTAGCGGAGGATCCGATCTCCTCCCATTGGCAGCGGCACCGCCCACGCAGGCCTGGTGTTGTCGCCAGCTTACCTTGTTTGCATCGATGGTTTCGCGATGTCTTGCTGACCTGAGCTCGAGGTGTTGGACGCCAGGGTGGCGGCCCGAGAAGGTGGACTACACGGGCGACTCTCCGGCGAGCGACGTAGCGGTGGTGGTGGTCGTGCCCTTCGGTCATTTAGATCACGAGGAGCCGGCGGCGGGATCTCCTAGAGTTGGCGGCGTTATCGAGGTTTTGAGTGTGTGCAGAGGTTTTTCCGGACGAAAGCTCAGCGTCTCGACGCCAACGGTGGTGATGCCCGAGGGTGTCGTAACCCTCTTGGGGGGCGTCGTTGTGGTCACCTTCGTTGGGCTAGGACTCCGGGTAAAAACCCTTGACCTTGCGGCCTCGACAGCGGCGGCAGATACATTGTTGCCCTTTTGGGGGCGTAGTCGTGGAGCTCCGATCATCCTTGATTTTGTTTCGGTGGCAAGTTTTGGCCTTTTTTTTGCTTATTCATGATCTGCTAAGAGGTTTTCCTCGTCACCTTATGTCTGATCAGCTGTGTATGTCTTTGTTTGTAAAACGAGACGAAAGCCTGTATCAAGAAGGTTTAGACAAACAAGAAACAATACGGAGTTAAAGAACTCCTGGCCCCTTGAGTCATAATTGTTAAAACAAAAATATATACAAAACAAGAGTTATGTGGAATAATGAGATGTCACTAGTGTAAGAGTATAATTTCTGAAAGATTGACCATGTGTGATAATTTTTTCAAACTTAATCAAAAAAATTGAAAACAAACACAAAATTGGAGAGTTACAACTAATAAAACTTGAAATCGATTCCGGGAATGGAATCACATTCTCGATGTGTATCTTTCTACATATAGCTCATCATGAAACGAAACACTGTCGTGTAGATCATGTGAGATGAGGAGAAAGACACGGCTACAATGAGCATAACTAGTCTCACGCATTCTTACTTACGATCCTCCATCCCGAGCTAGCTCCACCTCACTCATGGAGCGCCCTTGCGTGAAGATGAATGGGGCTAAGCGATCTGCTGAAGCTATAGGATGTCAAAGTGCATATAGGAGAGTATTCCGCCTTAGAGCGAAGCAATCGCGAAAGCGGTGGTCGACGAAGCGGAAGCAAAAGTATTCGCTTGAGTAACAAAAACATTGGTGAGAATTCAATGCCCCGAAAACTCAAGGTTTTACCGCAAGGTTCGTCCACGAATGTGAGTCGGGACCTAAAATCAGGCCAAAAGGGTAGAAGATGGACAACAAGTCAACTTGCTTCCGAGTGAGACTACCCGTAAAGAAAATATTGGCCTCCGAGCAGATCTAGGCATAAAAACCTGGCCCAGTAGGCCCGGCCCAGCATGGCCTGATCTAAAAAAGCCGACAGGCTGGGTTGGGACTAGAGATATGTGGCCCGTTGGAAGCTTGAACCGGGCTTGGGCCAAGAAAAAGGCAATTCTAAGAAAGGCCCGGCCCAATTGCCCGATGGATTTTGTGCAACCCGGGCCAGGCCTAGGCCAAAAATTTAGTCCCGGTAGCTAGGCCGGGTCGAGTTTGGGTCTTATCTGTCGGGCTTTCATCGGCAAGCCGGCCCTGCTCGAAAAATGGCCAGGTATGCCTCCAAGGTCTCCCAAATGTAACCCAGCATCCGATCTTAGCATGTTCACTAAGATGTCAAGTTTGATCCAATCAAAATCTCCTTCCGGTTCATTTGCCAAATTCTAGTACTTATTTTAAGTTTTAAATTAGAATTGACTTCTACCGAATCCCACTGACACCCTAATCTGTCGCTGGGTGGACGTGTGCAACCAGACACTTCCCGGAGTATGGAGCGTGAAGTGTGTGCGTCGGTGTGGCATGGACGCGTTGCGATGTGTCATGGCTCGTCCATAACTCCATTCCCTGTTAAAACTCCGAGACTGTCGGTGGAGCATCTCGGCTCTGTAGATCAGGCAGGCCCGCATGGTCATGATAACATTTGCAGCAGGAGCAGAGTTGTTCCCTCCTTCGACACTGTGCTAGTTCTACAAGTGGGAGGATGGCGAAAGAGCTTCTCTATGGTTATTCGACGGCGCTCTGAATTACCTTTTCGCTCTGAAAACCCTTAACGTGCGAAACCGAGCACTGCAAACACTCTATTTCGCCTGCAGAAGATACCGTCAGTTATCTTATCAGGACGGAAGGCCGTAATCAACCAAACCTGCCATGAAATGAAATGCTGCTTGGCCTGACCGCGCAACGAAGCAATCTTTGCCACCAAACAGGTCAAACATGATTGTGTAACATGTGCTGCTCTCTATCCGTCAGTTACATAAGCTCGGAGCTTTTTCAAAATGAGCACCGATTTACGCTACATGTCGTCGCTGTCATCCTCCGATTTGCAGTAAGCCTGCGGAAAGCAAACATCTGGGGACAACATCACAGGCTCACTCGAGTGAACGTCCTTTTACCAAACCATTGACGGTAACAGGGGAGGGAAAAGGCGCAGATAGCAACTGAACGTCTGAACCCTCGGGCACGAGACCGTCGAGACGGAGAACAAAATGATTTCCATATACCTTTACAAAAAAAGATCTGCTCGATACACCACTTGGCAACCGACCATTCACATGGCAACAAACAAACCACGCACTAAACTAATCATCCAGGATCTATCAGGCTTTGTTAAAACTTAAAAGTCGGATCAGATTCCTGAAATTTGGAGCCACGGACTTGAGATTTGCACCACAGAGGACATCCAGTTAGCTGCTCCAGGTCTCGATGAACTGAAGAAAAAAATACAATTAGAAACTCAGTTCCCGAAGACTCTTTGTTCCCTCGGCTTCTCATAAGTAGTACAAAATATACTGCAAACACTTCAGAAAATATAATCTTCATTATTTTTTATAGTGTTATATAGAGTTGTGCATCCAATAAATCCTGACCGAAAATGAATGAATCAACAAAAGAAAAAGAAAAAACAGCTGTACAACAACAACCCATCCCTGCATCTGAGACGGCATCATCTTATCTCAGCAACCGTCCTCCCCAAACTCTCCCCACAAAACCTTGACATCCATCACCAACGTACGTATGGGCCCAGGTGTCTATACCGATAGGGCCACTCCAACAAGGCCATAAAACTATCCGCGTGGGCCCGCGCCGGGCCATCCTCCTCTGTGAGGCCACGAGGGCCGGCGTGCGCGTGTCACTCCCCACACAGACACCGACACCGACGATGGCGACGCCGCAACCAGGCCGAGTCGCGGCCAGTGATCCCAACTAGAACGATTGATTACTCCAGCGACGCGGGCCGCGCATTGTCAGGCGACTGCGGCGAGGAGGTCGTCGCGGGCGCCGCGGCGGCGGAGCAGGTCGTAGGGCGCCCAGAGCGCGTCCAGCGGGCAAGGCCTGCCGGCGTCGAGCCGCAGCCACGGCTTCCCCTTGCCGCTCCAGTGCAGCAGGCTGACGGGCCCCGGGTGCAGCTCGCGGCACTGCCCCGCCACGTTGTCGCCGCCGAGCCCGTGCTGGTTCCACCTGTGCTGCACGGCCTTCACGTCGCCGGCGAACACCAGCAGGAACGGCGGGAGCGAGCCCAGCTCGTATATCCTCGCCTCCTGCTTCTGCACGTCCATCCAGTACTCGAGCTTCTGCGTGTAGTCGCCCGCCCGCCACCGGTCCAGGTCGATTACCATGACCCCGGTGTTGAAGTAGCAGGGCGCCCGCGAGCGGTTGGCGAAGACGGAGGAATACTCCGGGTGGCGCCAGAAGGCGTCGGTGAAGTAGGAGGTGAAGTTGGCGTTGCAGTACTCGGGGGCGGCCAGCGCGGCGTTGGGGCCGAGGTCGGTGGCCCAGAGGCGCGCGACGTCGTCGACGACGAGGAGGTCGGAGTCGAGGTAGAGGACGCGGGAGACGGCGCGCGGGAGGATGTCGGCGAGGTAGATGCGCGCGTAGTTGAGGGGCTGGTCGAGCGCGCGGCGGACGGAGGAGGAGATCTTGCCGCGGACGAGGCGGGCGTCGAAGCGGTGGACGGTAGCGGGGAGCGTGGGGAAGGCCTCGGCCAGCGCGGCGCGGAGCCTGGCGAGGCGGCGCGCGGGGGAGGCCGAGGAGGCGACGAAGTGGAAGGCGATGGACTCCGGGCAGGCGGCGTGGCGGAGCACGGAGAGCACCCCCGCGAGGGAGCCCCGCAGGTAGGTGCCGTCGAGCGTCATGGCGATGTGGATCGTGGGCGCGCCCGCGCACCCCGCGCCGTTGCGGAACGCCGGGGCCTCCCGGAACTCCGGCAGTTCCGCGCCGCCTACCGCGGCCAAGGCGAAGAGGAGGAGCGCGAGCGCGGCGGCGGCGAGGAGGCGCATTGCGGAGTGGGGGGATAGATGGGATGGGAGTGTACTTTCGATTATTCCCCTCCCATCCGAGAGAGGGGGGAGGGGGTAAAAGAATCCGGAGAATGGAATTTCGATGGGCACGGCACCGTCGGCACGGGTGTGGGGGGAGATGAGATGCAGAGTTATGAGGCGGAGACGGCGGAGGGGGGGACACGGACAGCCTGGAAAGAGGGCGACGTGTGAGGTTTCCGGCGTGTTTTTTCGGGGTTCTCGTTGGGATTTTTGAGTTCTCCCGGACGTTGGGCTGTTGGTCAGTTATTTTGTTTCGAGTTCGACGGAGAAGACAAGACGGCCCTAGCCCGCAGGCCTCCCATGGCTAAAAGTTTGGGACTCTGCGGAACGGACAACCTCTCTCTTTGCGTGCGCTCTTTTTACGTGGTAGCCGGCTAGTGGGCTACAGCCACAAAGGCCCGCCGGACTTGTTCTGTTTGTCAGAGTTTCATCTTGCAGTGGGCTAGTGGGCTACAGCCACAAAGGCCCGTCTCAAAAGTAATAAAAATTATAAATAGACCATTAAATTAGCAACGACTACATACATTAGCATGAACCGAAAACGTGTCTCTGTCCTCGTCTCTCCATCTTGAAGTCGTGCAAAGTTTGTCATAATAGAGTTTGTTGTAGTAGACGGACTAAGGATGGCAATGGATACCCGATACCCGCTAACCCGACGGGGACCCGCTATAAATTGGGAGGGTCTGGTAAAAAATAATACCCACGGGTCTAATTATTGGTAAAATCTCATACCCATCGGGTCTGGCGGAGGCGGGTATGGAGGTGCTAGACCTAGACCTGTATACCCGCATACCCGCTATGTTATGAGGACCCCACATGTAAGTGTGCAGAGAGGAAACCCTAAACTCCCCGCTCAGACACTCCCGAGTCCCCCTGTTCCTCACTATACCCTGACCCCCACGAGGCCACGACCGCGCGCCGCCACTTCCCCTCCCGCATCGCGCCTCCCTCCCGCAGTCCCGCTCCCGCATCTGGCTCCCTCCATCGCGGCGCCGCCAGCAAGGTTCCACACACATGACACACCTACCCCACCCATCTTGTTCCCCACCTACCCCGCTCATCTCCTTCCACGCGAGGTCGCTGCACCGCCGCTGCACGCCCACACCTTCTCTTGCGCCGCCATCGCTCGCCTGCTCCTTCTCTTGCCCCGTCGCCGCACCTCCCTGCGCTACCACCGCCGCTCAATCCCAGCGCCACCACCTGCAGCGCTCGCAGCCACAACACCTTCTCCTTGGAGGCTGGGCCGCTCGAGCTCAACGAGGGGAGCTCGTTTGAGCCCTCACCGACGCCGCGGGTTAGAGAGGACACACTCACGTGGTAACGCCCCATATCTAGCACGCGCCAGGGAGCTCTGATGACCGCCAGCGTCGTCCAGATCGACTCATCGCCTGTGATTTTGCGGGTACCCATCGGGTCCCCATACCCGGTCGGGTCGTGGGTCTGGTGGGTTTCTAGACCCGGTGGCGTTATCGGGACGGGTCGCGGGGCGGGTAAAATGGGGCGGGTGCGGGTATGGAGGGCCTTGACCCGGACCCAAACCCGGCGGGTGCCATCCCTAAGACGGACGGAAAGTCGTCGTGTGAAGATCCCAAAGGACAAGCGCAACAGAACAACAACCATACGAACGGATCCAAGAGTCCTACGGACAGACAACTCCACGCGTCCTCCGTCGATGCTAGACGCACCACCGATAGAACATAGATGACCTTATTCTGACTTTAGGACATACTCGTCGCCTCAACATCCAAAGAAGATACTAAAAACAGTCTAAACAAAACACGAAGATCTCTCGCCGACAAGGGGCCATGATCCGTCATGCATCGAAGGTCCTAAAGTCCTAAACCCTAAGGCCGCCGAAGGCGGGACGGATTAGTGGTGTCGACGACGGAAGGAGAGAACCCTCGAAACAGGCTTTCGTCCAGCTTTATAAATAAAGCACAGGTGAGACCGTTGCTAGGTCAGACAACATAACGCCCAAAGAGACACCACACGAAACAAGAAGCTGGGACGAACCCAAGCCCAAACAAAAGCAAGAAGAATAAAAATAAAGAGAAAGAGAAAGACCAGCTGACATCAGCGCTGTGACGAGAACGGAGGAGACTCGCCACCAGTGCGCCCTCCGGATGAGTACCACCACACGACCAGCAATGCAAAGCGCCACGTATCAAGCAGCACCTCCAAGAAGGGGAGTGACGACAACAACACTACTGCCCGGACAGGTCCTAGGGTTTCCCCCGGTACGCCACAGGAGTTAGGTGGGGGGTACACCCGACGCCCTTCAAGAAGGACAGCAATATCCACAGGCGTCGCTGCGTCGAGGTCAAAGAGAAGGATTTCTCCCGACCTCCCCACCGAATCACACTCCCGGACTCTTTGTAAAGCACCACCAAACTCGTCGCCCACTTGCACGTGCCACCATTGGCCAGAGCCGCCATCTCCGTCACACCGTGAGCCACAGAGCAAAGCCGGTGAGACCGAGCGAGCTGAGCCATTGGCAAGGGTTGGCATGGCATCAACCCGCGGGAGGGATCTACATCCACCGCTAGAAGACGGTAGCCGACCGGATGTAGCAGCTCGACAAACTAGGTCCGTAGGCCCGGTCGAACCCGACTAGGTTCGTGAAGTCTCGCCGCCACACTGCAACAAGGATGCCACCGCACACCAACCCCGGCACCAGGTTGATGCAGCGCTGAGTTGATGTAGGAGCACTTCGTTGGGAACCCCAAGAGCAAGGTATGAAGCAGCACAACAACAAGTTTTCCCTCAGTAATAAACCGAGGTTATCGAACCAGTAGGAGGAAGGAAACATCACAGATGTGTTGCAAGCAACGCGGAGACCTGCACAACACAAACTCAAGACTTTGCCCCAACTAACAGTGAGGTTGTCAATCTCACCGTTTGATGTAACAAAATAGGATTAAATATATTGTATGGAAGGTAATGGTTTGCAGCAAGTAAACAAGCAACAGTGGAAGATGTATCAATGGCAAAGATTGGACCGGGGTCCATAGTTCACTAGGGGTGCTCTCCTTAGATAAACAACATGGCATGAAGGGTAAACAAATTACAGCAGGGCAATTGAGAGGAACTGAGCAAGGCATAACGATGCAATTACTAGTCAGAAATATCTTATGAGATTCGATTGGGCAATACAACAAGATACATAGACTGTCATCCAACTGCATCTATGACTGATGCGTGAACCCAGTGTTGGCGTGGGACACTTTGTTGGAACCCGAAGAGCAAGGTGTGATGAGCACAACAGCAAGTTTCCCTCAGTAGAGACCGAGGTTATCGAACCTGAAGGAGGAAGGAAACGTCTCAAAGGTGTTTCAAGCAACGTGGAAACCTGCACAACACAAACTCAAGACTTTGTCCCAACGAATCAGTGAGGTTGTCAAGCTCACCGGTTTGCTGTAACAAAGGATTAAACGTATGGTGTGGAAGGTAATGGTTTGCAGCAAGTAAACAAGTAACAATGGAAGATGTATCAATGATAAAGATTGGACCGGGGTCCATAGTTCACTAGAGGTGCTCTCCATAGATAAACAACATGGCATGAAGGGTAAACAAATTACAGCAGGGCAATTGATAGGAACTGAGCAAGGCATAACAATGCAATTACTAGTCAGAAAGATCCTATGATATTCGATTGGTCAATACAACAATATACATAGACCGCCATCCAACTGCATCTATGACTAGAAGTCCACCTTCAGGTTATCATCCGAACCCCCCCTAGTATTAAGTTGCAAGCAACAGACAACTGCTTTAAGCAAAGTGTGTAAGGTAAATAGTCCACATGTTCCATGAACAAGAGACCGTTGTTTTCTCCCTATTAGCAAAAACACATCTACAACTGAAGAGATTATTGTCACTTCCCTTGAAAACTAGAGGCATGAACCCACTATCGAGCATAAATACCCCCTCTTGGAGTCACTAGCAACTACTTGGCCAAGATAGCTACTAACAATAGAGAGCATGCAAGATCACAAACAACATTGACATGATAGAATCATAAAGACAAAACCATTAATCAAACCAACATAATAATCTAAATATCCATCGGATCCCCACAAACATAACATGCATGATTACAAATAGATTATATCTTGATCATGAACGGAGCTCACAAGATCTATACATGAAAGCACAAGGACGAGATACAACCATCTAGCTACTACATGGACCCATAGTCCAAGGTGGAACTACTCACGCATCATACCAAAAAGAAGGCCTCTGGGATGATCTCCCCTCCGACAGGATGCTGGGAAGAACTTCAGATCCCCCCCGATCTAGGGATGATGGTGGCGGCGGCTACAGACGGTTTCATGGAGATTTGATCGGGTACCTAGGGTTTCTGCATCGGGGGCTTCTTATAGGCGAAGGGGGAGGCCGAGGCGACCAGGAGGGTCAAACCCTAGCTAGGCGCTGGCCCACCCCTGGTCGCGCCTGGGGGGTGGCCGCCCTGGCACGCTTCCTCGTCTCCCCTCTAGACTTCTTGTTCCCCATGGAAAGTAATTGACTTTGGCGTTTGTCCCGTCCAATTCCAAGAATATTTCTTTACTAGCTTTTCTGAAACCAAAAACAGCAGAAAGCAGGCAACTGGCACTGTGGCAACTTGTTAATAGGTTAGTACCAGAAAACATGTAAAAAGCACCTCAAAGTGTATACAAAGCAAAGCAAAGTCGATATTAACAAGCATGGAACGTCAAAAATTATAGATACGTTTTTGACGTATCAAGCATCCCCAAGCTTAACTCCTGCTCATCCTCGAGTAGGTAAGTGATAAAAGAATAATTTTGAGGTGACATGCACCCTCACAATAAAGATCCAACCATTTGCAAGCATTGAAAGATGGGATCAAAGAACTCTAAACATGTGCATGAAAGATGGAGTTCTAACAGTAGGACATAGTAACTATGCATGCAACATGACAAGCTACAAACAAAGATCATGAATAACATGCATTGAAAAACGTTTGTTTGTTTCACATACAGAAAACATAGCATAGTGGCAATCAGCTTGTCCCACATAGAGTAGCAATATAGATGCATAGGACACCTTCGAAGTTCACAAGGGTTACTAGAAAAAAATAGCACAAGAACAAGTAATATCACAATATGCATCAACCAATAAGCTTTGGAACACTGCACACAGAATGACAACTATGCTCTCTTAATGGTGCCTAAAGGTAGAAGGTGGAGACTCAACAGTGGTGGAAGAAAGGCCTTTTTCTAAAGGAAGCAGGGATTTCAAGTTTCAAAAAGAGCTTTCAAAAATTATGGTACTTGTTAGCTTTCAGCCCTCATTGCCCCTATCATAAGCATCTTGAAGTGGTTAAGGTTAAAGTGACAAAGATGGAGTATATGCTTGACAAAGTATAAGTTGGCAATCTCAAGTCCCTTGAATACGAGGGCCACACCTCATGCATACTCAACTTCAGTCACAAATAAGTTCTTGTCATTGTATGTATTTGCATATCATTGAGAATCGCCAACGGGTACCCCTTGCACATGGTATAGGAGCTTTCCCATAACCAAAATGACAAGGCGAGCAGACAATGAGCATATCGGCGATCTTTTTATTTACTATATGCATAGCTTTTTATTGAGGATGCTTCATAGATAGATCACTATGGTGATGCTGCAAGTTTCCACCATGATTAGGCATGGTTTAGGCTAGCGGCCCAGGCATTTCTCTAACACAAGATACAAACTCCATGGACTTACAAGTTCCCTCTTTATTTCACACCGGTGACATCCATAGACAAAAGAGCATGATATCAACTAAGTACAAAGTACAAGTGCAATATTGAAAACGTTCCCCGTTGATGTCTATGCACTTCTATTCTTGTAGACAGTTGTTGGGCCTCCAAGTGCATAGGTTTGTAGAACAGCAGCAAGTTTCCCTCAAGTGGATTACCCAAGGTTTATCGAACTCAGGGAGGAAGTGGTCAAAGGTATTCCCTCTCAAGAAATCTTGCAATCAAGATATAAGAAGTCTGTTGTGTCCCCAACACACCGGTGCACTAGTTCGGGGAAGAGATAGTGAAATACAAGTGGTAACTGTGCCAGAAAATATCTTGACGGTGAGGTAAAGACTAAAGCAAGCAAACATGCAATAGATCTAGTAGCAAACGGTATTTCAATGTTTAGAAACAAGGCCTAGGGATCATACTTTTACTAGTGAACACTCTCTCATATAAATATCCTCTCTTCATGATACTACTCTTAACTACTCTCCGGTTGGACACTCTAATCCATGGTAGGGCTATAACAGCACACCTCAAAGTCCGTATTCCCCAATCTAGATAACCCCACACTGTCACCTTGAGCACTCGATGGTTCCAACAAACACCACAATTTCCTAGAGACATCCAACTCCAAATATAACTCATAACAAATATTCAATCTAGCCAAAGTGCCACACACGATATGCCCGCTGTCACTTTCACACACGTGGGGAAAAACATAGATCTATTAAAGCACAAAGAGTATTTATGTAGACTCAAACCTAAGTGCCACCATGGCGTGCACGCTGTCACTTTTACACACATGGGGAGAGCAGAGATCTAATGAAGCACTTGAGTAGCAAGGCAGATCTACTTGATTACAAAGCTCATGAGCACAAGATCATGCATAGAGAGAGATATGGACACATAGCTACCGGTAGAGCCCTTAGCCTCGAGGAACAACTACTCCCTCCTCATCATGGGAATCAGCAACGGTGATGGAGATGGTGGTGGAGATCGATGGAGATGGCTCCGGGGGTACTTCCCTGTCCCGGCAGGGTGCCGGAACAGAGACTTTCTTTCCCCCGAATCTCCCCTTCGGTGGCGGCGGCGCTACGTAGGTTTTCGTGAATTTCTTCTAGATTGTTTAGGGTTTTCTCATCGGAGGCTTCTTATAGGCGCAGGAATCAAGGTTGGCTGGGGTCCAGGGGGCCCACACCCCCTCCAGGCGCCTCCAGGGCTTGCCCGTGCCTAGGGGGGTTTGGCAACCTTGTGTCCCCCCTCCGGCTCTGCTTCGTGGTTCCGTGTTGCTCCGGGAAAAATAATAACTTTGGCCTTTGTCCCGTCCAATTCCGAGAATATTGATTTTCTGCCTTTCTGGAACCAAAAACAGAAGAAAACAGACAACTAGCACTGCTTGTTAATAGGTTAGTTCCGGAAAAGATATAAAAACACCTCAAAGTATAGACAAAGCAAAACAAACTACATACAAAATAAGCATGGAGCATAAAAAAATATAGATATGTTTCCGATGTATCACCCGTGACAGCACGGTTCTGTTAATTCCAATGTATAAGTGCAAGCATATACAACAAAGATGTCACAATGGTTCAAGTTTATTAGGGGCAAAGAATATAAAGTGTGCCATCAAGTTCGTGAGGGCTTTAATCACTAAGTTTTCACATAACAAAATAGTTTTTAACTGGAAGATAGCTGAAAACAAGAATATACTTGGAATGGTTTAACACACCATGCATAGGAGTTTATAGTGGACACTTTGGAATAACTTGGTTTCTTCGGAGTTGGAAGCATTAGTAGAGCTTACTCACACAAGTGGAGGCTAGCAAAAGACTGGGAGCAACCAAATAAGAGAGCAATAATGGCCATAATCATGCAGAGCAACAAAGCATTACTAATCGAAGCATAGAGTGGTAGTACAAGTCAAGGACTAAATAATAATAGAGGCTAATGGTGACTTGTCATAGTCATAACATGGTGTGATCATGTGCCAAGTCAACCCAAACAAAGCATCAAAGGAGAATATCATAATACTATGCTTTTGCATGCTAAAACAACGCATAATTTCTTCAAGGCACACTAAGCAATCCCAATTGTTTGGAACAATACATGCTACAACAATAATCACTAAGCATAATATCAAAATAACACCTAGCATGTCATGCTAAAGTCTAAGTCACGGTCAATGCAAGCTCGTCTTGCACTTCAAGCAAGAACTTACTATTCCTTTCCAACACCAATCAACTTATTTGCAAAACAACACAGCAAGAACGGGGGTCCAAACTACTTTATTCAAGCAAACTAAACAACCTAAGCAAAGCAAACGAAAACTAAGACGCTCCAAGAACAACACAATTGTGCATAAAACAATAAAAATGAAGTGTCTAGACAGACCTGAGTTTTTTATTGATGAAGAAGGGGATGCCTTGGGCATCCCCAGGCTTTGACGCTTGTACCTCTTGGATATTTCTTGGGGTGACACCATGGTGGCATCCTCAAACTTGATATTTTTCCTATTATTCATCTCATTCATCATTCTCTCTCTACACCTGAAATTTTTCCTTCATACAAAACTTCACACAATCTTCATTAGCAACATTAGTTTATTCAAAAGATATTAGACCTCTGTCAAAGCTTTGTAACAGCAAAGCTTTTCACTAAAAACACAAGCTACTGTAGCAACTCCTTCAAAAAGCTCAATTTCCCCAAAAGAACTCAAAAAGGAATCAATAAGAAGCAAATGCAAATAATGGCAGAAATCTGTCAAAACAGACCAGCAGGTAGAAACCGATTTTTTCAAACATCTTCTATTGTTCAAATCAAAAAGTGATGAACTAACGAAAGTTAGCGAACATACTGGGGATTTATTCGTAAATTGTTAGCTCAATCCGAGGTACAGAGACTCCTCATGATTGTTTTTGGTGGAGGATAGAAATCTGTTTCGGGACAGCAACTCCCCAAATCTTACTTCCCTCTCATTAGAGGTCATTCTTGGCTCAAAAATCAAACCAAAAAGGATAAGGAGAGGTCATTACTGAAGTAATAACTTCCAAGACTCAAGGAAACTCTTGGGTTATCTCCCAATCAAGTACTTTTCTTTAACGCCTTTAAGTTAGGCACAAGAAGCAAGAAGAATCAAGTATTTTCAAATGAAGAAGCATTAACATCAAACCTTGCTTTCAAAGGAGGAGCAAAAAGCAACTTCTAACTCCTCATAGGGAAGTGTTCAGTACCTTTCTTGACTGGAAAATGATATTTAATGGTGCCTTCTTTCATATCAATAATTGCACCAACTGTTTTAAGAAAAGGTCTTCCCAAAGTAATAGGACAAGAAGCATTGTATTCAACATCCAAAACATAGAAATCAACAGGGACATAAGCATTGTTAACCATAATGAGAACATCATTAATACTCCCCATGAGTTTCTTCTTAGCATTATCATTGAGTGGGACATCCAAATAACAATCTTCCAACGGTGGCAAATCTAGCATTTCATAAATCTTCCTAGGCATAATAGAGACACTAGAACCAAGATCACATGAAGCTTTGAGATCAAAGTCATTCACTTGTATATTAATAATGGGTTCCCAACTATCTTCTACTTTCCTAGGAATAGAAGCTTTGTGTTTTATCTTCTCTTCCTTAATCTTAACAAGATCATATGTAATGTGTTTGGTAAAGGCAACATGCATATCACTAGCATCAGGAATTCTAGCAAGCTTTTGTAGGAACATAATCACTTCAGAAATATTGCAACCATCAATATCAAAGTCAAACTTAGCATCACTAGTAGTAGTCTCAATAGGCTTAGGCATATTTGGAGGAGAAATAGGGACTACTTGTGGTTTAGTGGTGATGGTGCACACACTATTGTTTCTATCAATTTCAGCTTCCCTTTCCCACTTAGCATGGAGTTGAGCTAACAACCTAACATTTTCATCAATGGTAACTTGTATGGCATGAGCAGTAGCAAAGGTGTTTTCCATGGTTTCAGGTTTAGCATCCATTTTATTAATCAAGGAGGACTGAGCTTCAGACAAAGAGGATATATTTTTCTCCATAGTTAAAAGCTTTTCCTCTATAGTATTATTGAAAGTGGTTTGTTTACTAATAAAGTCCTTGAGCGTGACTTCAAGTTCAGAGGGGGCACTTCTAGCATTATTGTAAGAGCTTCCATATGAATTGCCATTATTAGGATGATAAGGCCTATAATTCTTGTTGCTACCAAAATTATTCCTATAGGCATTATTGTTGAAATTGATGTTTCTAATGAAGTTTACATAAACTTGTTCTTCTTGAGCAACCAAAGAGGCTAAGGGAACACTATTAGGATCTAAAGGAGCTTTCCCATTAACAAGCATAGTCATAATAACATTCAATCTTTTCACTCAAAGAGGAAGTTTCCTCAACAGAATTTACCTTCTTACCATGTGGAGCTCTCTCAATATGCCATTCAGAGTAGTTAACCATCATATTATCAAGGAGCCTTGTTGCAGCACCCAAAGTGAGGCCCATAAAAGTACCTCCAGCAGCTGAATCCAACAGATTTCTTAAGGAGAAGTTCAAACCTACATAAAAAGTCTGGATAATCATCCAAGCAGTGAGTCCATGAGTAGGGCAATTCTTAACCAAAGACTTCATTCTTTCCCAAGATGGAGCAACATGTTCACTATCAAGTTGTTTAAATTTCATAATGTAACTTCTCATAGATATAATCTTAGCAGGAGGATAATACTTTCCAATAAAAGCATCTTTGCACTTAGTCTAAGAATCAATACTATTTTTAGGCAAGGAAAGCAACCATTCTTTAGCTTTTCCTCTCAAGGAGAAAGGAAAAAAGCTTGAGCTTAATTTTTTTAAAAGAGGCAAACAAAACCAAGCAAAAGAAACAAAGCAAACTAAAAACAAAGTAAAGAGAAAGGAAGTGGAGGACTCCCCTTGTGAAGAGGTCCTTAGCCTCCCTGGCAACGGCGCCAGAAATCTTGATGCGTGCACCCAGTATTGACGTGGGACACTTTGTTGGAACCCCAAGAGCAAGGTGTGATGAGCACATTAGCAAGTTTCCCTCAGTAGAGACCGAGGTTATCGAACCTGAAGGAGGAAGGAAACGTCTCAAAGGTATTGTAGGCAACGTGGAAACCTGCACATCACAAACTCAAGACTTTGTTCCAACGAATCAGTGAGGTTATCAAGCTCACCGGTTTGCTGTAACAAAGGATTAAACGTATGGTGTGGAAGGTAATGGTTTGCAGCAAGTAAACAAGTAACAATGGAAGATGTATCAATGGTAAAGATTGGACCAGGGTCCATGGTTCACTAGAGGTGCTCTCCTTAGATAAACAACATGGCACGATGGGTAAACAAATTACAGCAGGGCAATTGACAGGAACTGAGCAAAGCATAACAATACAATTACTAGTCAGAAAGATCCTATGAGATTCGATTGGGCAATACAACAATATAGATAGACCGACATCCAACTGCATCTATGACTAGAAGTCCACCTTCAGGTTATCATCCGACCCCCTCCAGTATTAAGTTGCAAGCAACAGACAACTGCTTTAAGCAAAGTGTGTAAGGTAAATAGTCCACATGTTCCATGAACAAGAGACCGTTGTTTTCTTCCTAGTAGCAACAACACTTCTACAACCGAAGAGATTATTGTCACTTCCCTTGGAAACTAGAGGCATGAACCCACTATCGAGCATAAATACCCCCTCTTGGAGTCACTAGCAACTACTTGGCCAAGATAGCTACTAACAACGGAGAGCATGCAAGATCACAAACAACACGGACATGATAGAATCATAAAGACAAAACCATTAATCAAACCAACATAATAATCTCAATATCCATCAGATCCCCGTAAACACAACATGCATGATTACAAATAGATTAGATCTTGATCATGAACGGAGCTCACAAGATCTATACATGAAAGCACAAGGAGGAGATACAACCATCTAGCTACTACATGGACCCATAGTCCAAGGTGGAACTACTCATGCATCATACCGGAGAGAAGGCCTCCAGGATGATCTCCCCTCCGGCAGGGTGCCAGGAAGAACTTCAGATCCCACCGATCTAGGGACGATGGTGGCGGCGGCTACAGATGGTTTCATGGAGATTTGATCGGGTACCTAGGGTTTCTGCATCGAGGGCTTCTTATAGGCGAAGGGGGAGGCCGAGGAGGCGACCAGGGGGGTCAAACCCTAGCCAGGCGTGGGCCCACCCCTGGTCGCACCCTGGGGGGTTTGGCCGCCTTGCAACGCTTCCTCGTCTCCCCTCTGGACATCTTGTTCCCCATGGGAAGTAATTGACTTTGGCGTTTGTCCCGTCCAATTCCGAGAATATTTCTTTAATATCTTTTCTGAAACCAAAAACTGCAGAAAACAGGCAACTGGCACCGTGGCAACTTGTTAATAGGTTAGTACCAGAAAACATGTAAAAAGCACCTCAAAGTGTAGAGAAAGCAAAGCAAAGTAGATACTAACAAGCATGGAACATCAAAAATTATAGATACGTTTCCGACGTATCAATGACTAGAAGTCCACCTCCAGGTTATCATCCGAACCCCCTCCAGTATTAAGTTGCAAGCAACAGACAACTGCTTTAAGCAAAGTGTGTAAGGTAAACAGTCCACATGTTCCATGAACAAGAGACCGTTGTTTTCTCCCTAGTAGCAACATCACATCTACAACCGAAGAGATTTCTGTCACTTCCCTTGGAAACTAGAGGAATGAACCCACTATCAAGCATAAATACCCCCTCTTGGAGTCACTAGCAACTACTTGGCCAAGATAGCTACTAACAATGGAGAGCATGCAAGATCACAAACAACACAGACATGATAGAATCAATAAGACAAAACCATTAATCAATCTGACATAGTAATCTCAATTGACAGGAACTGAGCAAGGCATAACAATGCAATTACTAGTCAGAAAGATCCTATGAGATTCGATTGGGAAATACAACAAGATACATAGACCGCCATCCAACTGCATCTATGACTAGAAGTCCACCTTCAGGTTATCACCTGAACCCCCTCCAGTATTAAGTTGCAAGCAACAGACAACTGCTTTAAGCAAAGTGTGTAAGGTAAACAGTCCACATGTTCCATGAACAAGAGACCGTTGTTTTCTCCCTAGTAGCAACATCACATCTACAACCGAAGAGATTTCTGTCACTTCCCTTGGAAACTAGAGGCATGAACCCACTATCAAGCATAAATACCCCCTCTTGGAGTCACTAGCAACTACTTGGCCAAGATATCTACTAACAATGGAGAGCATGCAAGATCACAAACAACACAGACATGATAGAATCATAAAGACAAAACCATTAATCAAACCAACATAATAATCCCAATATCCATCGGATCCCCACAAACACAACATGCATGATTACAAATAGATTAGATCTTTATCATGAACGGAGCTCACAAGATCTATACATGAAAGCACAAGGAGGAGATACAACCATCTAGCTACTACATGGACCCATAGTCCAAGGTGGAACTACTCACGCATCATACTGGAGAGAAGGCCTCCGGGATGATCTCCCCTCCGGCAGGGTGCCGAGAAGAACTTCAGATCCCCCTAATCTAGGGACGGTGGCGGCGGCTACAGAAGGTTTCGTGGAATATTGATCGGGTACTTAGGGTTTCTGCATCGGGGGCTTCTTATAGACGAAGGGGGAGGCCGAGGCGGTGGTAGGGGACCCACACCCTGCCTAGGCGCGGGGCAGGGCCCACCCGCGCCTAGGGGGCTCTGGGCGCCCTGGCCCGCATCTCCGTCTTCCCTCTGGACTTCTTGTTCCCCCGGAAAGTTATTCACTTTGACGTTTGTCCTGTCCAATTCCGAGAATATTTCTTTACTAGCTTTTCTGGAACCAAAAACAGCAGAAAACAGGCAACTGGCACTGTGGCAACTTGTTAATAGGTTAGTACCATAAAACATATAAAAAGCACCTCAAAGTGTAGACAAAGCAAAGCAAAGTATATACTAAACAAGCATGGAGCATCAAAAATTATAGATACGTTTCCGACGTATCAAGCATCACCAAGCTTAACTCCTACTCGTCCTCGAGTAG
This sequence comes from Avena sativa, assembly GCA_916181665.1. Classification (NCBI taxonomy): domain Eukaryota; kingdom Viridiplantae; phylum Streptophyta; class Magnoliopsida; order Poales; family Poaceae; genus Avena; species Avena sativa. The sequence goes on along the minus strand of OV702294.1, from coordinate 153,093,533 downwards.
GTAAGTGATAAAAAGAATAATTTTTGAGGTGACATGCACCCTCACAATAAAGATCCAACCATTTGCAATCATTGAAAGTTGGGATCAAAGAACTCTAAACATGTGCATGAAAGATGGAGTTCTAACAATAGGACATAGTAACTATGCATGCAACATGAAAGGCTACAAACAAAGATCATGAATAACATGCATTGAAAAACATTTGTTTGTTTCACATACAGAAAACATAGCATAGTGGAAATCAGCTTGTCCCTCATAGAGTAGCAAATAGATGCATAGGACACCTTCAAAGTTCACTAGAGTGACTAGAAACAAATAGCACAAGAACAAGTAATATCACAATATGCATCAATCAATAAGCTTTGGAACACTGCACACAGAATGACAACTATGCTCTCTTAATGGTGCCTAAAGGTAGAAGGTGGAGACTCAAAAGTGGTGGAAGAAAGTCCTTTTATAAAGGAAGCAGGGATTTCAAGTTTCAACAAGAGCTTCCAAAAATCATGCTACTTATTAGCTTTCAGCCCTCATTGCCCCTATCATAAGCATCTTGAAGTGATTAAGGTTAAAGTGAACAAAGATGGAGTATATGCTTGACGAAGTATAAGTTGGCAATCTCAAGTCCCTTGAATACGAGGGCCACACCTCATGCTACTCAACTTTAGTCACTTGTAAGTTCTTGTCATTGTAAGTATTTGCATATCATTGAGAACCGCCAACGGGGTACCCCTTGCACATGGTACAGGAGCTTTCCCATAACCAAAATGCCACGGCAAGCAGACAATAAGCATCTCAGCAATCTTTTTATTTACCATATGCATAGCTTTTTATTGAGGATGCTTCATAGATAGCTCACTATGGTGATGCTGCAAGTTTCCACCATGATTAGGCATGGCTTAGGCTAGCGGCCCAGGCGTTTCTCTAACACAGAATACAAACTCCATGGACTTACAAGTTCCCTCTTTATTTCACACTGGTGACATCCATAGACAAAAGAGCATGATATCAACTGAGTACGAAGTACAAGTGCAATGTTGAAAACATTCCCCATGACAGCACGGTTCTTCTAATTCCAACGTATAAGTGCAAGCATATACAAAATAGATGACACAATGGTTCAAGTTTATTAGGGGCAAAGAATATAAAGTGTGCCATCAAGTTTATGAGGGCTTTAGTCACTAAGTTTTCACATAACAAAATAGTTTTTAATTGGAAGATAGCTGAAAACAAGAATATACTTGGAATGGTGTAAAACACCATGCATAGGAGTTTATAGTGGACACTTTGGAATAACTTGGTTTCTTGGGAGTTAGAAGCATGAGTAGATCTTACTCACACAAGTGGAGGCTAGCAAAAGACTAGGAGCAACCAAATAAGAGAGCAATAATGGACATAATCATGCAGAGCAACAAAGCATTACTAATCGAAGCATAGAGTGATACTAAAAGTCAAGGACTAAATGATCATAGAGGCTATGGTGACTTGTCATAGTCATAACATGGTGTGAGCATGTGCCAAGTCAACCCAAGCAAAGCATCAAAGGAGAATACCACAATACTATGTTTTTTGCATGCTAAAACAACACATAACTTCTTCAAGGCACACTAAGCAATCCCAATTTTTTTGGAACAATACATGCTACATCAATAATCACTAAGCATAAGGTCAAAACAACACCTAGCATGTCATGCTAAAGTCTAAGTCACAGTCAATGCAAGCTCCTCTTGCACTTACAAGCAAGAACTTACTACTCCTTTCCAACACCAAGCAACTTATTTGCAACAACACAACAAGAACGGGGGTCCAAACTATTCAAACAAACTAAACAAACTAAGCAAAGCAAACAAAAACTAAGACGCTCCAATAACAACACAACTTGGCATGAAACAATAAAAACGAAGTGTCTAGACAGACCTGAGCTTTTTATTGATGAAGAAGGGGATGCCTTGGGCATCCCCAAGCTTTGACACTTATACCTTTTGGATATTTCTTTGGGTGACACCATGGTGTCATCCCCAAGCTTGAGATTTTGTCCATTCTTCATCTCATTGCATCATTTTCTCTCTACACCTAAAAACAATTCATACAAAACTTCACACAATCTTCATTAGCAACATTAGTGTATTCAAAAGATATTAGACCTCTGGCAAAGCTTTGGAACAGCAAAACTTTTCATTAAAAACACAAGCTACTGTAGTAACTCCTTCAAAAATCTTAATTCACCTAAAGAGAACTCAAAAAGGAATCAATAAGAAGCAAATGCAAATAATGACAGAAATCTGTCAAAACAAACCATTAGGTAGAAATCGATTTTTTCGAACATCTTCGGTTGCTCAAATCAAAAAGTGTTGAACTAACAAAAGTTAGCTAACATACTGGGGGATTTATTCGTAAATTGTGATCTCAATCCGAGTTATAGAGACTCCTCACGAATTTTTATGTTGGAGGACAGAAATCTATTTCGGGACAACAACTCCCCAAATCTTACTTCCCTCTCATTAGAGGTCATTTTTGGCACAAAAATCAAACAAAAAGGATAAGAAGAGGTCATTACTGAAGTAATAACTTCCAAGACTCAAGGAAACTCTTGGGTTATCTCCCAACAAGTACTTTTCTTTAATGCCTTTAAGTTAGACTTGATATCTTGAGAAGATGCTCACATAAGAATTATGAATTGAAGTCAAAGGGAGCATCAAGAAGAAAATTCAAAACACATTTAAGTCTAACCCACTTCCTATGCATAGGAATCTTGTATGCAAATGAATTCACAAAGAACAAAGTGACAGGCATAGGAAGATGAAACAATAGCAACTTCAAAACTTTCAGGACATAGAGAGGTGTTTCAGTACCATGAAAACTTTTACAACGATATTTTCCTCTCTCATAATAATTTCCAGTAGCCTCATGAATAAACTCAACAATATAGCTATCACATAAAGCATGCTTATAATGATCTACAAACTCATAATTTCTATCAAGCTCAAAAACAGTGGGATTAAAACCTCCACAAGTTTTATCCAAAGTAGATATTTCAAAAGGATCCACATGAACATAACATTCATCCTACTTTGGTAAGCATGGGGGACAATCAAATAATGTAAGGGATAAAGAGTTACTTTCATTAGAAGGTAGGCATGGGTAGATCCATTCTTTCTCCTCTTGACCATCACTCTCCTCCTCTTTTTCATCTAATGAGCTTTCAGTTTCAACAATTTCTTCTTCCATAGGCTCCTGCAAGGCATTAGTCTCTTCCAAATGTGCAAAGCACCTAGATTGCTTGCACAACTTATGTGGAGACTGTTGGGAACCCCAAGAGCAGGGTGTGAAGCAGTACAACAACAAGTCTTCCCTCAGTAAGAAATTGAGGTTATCTAACCAGTAGGAGGAAGGAAACGTCACACAGGTGTTGCAAGCAATGCGGAGACCTGCACAACACAAACTCAAGACTTTGCCCCAACTAACAGTGAGGTTGTCAATCTCACCGGTTGCTGTAACAAAGGATTAAATGTATGGTGTGGAAGGTAATGGTTTACAACAAGTAAACAAGTAACAATGGAAGATGTATCAATGGTAAAGATTGGACCGGGGTCCATAGTTCACTAGAGGTGCTCTCCTTAGATAAACAACATGGCATGAAGGGTAAACAAATTATAGCAGGGCAATTGACAGGAACTGAGCAAGGCATAACAATGCAATTACTAGTCAGAAAGATCCTATGAGATTCGATTGGGAAATACAACAAGATACATAGACCCCCATCCAACTGCATCTATGACTAGAAGTCCACCTTCAGGTTATCACCCGAACCCCCTCCAGTATTAAGTTGCAAGCAACAGACAACTGCTTTAAGCAAAGTGTGTAAGGTAAACAGTCCACATGTTCCATGAACAAGAGACCGTTGTTTTCTCCCTAGTGGCAACAGCACATCTACAACCGAAGAGATTTCTGTCACTTCCCTTGGAAACTAGAGGTATGAACCCACTATCGAGCATAAATATCCCCTCTTGGAGTCACTAGCAACTACTTGGCCAAGATAGCTACTAACAACGGAGAGCATGCAAGATCACAAACAACATAGACATGATAGAATCATAAAGACAAAACCATTAATCAAACCAACATAATAATCTCAATATCCATCGGATCCCCGCAAACACAACATGCATGATTACAAATAGATTAGATCTTGATCATGAACGGAGCTCACAAAAATCTATACATGAAAGCACGAAGGAGGAGATACAACCATCTAGCTACTACATGGACCCATAGTCCAAGGTGGAACTACTCACGCATCATACCAGAGAGAAGGCCTCTGGGATGATCTCCCCTCCGGCAGGGTGCCGGGAAGAACTTCAGATCCCCCGATCTAGGGACGATGGTGGCAACGGCTATATATGGTTTCGTGTAGATTTGATCGGGTTGCTTAGGGTTTCCGCATCGGGGGCTTCTTATAGGTGAAGGGGGAGGCTGAGGCGGCGGCCAGAGGGGGCAAACCCTACCCAGGCGCGGGGTAGGGCCCACCTTCTCCTAGTGGGGTTTAGCTGCCCTGGCACGCCTCCTCGTCTCCCCTCTGGACTTCTTGTTCCCCACGGAAAGTAATTGACTTTGACGTTTGTCCCGTCCAATTCCGAGAATATTTCTTTACTAACTTTTCTGAAACCAAAAATAGCAGAAAACATGCATCTGGCACTATTGTAACTTGTTAATAGTTTAGTACCAGAAAACATGTAAAAAGCACCTCAAAGTGTGGACAAGTAAATCAAAGTAGATACTAAACAAGCATGGAGCATCAAAAATTATAGATATGTTTCCAACGTATCAACATCCCCAAGCTTAACTCCTGCTCGTCCTCAAGTAGGTAAGTGATAAAAAGAATAATTTTTGAGGTGGCATGCACCCTCAGAATAAAGATCCAACCATTTGCAAGCATTGAAAGCTAGGATCAAATAACTCTAAACATGTGCATGAAAGATGGAGTTCTAACAATACGACATAGTAACTATGCATGCAACATGACAAGCTACAAACAAAGATCATGAATAATTTGCATTGAAAAACGTTTGTTTGTTTCACATACAGAAACCATAACATAGTGGCAATCAGCTTGTCCCTCATAGAGTAGCAATATAGATGCAAAGGACACCTTCAAAGTTCACAAGGGTGACTAGAAACAAATAGCACAAGAACAAGTAATAACACAATATGCATCAATTAATAAGCTTTGGAACACTGCACACAGAATGACAACTATGCTCTCTTAATGGTGCCTAAAGGTAGAAGGTGGAGACTGAAATAATGGTGGAAGAAAGGCCATTTTGTAAAGGAAGCAGGGATTACAAGTTTCAAAAAGAGCTTCCAAAAATTATGGTACTTGTTAGCTTTCAGCCCTCATTGCCCCTATCATAAGCATCTTGAAGTGTTTAAGGTTAAAGTGGCAAAGATGGAGTATATGCTTGATGACTTATAAGTTGGCAATCTCAAGTCCCTTGAATACGAGGGCCACACCTCATGCATACTCAACATCGGGTCCAGATAAGTTCTTGTCATTGTAAGTATTTGCATATCATTGAGAACCGCCAATGGGGTGCCCCTAGCACATGGTACATGAGCTTTGGCATAACCAAAATGACAAGGCAAGCAGACAATGAGCATCTCAGCAATCTTTTTATTTATCATATGCATAGCTTTTTATTGAGGATGCTTAATAGATAGCTCATTATGGTGATGCTGCAAGTTTCCACCATGATTAGGCATGGCTTAGGCTAGCGTCCCAAGCATTTCTCTAACACAGGATACAAACTCCATGGACTTACAAGTTCCCTCTTTATTTCACACCGGTGACATCCATAGACAAAATAACATGATATGAACTGAGTACAAAGTACAAGTGCAATGTTGAAAACGTTCCCCATGACAACACGGTTCTGCTAATTCCAACTTATAAGTGCAAGCATATACAACAAAGTTGTCACAATGGTTCAAGTTTATTAGGGGCAAAGAATATAAAGTGTGCCATCAAGTTCGTGAGGGCTTTAATCACTAAGTTTTCACATAACAAAAAAGTTTTTAATTGGAAGATAGTTGAAAACAAGAATATACTTGGAATGGTGTAACACACCATGCATAGGAGTTTATAGTGGACACTTTGGAATAACTTGGTTTCTTGGGAGTTGGAATCATGAGTAGAACTTACTCACACAAGTGGAGGCTAGCAAAATACTGGGAGCAACCAACTAAGAGAGCAATAATAGCTATAATCATGCAGTGCAACAAAGCATTACTAATCAAAGCATAGAGTGGTACTACAAGTCATGGAATAAATGATCATAGAGTCTATGGTGACTTTTCATAGTCATAACATGGTGTGAGCATGTGCCAAGTCAACCCAAGCAAAGCATCAAAGGAGAATACCACAATACTATGCTTTTGCATGCTAAAAAAATGCATAATTTCTTCAAGGCACACTAAGCAATCCCAATTGTTTGGAACAAGACATGCTACATTAATAATCACTAAGCATAATGCCAAAACAACACCTAGCATGTCATGCTAAAGTCTCAGTCACAGTCAATGCAAGCTCCTCTTGCACTTACAAGCAAGAACTTACTACTCCTTTCCAACACCAAGCAACTTATTTGTAAAACAACACAGCGAGAACGGGGGTCCAAACTACTTTATTCAAGAAAACTAAACAACCTAAGCAAATAAAATGAAAACTAAGACGCTCCAAGAACAACACAATTGTGCATGAAACAATAAAAACGAAGTGTCTAGACAGACCTGAGCTTTTTATTGATGAAGAAGGGGATGCCTTGGGCATCCCCAAGCTTTGACACTTATACCTTTTGGATATTTCTTTGGGTGACACCATGGTGTCATCCCCAAGCTTGAGCTTTTATCCATTCTTCATCTCATTGCATCATTTTCTCTCTACACCTAAAAACAATTCATACAAAACTTCACACAATCTTCATTAGTAAAATTAGTGTATTCAAAAGATATTAGACCTCTGGAAAAGCTTTGGAACAGCAAAACTTTTCACTAAAAACACAAGCTACTGTAGTAACTCCTTCAAAAAGCTTAGTTCACCTAAAGAGAACTAAAAAAGAAATCAATAAGAAGCAAATGCAAATAATGACAGAAATCTGTCAAAACAGACCAGTAGGTAGAAATCGATTTTTTCGAACACCTTCGGTTGCTCAAATCAAAAAGTGTTGAACTAACAAAAGTTATCTAACATACTGGGGGATTTATTCATAAATTGTGAGCTTAATCCGAGTTACAGAGACTCCTCACGAATTTTTATGTTGGAGGACAGAAATCTGTTTCGGGACAACAACTCCCCAAATCTTACTTCCCTATCATTAGAGGTCATTCTTGGCACAAAAAGCAAACAAAAAGGATAAGAAGAGGTCATTACTGAAGTAATAACTTCCAAGACTCAAGGAAACTCTTGGGTTATCTCCCAATAAGTACTTTTCTTTAACGCCTTTAAGTTAGGCTTGATAGCTTGAGAAGATGCTCACATAAGAACTATGAGTTGAAGTAAAAGAGAGCATCAAGAAGCAAATTCAAAACACATTTGATTCTAACCCACTTCCTATGCATAGGAATCTTGTAATAAAATAAATCAAAGAAGCACATAGTAACAAGAGTGGGTAGATAAAACAAGAGCAACTTCAAAACTTTCAGCACATAGAGAGGTGTTTCAGTACCATGAAAACTTCTACAACCATATACTTTCCTCTATCATAATAATTTTCAGTAGAATCATGAATAAACTCAACAATATATCTATCACATAAAGCATGCGTTTCATGATCTACAAACACATAATTTCTATCAAGCTCAAAAATAGTGGGATTAAAACCTTCACAGGTTTTACCCAAAGTAGATATTTCAAAAGGGTCCACAGGAATATAACAATCATCCTTCTTTGGTAAGCATGGGGGACAATCAAATAATGTAAGGGATAAAGAGTTACTCTCATTAGAAGGCAGGCATGGGTAGATAATCCATTCTTCCTCCATTTGTTCATCACTCTCCTCCTCTTTTTCATCTAATGAGCTTCCAGTTTCAATAATTTCTTCTTTCATAGGCTCTTTCAAGGCATTAGTCTCTTCCATTTGTGGAAAGCATCTACTAAAATATTCAAGAATATAGCCATTTTCTTCCTTGTAATTGTCAAAGCAAAATTTAAGTATCTCATAAACCTCATTTTCATAAGGTGCATCATCAGTATTTTCAAACAAACTAGAAAGCTCAAATGCACCCTTGAAGGCAATGAATTCTTCAATTTGTTCCACATCATAAAAGTCATAATTTCCTTTAACATAAGAAGATATGGTAACATTATCATTATACTCACATTGAAAAGATAGGTGTTTATACCTCCTGCAGCAACAAGATTTATCAAAGCAATAAGTAACATTATAAGTAGAGCACACGTCTCTAGCAATAGTATACAACTTATCAGTTTGTTTCCGTAAGTGTTTCCCTTTTTCTAACAAACGGTGTTCCTTATAATAATACTTTTGTTCTTCCGTGAATCCACCTTGCCAATAAGAACTAGTTTCAAAGAAACCATCCATTGATAGAAAGCATGACCAAGCAAGGCAATAACAGACCAGCAACTAGAGTAGGAACTAATTTTTTTGTGTTTCTGAATAAAGAAAGCAAACCAAAATAGAATAATTTTTTTTTGGTTTTTTGGAAAGAGGTAAACAAAACCAAGCAAAAGAAACAAAGCAAACTAAAAACAAAGTAAAGAGAAAGGAAGTGAAGGACTCCCCTAGTGAAGACGTCCTTAGCCTCCCCGGCAACGGCGCCAGAAAGCTTGATGGCTTGCACAAATTATGTGGAGCCTATTGGGAACCCCAAGAGAAGGGTGTGAAGCAGTACAGCAACAAGTCTTCCCTCAGTAAGAAACCGAGGTTATCGAACCAGTAGGAGGAAGGAAACGTCACACAGGTGTTGCAAGCAATGCGGACACCTGCACAACACAAACTCAAGACTTTGCCCCAACTAACAGTGAGGTTGTCAATCTCACCGGTTTTTGTAACAAAGGATTAAACGTATGGTGTGGAAGGTAATGGTTTGCAACAAGTAAACAAGTAACAGTGGAAGATGTATCAATGGTAAAGATTGGACCGGGGTTCATAGTTCACTAGAGGCGCTCTCCTTAGATAAACAACATGTCATGAAGGGTAAACAAATTACAGCAGGGCAATTGACACGAACTGAGCAAGGAATAACAATGCAATTACTAGTCAGAAAGATCCTATGAGATTCGACTAGGAAATACAACAAGATACATAGACCGCCATCCAACTTCATCTATGACTAGAAGTCCACCTTCAGGTTATCATCCAACCCCCCTCCAGTATTAAGTTGCAAGCAACAGACAACTGCTTTAAGCAAAGTGTGTAAGGTAAACAGTCCACATGTTCCATGAACAAGAGACCGTTGTTTTCTCCCTAGTGGCAACAACACATCTACAACCGAAGAGATTTCTATCACTTCCCTTGGAAACTAGAGGCATGAACCCACTATCGAGCATAAATACCCCCTCTTGGAGTCACTAGCAACTACTTGGCCAAGATAGCTACTAACAACGGAGAGCATGCAAGATCACAAAAAACATAGACATGATAGAATCATAAAGACAAAACCATTAATCAAACCAACATAATAATCTCAATATCTATCGGATCCCCGCAAACACAACATGCATGATTACAAATAGATTAGATCTTGATCATGAACGGAGCTCACAAGATCTATACATGAAAGCACAAAGGAGGAGATACAACCATCTAGCTACTACATGGACCCATAGTTCAAGGTAGAACTACTCACGCATCATACCGGAGAGAAGGCCTCCGGGATGATCTCCCCTCCGGCAGGGTGTCGGGAAGAACTTCAGATTCCCCCGATCTAGGGACGACGGTGGCGGTGGCTACAGAAGGTTTCGTGGAATATTGATCGGGTACTTAGGATTTCTGCATCGGGGGCTTCTTATAGGCGAAGGGGGAGGCCGAGGCGGTGGCCAGGGGCCCCACACCCTGCCTAGGCACGGAGCAGGGCCCACCCACACCTAGGGGGGTCTGGGCGCCCTGGCCCGCATCTCCATCTCCCCTCTGGACTTCTTGTTCCCCACGGAACGTTATTGACTTTGACGTTTGTCCCGTCCCATTCCGAGAATATTTCTTTACTAGCTTTTCTGGAACCAAAAACAGCAGAAAATAGGCAACTGGCATTGTGGCAACTTGTTAATAGGTTAGTACCAAGAAACATCTAAAAATCACCTCAAAGTGTAGACAAAGCAAAGCAAAGTATATACTAAACAAGCATGGAGCATAAAAAATTATAGATATGTTTCTGACGTATCATAGGTCAACTCCCCCAGCCACCAGGGGCGCCTCCACCTTGGCAGACCCCAGCCGTCACAACAGCTCCCTCGCCACCTTACTTACCCGAGCAAGTCGGTCCTCCGTCTGACTGAGAAACAACAGCACACGTCGCCTCCTGGAGCCGCCTCCGCCGAAGGGACGCCCAAACAGATGATGACACACAAGTATAGGGGGTGTATCGTAGTACTTTCGATAAATAGGAGTGTCGATCCCAACGAGGAGCAGAAGGTGCCGAACAGTGGTATGGAGTAGGAAATCCCTGTGAATACTTATCAAACAGATTTTTAGTGGTTTTCTAACAAGGCAACAAAACAAGGAGCAAGTAACAAAAGTAACGAACAAACGGAGCAAGTGTCCCAATCCTTTCTAAGCAAAGGACAAGCCGGTGGAAATACTTATAAGGACCAAATGTTCTCGAGGACACATGGGAATTCTGTCAAGTGCTTTCGCTTCAAATAGCTGAGTATCCTTCTTTGGTGTTTGTAAGTGTTGTGTGGGTGAACTTGTGCTAACATACCGCCCTTCCTAGGACTAATACATACTTGTGATTAAACCCCCTACAAACATCCGTAACTACAGGAAAGTAATTAAGATAAAAATCTAACCACAGCCTTAAACTCTGAGATCCTACACTCCCTTGTGCAAAGGTGTCCTAACGGGGGTTCAGGTTTCTGTCACTCCGGCAACCCCACAATTAGTAGCCAAATACACAATGCATTCCCCTAGGCCCATAAATGGTGAAGTGTCATGTAGTCAACGTTCACATGACACCACTAGAAGAATAGAACCACAACTTAAATACTAAACCATTGAATAATAACTCATCACAGGTCCACTAATAACAACATGACTTCTCCCATGTCCTCAAGAACTAAATGAACTACTCACAAGACATCATATGGATCAAGATCAAAGATGATATGATAATGGATAACAATCTGAACATAAACAATAATCCAATGGTTCCACTCACAAGCATCAACCCAACACCGGGAAAGTTTCCCCAAATGAACTAAGCAATATCCAACACAATTGTTACAGCGGGACGGAGTGGTGGTGCTGGTGCTGGTGGAGATGATGGTGTGGATGATGATCCCGATGAAGCCTAGCTTGATGACGGTGTTGATGGCGACTGTCTCCCCTCTTCGGGAAGGAATTACTCCGGCAAAAATTTGTCTGCCGGAGAGATCTTTCTCTCTCTGTGTTTTCCGCCCCCCAGAGGCGTCGAAAATCTATATGTGGTCGCCCCCCTGGTATTTGGGTTCCGTAGGGAAGATATAGGCTAAGGGGCGGAGTCGGAGGCCGGGCAGGTGGGCCACACCTGCCCTAGGCGCGGGGTCAGGTGGGCCCGCGCCTAGGGGGTGTGGGCCCCTTGAGGTCCATCTCCGTCCCTCCTTCTGGCTTCCTTCGTCTTCTGGTAAAATAATATGTTTCCATAATTTTTTGATATTTTTCTGATCTTCGGAAATTGCACCGAAACGCCTTCTTTTCCATCAGAATCCAGACTCTGGCAGTCCATCCTCCAGGAATCATCCAATATGCATAAACAGATGAAAAGCCATAAGTAATACCTCATAATAAGACAAATATCAATGAATAGAGGCAAATTATGATATAGAAGGGTGATGCATATTGGGTGTATCAACTCCCCCAAGCTTAGACTTCGCTTGTCCCCAAGCGAATAGTGAGTTCAGTAAACATGTCCACAGGTTTATGGAGCAAAGTGTCGATAAAATAATATGAACAAGAAGCATCACACTTACCATTGCACAACTCATAGAAGAAAGAAACTCACCATTATATGACTTAGCTTGCAACCAAGTATAGCAGTCACAATAAAGATGCATAAAGATAAATCATAATTGGAATTGGCAAACTTGTTCTTGGTCAAAGAACACCTGGCAAACAGTTTAACAAAAGCTTTTTGTAGAAGTTTCAAAACAGGAGAACTCTTTGCTCAAAAAGGTTTTTCACAAGTGAAGGCTTTCAAAGTAATACTCAATAGATAAGAGTTTTGTTCAAACAAGGAAGATAAAGAACATGATTGAATAAATCACCATATGAATGCTTGAAACACAACAACTCAAATGCTTGCTGGAGATAGAGAGGAAGTAGGCTTACTGACTCAATTGGTAACTAGGAGAAAGGTCCCTTCTTAGAGGGTAGCAGGGATTACAAGTCATAAAGAGCTTTCAAAAGATTATGGTACTTACTAGCTTTGAGCCCTCATTGCCCCTATCATAAGCATCTTGAGATGATTAAGGTTAAAGTGAACAAATATGGAGTATATGCTTGACGAAATATAAGTTGGCAATCTCATGTCCCTTGAATATGAGGGCCATTCCTCATGCATACTCAACTTTGGGCCCAGGTAAGTTCTTGTCATTGTAAGTATTTGCATATCATTGAGAACCGCCAACAGGGTACCCCTTGCACATGGTACAAGAGCTTTCCCATAACCAAAATGACAAGGCAAGCAGACAATGAGCATCTCAGCGATCTTTTTATTTACTATGTGTATAGCTTTTTATTGAGGATGCTTCATAGATGACTCACTATGGTGATGCTACAAGTTTCCACCATGATTAAGCATGGCTTAGGCTAGCAGCCCAGGCGTTTTTCTAACACAGGTAACAAACTCCATGGACTTACAAGTTCCCTCTTTATTTCACACTATTGACATCCATAGACAAAAGAGCACGATATCAACCATGTACAGAGTACAAGTGCAATGTTGAAAACGTTCCCCGTGATAGCACGGTTCTGCTAATTCCAACGTATAGATGCAAGCATATACAACTTCGATGTTCACAATGGTTCAAGTTTATTAGGGGCAAGTAAATAAGGTGTGCCATCAAGTTTGTGAGAGCTTTAGTAACTAGTTTTCACATAAAAAAATACTTTTTAATTCGAAAGGTAGATGAAGCTTGAGAATTTGCTTGGAATAGCAAAAGTAACTAGGTAGATATGGTGGAAACAAGTGGCAAAAGTTTTGGGTTCAAAGGATTTTGGAAACATGAGAAGTATGCCTTCTCAAAACAGGTTTTTGGCTAGCAAGGCTGGATAGCAAGCAAGAGGTTTGAAAGAAACAAGCAAACATACAAGTAATAAAGCCAAACATGCAATCTTCCTTGAAGACACAAAAGGATCTTAAATACAGAATACTAAGCTTATGAGCCAACAAGAAAGAAAACAAATGATACAAAATACGTGTAAGCTTTTTCTTTCTTTTTCTCTTTCATAGTAATGCTACTGACCAGAACTCAGTTTGCCAAAACCAATTTAGATACACTTGATGATCCCAAAGTGGTGCCAATACTGATCAACAAGATCCATCATATAATAGAGTTTGCAAACTAAAATAAGAAGTGCAAAAAGTAAAAGATGAGACTTCTCATTAATAATCCAATAAAGGCACTCACACCAAGGGATACATAGGTAATCAACTAAAGGAGAGATACTTCCACATGCAACCCGAAACTATAAAATAACCTCTCAACCACAGATATGAATCCACTAAAAAGGTAAAAGATAAAAGACAATGGTGGTGATACCGCGGCACTCCCCCAAACTTGGAATAAGCCAAAGGGATGCCAAACCTGATGACGAATTACTCCTTCGGTGGTGGTGGTGTTCTTTTGATAAGCTCCTCAATAAGTTTCTTCAACTCCTCGAACTCTAAAGTAAGAGTATGGATTAGCTCCGAGTTTTGCTCTATACGGTTCATGATCATGTCAGTCCGAGAATCCCAGTTCTTGTTATTCTTTCCCTACTCTTCATCCTTAGCATGATCCTTCTCTGCATTGTTAGAATGATGCATATCCCAAACCGAAGGCAAATTTCCTTTGGGCACATGTTGATATTGGTATTCATGTATAAGTGTATGTAAGGGTCTCTTGTTACGTGGAGGAGATGGCTGTGGATTGTAGAAGAGACGTGGAGGCTTCCCTCATGTAGACATCCGTGTTGTCTTCTTAAGCTTGGTAGGTCGTGCCACCAAACCAATGTTTGCGACGGTAGCGCGGGTGTCCGGTTGCTTGTCCTCCTCCATGTCTCCTTCATAACCTATCAGAATCTCCTCTCTCTTGGGAACTTGAGGTTCTTCTTCTTCGGGCTTCTTCCCTTTGTCGTCGGCGGAGGCCATGGTGCTCTAAACTTGAGAAGATTTCCTGACAGAAACAGATCGAAACAAAAACACGACGAGAACATGATGCAAGAACCTCGGGGGATCCGGGGAGTTATATATTACGAAGTTTCAATGCATAAGGAAGGATTTGACACGAAAACGAGGCGGAGACTGAGTCTGAGGGTGGAACACCCCCCTTAGGCGCGGCCAGGCTGGGCCCATGCCTGGGGTGGGTCTGTCCACCCCGGGCTCCGTTTCCTCTTCAGTTTCGTATCGTAACTTCCCTTATGTATTAAAAACATCAAAAATATAAAAAGATTGGAGTTTCACGAACCTTCTGTTTTTACCACTTTTACCTATTCAAAGACGAACTCTGCAGATTCTGGTGTTTGGTTCTTGATAAATTCTTCTGGAGTCACCATTTGAATTACATCCACATCTTCATTGTAAGAATCTCCAAAAATATAATGTTTTAGAGAAGAGATTTTGATGGCACCTGAAGGGTATACTTCCTTGATAACAAAAGGTCTTTCCCATTTGGAGAGTAGTTTCCCTGCAAAAAATCTAAGACGAGACCTATACAAAAGGACTTTCTCACCAACATTGAACTCCCATTTGAGAATTCTCCTATCATGCCATCTTTTTACCTTTTCCTTAAAGAGCCTAGCATTTTCGTAAGCTTCCCCTCTCCACTCATCTAGATTAATTAAATCAAGCAGCCTTTTCTCACCAGCAAGTCTAAAATCTCTATTCAATTCTTTCACTGCCCAATAAGCTTTGTGTTCTAATTCTAAAGGCAAGTGACAAGCTTTCCCATAAACCATTTTGTAAGGAGACATCCCCATAGGATTTTTATAAGCAGTTCTATAAGCCCACAAAGCGTCATTCAACTTTTTAGCCCATTTTTTCCTAGATATGTTGACAGCTTTCTGCAAGATAGATTTAATTCCCTATTGGAAAGTTCTACTTGCCCACTAGTTTGGGGGTGATAAGCTGAAGCAATTTTGTGGTTTACATCATACTTAGCGAGAGTTTTTCTAAAGACCCCATGGATAAAATGGGAGCCTCCATCAGTCATGAGATATCTAGGCACACCAAACCTAGGAAAAATGACATCTTTAAGCATTTTCAAAGAGGTCTTACCATCAACACTGTTTGTAGGTATGGCTTCTACCCACTTTGTAACATAGTCAACAACAATAAGAATATGAGTATACCCTTTTGAAGGAGGAAAAGGCCCCATAAAGTCAAATCCCCAACAATCAAAAGGTTCAATAACAAGAAAATAATTCATAGGCATTTCATTGCGTCTAGAGATGTTACCTACTCGTTGGCATTCATCACAGGATAAGACAAACTTCCTTGCATATTTAAAAAGAGTAGGCCAATAAAATCCAGATTGTAAAACCTTTTGTGCAGTCCTATCCCCAGCATGATGTCCTCCATAGGCACTGCCATGACATTTTCTCAATATCTCTTGTTGCTCAAATTTTGGAACACATCTTCGCATAATACCATCTACTCCTTCTTTATATAAGTGTGGGTCATCCCAAAAGTAATGCCTTAGATCATAAAAGAATTTCCTTCTTTGCTGAGCTGTAAAGGTTGGGGGCAAATACTTGGAAACAATAAAGTTAGCATAATCAGCATACCAAGGACTCTCATGTGGACTTACCCTTATTGCACCTAACTGCTCATTTGGAAACCTATCGTTAATAGGCAAAGGGTCAAAAGAAATGTTTTCCAAACAAGATAAATTATCAGCAACAGGATTATCAACACCTTTCCTATCCATAATATGCAGATCAAACTCTTGCAAAAGCAATACCCATCTTATAAGCCTAGGCTTAGCGTCCTTCTTTGTCATAAGGTACTTAATAGATGCATGATCAGTATGAATAGTAACCTTAGAGTCAACAATATAAGGTCTAAACTTATCACAAGCAAAGATTACAGCTAAGAACTCTTTTTCAGTAGTAGCATAATTCTTTTGAGCAGCATCTAGAGTCTTGCTAGCATAACGAATAACATTCAGCTTCTTGTCAACACGTTGTCCAAGAACAACACCCACAGCAAAGTCACTAGCATCACACATGATTTCAAAAGGTAAACTCCAATCAGGTGGTTGGACAATAGGAGCAGTTGTCAAAGCCTTCTTCAAAGTTTCAAAAGCTTCCTTACAATCATCATAAAAAACAAAAGGTACATATTTTTGGAGAAGATTCGTAAGGGGCTTTGAAATTTTGGAGAAATCTTTAATAAACCTCCTATAGAAACCTGCATGACCAAGGATACTACGAATACCTTTGATATCTCTAGGACAAGGCATCTTCTAAATTGCTTCAATTTTGGCTCTGTCAACTTCAATGCCTCTTTCAGAGATCTTGTGTCCAAGAACAATCCCTTCATTAACCATGAAATGGCAATTCTCCCAGTTAAGAACAAGGTTGGTTTCTTCACATCTCTGCAAAACTTTATCAAGGTTGTGCAAACAGTTATCAAAAGAAGTCCCATAGACAGAAAAATCGTCCATGAAAACTTCCACAATTTCTTCACAAAAACCATGAAAGATAGCAGACATACATCTCTGAAAGGTAGCAGGAGCATTACATAAACCAAAAGGCATACACCTATAAGCATAAGTACCATAAGGACAAGTAAAAGTGGTTTTCTCTTGGTCCTGCGCTTTCACAGCAATTTGAGAAAACCCAGAATAACCATCAAGAAAGCAAAAGTGAGTCTTTTTGGATAACCTCTCAAGCATTTGATCAATAAAGGGCAAAGGATAATGATCTTTCTTAGTAACTTTATTAATTTTTCTAAAATCAATGCACATTCTATACCCAACCACTATTCTTTGGGGTATAAGCTCATTATCCTCATTAGGCACAACAGTTATTCCCCCTTTCTTGGGAACACAATAAACAGGGCTAACCCATTGACTATCAGCAATAGGATAAATAATACCACCATCAAGGAGTTTTAATACCTCATTTCTTACCACATCCTTCATCTTAGGATTTAGGCTGCGTTGGTGCTCAATAACTGGTTTTGCATCAGGCTCAATATTAATAGCATGCTGACATATAGTAGGACAAATTCCTTTTAAATCATCAAGAGTATAACCCATAGCTCCTCGGTGCTTCTTCAATACCTCCAATAACCTTTCTTCTTCCTTACCTGAAAGTTTAGAACTAATAATAACAGGATATATTTTCTTATCATCAAGATAAACATATTTAAGATCATCATGTAAAGGTTTTAATTAAAAAACAAGATCCCCTTTAGGTGGTAGTGTGGTACCCAAATCTTCCACAGGTAGATTATGCTTAAGCTGTTCCGGCTGACGAAGAAAAACTTCATCAATCTCATTTCTTTCCTTCATGAAGACATCACTTTCATGGTCTTCCATGAACTGCTGCAAAGCATTGTTAGGAGCAAGAGAAATACCAGACAGTTGTTCAACCCTGAAATCCTCATCAGGTAATTCATTTTCAAAAGTAATTTTGGCAAATTTGGAAAAATTAAACTCATAAAATTCTCCAGCAAATTTAGTCAAAACTTTTTCCTTCCTACAATCTATGATAGCCCCACAAGTATTAAGGAAGGGTCTACCAAAGATGATAGGATAGGTTTTACTAGCTTCTTTACCAAGTACTAGAAAATCAAGAGGATATTTAATCTTACCACAAAGGACCTCCACATCTCTTACAATACCAATGGGGCAAACTTGCTCTCTATTAGCAAGGTGAATAACCACATCAATGTACTCAAGCTCACAAGGACCAATCTCATGCATAATTTCCCTGTAAAGCTCATAAGGAATAGCACTAGAACTAGCACCAATATCACATAAACCATAGTAGCTATGACTACCAATTTTAACAGAAAGCATAGGGACACTAGCTTTTCTAACTTTCTTAGGATGAGAAACAATATTAGTAGCGTCTTCATAGAAGACAATATGCTCATCCTTTATATTTCTAGTGACAAGATCTTTCACAATAGCTACCACAGTCTCAATATCAATAAGCTCATCGGACCCTACAGCTTTCTTTGCGCTTTTGCTAACCACAGTAGCCATAATAGAATGCTCTCTCACCTTAGCAGGAAAAGGAGTTTTCTCAATATAAGGTTCAGGCAAAATAGGATCAACAGTGCAAACCTCTGTACTAGCAAGAACATGGGTGACAGTGTCTTTATAAGGAGCGTGGTACTTGTCCCACTCTTTCTTGGGAAGTTCAATATAAAAGGCAAAGGCATTAAAACATTTTACAAGAACTTGGGGATAAAGGCCAAACTTATTGCAAATATCACGGAAGTTATCAGTACCCATAAAAGATTTAATGCATTCATAATCATAGTTTATACCTGACTTTCTTCCTTTGTCATTTTCCCAAACCTCAGTGTTATCTTGAATACGGTCTAAGAGATCACATTTAGCTTCTTTCTTCATATGTCTGAATGATCCAGCACAAGAAGCATCTAGTAAGTCTTTATCATGAAGAGAAAGCCTAGCATAAAAGTTATTGAGAATAATATTGTTAGGGAGTTCATGAATAGGACATTTAAGCATGAGTAACTTCAATCTCCCCAAAGCTTGAGTTGTACTCTCTCCATCAAGAGGCCAAAAGTTATATATAAGACTTCTATCCTTATGGATTTCACTGGGAGGATAAAATTTAGAGTAAAAGAGAGGTGCCATCTCCTCCCATTCCATGGATTGTCCATTCTTTAGCAGCTTATACCATGCTTCAGCTCTACCTTTCAAGGATATGGAGAGTAACTTCTTCTTCACCTGTTCAGTTGTGATACCTGCACACTTAAATAACCCGCATAATTCATGGATAAAAAGCAAGGGATCACCAGGATGGACAGTTCCAGCCCCAAAATAATAATTATCCATAACACGATTAACAATACTTGTAGGTATCTTAAAAGGATCTATCTCTATTTCAAAAAAAAGGATCTATCTCAACAGGAGGTGGTTCATCTACTACCATAGCAGTGGTAGTAGTTTTCCCAAACAAAAAACCAAGTGGGTTATCCATAATGGAAACAAAGTAACAAGCAGTAACAAAAGCAATACTCATAGTGAAACTTTCCCTTACCAGTTCCACTCTTCAATAGCGGTTCACTCCCCGGCAACGGCGCCAAAAAATAGTCTTGATGACCCACAAGTATAGGGGGTGTATTTTAGTACTTTCGATAAATAGGAGTGTCGATCCCAAAGAGGAGCAGAAGGTGCTGGACAGTGGTATGGAGCAGGAAATCCCTGTGAATACTTAGCAAACGGATCTCTAGTGGTTTTCTGACAAGGCAACAAAACAAGGAGCAAGTAACAAAAGTAACGAACAAATGGAGCAAGTGGTCCAATCCTTTCTTAGCAAATGACAAGCCGGTAGAAATACTTATAAGGACCAAACGTTCTCGAGGACACATGGGAATTCTGTCAAGTGCTTTCGCTTCAAATAGCCGAGTATCCTTCTTTGGTGTTTGTAAGTGTTGTGTGGGTGAACCTGTGCTAACATATCACCCTTCCTAGTACTAATACATACTTGTGATTAAACCCCCTACAAACATCCGTAACTACAGGAAAGTAATTAAGATAAAAATCTAACCACAACCTTAAACTCTGAGATCCTACACTCTCTTGTGCAAAGGTATCCTAACGGGGGTTCAGGTTTCTGTCACTCCGGTAACCCCACAATTAGTAGCCAAATACACAATGCATTCCCCTAGGCCCATAAATAGTGAAGTGTCATGTAGTCGACGTTCACATGACACAACTAGAAGAATAGCACCACAACTTAAATACTAAACCATTGAATAATAATTCATCATAGATCCACTAATAACAACATGACTTCTCCCATGTCCTCAAGAACTAAACTAACTACTCACAAGACATCATATGGATCAAGATCAAAGATGATATGATAATGGATAACAATCTGAACATGAAAAATAATCCAGTGGTTCCACTCACAAGCATCAACCCAACACCGGGAAAGTTTCCCCAAATGAACTAAGCAATATCCAACACAATTGTTACAGCGGGACGGAGTGGTGGTGATGGTGCTGGTGGAGATGATGGTGTGGATGATGATCCTGATGAAGCCTAGCTTGATGACGATGTTGATGGTGACTGTCTCCCCTCTTCGGGAAGGAATTACCCCAGCAGAAATTTGTCTGCCGGAGAGATCTTTCTCTCTCTGTGTTTTCCGCCCCCCAGAGGCGTCGAAAATCTATCTGTGGTCGCCCCCCTGGTATTAGGGTTCCGTAGGGAAGATATAGGCTAAGGGGCGGAGTCGGAGGCCGGGCAGGTGGGCCACACCTGCCCTAGGCGCGGGGTCAGGTGGGCCCGCGCCTAGGGGGTGTGAGCCCCCTGAGGTCCATCTCCGTCCCTCCTTCTGGCTTCCTTTGTCTTCTGGTAAAATAATATGTTTCCATAATTTTCTGGTATTTTTCTGATCTTCGCGAAATTGCACCGAAACGCCTTCTTTTCCATCAGAATCCAGACTCCGGTAGTCCATCCTCCAAGAATCATCCAACATGCATAAACAGATGAAAAGTCATAAGTAATACCACATAATAAGACAAATATCAATGAATATAGGTAAATTATGATATGGAAGGGTGATGCATATTGGGCGTATCAACAGACCACCTTCCGGGGCCGTCCCCCTGGCATCCACGGACTCGTACCCACCGAGCCAGGTTCGTTGCGTGACCTGTAAGGCTGGGGGTAGGTCTGGTTTATATAGGATGGCGGCCGCGACAGAGCCGCACAGAGGAGATCGACCTCCACCACTAATGGTGGTTGCCGTCCGGACACGGCAGAAGAGACACACCAGGTCTCAGGCCCGACCGGGCCCAAAAAAGGGCCAATAAAGTCTCTGCCACCACGCTACTGCATCGTAGCCGCAGCCATCGCCGCCCTCCTACACGCCCCACACCGTCGCCCCGCCTCCAGAGGGTGCCAGCACCGTGCAAGGCCCGCCTCAGGCCCAAATCTAGGCCCAACTAGCCAAAGATGCCCGAGGACGCACACCCGCATTGCTGCACCCTGCCGGCTCCTCCCAGCGACCCCGTGCCGCCACCACGGTGCCCAGGTACCGAGTCGACCCGAATCGCTCCACCCCAACGCCCCTCCACCTGCCGACGTGGAGAAGGCCCAACGCAGCCACGCCGAACCCGGCCCTCGCCGCCCGCCATGGCCAGCCGCTGCCACCCCTGGCGAGCGCGCACCACCGCTGCGCAGCCCACCACGCCGCCGCACCCCACCGCAGCTAGGCGGAGCCGCCGCGCCCCGCGCGTCACAGAGCCTCCCGCCGCCGGTGCTGGCCCGCGCCTCCCGCACCCCACCGCAGTTGGGCGGAGCCGCCGCCAGAGCATCTCGGTGCTTAGGAGAGAACCCTACGTGGGTTTTAGCCGCCGCCTTGAAGCGCCTCTTTCTCCTCTCTTGTACCGGTTAGGTGTAGGCAAAGAAGATTAAAACATAAGATTTGTTGCCGCGCGGTAAGCAGCAGTGGGTTATCTAAAAACAGTTTGCTAGGAGTTGCGGGCATATGAGTCGTGATGAATATGACAAATCTTATGCTAGGAGTTGTGGGCATACCGGTTAGATGTAGGCAAAGAAGATTAAAACAGTTTGCTAGGAGTTGTGGACCTCATCTTTTTCACATGCTCACTCGTGTAGTGCTGAATACGAAACACTATCATCGTTTTTCAGAAAATCTCACCGTTCTTCCAATGAATTGAGCCTCAAACAAATTTTACTAGCACGTGCTTATATAGATCCCGGTTGTTGGTTGCTTTCCTTCCTTCCATGACCTCATTGGCTCTCATGATTTGCTTTAGCCCCACGCTCCATAGGGTAGTACCTGTATTTTGCTACACCACTTTGTTGTTGAGGTGTCCCTGTTTTTTCTTCTTTGCACGGGAAGGGTGACGTTGCAATCCCGATCAATACGGCGCCGAACCTAATCACCCTCGGAACACACTTAATCCCTGTTTGCTTATGTGTTTCCTTCATTTACAATATTGTGGCAATATCATATCTTATTTGTCTATTCCTCGAAAAGAAAACAGATTATTTGGTTCGAGCTGATAGTTAATTCGATAGAATGCTATAGTAATCAGCTATCTACAAGCAGGGTCGGTCCTGAGATTTCAGGGGCCCGGGGCGAAACTAAAATTTCAGGCCCTTTCCTATTTTTTTTTGATATACAAGAATGAAATGATGAAAAATAAATACTTCAAATATACCCATTTGTAATATTCATATAAAAATGACAATGTTTACATATTACCTTTAAAATTTCTCCGTGTATTTCTAGAAGCGAAGTCGGTGATAATAAAATCAATATCAATCTCGTCCAATAACTTCTCGATGCCGGATCATAAATAACCACACTAATTGGTTTCTCATTAGCACTAGCAGATTTTATAGGAGATGAATCAAATGCGATATCACGATCACTTACATTGTTATTACCCGTGTTGATGTCATCGTTCTCCTCTATACCGATCTCATCCTCTAGATCAATATTACTATGTTCCTCAACAAGAACTACTACTTCCTCCGATCCATATTACTTGTCAGTAAAATGGATGCATCTACAAGTAATATGGATCGGAGGGAGTACCTCCATTTCGGTTTACAAGTCTTGCACGTACTTCTATGTCGCCAAATTGAGCAACTTAGTATGAGGTATATATTATAAAATGTATATCATCGAAAACTTTAGACTTTATATTTTTCAATGATAATTTTTTTATATTATATAGGTCAAACTAATAACCTAGATACACGTGGATGACTTGTAAACCGAAATAGAGAAAGTAGTGCTAACTCAACTGGATTCCTCAAAGTGCTCGTGTTATTCTTTAAAAATTTATGAAGAGATCCTCTCCATGAGTCAATCAACTTCTGCTCTTGCTTCCTCTTTTTGCTTTTCTTAGCACCGTAATAAGGTCCAATAACCAATTAAGCACACTAAAAATATAAAGAAGAACAACTAATTAGAACAAAATTAGGTGAAATGTTAGACTGCAGAAGACTGAGGCCAGAAATTCAGAATTTGGACCTGCAGACGCTGAACGGCCAAAGCGAGACGAGAGGCAGGACACAATCAGAGGAAAAGGGCGAGGGGGCGAGGCGATAGGCGACGATCGGCCAACGGGCGGTGGCTTGCTGCTTGCTGTGTGCGGGCCTTCCTACGATCGACAGCGCAGCGTTGAGTCGAGGTCGAGACAGGAACCGGGGTGCGGCGTGCCTTCGTACGATACGATCAAAGAGGATAGCTGATCTAATTGCAGGTTAGGTACGTGCTGCCGTGATGGACTCCAAATCTTAAACGTACGTGTATGTCTAGAAAAACAGATGGCCCAATCTAGCCCAATAGTAAATTGAAAACGGCTATTTTTTTATCTTTTCTGAGATCAATTATAGTCTACGTACTGGGGAAGGCCCCCTAAAATTTTGGGCCCAGGGCGGCTGCCCCTCCCCCCAAGGACCGGCCCTGTCTGCAAGGCATGGGGTACATATTTGAGGGTTTTGTAACGATGTTGCCATAATACTGTGATCTGTAAACTAGATTGGTTGGCTGTGTAGATTATGTAGATTCCGTTAGTGCCGGCTCATACTTCCAACTTCCGACCTTATACAAGATTTTCATTATGCATTAAGTCATTGTGGTATAGCAACAATCGTCAAAATCACTTTTGGACGAGAGTCGAAGCTAGAAGAAAAGGCCGTTGATAACAACTTCACTATTTAGTTTTGTCTTTATCAAAGACAGTACCCAAAAGAGGGATGAAAATGTTATACAACCATTTGGGTTAGTTTACCCTCAATGAAACTTCTGAGATCCTCCATTGCACAAGTGTACTACTCCCTCAGTTTAAAATATAAAATGTTTTAGCTTTGTGAATCGGATGTCTCTAGACGACTTTTGGTGTACATATTTACTCTAAACTTTTACGAACTTATATATTAAAAGACGTATAAATACATTCGATTCACATAGCTAAAATGTTTTATATTTCCTGAACAGAGGGAGTATATATCATGGTGATGTCTCGATGGATGTTCCTCGTGTGGCAATTATTCATAATGTCGCATTTTGAAGTGTCATTGTCATGGTGAAAGAGAAAACACATTTTGGGCTGGTGCATCAAGTTGTAATCCTGCTAGGCTACGTTTTGGGATAATTATTGGTTTAGAAACGTACCTTTAATATATACAAAAGATGAGGGGACTTAAAAAGTAAAAAATTCAAAAAATTCAAGTAAAGGTTTCGAGAGAATTACAAATGTGTAAGACAAAGTAAATATTTTCATTTTTTTAAACCATGTTTGCGATATTACTTTAAAACAATATGCATTTTTAAAGATTCTTCAAAAATTCTTTAAGAACATTTTAGGAAATATGAGAAAATGAAGGGAGCACCCGAGCTCAGAAGCCAAAGACACTTTCCGCTACAACCTGAACTATTGTTATTTCAAGTTGCATATATATTTCAATAAAACCTAATCTATCGAACATAAATGATAGTACTCACAACAATGTATGACCAATGGTTTGCCTCCTTATTGGACCCACCTTAGAACACCTCTAACAAACCCCTTAGGCCCTTAAAATGCGTATACAGGGCAATAAAATCTCGTTTTTCCCCACCGAAACAGCCGGAGCGGAACTTACCCCTTATATGCGAACCGCAAAAAGGAACAGACCCCTTATATGCGAACCGCAAAAAGGAATTACAACAATAACCCAAATTACAAGAAATGTTCAAATCAAATAATGAAACAACAATACAATACAAGAATAGTCCACGATGCAAATAATATTTGGAATCACACAAGAATGAATTAAAATTGAAATGAATAAAAGTTGGAGCCTACTGGCCCCCATGTCACTGTCAATGGTGCTCAATGAGGTCATTTTGCAGCCGATTGTGTGTGGTGGTGTCCTCAATCTCTCTATAAGTCTAAAGGAATGCTTGGATACAATCTGGATTTTTCATTGGCTTCACACGACTATCAACATTGTCATAGAATATCTCCAAGTTTGGATCCCTATCATCCTCAACAATCATGTTGTGAACAATGGCACAACATTTCATTATGTCGTTGAGGGATTTTTTGTCCCAAAACCAAGCAGGACCTCAAACATTGGTAAACCTAGCTCGCAAAACACCAAAGGATCTCTCTATGTCCTTCCGGACCACCTCTTGTGCCTTTGAAAATACAACTTCTTTCCTAGTTGTAGGATTGGAGATGGTATTGACAAGGATAAATACCGTCGACAAGATAGTACCCCTTGTGTAATTGAAACCACTGATAGTGTAGTTGCAAGCAGGAGCTTCACCACTAGCTAGTCTTGCAAAAAATGAGATCTTTGCAGCACATTGATATCATTTAGGGTTCTTAGCTATCAAAAAAAACAATGCCAAATCCATAAGTCCTCGGATGCAACTGCTTCTAGCACAATTGTTGCATCACGACTTTTGCCACAATGCTGCCCGTGTCATGCCTTCGGGCAGTTTTTCCAAGTCCAATGCATACAATCTATAATTCCTAGCATGTTGGGCCAAACTTTTTTCTCGTTCATCGCCATCAACCTAATTATATCCTCCTCGTTCGGTGGTGCTCGTAGATACACGGGACCAAAAACTCATATCGTCATCTTGGCGAATCTACGAACACTTTCTATAGTAGTATCTGTTGGGCCACACAGAGATAAACAATTTTTTTTTCCTACACGGTGATCCTAAGATCTAGTCAAGGTACAAGACCACGAGGATTACCACTAGACGTGCGGTTGCAGATTACAAATGAAGCGTGGCAGTTGATGCATTGCGGTCCTCACGATCCTATCCAATCGTACGATCGTCGAGGTGCTAAACGTACATCATCTTTGTCGATATCCACATGTACGAGGAGGAGCTCTGATGGTGGACTGCTAAGTCCTGTGCGGCGGCTAGACTGAATGGGGCTATGATTTCTAACACATGGAGTGGTCTAATCCCGTGCTCCAGTATATATAGGGAGTGAAAGTAGGATCCACTCACTTGTGGCCTATCCACTAAAGCCTATACTAGTCACTACGAGTCCAACTCACTGACCTGGTCCTTGTCTGATTCGGGTCCAACCCAAACAACTTGCTCCTACTCTAAAGTGTGTGACCCCGCAATCTTATGGCGACTTGGAGACGATTGGAGTCTGACTCACAATTGATCAATCGGTAGTGGCTCCTAGCAGAACGTGTCAATTTCCAAAGAGTCATGACGACATACCTTCCAATATAACTTACGTCTAAGTCCCTATTGCCTCACAATATACCTTGTTAAGATATAGACGAATTATCGCCATCCTTAAATAGCTCATCCCTTAAATAGCTCAACTCTCTTTTTGATCCGTGATATGTGATTCATCTCACTAACTCTTAGTCGATCGCATCGGTTAACATTTAACCGAGTCGTGCATGACCATGCTTTCCAGATTATATCACACGAGAGGGCTCAGAGAATATCTCTCTAGATGGAGTGGCAAAATCCCATCTTGGTTATTCACATCACGCGTCTTGATTCTCAGTCGACCCAAACTCTATGTTTATAAGTGCCCTGTGACGGAACAATGTTTGACACAACCTAAGTTGGTGATCCTCAACTCGGATTGTGTGAAAACCTCAGGTCTAAGAATTACATTGATTGAGACATACAAATGACGACGTGTTCGTTATATCTCAATATAGGTTAGTCTGACTTGCTAAACTCTCTAACAGAATCCGTGTAAGTCAAAATAGCATCACCATGCCCATGAGAAGTGGAACCAAGTCATCAGTCAACTTTTATAATAGTCTAAGTTGTGTTTCCAGCACAACCTCAACGAACAAGGACATCTAGTATGAACAACATGAATATATAGTTCCACAATCAAATCACCAATTCAATGATACATATCGGATGTTCATACTAGAACAACTTAATGGCTTTATAAATACATTGGGAATCATGTTATACATGATTGCCTCTAGAAAATATTTCCAACAGTATCTTCGCCTATACGAAGATAGGCGAAGGTACTCAGGCATAATAGGCGAGAATGCCATATGCGAGTACTCTCATCCCTACGGAAATTTTTTGGTATGGGTTGAACCCAAGAAGCCCCGCAACATTTCTCCAGCAGGTGCAGTAACAACAATTGGCCTTGCAAGCTTTCACTATCTTGACAAACAGAGATCGCCGCATCCGATAGCGTCTATGAAAAAGTTGAGGCGGGTAGTTTGGTACCTCGTAGAAATAATCTTGCATGAGCATGTTGTTTCCCAACTTGCGATTGCGAGGAATGCAAAGACGGCCAACCTTGGAGCCTCTCCGCTTATTCCTCCTTGATGGCGAAAAGGGCCACCATCATTTGCCGTTGTTGTTTCCCAAGTAGCGTCTCTACATCGGAGTCGTCGGACGACGACGAATCATCCAACAAAAAATGTTCGCAAGGGTCTAAATCCATCCACAGATAACAAGCAAATAAGAAAGGAAAAATCCATCTGGGTCCAAGATCGAAAAAGAAGAAGAGGATTTACCCTTGACGGGCGGTAGGCCACGAGCTTGGGGCTGGGCGGCAACGAACCGACCAGGAAGGGGAGCACAATAGGGGAAGCAAAGGAGGATCCTTGCCTTCAAGCCGGCGGCCCTGATCTCTGTGTGCCATCCATGGCGAGTGCGACCGGGATTTGTGTTGAGCGAAACCCTCCGTCCAGGAGCGACTAGGAAACTAGGCCGGCGGGCTGCGGCGTACTTTTGCGTGGGAGGAATCGGGCTAGCACGACCAGATTCGATGGCGGTGGGCGGTGACAGCGACTAATCTTGGCGGCGGGAGGAGGCGAACGAGCTGAAATGTCCCTCCCACCAAGGGTTTCCACTGATATGAGTCGACGCTGGGTCAACATCGAGTCGGAGGCGCGTGTCTCCAGGCCGAGAGGGTATTTTCTCGCCCCCCTTAAAAAATATGGGCTGGGGTCTCTTGAGGTGTGTGGTTGGGTCATTTATTCTGACCGAACACATAAACTGACGGTTATTTTAAGGTTTCGAGATGGATACACGGGTATGATAGAGATGCTCTTACAAACACATTTAACACTACAATGTGAAAGTAAATCCAAAGCAACACGATCCAGATGAGATAAAAATTCATGAAAAATAGTCTCGCGACACGAGGAATCACTCAGCTCTAATTTTCTCAATTGTCAGTGCTCAACCGTAAACAAGTCAAAATTTCAGAACTATCATTTACTTGGCTAGCGGGCTCTTATTTGGCACTTAGCAAAGAAGACGCATACACCAAGCATCTTGGCAACAATATGAAAACACAATCAGCCAAAACACAATCAACCGTAGTACTTACTGTATATGACTTATCCATAGGAAGATGAGAACCGATCTCGCACGCAATTGGGCGCGTCGTCAGAAAAAAGAAAGAATAAAATTCTGATCGAGAAAAAAAATTTTATGGCCGCATCTTAGCTTGACTCTTGTCACTATCCTCCCAGCTCACAAAGCGGCATCGGCTATCCATCTACTACCCTCCGCGGCGTGGCTCTACTGTACGACTATATGATGGAGCCGCGATCGCCAAGCAAGCCAAGTGTTCGACCAAATTCCTCGCCCAGAGCGCGCCATGTATCCCCACTTCCTCCTCCTCCTGCTCGCCGTCGCCGGCGCAAGAGCCGCCGCGCCGCCGAATGCGTACCCGTGCGCGTCGGCCGCGGCCAACTCGTACCCCTTCTGCAACGCCTCGCTCTCTTTCCCCGCCCGCGCGCGCGCCCTCGTCTCGCTCCTCACCCTCGACGAGAAGATATCGCAGCTCTCCAACACAGCGGCGGGCGCGCCGCGCCTCGGCGTCCCGCCCTACCAGTGGTGGTCCGAGTCCCTCCACGGCCTCGCGGACAACGGGCCGGGCGTCAACTTCTCCTCGGGCCCCGTCGCCCGGGCCACCATGTTCCCCCAGGTCATCCTCTCCGCCGCCTCCTTCAACCGCTCGCTGTGGCGGGCGGTGGCCGAGGCCGTCGCGGTGGAGGCGCGCGCCATGCACAACGCCGGCCAGGCAGGGCTCACCTACTGGGCGCCCAACATCAACGTGTTCCGCGACCCTCGCTGGGGCCGCGGCCAGGAGACGCCCGGCGAGGACCCCGCCGTCATCGCTGCCTACTCCGTCGAGTACGTCAAGGGGTTCCAGGGGGAGTACGGCGACGGCAAGGAAGGCAGGATGATGCTCTCCGCCTGCTGCAAGCACTATGTCGCCTACGATTTGGAGAAATGGGAGAACTTCACGCGGTACACCTTCAATGCCAAGGTGAGGCGTTTGCTCCTATGAATGTTTTGTTCTGCTGCAATACCAAGCTCATTTAATATTTGCACAGTAGTATCTAATTTACTAAACAAAGTTGACTGTGAATGCCAGACTATAACATTATACAGCTGATTTTTTGAACTTGACATCAGTTAGCACACTACTCTACCAGGTCCCTGCACAGAAAATAACACTGCATACATATTATTTTACCCAAAATCTAAGGAGAAAACGTGCCCTCTCTAGTCTCTCGGAGCATACACACACCTAAGTTGCCAGAGCATTTTTCATTTTTGCATGGCATTTTTTGTTTTTTTTCGGTTTTTTCCTGGATTTTCCTTACAACATTCGATCAAAATCATGTGGGCAGGGGGGACGTCACGCACGGAAGCCGGTGCGGGCACGTTCGCGCTAGCTCATCCCTTATTTCATTGTTTATGTACTGAAAAACTGCGGAATGAATGTATCAGTGATGCTGAGAACCAAGTGCCAAATGTGTACCAGGCGTGAGAAGGGGTGGATACATGTGCAACTATGGGGGTGCACAAGACACCGGGTCGAACTAAATTTCTTTGTAAATTAGCTATGTTTCACCATGTGTGCAACCCCTAATACAAGTAAATTTTTAGCTGGGGCACCACCGTGCACCCGGATCATCACTTCTCTAGCTCCGCCACTGGGCGTGAGCTAAATACACTTATATTTATTAACGGAGTTGCTTATTTGAACTATATATCCAATTGAAGAATCAAAATATTAGCTTGCAATCTGGTGAAGAATTGCTTTGAACTTCTAATGCAATTCTAAATGGTGCATCTGTTGCTGGCAGGTAAATGAGCAAGATTTCGAGGACACATATGAGCCTCCTTTCAAGAGCTGCATCCAGGAGGGGCGTGCAAGTTGCTTAATGTGTTCATACAACCAGGTGAATGGTGTACCAGCATGCGCACGCAAAGATCTGCTACAGAAGATTAGGAATGAATGGGGATTTCAAGGGTACTGCTTGCTCTCCTTTGAATTATTCTCTATTGCATGAGTGTTTAACTAATATCAGTGCTCATTTATATCTGAAGGTATATCGTATCTGACTGTGACGCTGTGGCAATAATTCACGAAAACCAGTCATACACAACTTCAGATGAAGATTCAGTAGCGATTGTACTTAAGGCTGGTAAATGGACTGAAACCCTCTCTTTCTCTCAGCACCACATAAGGGATTTTATTAGCATATTGTTGTATTTCTAGACTAAAGGAATTTTACTTCTCAGGTCAATAAACATTATAAAAACAAAGATCATAGACATTAGATTATTTTCCGGTTCCAACTAATTTGAACTCCACTCGAGGCTTCGACTTTCTGCTTTCAGTGTGACACCTTCCCAAAATAAATTTTGAACTGAAACACCTTGCCAAAATTAGCACGAGGAAGGTGCAAAATCGTCTTCAAATAGATTTCTTCGACCACCTTCTATATAATTCAACCGAGCAGAGTTTATTGCTGAATTTGATTACTAATTTTCAAGGAATGGATATCAACTGTGGGTCTTTCCTGCTTCGGCATACAAAGTCGGCACTTGACAGAGGGAAGATACAAGAACAAGATATCAACCATGCTCTTTTTAATCTGTTCTCTGTTCAGCTACGTCTTGGACTTTTTGATAAAGCCAGTGGGAATGAATGGTTCACTCAACTAGGCCCCAGCAGTATTTGCACGAAGGAACACAGGGAGCTCGCAGCAGAAGCTGTCAGGCAGGGTACTGTCTTGTTGAAGAATGATAACAGTTTCTTGCCTCTGAAGAGAAGCGAAGTTAGTCATATTGCTATCATTGGACCAGCAGCAAGTGATGCATACATAATGGGTGGAGATTACACAGGTCTGCATCACTGGACTTGTTTAAACACCCCTTGCTTTTCTATCCTACATAAACTAATGCTAGTTTCACTTTGTTCAGGTGTTCCATGTGACCCTATCACCTTTCTTAAAGGCATGAAAGCCTTTGTCCCTCAAACAACCGTCTCTGCCGGATGCAAGGATATATCTTGTAACTCAACAGATGGATTTGGTGAAGCCATTGAAGTAGCTAGAAGAGCTGACGTTGTTGTTGTGATTGCGGGGTTGAACCTGACTCAGGAGACCGAAGATCTCGATAGAGTGAGCCTTCTCCTTCCAGGCAAGCAGATGGACCTCGTAAATAGCATTGCTAGTGTAACAAAGAAGCCCATTGTGTTGGTTATCACGGGTGGTGGCCCCGTCGATGTTTCTTTCGCAAAGCAAGATCGAACAATCGCAAGTATCATCTGGATCGGATATCCAGGGGAAGTTGGCGGACAAGTTCTCCCGGAAATTCTATTTGGAGAGTACAATCCAGGTCAGTAAACAACTAAACAGTTTTATGCAGTCCGAATCAAAAAACTTGTATGGTGGCTAATATGGTACCACTGTAATGTTAGGTGGAAAATTGCCCATCACATGGTACCCTGAATCCTTCACCGCCGTTCCAATGAACGATATGAACATGAGAGCCGACCCCTCGCGTGGCTACCCTGGGAGAACATATCGGTTCTACACGGGAGACGTGGTGTACGGTTTTGGACATGGCTTGAGCTACTCGAAATACTCATACAACATCGTACAGGCTCCAAGGAGAATTAGCCTGTCAGGTTCGTCATCCCCGAGCCTCATCAGTAGGAAGCCTGCATACACACGGAGGGACGGGCTAGACTACATCCAGGTTGAAGAGATCGCGTCATGCGAATCCCTAACATTTTCAGTCTACGTCTCGGTGACAAACGGCGGCACCATGGATGGGAGCCATGCTGTTCTGCTCTTTGTGAGATCGAAATCGGGCGCTCCAGGGTTCCCTCTAAAGCAGTTGATTGCGTTTGAGCGCGTGTACACAGCTGCTGGCAGTTCAACCAATGTGGAGATCAGTGTAGATCCTTGCAAGCTTATGAGTGCAGCCAACACTGAAGGAAGAAGGGTGCTTCTCCTGGGAACCCATCATTTGATGGTCGGGGATGAAGAGCATGAGTTTGTCGTCGAAGCATAAGAGGCTACCAGTACATGTCTACACCAATACACCATGTACCACACCACGTGTCATTGTATCTGCCAGATCTGGGATAGTCGGATTTACACCTGTACAAATGTGTGAAAATCATGTTGTAAAGATTCATGGGATGCACCATGTATGATTGAACCGGATTGCAGCAAGAATGCAAGCAATAAATTTCAGTGTAGCTCTTTCTTCTCAGATGAACTCTGCCAGTTCGCCTCGCCGGCTGGCTCGCCGCACTTCAGTTTCAGGTCGAAATCCAACTTCGCACAAAAGGAAAACGGTGCTCCAGCCACGCCGTTCCACCGAGGCTGGTCACTCTGCCAAGTTAGCAGCAAGCCAGCTCATCGTCGCTGGTCTGCATCAGCAACCAACCACCGAGGCAGCCGGGCGGGCCCAGCCGAAGCGCGCGCGGCCAGGCCACCACATCCAATCCAACCGGGAGGAGAACTGCCTGCCTGCCCCGCTCGGATTGGCTTGCCTTGCCTGCTCTCCCTCTCTCTCCTCCCCGTTCCCATTCCCAACCGTCCCCCTCACGCATCACAACAAACGCGCTCGCTCTCGCCCCGCTTCATCCGGAACTCTCGCCCCTCCCCATCCCCATCGGTCGCCATGGCGTCCGCCGTCTCCGTCGCCGCGTCACCCTCGCCCCTCGCCGCGACCAGCTCGCCCGCGCGACGCCTCCGCCACGCCGCGCTCCCGTCCGCCCGCGGCCCGCGGTCACCGGCCCTCCGCGCGGTCTTCGGCCCCGCCGGGAACCGTCTGGGCGTCGTTGGCCGCGGCTTGTCGGTGCTGTGCGCAGTCCAGGGACAGGACACCACCATCCAAGGTATACGCGCCAACTAAACAAAACTCGATTGTTATCCCGCTCGCCAAATCGCGTGTACTGTTGAATGTTGATCTGCGTTCTGTTGGGCGATTTCGACGGTGAAATACCGATCCGATTAGTGCGTCTGTGTGGATCTAATGTGTGTACGAGATGAAGTTCCGTTGTTGGAACTGATATTAGAAGCTTCGTTTGTTTTGATTCGGGGATTTACCCATGTTGAGGTGTTAGTGCCGTAGCGTTGCCGGCCGCTGGATTACGGATCTTACTGTTTTACTGGCAACTCTGTACGAGCATCGTCCGACATGTACGCTTCGGTGTCTCCTCCGTATGCGTGCCTCCCTCCGTCATGTATGCATCTGCCGTTCTGGAAATGGGATTTTGTTTCCTCGGAAGCTCTATCACATGCAGTGTGTTATGTCTAGCACACCTGCATCTCGTAGGAACGAACCGTGATGTTGCTATGCCTGCTCTATTTGGCGCATTCAGCTGTATATGCATGAGCAAAATTGGGAGTGCCACTTGAATTTAAATATGGAACCATATATACCTGTTAAATGTCAGTTATTGTATTTTGTTCACTAGTAGTTGCATGTATTGATTGATATGTGCGTGTTTGCTAAAGGACATTTGTTATTGCGGTGCCTGAAACACTACCTGAGTTAAGGTAAACAGTCTGGACTATGTCATTGAGCCTAAGAGGACTGAGTGTATTTCACATCACTCACTTTTTCAGCTTAATTCTGCCTTGTTGCCCAGTGTCACATAAACGAGCATGTAAATCATTTTATTTGTTTGGGAACATTGCAATTGAAATAGAAAAACAAGATCCTATGATGGTTGCAGTGGTGCATAGGGTGATTGAATTGCCAGGTCTCTCTATGTTAGAACTGTTGCACTCAGAAGCACTTGGCCTCCATGGCTTTCGCTACAACCATGCTATCCTAATGTATATACTTCCTCTGTTCCCTAATATATGTTGTTTTGGCAAACTAAATGTGATATTGTGAACTGTTTGACTACAGTGACGACACCATTTGCAGTGAGTGAGCTGTTGATGTATTCAAGACATCAACATGTTGTTGTGCATATATATGCATTTCATGGTTATACATTCGTAGTTTGTTTTTGGTCAAAATTTTAAAATCTTATCTTATGCAAAGCAGAGTAAACACACTGAAAAAAAAAGGTTTGCGCTACATTAATGAAGCATTGTATGCTCATAATGAAAAGCTAGTGGTTGGGAATCAGTACCAGACATTTAAATGCTCTGTGCCTTCAGGTGCTGAATATATTTTGTTCCTGTAACTTTCTTGAGAAAGTTTTCCTGTCAAAGTTGTTCTATGGATCTTTTGTGAACAGATTTCTCAGTCTAGATGGAATTTTTCGAATTTAGGTGTCGGCCTTACCTTTCAGAGCAATTGAGCCTTTATGGCTGATCGCTCAGAACTTTTGCTTACGGAAGTCAATCAATTTGGGCCTACAGGTTGTCGGATCATTTGACATGGATACAATGGCATAAAACATAATGTTTTTTGTGGACAGCTGGAGTTAGATTTATGTTTATCTCATCATTTGGCCATTCATTGTTTCATGAACTTTGATACAGTATTGAGTTTACATTTGTGGTAAAGATTTGCTTTCTTACAAGCTACATGATCTTGACAGTTCATAAAACTTTTCAAGTTAGTTGATTTACTTTTTCTCTAGCTGTATTCCTAAAGTTTCATCAATTGATTATGTTCATAATTGTTCACTTCTGATACTGTCCATTTGTTCTGTAGTTCCTGAGGTCACCAAGGCAACATGGCAGTCACTTGTCATGGAGAGCGAGCTTCCTGTCCTTGTTGAGTTCTGGGCCTCATGGTGCGGACCATGCAAAATGATCGACCCAATTGTTGGCAAGCTTTCAAAGGAGTACGAAGGGAAGCTGAAATGCTACAAGCTCAACACCGACGAGAACCCAGACATAGCCAGCCAGTACGGCGTCCGGAGCATCCCGACGATGATGATGTTCAAGAACGGCGAGAAGAAGGACTCGGTGATCGGGGCGGTGCCTGAGAGCACGCTGGTGACATGCATCGAGAAGTTCACTGAGAGGTAAAATGCCGAACGGAGGACCGAGTTAGCACTTTGGCATCCCACGTCTCCTGTGTTCAGATCATCGAGAAGTCGACCGTCATCTGCGCAATCTTTCTATACCTGCTGCGTGTAGATAGTATTGGAAAATCAGTTTCTGTATCATCAATAAATAGAATCGCGCGGTGGAAGAAGTCCCAATGAAGGAAGCCTGGTTCCATTGTACCACATTCTTTTGGGCTGTAGATATATATATGACAGGACTGCTAAGAGTCATATTCTGTACTTAGCGTATCACCTAGTATTTCCTTCAGTTCGTGTGATTGTTTCCCACATAAACTGAATCTATTACTAGTAGATGGTTGTGGATGAGATGCACATGCACTGATTGGACGGAATAGACCGAAACCCTTGGAGTTTATCCCGACGAAACGTAATCGTGCAGAATGGCATTAGTCGACCAAAACAAACCCAGATTTTGAACACATTCGGTACAGGACGAATATGCGCAGCATCTGATTCGAATTCGCTCAGGTCTTCTTGGGAGGAGATCCGAAGGACGGAAGGACCACGATCGAGAAGTGTTAAATCAGTGGGCGGTCTAGAGGGTATAAACGGCGGCAGGAACAAGGAGCCGACCCACGGTATCCTGATGTAATCGGTGGGTGACCTGTACTGTACGGCTGTACCCTGATCGTCGTTTGGTACTTCGGTACTTGGACGCACGAATCCATGGGATTCAGTGCACCGGACTGTGACCCCGCTCCAGCCCGTCCGTCCTACCTGTAGGCTGTAGCTAACATCACGGCATAATCCGGTTCGTCAATTAATATACGGATATCCACTGAGCAAACAAACCATCCGATTCTGGCTAATTCATGGGATGTAGAGTTGGTTAATCAAACTTTCTGGGAGGTTGATGCAAGGAGAGTAATGGTAGCTTCTCTGTCATCACACAATATGGATGATTTTGTGGCGTGGCCTGACTAAGACGGTACATTCTCAATTCGGTCTGCCTATCACATCAAATGGGAGAGTCAATATGGCCACCGAGTAAATCACGACGATGATGGTCCAATGAATAATCATCCTATATGGGAGAAAATCTGGAAGCTTCGGGTCCAAGAAAAAGTCAGGATTTACCTTTAGAGAATTACGCAAGAGACACTTCCATTGTTTCTCTAAAGTCAGGATTTACCTTTAGAGAATTCTCAGTGCAATGTTGGCACTGAGGATGTGAAGCACCTTCTGTTTCAGTGTCCTAGGACTAAGAAGGTCTGGTAAAATCTGGGACTAGACCAATTGAATCAGGGTGCATGCACGATAGGCAGAGCGGGGCAAGCAGTGCTGGATTTTATTCTATGCACAAAGCAAAGATTTACGCCATTGCTTGGCTATGCAAATATTCCCGAGCTGGTTGCTGTAGCATGCTGGTACCTATGGTGGAAGCGCCGACAATTCACCAATGGAGAAACCTTGCAGGAGCCAAGCAGAACGGCTCGAGCCATTGATGCACTGTACTCCAATTTTGTCGTAGCCAATAGTCTTCGAGCAAAAACCTAAAAGAGGAGGCTGGACTAAACCGCTCCGTGATCATCTGAAGATCAACATCGATGCCTCTTTTGATGTGGATGAGCTAAAAGGGTCAATAGGGGCTGTTATCTGTGATTGCGCCGGAAGATTCATAGCAGCGGGGAATACAAAACCTGAATCTGTATAAGACGTGTTATCAGGTGAAAGCACATGCGGTAAAACATGGTCTCCTTCTCGCACGGACCATCGGCTATAATAGGATCATCCTCAGCTCTGACAACTTCGATGCGATCTCGGTGATGAAGGAAGGAGGTCAGTCAAGTGGTGTGGCGGCGGCGATTTTCGACGATTGCTATCATCTTGCTTCTGAGTTTCCTAAAATTATTTTTAAACACTCTTTTAGAGAGTCGAATTGTGTAGCTTATGAATTAGCCAGAGTAGCTAGAGGTACTGTTGGTCAGGTGTGGCTTGATGACCCACCAAAGTTTCTGTTACACATGCTCTGAATGATGTAACACTGATATCGACTGAATAAAGGAGCTTATGGTTGTAAAAAAAAATCCGATTCTGGCTTGTGCTCCTACTTGTGCTAGCTAGTGTTAAACAAAACGTGCATACCGGCGCGCGCGCGCGCCGTTCTGGTTGGATCCTATACACTACAGGACATGATTTCCTTGACTCAACCACCTGCCGACTGCCCCCTCACCGTCGGCGCGTCGGAACGGCAGGCCGCCACGCGCTGAGCTCTCTCCACCGCACATACCGAACCAAATGATTGCTCGTGCGAGCGAAGAATCGGACGCCTCGTGCGCGCGCGCGTCGCACCAGCCCAGTGCCTTCCTTGTTGTCGAGACAGACGCTCCCGCGGCATTGGACGCGATCGGCGACCCACGCGGCTGCCACGTTCGTTCGTTCGTCAGCAATAATACTGCCACTGGGCTGGAGACACGCCGGGATCGACCGGTTAAACAAGTGATCAGCGATCGACGAACCAGCCGAGCCGAGCCAACCGCCGCTGGGCCGGGGTTGCCAGCCGGCAACGCCGAAATTACGTCTCGACGACGGAAATTGGTCCAGTCGTATATCCAGGGATCTCTTTTCGGCCGAATTTGGACCAACTTTGGTCGAACTACCCAGACCGAACTCAGATCCCGGGTACGCTCTGGAAACGCCGAACGCAGTGAATTAACCGAGTGGAATAGTCTGTCAGCGACAGAAACCGAGTCGCCGCCATCCTTTCCGCCGTTTTCCTTTTCCCGTCCTCGCCGCTACACCCCTCCCGCCCTCGCCGCCGAACTCTGACTATAAAAGGCGTACATCTCGCCGTCTCTCTTCATAGTCACTCACACTACCCCTAACTCCGGCGCACTTCGGACGTTCACACCTTTCTTCCACCTCAACTCCGCCGAGAAGCCATGGCCGAGGGCCGACGCATGATGCCGCCGTGGGAAGCACGGCTGCTCCGCGAGGCGCTATACGGCGCCGTCGGACACTTGTCTCCCCCTCGGCTGGCAACTCAGCGCCAGCGGGATCCCTGTTCCGCCGGTGCCGGCAGAATAGGACCTCGCCGGAGAGATAGGGGCGGCTATCGCCGCCATGCAAGACCCGGATCTCGCCGAGGATCCTAGCAACCTGGTCTTCTGGAGGTAGTTCTTCGCTGACAGGCGCCTCGAGGAACTCGTCCGACACGACGGACCGCCGGGCTCGCCGCCGCCACCGCGTCACAATGTGGCTTTCCGTCGCCGCTGGTGGAGCGTTTCAGGGCGAACTCTCGTCGGCGTCATGGAGCACATCCAGGCCGGCAACCATCCCCACCTTGGCTTGTAGTTGCGGCGTCGACCACGGCGGTGGCGGCCTTTTCCTAGTTATTAATTCGATGTAATATGTACGCCCTTGCCCTACTTAATAAAATCCGCCTATATTCGTCCATATTTCGCCGAGTTTAACTGAATTTCGCCGAACCTGAGACTCGGTCTGGGTACGCGAGTGGGAGACCCAGGCCGAAAACGCGTTTCGTCCGGACAAAAAAGGTTCGGTTTTTGGCCTGGGTTCGCCCAACGAGTGAAGATGCTCTAATACTACTACTAGGATAGTTATACTAGTAGCATCTTCTAATTTTCCAGAGCTAGATCTTGGGGCTGAACATGGCACTTATGGCTTTGTTTGCCGACTGGCCTACCGCCGCTTCAGCTGCGAGCTTATCCTCTTAGCTCGCTCGTATCATAGCAAGAGTAATAAGGTAGTGCCATGTCATTTATAGTCAACTTAATAGCCAACATGTACCATAATAACCTATAATAATATACTAGTTTATTAATACTTGGTCTATTATTCACTCTTAGGATGGTCCTAGTGCTAGTATCATAAGGTGTATCATGCATGCTAACTTGATAAAAATCTGATGTGACGCTATAATTAATAAAGAGAGAGATGGTTAGTGTATCATAGGTAGATACCGTATCATAGCACGTAAAGCTAGAAATTATAATGACAAGTAAATCTTATACACATATTTTACATAGAGATTCTACAAATCAATAAATATACCATTACTATGATACTACTATATGATACAATGCATTAGAGACATAGTATCATGCACTAGTATCATATGCATGATACTAGTAGTATGGTACTACCACTAGGACCAGCCTTATAAAATATCTAGGAGCCTGTGCTAAAGCTGGCTTTTGAACCCACTCCTCTTCTCTTTCCTCCAACTAAACATAAATATACTATTTAATGTCTTATAGTCAACTAAGCACAAGTGCGCGATGTCATGTTAACTCACACTTCCAAAGACCATGACTATATGCAAGGCTAGAAAAACTTGGAGCCGTGATTGGCGGGCCGTACGTATTGTGGATGTCGACAGTGGCGAATCATAATCTTTTCCAACACATTCTACGTCTATATACATAATAGCACAATATAGGAAAATCTCAACTCAGAGATAATGGATGCTTGCGTGTGCACAGTACGTAGTGATTGCGAAGGGCCATCAGTCCACGCAAGGGGACATTAAACCCCACCCGTGTCCACGTCGTTCGATATAAATCATCATCGTCATCGATTAATAAACAAACAAAGGACGGCCGGTCGGTTGGACCTTATCTTCCATTTCAATGTATACTCCTCAGTTTTAAAATAGATGTCTCAAGTTTTTAAAAATTGGAATGAATCTATATATTAAATGGTGACTAGATTCATTTAAATTTTAATAAATCTGAGACATCTATTTTGGGACAGAGGAAGTACGTATAAATCACAGAAGCAATTCTCGGCAACTGGTGGCAAGCAAGAGACATCTCGGTCCTACTTACTCTGTGCCTGCCCAAATGGAGAACGTAGATTTTACCGGAATCCTTCCAATTCGATAGCTATATACCGGTACTCCTTGCAAAAGTTTTGCCCAGTTTTCTGGTGAAACCTTCTTACCCTTAAATTTTCCATGACCGGTAGCTTTAATTTGGATTTCCACTCGTCGATCCGTCCGATCTTCTCGAAGCTTTTGCATTGCAGTTTTAGTTTACCCGAGTGAATTCTTTGTCATTTCCTACATAACCAGAATCAGTGATCGACTATTACTAGTTCGTGAGAATAATTCCCGCATCCTTCATGGAGTATGATTCCTTGATAGTTTAAAGAAAGTAGTGGTTGACCCTTTGAAGAGGTCAAGTCTCTCTGTCCCTCTGTGTCCCCTCCCAGCGTGAGGCGACCGGGGCCTCTCTCTCCTCTCCGCACCAGCCCCTCCCCATCCTAGACTCCCCTACGAGCGCTGCCGGGTGTTGTCCGCACGATGTTAGCGACGACGGCCTCTCCTCTACTCCGCGCGCGGATACCTGGCAGGGCAAATCTAGCGGCGGTGCCCCGATCCTATCGATGATTCCATCGGCGGCGTGGACTCCCC
This sequence comes from Avena sativa, assembly GCA_916181665.1. Taxonomy (NCBI): domain Eukaryota; kingdom Viridiplantae; phylum Streptophyta; class Magnoliopsida; order Poales; family Poaceae; genus Avena; species Avena sativa. Next base: position 153,052,228 of record OV702294.1, on the reverse strand, counting down.
GAGTGAATTGTGGCGGGGTGGTGTTGCTCCAAGGTGGTGGGACGCTGCTGCGCACCGTCAGCAAACATATCTCTCTTTGCCGAAAGCTAGGCCTGTTTGGGCCACATCTGGGTCTGGGCGGCTGTTGCAGTTCTGTGGTGGTGCTCCCTAGAGATGGGTTTGAAGGTGATGGCGGGTCCAGGGTGATGGTGCTCGGCTGGTCTATTTCAGCGTGGTGACACAGTCTTCACGAGCCCAATTCAGGCTTGTCGGGCCTGTTATGCCCCTTCCTCCATGTCTGGTCGGCTACAGCGGAAGTAGTGGAGGTAGTTCCCTCCCACCCGATTGCGACGCTTACGACCCTGTTACTTGTTGCTCTCTATTCTCCGTCCTCTAGGCCCCGTATCACCATAGGTTCACAGTGAGATGACTATGGTGGCATCAAGACAGTGGTGGTGCATGTTGGTGGTCAGTGTTGATGGTTGAAAGACTACGGAGCATTCAGTGTAGTGGTTTTTGGTGGTCGGGGGAAATCTTTGTCGGTCTAAAGACACCACAGGTGTGACACATGCGAGTGTCTTTATTTCTTGAAGGGCGTCGGTTGTACTCATTTCCCACTCACCTTCGCGTATAGGGGAAACCCTAGGCCAGGTCCGGGTAGCAGCGTTGTCATCGTCGCTTTTGTCCTTGAAGGTATTGCTTGATACACGAAGATTCTGTTAGGAATAGGCAACTTGTATTCCTCTGGGGCCAAAGACCACAATATATAATACAGGTACAGGTATGAATATGCAGGAAACCCCCTAACATATGGAGAAACTACAATACAAATATATACATCTAACACCCCCTCCCCCTCAAACTCATGGTGGATCTACAACACTGAGTTTGGAGAGTAAGAAATCATGCTGCGCTCTGGTCTGTGCCTTCGTGAAGAAATCCGCCAACTGTAAATCTGAAGGCACATACTGAAGCGCAACAACCTGAGCCTGCACCTGAGCACGTGTATAGAAAGCATCAACACCAATATGCTTGTAAAGCTCATGCTTGACCGGATCACGTGCAACACTAATAGCATCTGTACTGTCAGACAAAACCAGAGTGGGTGTGGATAGAGACCCCAAAATCCGCAAGTAACCACCGTAACCAGGTCACCTCAGCAGTCAACAAGACCATAACACGCAACTCAGCCTCAACACTCGAACGGGAAACCGCTGTCTGTTTCTTCGTCTTCCAAGCAATGAGCGAACCACCAAGAAACACACAGTAAGCAGAAAGGGAACGACGATCCGAAGGATCACTCGTCCACATAGCGTCCGAATAGCACTGGAGCTGGAGGGAGGTGGAACGAGGAAAGAAAAGGCGACGAGTGATCGTACTACGAAGATAACAAAGAACACGGAGAAGATGACTATAGTGAATAGTGGTAGGAGCAGAAACAAATTGACTCAGAATATGAACAGGATAAGAGATGTCAGGACGAGTGACAACAAGATAAACAAAACTTTCAACAAGATGACGATAACACGTCGGATCAGAAAGAGGATCACCATCAGTAGGTTGAAGCTTAACATTAAGCTCCATAGGGGTCTCAACAGTGCGCTCATCCCCAAGAGCAGCACGAGCAAGAAGATCCTGAATATACTTTTCCTGAGAGATGTAAAAGCCATCAGAAATGGAGGAAACCTCAATCCCAAGAAAGTATCGAAGAGGACCAAGATCAGTCATAAGAAACTGATCACAAAGATGAGCCTTAACAAAGGCGATATACTCAGAATCATCACCAGTAATGATCATATCATCAACATAGAGAAGAAGAAGAGTGCGTCCACGAGGAGAAGTGTGAACAAACAACGCTGGATCATGAGCACTAGGGGAGAAACCAGCAGCAGTCACTACAGAAGCAAAGCGCTCAAACCAGACACGAGAGGCCTGTTTGAGGCCATAAAGAGAACGGCGAAGATGACAAACCATCCCCTCGGGAACAGAATACCCAGGAGGAGTCTACATATAAACCTCCTCACTCAACTCACCATTGAGAAAAGCGTTCTGAACATCAAGCTGGGACACAGACCAGTGACGAACAGAAGCAACAGCAAGAAGAGTACGCACAGTGGTCATATGAGCCACAGGAGCAAAGGTCTCATCATAGTCACGACCATGCTCCTGCTGAAAACCATGAGCCACAAGACGCGCTTTATAACGCTCAAGAGATCCATTAGAGCGGGTCTTAATCTTATAGACCCACTTACACGTGATAGGACGAACACCGGGAGGGGGAGAAACAAGATCCCAGGTGCCAGTGCGCTCAAGCGCAGCAATCTCCTCAGCCATGGACAGCTGCCATTCAGGATGATGCTCAGCATCCCGATAAGAAGTCGGCTCGGAGGCAACAGAAAGACCATACTGACTAGGAGAGTAACGGTTGGGGGCACGACGCTGACGAACAGGCCAAGTAAACGGAAGCTCATCAGAGGAAGACGACTCAGGAGACGACGATGAATAAGAAGGAATAGAAGAGGAAGACTCCGGAGAACAAGGAGAACTAGGATAACTAGACAGAGCAGAGGAGGACAGTGTCGACGAAGAGACATCAGGCGGAGGAGATCCCGAAGAGGACACAATAGGAGTAGAAGGAGGTGTGTTAGGAAAAAGAAGAAAAGAGATATCTTCCATCGGGTAGGTACCAGCGGTGGGACGAGGATAGAAAGGACGCGTCTCATCAAAAGTAACATCACGAGAGATACGCATCCGACGACCAATGGGGTCCCAACAGCGATAACCCTTATGCTCATCACTGTATCCAAGGAAGACACACTCAACAGACTGAGCGGTCAGTTTGGTGCGTTCGCGAGGAGCAAGGAGAACATAGCAAACACAACCAAACAAGCAAAGCATGGAGTAGTCTGGAGACTGTCCAGAGAGGTGCTCAAGATGAATACCGCCCTGCAGAGCAGCAGAAGGTTGAATATTGATAAGGTAAGCTGACGTAGCGACAGCCTCAGCCCAGAAATGCGGCGGAAGAGAAGAGGCAATCATCATGGCACGAGTGGTCTCAAGAAGATGGCGATTCTTACGCTCAGCAACGCCATTCTGGGCATGTGCGCCAGGACAGGAGAACTGAGCAAGGGTGCCCTGCTCAGCAAGAACACCTCGCAACATCTGGGAGATATACTCACCAGCAGAATCAGCACGAAACACACGAATCGGGGTAGAATATTGAGTACGGACCATGACCGCAAAACGCTGATATATGGATAGCACTTCACTGCGAGAGCGCATAAAATACAACCAAGTGTAGCGAGAAAAATCATCGATAAATAAAATATATTAGCGATGGCCCCCTTTCGAAGCGAAAGGAGCCGGACCCCAAACATCGGAATGAACTAAATCAAAAGGTCGCTGAGATACAGACGCGCTAGTAGGATAGGAAAGTTGAATCTGTTTACCCAACCTACAGCCCTGACAATGTAAAGACCCATCTCCTGAGACAGACCCCAGAAGACCACGATGAACTAATGACGACAGGCGAGAGTCACAAAGGTGACCAAGACGATGATGCCACTGCTGAAAGGAGCTGGTAGCAGAGGCGACGACTGGAGAAGAACTGGCAGATGAAGTGGCAGCGAAAGGAACACGAAGCCAGTCTAACTCCCAAAGTCCTGAAGAGTCACGGCTGCGAGGGCCAGCTCCAACCAGGGCCTGTGTGCGACGGTCCTGGACAACACAAGAATCAGCATCAAGAGTGACGTGACAACCAGAATCAGTAAGCTGGCTAGCAGAGAACAGATTCATCTTAATAAGGGGAACATGAGAAATATCAGGAACAGAAAAATAAGAAGGGAGGTACCATCAGCCATAAAAACACGGACAGGAGAAGGGAGAGGACGAAGAGCGGACAAAAAAGAAGACTCAGAGGTCATATGAAAGGAAGCTCCAGAATCCAGATACCATGGGGACGTACCTGACTGTGTAGAAGGTGGTGGTCACGCGGTGCCTGAAGAATCAGTCACAGAAACAACAGTGCCTGTCGAAGAAGAGCCTGTAGCAGCAAGCAGACCGCGAAGACTCCTGATAATGTCCTGATCAGAGAGAGCAACTGCTGAAGATCCGGAAGGAGCCGACTGCCCACGAGCCTGGTGCTGCTGACGTAAACTGGGATCCCGTGTATAACAGGTAGCCCAAGTGTGGCCATCCTTGTTACAGTAAGAGCAGTGACGAAAAGAACTACGGCGACCCTGACCACGAGCCTGCTGGTGCTGACTCTGACCCTGAGACTGCTGGTGCTGACTCTGACCCTGACCTGGAGGAGTGGGTAGTATCGGCGGCGGCACAGTGAACCGCGGCTGAGTCGAGGGAGCAGATGACATAGAAGGACCACGAGTAGCAAGAACAGATGGAACCGCAAGAAGACCAGGACCACGGAGACGAGTCTCCTCAGCCCGAAGCTCAGACAACACCTCAGAGAGCGGAACACGACCACGAGCGTTCAGCTGAGCACGCCGGGGCTCAAAATCCTGGTGGAGCCGAGACAGAAACTCATAGATGCGATGAAACTTCAAGTCCGAGCGCACAATCTGGCAGCACGAGCATGTGCCACAAACAGCAGTATGGAGAGAATCAAGTTGACGCCAGATAGCAGCACTCTGAGTATAGAACTCATCAATAGTGGAATCACCCTGCTGAAGGGCATGCTCCTGGCGAACCACGGACAGGTAAAGAGCATCCCCAAACGGCTGATAGTGCTGACAAAGATGTGCCCACTGAGCGGCAACAGTAGGGAGACTCATGAACTCAGCAGCATACTAGGGCAGAACACTGGAGGTGAGAACAGCAGCAGCACGGGCATCCTCATCGACCCACTGAGTGTAGGCAGTCAGAGCGTGGCGATGGGCCTCGAGATCAGAAGAGTACTGCTTGAACTTCAGGTCATAAGCAGCAACAGCACTATCATCAGCACTCTGAGCAGCATCCTTGGCCTCCTGAGAAGCATCAGCGCCGAGAACAATCGGCGTCGGCGGAAGAGGAGCCACAGGAGCAGGGGGCACGGCGGACAGGAAACCTCGCCGGAGAGCACACCCCAAAGACGGAGACCGCGCATGTGAACGTGCATAAAGGCAGCGAAATCAGGGTAATTCGCGCCATCGAAGATCACCGGGCAGCGAGGAATCGTAACATAACCCGATGCAGAAGACATCTCTCTCTCTCTCTCTCTCTCTCTCTCTCTCTCTCTCTCTTTTTTGATTTTTTTTAAATTTTTTTGGAACAGATCTAATCAGCTCGCACCAGCATGCAGAGAGCAGCCAAAATCCGGCGAATTTCCGGCTAACCGAGGCACGGGGCGGTGCCTAAGAGCCGGGGAGGCCAATTCCAACCTCCAGGGATGGATTCATGGCAGTGGTGACGGCCGCCGGCGACGGAGATGACAGCCGGCGGTGATCTGGAGTGAGAGGAGGAACACGGGCAGAGCCTGGCGTGCCTGGGAGCGGGCTGGGGGCGGGTGGAGCGACCAGGTAGGGCGAGACAGAGAGGGCCCAGCGCCCAACGGGATCTGGGGATCTGGCGGCGGGTGGAGTAGATCGGGGGGTCTTTCTGCAGCGAGATGGGCACAAATCTGGATGGCAGAATCGATCGGGGGAGCCGATCTGCAGCAAGATGCACACGCGATGCAGCGAGATCGGCAACACGGGGTGGAGGCAATCAATCGGCAGAACGGGGTAGATCATGGACGGGTGGGCCGCGCGTGACGGGATCAATCTGGAAAACACCAATCTGAATCGGGTGTGGTCAGGAGGCAGCCAAGAACTAGGCGGAGACAGCGGCGGCGACGACGGCAAAGCCGTCGGCGACAGGGACGGTGGTGGCTGCAGCAACGAAATTGCGAGTAGGAGGAGAGGCTAACTTGGCTCTAATACCATGTTAGAAATAGGCAACTTGTATTCCTCTAGGGGCCAAGGGCCACAATATATAATACAGGTACATGTGTAAATATGCAGGAAATCCCCTAACATATGGAAAAACTACAATACAAATATATACATCTAACAGTTTCAAAGTGCTAGGTGCATGGTGGGACATCCTCGAAGGGTGCATTGGTTGCAAGGCATCTTCGTTTAGTCAATTTACCGTTATTGGTATTCTTTTCTCTTCTGTTTCTTTTTTGGTTTGGACTTGACTGTGATTAGATCCCACCAGTTGTCCCACCAGTTGTATCGTTATATCAGGTGGCTGCTATATTGATAAAGTGGGAGTAAAGCCATGTTTCAAAAATATGCTCTTAGATGACTGTGTGTGAGATGTAGATGCACTGATTGGATGGAATAACAGGGTATCATTGATTAAACAAACAAAACTCTGGGGCTTGACTTAGAACAGCTTTGTTCTTAAGTCATAACCAAGGTCAGTTAAAAAAGGGCATAACCAAGGACACCCTCCGGAATTTTCAAGACGAAAAGGACACTACTAAGCGTCCCCCGGGGGATCACCGGTTTTCATCCCCCGGCTCCCCATCCAACCACGTGTCCACCCTTTTATGCCCCCAAACCCGATTTTGCTACAAAAAGTCTTGTTTTTGCTACAAATAGCCCCGCTTTTGCTACATGTAGCAGAAAACGGTTCGACCCAGAAAAATAACAGACATACTAGATTTCGCCGGAGAGTTTGCCGGAGACTATGTAGCAAAAAAGTTGAACTAATGTAGCAAAATCGACTTCGCCGGAGACTCGCCGGTAGACCTCGCCGGAGACCGTGTAGCAAATTTTTTACGCTATTGTAGCAAAACCACAAAACATATGTAGCAAAAAAATATCATATTTAGCAAATTCGACCTCGTCGGACACCTCCCCGAAGATCTCGCTAGAGACCTTATAGCAAAACCTGTGGCCGTTTGTAGCACCATCGCCCGTCGCATGTAGCAAAACACGTGACCGTTTGTAGCAGCACCACACGGTCAAAAAGTAGCACCACCGCTGGACGCATGTAGAAAAAACTTGTAGCAACACCTGTGTAGAAGTGCCGCTTGCCGCAGGTAGCAGTACCGCTCATCGTAGGTAGCAAATCCGGATGACGCTGTGGAGTGGCCCATGGCTGCGCATACCTTGCAGCAACAAAGGGGGTAGCAATGCCATGGCAGCATGAGCAGGAAAGGTGGCGTGCTGATTTGGGGGAGAGCCATGGCGTCACCCATCAGAGCTCTTGGCCATGGCGGAGCACGCCATGGAAGAAGGGGATAGGTTGTCACTCGAGTTGGGTACCTAGAATAAGGTGGTGAGGGATGAGGGTCTGGGAGTTCTCCACCGACAAACAGCGAGGCGAGGGACCGGTGGTGACTGACGGCAAGGCGCGGACTGGTGGTGGCCGACGGTTTTTCGGTCGGACGGCGGAGGCTTCGCTGGAGGTGGCAGGGAGACGGCGTCAAAACAGGCAGCTCGGGGTGGGCTGGCGGCGGCGGCGCGAGTTAGCAGGTCCTCCATGGCGTCGGTTGCCGGCGAGCGGCTTCAGAAAAAAAGATAAGGTTGAGAGAGATAAAACGTGAGTTGGTTCCGTACGCGTTGCCTACACGCGCGATTCGTACTGCGCGAGCAAGCGATCCGGGGATTGTTTTGTTCGATCCCTGAGAAACTGTATCATTTTCAATACGAAGATGCCGAAGCTTACCTCCTAAGTATTCCGTACCTCGAATGCCAGTACATTGACGAATATGCACTTCTTTTTGTAATCCGACCGCGTCTTCCTGAGATGAGATCCGAAGGAGTGAAGGACCACACGTTGCTGTTAAATCAGCCGGCCATTCAGACGGTAAACAGCGGCAGGAACACACAGAGCCGACCGACCCACGGTCTCCCGATGCAAACGGCGGGCGACCTGCCCGTCCGTGGGGTTCAGTGCACCGGCGGTGACCCCAGCTCCGGACTCTGGTGTCTGGTGTCTGGTCCCGTCCGTCCTAGCTTTAATAACGGACTATGTGGTTCGCCAAATTAATAAACCATCCTATATTCTGGCTTGCTAGTTGTGCTGGTGCTAAATAAACGTGTGCGACGCGTCACCAGGCCGGCGCCGATCTGTGGTTGGATCCTAGACCGCATCGCATGATTTCCTTGACTCCCACACCAGCCGTGTGCCGGTGCCCCTTGCCGTCGGCGCGTCGGAACGGCAGGCCGGCAGCTCTCTATTCTGTCCTCGCACCTACCGGACCAAATGATTGCTCGTGCGATGCGGGCGAGCGAACAGAAAAAAGGCGTCTCGTGCGCGCGCGCGCGTTGCATAATGCCGTGGACGGACGCGCACCAACCGCAGATGTGCCCGGGCCTTCCGTATCGTCGAGCCCCTCCCGCGGCATTGGACGCGACCGGCGACGGCCACGTTCGCTCGTCAGCAATAATACTGCGACTGGACACACCGGCCGGGATCGATTAATTAAACAAGTGATCGGCGAGAAACCAGCCGAGTCCAACCACCGCTGGGTTGCCGGCCGGCCGGCCTGGAAGTCAAGTCCGCGGACCTGCTCACGGCCTGGAAGTCAAGTCCGACTGCCGAACGCCGAGCGCACGTGCAGGACAAAGCCCCGTACAGTACAGAAAGGAGGCGTCGGTTCTGCTGTCGCTTTCGCTCACTCTGTTGAGCTAGCACATTGGTTGGGCATTTTTTACAAATATAACCCCTATAATTTGCTATAGCCAAAAATGCCCGCGTCACTGCAAAAGTCAAAAATGCCCTGACGGGAGGCTAGAAAAGTGACACGTGTCACCTCCCGCCAGGGCCTGAGGCGGAGCGAGCTTCCCGCCATAGGGTGGGCGGGACGTACATGCCGCCATGTGCTAAGGCGGGATGTGGTGGGGGCCAGGGTGGGAGGTAGGCCCTCCGCTGGCAGGATGTCGCATCGAACCTTTGGCCTGGAGCGGTGGCGGGATGATCTGCCCCCCAACAGCAGCTGTCGTCTGACGCCGACACGACTCGACGTGACCTGTACAGTAATTAGACTAAAGCGCGCACGCTTTAGTCTAATTACTATATAGGTCACGTCGAGTCGTGTCGGCGTCAGGTGACAGCTGCTGTCGGGGGGCAGCTCATCCCGCCACCGCCTAGGGCGGGATAAACAACCCGCCACCGCCCCAAGCCAAAGGTTCGACGCGACATCCCGCCAGCGGAGGGTCCACCTCCCGCCCTGGGCCCCACCACATCCCGCCTTAGCACATGGCGGCATGTACGTCCCGCCCGCCCCTATGGCGGGAAGCTCGGTCCGCCTCGGGCCCTTGCGGAAGGTGACACGTGTTAATTTTTTAGCCTCCCGCTAGGGCATTTTTGCCTTTTGGAGTGACAGGAGGCATTTTTGGCTATAGCAAATTGCAGGGGTTACATTTGTAAAAAAATCTTGGTTGGGGGCAAAACCGGAGGCCGCCTACTGTGTTGGCCGTACGCGGTGAGCGCGACGATACGCTCGCGTGTGAGCCCTATCTGCCTCGCCTGTGTACTGAGTATCAGAGTATGTACCAGTGGTACCTTCCAAATCTTCAGAGCTACTAGATCTTGGCGGTGCCACTACCACGCATTAACACTGACACGATAGGGTACGTATGGCTTGTCTGCTGACTCGGCTCCGCGACCGCAGCTGCGAGCTTATCCTTATTACCAAGATAAACGTATGCTACAATCGCTTGCTCGGTGACAGGCTCATTGCGACTTCGGCGGCGACTTTTATCTTGCTAGCTCACACTACAGCAAACGCACAGTCACTCACCAGCTAAAACTTCGAATCGTCACGGGCCGGCCGTGGCAAAACCATGACCTTTTCCAACATATTCTCGCGCATATTTTGTAGTAGTACCTTCTCCAGCAAAAAACTCTCGATCGCACAGTCGCAGTCACAGTGTCACACTATGTCGACGGTGGCAGACCATGACCTTTTCCAACATATTCATTCTAGTCCATATATACTATAGCACGATAGGAAGAATCTCATCTCGAAGATAGTAACGGATGCTTGCGTGTGCACACTGCGTAGTGATCGCCAAGGGGGGGCATCATGCTACGCAAGGGGGGCCATTTAAACCCCACCCATGTCATTATATACCATCACCGATTAATAAACAAACAAAGGCGGAGGCCCCAAAGACCTTATCCTGGTCTCAAAATATATGTAGATCACAGGAATTCTCGGCAACTTGGCAGGCAGGGGACAGCTCTGTCCTGCTTACTGGATCTGTGCACTGCCCAAATGAAGAACATAGATTTTACCGGATTCTTTCCAACCCGATGGCTATAAACTGCTAGTAGTAGCAAAAGTTTTTGCTAGTTTTCCGGCGAAAACTTCTTACCCTTGCATTGTCCATGACGCACGAGTAGCTTTGGGAATTAATATTTAAGGTCATCTCCACCGGGCCGACGAAAACGGGCAATCCAAAATGTCCAATTCTGTCCGTTTAGGTTGGGCCATAGACCATGGTCCATCGATTCAGTCTGTTCGGCCAGTCGCGCCAGCAGCATGACCCATCTGTTCGCGCTGACCAGCGCTGCCAACCACTGGCGAGAGCGCCCGAACGGACTATGGGAGGACGCGGGATGCCAAGCGCGTTGTTCGGCCCGACACAATGATGACCCAAGTTTGGTGCATGGATGAGTTGGTCCGGTCCGGATGGGCCGCCCTGCTAGGTCAGCACGCAACTGTCCACCAGTCCGCTCGGACGGCGTCCGAACGTAAGCGAACCGGTTGGGTTGGCCTGGTAAAGATGCCCTAAGTGCATCTAGGCCCATCATAGTTGGCTCAAGTTGTGCCACTTGTGGAATTGAAATAATGTTTAATACCGTTGAATAATGGACGCCAAGAAAGTCTGAAACGATATCACCGTCACATTTACTCTTCCAAAGCTATAGTTGCTCCAAAGTATTTGTTTACCGGTCTCTTAGTAGACTTAGTACGGAAAGCTACAATTTGCAATTATACTTGCGTCCACACCCTATGTTGTAAAATTTGTACCTTTAAGTTTTCTACCGAATGTGAAAAAAATATTCATACACATGGGTTATATTGCATCTTGTATGGCTAAAAAAGTCAACAGAAAAATATGAAAATGTGTGGCCAACACAAAAGAAACAAATGACGTGAGAATAACTCAACATATTCTCGCGCATATTTTTGGGAAGAATTTCGTAGGACCATAAGGTACAACATAATCCATGTCCATGATTTTTTTATTTCCTCCGACCCATATTAGTTGACTCAAATTTGTCTAGATTTAGATGAATTTAGACACTATTTAATATATATGTTCATTCAAATTTTAATAAATCCAAGTCAACTAATATGAATTGAAGGGAGTAATATTTTTCTGAAATCTCGAAAGGAGGAGATCCACTACCCTCCCTCGATCATTACAGCTCCTGATTCTCCTGCCACGGTACTCCCTAACCCTGTCCCGGCCGACTCGGCTGCCTCGACAGCCCCATCAGCACCCGTGTCTCGACCACCCATAAACTAGGTTTCCGCTCGCCGCCCCAAAACTCCTGCCCCCGACAATCAAACTACCCAATCCTCTGTCCCCCATTCTGCTGCATCCTCCTCCTCCGCTGCGCCGGATGCAGCAGCTCCTCCTTCACATGCCGTTACCATTATCGCACCTACCAACGACCATTCCATGCGCACACGTGTCAAGTCTGGTTTTCGACTTCCTCAAACACGCCTCAATCTTCATGCTTCTCCAACTCTCTCACCTCTTTCCAAACTATACAAATCTGCTCTTTTTGATCCGAACTGGTCCACTGCCATGCGCGATGAGTTTCAAGCACTCCAATCCAATAACACATGGCAACTTGTTCCCCGACCTCCTAATGCAAATGTTGTTTCTGGAAAGTGGGTGTTCCGTCAAAAATTTCATTCTGATGGCACTCTCTCTCGGTATAAGGCGCGTTGGGTTTATCGTGGGTTCTCTCAACAACACGGTGTCGATTACGACGAAACTTTCTTTTCAGTAGTTAAACCTAGCACCATCCGAATCATTCTTAGTCTTGTTGTTTCCTCTTCCTGGCCCATTTATCAACTCGATGTAAAAAATGATTTTCTCCATGGTTCCTTAAACGAAGTCGTCTATTCTCAACAACCTTCCGGTTTCGAAGATTCTTCTTTTCCTGATCACGTTTGCCTTCTCCAAAAATCTCTCTATGGCCTCAAACAAGCATCCCGAGCCCGATTTCAACGTTTTTCTACCTTTATTCAAACTATAGGATTCATTCCCTCTCGTTCTGACTACTCTTTTTTTGTTTACCACTCTAACACCCAGGTTGCATATCTCCTACTTTATGTTGATGATATAGTTCTCACTGCCTCCTCCACAACTTTTCTCACTCATATTATTTCTCTCCTACAAACTGAATTCTCTATGACTGATCTAGGCTCCCTTCATCACTTCTTATGTATAGCTGTCACTCGTGATTCTTCTGATCTTTTTCTCTCTCAACGTCAGTACTCTGTTGATCTCCTAACTAGGGCTGGAATGTTAGATTGTCAACCATCCCGTACACCTGTAGATACTTCTTCTAAATTTTCCTCGGATGGTGATATTTTTCCTGATCCGACTCTATACCGTAGCTTAACTGGAGCCCTTCAGTATCTCACCATTACACGTCCAGAAATATCATATGTTGTCCAGCAAGCTTGTCTTTACATGCATGATCCAAGAGTCCCGCATTTTAACCATGTCAAACGCATACTTAGATATCTCAAAGGTACATTAGATCATAGTTTGCATATCAACCACTTATCACCCACATCATTGACAGCATATATCGATGCAGACTGGGATGGTTGTCCAGACACTCGGGACAATATTGTATTTTTCTTGGCAATAATTTAATTTCTTGGTCTTCGAAGCGTCAGCTTACGGTTTCTCGCTCGTCCGCAGAAGCTGAGTACCGTGTTGTTGCTCACGCAGTTGCTGAAACAGTTTGGTTGCGTCAGTTACTTGTTAAGTTACATCGACCTATTGGTCAGGCCACAGTGGTATATTGTGATAATATTTCAGCTGTTTACATGTCTAGAAACCCAGTTCAACATCGGCGGACAAAGCATATCGAGATTGACATCCATTTTGTTCGAGAGAAGATCGCTTTGGGAGAAGTGCGTGTTTTTCATGTGCCTTCTACGGTCCAGTTTGCAGATATTTTTACCAAAGGACTTGCTACTACACCATTTACAGATATTCGTTTCAGTCTCAACGTTGTCGAGCCTGCGGGGATGTTAGATTATATTTACTTGTATATCAAATTAGGGTTTAGACCGGTGCGCTGCATCTCCTTTCCCTCTCTCCTATATAAACCATTGTATTCTCTCATTGTACAATCATCAATTATTATTATTATCACAAGTTTACAGACGCGATCGGCAACGGCGACCCAGGCGGGCGGCCACGTTCGGTCGTGGAACCAGCCGGGATCGATTATTAAACAAGTGATCGGCGAGGAACCAGCCGAGTCCAACCACCGCTGGGTTGCCGGCCGGCCGGCCTGGAAGACAAGTCCGCGGTGGCCTGCACCGGCCACCACGCAGGCGCGGGCGAGGTGCCACGGCGCACGCGCCGAACGCCGAGCGCACGTGCAGCGGCAAGCCCGTATAGTACGGAAAGGAGGCGGAGGCGGGCACGTCGCGGTCGCGGCGGCTCAGCTGTCGCTTCACTCTGTTGGGCTGGCACATTGGGGCCGCTGTGTTGGCCGTACGCGGTGACCGGGACGATACGCTCGCGAGTGAGCCCTATCTGCCTCGCCTGTGTACTGAGTACCAGGATCGTTTGTACTAGTAGCATCTTCTAACTTTGCAGAGCTAGATCTTGGGATGAACATGACACGTATGCCATATCTGCCCTATCTGCCTCGCATGTGTACTGAGTATGTACCTACCAGTGGTACCTTCCAAATTTTCAGAGCTACTAGATCTCGGGGATGCCACGCATGGCTTGTCTGCTGACTGGCTCACCGCGACCGCAGCTGCGAGCTTATCCTCTTATCAAGATAAACATATACTCCTGCTACTACTATGGCTTGCTCGGTGACCGGCTCATTGCGACTTCAGCGGTGACTTTCATCTTAGCCAGCTCGCAAACGCACCGTCATCACCAGCAAAAAAAAAACTTCGATTCCTGATTGGCAGGCCGTGTTGTCGATGTCGACAGTGGCAAACCGTGGACTTTTCCAACATATTCTCGCGAATATACTACTGCAGCACCATGGGAAGAACCTCAGCTCCAAGATAAGGGATGCTTGCGTGTGCACAGTACGTAGTAGCGATCGCGAAGGGGCAATTATGCTACGCAAGGGGGGGCCATTTAAACCCCACCCATGTCAGTAATACCATCATCGATCAATAAACAAACAAAGACGGACGGCCGCAAGACCTTATCCTGGTCTCAAAATATATGTACTAGATCTGAGGAATTCTCGGCAACTTGGCAACTGGATGGCAAGCAAGAGCCACATCTGTCCTACTTACTGGATCTGTGCACTGCCCAAACGAGGAACATAGATTTTACCGGAATCCTTCCAACCCGGTGGCTATAAACTGGTAGTAGCAGCAAAAGTTTTGGCCAGTTTTCCGGTGAAAACTTCTTACCCTTGCATTGTCCATGACGCACGCGCGTAGCTTTGGGATTTCCATCGTCGATCCGCTCGATCTTCTCAAAGCTTTTGGGTTGTCATGATCCAGTTTTAATTTACCCTAGTGAATTCTTTAGGTGGAACTTTGAAATTTACTGCCAGGCTCCGAGCTGTCGAGCGCCTATGCAGCAGGAGACAGGAGTTGTATGTTCATGTTCTACCTGGCATTTACTAGGCCGCCAGACCAAAGCTAATCCGTTGGCGCATGCCTTTGGCTCTTTGATCGCGTGCTTCGTGGTGGAAATTTGGGGGCGCACGATAGCGACTCGTGATCGTGAGAGCAAGGTGCACAGTCACCCACCAGCTCAGTTAGATAAAATTTAAGTGCATCTTGGCCCCATCACAGTTGGCTCAAGCTGTGCCACTTGTGGAATTGAAATATGCAATAATACTAATGTTTACCGTTGAATATGGACCCCAAAAAAGTCTGAAATGCTATCACCATCACATTTACTCTTTCAAAGCTGCAGTTGCTACCAAGTTTTTGTTCACCGGTCTCTTAGTAGACTTGGCAGGGGAAACTACAATTTGCAATTACTTGCGTCCACACCCTATGCTACAAATTTTGTACCTTTAAGTTTTCTAACAAATGTGAAAAAAGTTTCATATACATGGGTTGTATTGCATCTTGTACAGCTAAAAAAAAGTCTATAAACACAAAATGATGCGAGAATAACAAATGATGTGAGAATAACACAAGATACTGCTCACTTGGGACTTTTCATTTTTTTGCACATGCCACGTATGGAAATATTTTTGGGACGGATTTCATAGGATCACAAGGTACAACATAATCCATGTCCATGATTTGTTTTCATATTTTTCTGAAAACTCGGAAGGAGGAGATGTGATGTTGCATACGCAATTAGTTGCGGATCACATTTAGAAGGGATCCGAACAAGACACTTTCCCTCTTCAGATGGTGAACTCATTTGCGGGTGTCTGCAATGCATCTACTTCTGTCCTCCACTTCACTCAATAATCCCTATTGAAAGCAAAGCACAAGACACTAGTTTGTACCATACAAAGAATTGAATTCGAGGTTTCAGAAGATGAATACCTCATACCGTGGTTCACCGTTTCTGAGAATGAAAAATCACATCTTGCTTATGGAACTTGTAACCGTCTTTCAAGTAATAAACATGTAACTTGCAAATCTAGAAAGACATTTAAATTACATTTTCAAGTAAAAGAGTTTGAAGTCTCCATTCTCAAGGTATAGTACTAGCTAGCACATGAGATAGTTAGGCAGGAGTTTGAGGTCTCCATTCTCAAGAGTTTAAAGTTTCCATTCGCGTTTGAAATCATATTTATACTTTTACTATGTCAACGACAACGTACACACACGACTGGAGATAGGAAGATAGACTTTGTGTGCCTGCAAATGTGAGCCACAACCCGCATTTCGACATCAAATGACATACACGGATAAATTATTTCTATGACATACACGGATGAATTATTTCTACTTGCCCTCCCTTATTTTTTTTCGAAAATGACCACCGATCTACATCTATTAATAGTCATACAAATACAAAGAACAATAGAAATAATAATAAAGATTATAAATATATCATTGGATCACGTATAGACAAGTACAAACACTAGAGTAAGGGTCGCAAAAATACGAAACTATAGAAACCGTCTAAACCAGCCAGCAATCACCTAGTTTACTTCCTTTCACAATTTGAATCCATGTCCGAGATCTAGTGCAAAAAAAAAAAAAAACTGGCCCAAACCGGTTGAAACCACGAAACCGTGTATGCATATCCCTACACTAGATCGGGCCCTTCTGCTTGTGGGGTGTCCATACCTCAACGCGCACTAGTAGAAAACATGTCATCCGTTCGCGCCCTCTCGGAGCATTAGTCCCGGTTGCGCCACCAACCGGGACTAATGCTGGCACGCGTCCCGGTTGGAGCGGGCACGGGGCCAGGGGCATGCGTCCCGGTTGATAAGGGGGAATACGTTCCGGTTGGAGCAACCAACCGGGACTAAAGGATTGGCCACAACCACGTGGCGTGGCACGCACCTTTAGTCCCGGTTGGTGGCTCCAACCGGGACGTATTCTCCTGCCCTCTATAAATGCAACGCCCCAGCCCCCTCTGCCTCCACTCTGTTTTTTCGAATGGTGGAAGGTGTGAGGGGTGTGCTAGTTTTTTCTCTTCTATGCATGCATTGAAGGTGTTTGATGAAATGTTTGAGTGAAAAATCCCGTTGAATTTCTCATAGAACAAAAATATAGAAGGTGTCCGAGACGCACTTGAGCTTTCTCCTCTTTATTTTCCTCGATCGAGGTTAGCAATCTTATCTTTTCTAGGTCATTGATACAATTCATGTGTCGGTGTGAATTGGTTATTTCACTATTTATGATGTCCTGTTTTTTGATAAACTTACTTATATGATGCAGATGAACGGTTGGGAATGGATGTACGGTGACCGGCGCGTAGCCGGGTATATCAAAGGCGTGGATAAATTTATCGATGTGGCTACGGCAAACAAAGAGAATGGATTTATACGTTGTCCATGTGTTCAATGTTGGAACAACAAGGAGTACTCTTCCTCGAAAATCATTCGCGGCCACCTGATTATGAAAGGTTTCATGCCCAACTATAATTGCTGGACCAAGCACGGGGAAAGAGGGGTTATGATGGAAGATGGTGAAGAAGAAGATGATGATAACAACTATCATCATATGTTTCCTGAATACAGTGATACTGCAATGGAAGACAATGGAGAGGAAAGAGGTGAAGAACGGGCATCAGATGAGCCGGCTGATGAACTTGGTAGGGTCATTTCTGATGCAAAGCGAGACTGTGAAATAGAAAATGAGAAGTTGAAGTTCGAGGGCATGTTAGAAGATCACAAGAATTTGTTGTACCCAAATTGTGAAGATGGCAGCACAAAGCTCGGTACCACACTGGAATTGTTGTGATGGAAGGCTGAGTGTGGTCTAACTGACTCCTCATTTGAAAAGATGCTGAAAATAATGAAGCCGAAGTTTCCAAAACATAACGAACTTCCCGAGAGTACCTACGAAGCAAAGAAGACTCTCTGTCCTCTGGGATTAGATGTGCAAAAGATACATGCATGCATTAATGACTGCATCCTCTACCGCGGTATGGAGTATGAGAATTTAGATAGATGCCCGGTATGCAATGCGTTGCGGTATAAGATCAGACGAGATGACCCTGGTGATGTTGAGGGAGAGCCCCTCCGGAAGAGGGTTCCTGCTAAGGTTATGTGGTATGTTCCTATAATACCAAGGTTGAAACGCATGTTCAGAAACAAAGAGCATTTTGATCTACGAGGGTTGTTATTCGTAACCATCAATGATTGGCCTGCTCTTAGTAACCTTTCAGGACAGACAAACAAGGGATATAAGGCATGCACCCACTGTTTAGATAAGACCGAAGGTATATATTTGCATAAATGCAAGAAGGTTGTGTACCTGGCGAATCGACGATTTCTTCCGACCAATCATCCCGTAAGAAAGAAAGGCAAGCATTTCAAAGGTGAGGCAGATCACCGGAAGAAGCCTGAACTCCCTGCTGGTGATGATGTATTTGGTATGGTCAAGGACATAGAAGTAATCTTTGGAAAGGGTCCCGGCGGTCAATCAGTTCCGAACGACGTCGCTACAGGACACGCACCCATGTGGAAGAAGAAATCTATATTTTGGGAGCTGCCATATTGGAAAGTCCTGCGTGTCCGCTCTTCAATCGACGTGATGCACGTGACGAAGAATCTCTGCGTGAACCTGCTAGAATTCCTAGGCGTGTATGGAAAGACAAAAGATACACCTGAAGTACGGGAGGACCAACAAATTATGAAAGACCCAAAGAACATGCATACATATAACAAGACGGATAAAAGGCGTCACTTAAGTCGTGCCAGCTATGCTCTTACCAAAGCAGAGAAGGAAATCTTTTTTGAAGTCCTTTACAGTATCAAGGTGCCGTCGGGCTTCTCATCTAATATAAAGGGGATAATAAATATGGCAGAGAAAAAGTTGCAAAACCTGAAGTCTCATGACTGTCACGTGATTATGACGCAGTTGCTTCCGATTGCATTGAGGGGGCTTCTACCGAAAAATGTTCGAGTACCCATTGTGAAGCTGTGTTCATTCCTCAATGCAATATCTCAGAAGGTAATCAATCCAGATATTCTGCCAAGGTTACAGAAGGATGTGGTACGATGTCTTGTTAGTTTTGAATTGGTGTTTCCACCATCCTTCTTCAATATTATGATGCATCTCCTGGTTCATCTAGTGGAAGAGATTGCCATTCTCGGTCCGGTATTTCTGCACAATATGTTCCCCTTTGATAGGTTCATGGGAGTCTTAAAGAAATATGTTCATAACCGTGCTAGACCAGAAGGAAGCATCTCCAAGGGATATGGAACAGAGGAGGTCATTGAGTTTTGTGTTGACTTTATTCCTGACCTTAAGCCGATTGGTGTTTCTGACTCACGGCATGAGGGAAGACTAAGTCGAAAAGGCACGCTGGGAAAGAAAGCAATGATATGTAGGGACGGGGATTCTTTCACTAAAGCACACTACATAGTTCTACATAATTCCACCTTGGCAGCTCCGTATATCGAGGAACACAAGAATATTGTATGCTCCAAAAACCCGGGGAAGCCTGAATCATGGATTACAGATGAACACATGAAGTCTTTCGGTGGTTGGATGCGGACACATCTCTTGAATGACACCACTGTTGGAGATCATCTATACTTGTTGGCCGCGTCCAATGCAAGTTCTAACGATCCAATGCAATATTATTGGACACATCTCTTGAATGACACCACTTTTGAAAAAATCATTTTTAGACTCGCAATATGTGGTTTCTTTAGAGATCCAATGCAAGTTCTAATGATACTCGTCCCCTATCTTCATGCACACCGGTTCGACCATAGTTAGAAATTCAGATAATTCAAAACGGGCATAATAAATTCAAAAAAATCCGAACAATGAAAATCCTTAGCGTGGTGTCATATTATGTTACATAGTTGAAAGGAAAAATACCAGACTTGTTATATTGATCATGTTTCGAAAAAACCTTCACAAAATGACCTATCATGTTCGAGGTTTCATGGCTTTCGGTCCAAATGACCGATGTTATGTCCTGAATGACGGCATAGTTTGTGATGTTGTGCCCATATTATTCATGTGTGTGGACATTGGTATGGAGAACAATGTTGCAGGAGTAAGTTTTCCTTTTTGTCACACGGAAAAGCCCTTTTCCATTTTTCGAGCGCAAAAAACGGGTCGTTTTGTGAAGTAACCACCAAAATGCCGTTTCAGAATGCTACCGTCCCATTTTCCTAAAATACTAGACCACCTTACATGGACTATCTCCCAACAGGGACATCTCAAACCTTTTCGTCCATCCTGGGTAAAAAGGACAAATGTCTGCCGAATCGGTAGGAAGTGGGTTCGGTTTGTACTACAGGTACATGATCTATCGCCCGTGATTTTTTGAAAAAATCATTTTTAGACTCGCAATATGTGGTTTCTTTAGAGATATAATGCAAGTTCTAACGATGCTCGTCCCCTATCTTCATGCACACCGGTTCGACCATAGTTAGAAATTCAGATAATTCAAAACGGGCATAATAAATTCAAAAAAATCCGAACAATGAAAATCCTTCACGTGGTGTCATATTATGTTACATAGTTGAAAGGAAAAATACCAGACTTGGTATATTGATCATGTTTCGAAAAAACCTTTACAAAATGACCTATCATGTTCGAGGTTTCATGGCTTTCGGTCCAAATGACCGATGTTATGTGCTGAATCACGGCATAGTTTGTGATGTTGTGCCCATATTATGTATGTGTGTGGGCATTGGTATGGAGAACAATGTTGCAGGAGAAAGTTTTCCTTTTTGTCGCACGGAAAAGCCCTTTTCCATTTTCCGAGCGCAAAAAACGGGTCGTTTTGTGAAGTAACCACCAAAATACCGTTTCAGAATGCTACCGTCCCATTTTCCTAAAATACTAGACCACCTTACATGGACTATCTTCCAACAGGGACATCTCAAACCTTTTCGTCCATCCCGGGTAAAAAGGACAAATGTCTGCCGAATCGGCAGGAAGTGAGTCCGGTTTGAACATACGAAATAATATCGACACTCACCCCTATCATTAGTGCTGACGTGTTTTGTCCCGGTTGGTGACACCATCCGGGACAAGGGACTAAAGTTTTTCTAAATTCCAAATTGATATTAAAAAAATATAAGTTAATTCATTTTAAATTCTAAATGGTTCATATTTTAAATGGTTACATTAATTATTTTTAAAACAGAAAATGGTTTTGAATTATTTATTCAAATCCAAACACTTTTTATGTTTAAAGTTTTTCTAAATTCCAAATTAATATTCAAAAGTATAAGTTAATTCATTTTAAATGGTTACATTAATTATTTTTTAAAAATAGAAAATGGTTTTGGATTATTTATTCAAATCCATACACTTTTTATGTTTAAAGTTTTTCTAAATTCCAAATTGATATTAAAAAAATATAAGTTAATTCATTTTTAATTGTAAATGGTTCATATTTTAAATGGTTACATTAATTATTTTTTAAAACAGAAAATGGTTTTGAATTATTTATTCAAATCCAAACACTTTTTATGTTTAAAGTTTTTCTAAATTCCAAATTAATATTCAAAAATATAAGTTAACTCATTTTAAATGGTTACATTAATTATTTTTTAAAAATAGAAAATGGTTTTGGATTATTTATTCAAATCCATACACTTTTTATGTTTAAAGTTTTTCTAAATTCCAAATTGATAATAAAAAAATATAAGTTAATTCATTTTTAATTGTAAATGGTTCATATTTTAAATGGTTACATTAATTATTTTTTAAAACAGAAAATGGTTTTGAATTATTTATTCAAATTCAAACACTTTTTATGTTTAAAGTTTTTCTAAATTCCAAATTAATTATCATTTAAAAAATAATACAAATTTAAACCCCAAAATAAAAAATAAGGCGGGAACAGAGAGAAAATACCTGAAATTTTTTGAAAACAGGGGAATATGTCCTGGTTGGAGCCACCAACCGGGACTAAAGACCCCCTGCGCGCCAACCCTTGGTCTGCTGAAAATATTGGAGTATACGTCCCGGTTGGTGGCCCCAACCGGGACGTATGCCCCTTTAGTCCCGGTTGGAGCCACCAACCGGGACTAAAGGCCCTTCGTTTATAACTGACGCGCCTCCTCTTCTTCTTCCCCATCTCACTTCTCTGCTTCTCACCGACGCGCGCACAGGAACCGCCCCCGACGCCGGCAGGCTGCCCGAGCTCGCCGCCACCCGCGCGTTCCGTCCGCCACCACCGCTGCCTCCGTCCACGCGCGCCCCTGCTACTTTTCTCCCTCGCGCGTGACCTCAATCGCCTGGATTGGAAGCTCCGTCCGCCGTCTGTCTCCGTCGATTCCGACGTCTCCCGAGCTCGCCCGGCCTCGCCACCACCTCTGTCGTGTTCCTGGTGAGCTGCTGATCCTCACGGTGTTCTTCTTTCTCTCCCTCTCCTCCCGTACTACTCTCCCCGCGTGTTCCCGACGACGCCGCCGCTCGAGCTCGACGGAGGCGACGCTCTGGTGACCAACAAGGAGCGGCGCCGCCACTCTCTTTCTCCCTGCATCGCGCTCTCTCTAACGCGCCCATCCGCGCGTCCAGACGTGCCCGCTATCGCCGTCGCTGCCGCTGCCTGGGAGCTCACCGCCAGCGTGACGTCGTGCTGACGTCACACGTGCTCGCGTGACAGCTGATGTGGCCTAGGGCCCATCAGTCAGCCTCAGTGGATAGGCTCCTCTGTGGTATAAAAATGATCTGTACGCGTGGAGGCTGAGTTGGCACTGGGGCCCTTCTATCAGTCTCACGGGCTAGGGGGCGCCCCGGTGTAAAAACTATTTGCCTTTTTTTTAATTCCAGAAAATGATTTAATATTGTAAAATCAATAACTTATTGTTTATAAGTTAGAAAAATACAAATAATATATCAAATTGTTCAGAAAAATGAAACCTATCTATTTAACCTATAGTCATGCATTGTTCAACAACTTAAATGACAAGTATAATTAGAAGAACAAATGCACCCCTCTCATATGTTCCGGAGTTTCACCGAGTTAGGGTTTTCACCCCTCGGAACCCCGATTAAATCGTCGAGCATGTCTTAGGGTTACATTCCAATGCAAATTAACTTGTCATATCATCATACTTGCTTGAGCATTGCATCGATGCCATGTATTGATTGTTTCTCTTTCTTTTCGGTGTTTCGATTATTAGGTTTATTATTAGTTAGGTATTATTAGGTTTATTAATTAGTTTGGTATTATTGGTCTTTGGCCCCACTGTCAGTCACTGTGGGTAGCCCCAGACCCGATTCACATTGTCAAGCAACTTAAAATCCCTATCTTAGATAAGGAATCATTAATACCCCTTAGGTGCATGTGGGTTCGACGATGTGCCTATCTACTACACGGTTTCCTTTTTGTAGCTGGGTTTAGGGTTTAGGGTTTCTCTTCATTTTTATTATTGTGTATGTATATATTATGGTTTCTCTGAGATAGGGTTTATATCTCTCAACACCGTACCTAACTTTCTCCTTTAGCTGCTTTGACTTATTCGTTTTTCCACCTATGTAGAAAATATGGACCCACACGTCAGAGACGAAGAAAAGGAAGAGTTGATCCAAGGTGTGATCCGTGGGGAAGAAAATTTAGACGTATCAACGTTTCTAAACAACTCCGGTGAGGGTGATCCTCTTTTTACCGGAATAGACGACTTGTTTGAGGTTGAAGGTGTTGCCTTCCGCGAGGGAGAAGGCGATGCCTTGTGTAATCGAGAAGATGACCGCTCCGGCGAGGTGCATGTAATATAATCAATTAATTAATTAATCATCTGCTATCTATATAGAAATAATAACGACGATCTTTATTCTTTTAGCCCTCCGGATCGAAGGAATCTACTGAAAAGAGTAGACGAGGCCCAACCAAAAAGTTGCAAGACCATGAGAGGTTCAGGATCGAAGATGTCGCTGAAGACGGCAAGCCGACGGCTCCCGAAGTTGTCGCAAACAAATTTGTGGCACAATGCGGAGTAATCGTTAGGGACTTAATCCCGATCACCATTAGAAAGAATAGGCCTGCTAATGCGGATGAAGAGGGAACATGTTTATTTGTCCCTAACCACGCTAAAGATTTACTGTGGAAGAGGCTCATGGTTAATTTCAAACTACCGAAGATAGAGCTGGATCCAAATGCGGAGGATCCAGTTGAGGACGCCTTACAACATGGGAGAGCCATGGAGGCTAAGGTCAGGGAGTGGGCTTTGAAGAAGATGGCCCAGTGTTTCACCAACTAGAAGAAAAGATTGCACCTTGACTATGTCGTGAAAGATAAGACTCCTGATTTCAAGAATATTCAGTTTAAGAAGATAAAACCATTCTGGGCTAAGTTTGTGGAATACAAGACATCAGAAAAAGCTAAGAAAATGTCTGCAACGAATAATCTGAATGCTGCTAACAAGAAGTATCACCATACTATGGGGCAAGGTGGCTACAGGGCTGGCATTCCTAAGTGGGAGAAACTTGAGAATGAACTGCGTGATAAAAAGATCACCCCAGAGACAGACGATTGGGTAGAACGTGCAAGGAATTGGTTTTACGGGCATGGGGGCACGTTGGACTCGGAAGGGAGGTGTATATATAACATACGACATAAAGAAGACCCCTTGCCAATCGAGAGGATCAAAAAAGCAGTAAAGGCTATTAAAGATGGGGACTTCATTCCCGATAGAGAGAATGATGAGCTCACACTCGCCCTTGGAAATAAGGAACATGATGGACGAACACGAGGCACAAGAGGCTCCCAACCATGGAGGACTGGGTTTCCAGAAGAGAGGAAGAAATGTCCTGATAGAAGCCGTCAGAGGAGAAAGGACAGGGAGGAAGTTGAAGCAGATAGTCAGAAAGAGCGAATGCGTTTAATTGAAGAACGATTAAAGCAAACAAGATGAAATTAACGCACTTAAAGAGCAAAGTACTACCGGGCCATCTCAGCAGCACACTTCATTCGATGCTACCGGCCTATCGAATAATCGAAAAAGCAGTGTGGCTTCCACCGAGGTCCCGGGTGATGACAATGGCGATGACGATGATGCACCGACGATGGCTCCTGTTGGCTACCCAGTGGATGATATCACAGAGATGACACACTGCGAGCTACATGTCAAAGTTGTGAACATATCAATGAAGGTGGCGGTCGGCTATGCCTTACCAATTGGACCCACACCAACTTACCACTGTCGTCCGGTTCCAGAGGGCTACGCTGTTGTCGGCATGGATGAAATCATGCCGACCTTTGAGGTTTTGGATCTTCACTACCCTTCAGGTGAAGGGGATGTGACTGTACTGGGAGACGCAAAAAACGTCACCATTCTATGGCCGAAGAAATGTATCGTGCTTCGAAATCACACGCCAAGGCCATCTTCGCCGCCGCCTCACCCGTCTCCAGCGAGGTCGTCGCCGCCGCGGCAGCCGTCTTCGTCGCCTCACACGGCTCCGTCGCCTCACCAATCTCCGGTGTAGCCATCGCCGCGGGAGCCATCGCCGGCGCCTCAGGATAAAAAGCGTAAGCGTACCGCTACTGTGCGTCGTAAGCGATCGCCGAAACGTAAACAAAGAGCCTCTTCCAAAAGTACCAAAGGTTCCTCCCAAGAGAGCTTATGACTGTACTGAAGAGGAGACTGCGACGATCGTTGATGCAGAAACGACAGCGTTTTTCGCTAAGCTGAGGCGGCCGAAAGAGCCAGAGTTCCCCAGCACCAAAGAAGAAAAAGCCAAAGTGTTGAAAATGCTAAAGACTCTTCATCAACCCGAGCCAAAGCTGTCATCAGACTATGATCGTTCTATTCTCAAGTCACATGCGGCACAAAAAGCCTCGAAGAGCAGTACTGATGCAAGCGAGAAATCTGTTGCCTAGCTCGGAGAACAAGCAAAACAGTCTTGCGCCCCTCTCAAGGTGATTTATCAAACCAATGTGGGGTCGAGCAAATATGGGGCCGAAGAGCAGTATGATCCAGAGGGAGTTGCACAATACGGAGAAGCTGCCGCTGCTCAAGGTATGAGTATTGCCCAATACTTATCCCAGTTAGAGTTCTTCCCCGTGAGTGAAGTAGCATACAAATACCAGTACGGCAAACCTCTCGTCAAACCTGAGGAGGTAAACAATCTTCCAACAAAAATGCGAAGATTGCATAACTGGTACATGCATGCCACAAGGGCCGGGGCTAACTGGATAGTGCTGAGGGTTATAAAAAAGCATCATGGGAAAGAAAAGGATGACACGATATCCATTGAATTTGATGAACTATTTCAATTATTCAATCAAGACGCCTTGGACAAATCGATCATCAGTGTCTATTGTCTGTAAGTACTAATTCTGTAATTAATTTAGTCTCCAGCTATATTATTTTGTTTATTGCATGTATATAATCATACTGTAATATGCAGAATGAAGATTCTCGAATATAGCAGAGGACAAATCTATGACATTGGCTTCATTGACCCATATTGGGTTCATAAAGCTAATCTCAAAATAAGCCCCCAGGATACGGAGGATAATATAGTACACGCGTTAAGATTTCAAGAAACCAAAAGGGAAATACTATTTCCTTACAACTTCGCGTGAGTGTTATTGTCTTGTATACACTTTTTATTTCGCTTACTCGATGTTAAGTATATATTGATTAGTTATGCATTTGCAGCCTCCACTATATTCTGTTAATCATTCAACTTGACAAAGGGCGTGTACTAGTCATGGACTCGAAACATAAACCCCTTGAGACGTGGAAGGACATGCAGATACTTCTCCAGAGGTAATTCTAATCATTACGACACTATATCTGCAATGTTCGTGAATTTTATGATATCAAGTACTTAATAACTTATTTTATTCGTTTTCTACGCCGGGCAGCGCTTGGAAACGATTCACCAACAAGGCTAGGGATGTTTGGAAAGAGGAGCTTACATTTTAACCACTAAATGTAAGCACCACTAGCTATATCCGCGCATCTATTTGATTCTAGTTTTGATACAGTTATTATCATGCTTGATTATTATTTTGATTGAACTCTGTTCTCGTAAAGTGCCTGACGCAGGGACCAGGTAACAATCTATGTGGATACTATGTTTGCGAGTTCATCCGGCACACGTGCGATGAGAAGGGCAGAAATTTAGAGCAACTTCACGTACGTAAACAATTTCTACAGTTTGTAATTACAATCAAATTGTGTTTAGTTTTATTCATATAGGTGACTCCTTTTTTAAATCAGATCGAACGTCTACGGGACGGTCTTCTGCCAAAGGATCGCGTACGAGCAATTCAGGAGGAATTGGCGGGATTCTTGGATGCAGAAGTCCTAGACCCAAAAGGAGAATACTATTCGGCTGTGTATAGACAATAAGGATTGTAAAAATAGCAACTTTGAAGGAATTGGCCGGTAGCATCGAATATCAACTTTTGTATGTAGTGCATGAACTCGATCCGTGTATTCAATGTAATATTGTCATGATATTTATGATGTAATATAAGGTTCTTTCATTGATAAGTGCAAATCACTAAATAAACAATAAAACAACCTAAATGAATTATCTGCCGTGGCACAAAAAGTGGCGAAAATGCTGCCGCGGCAACAAAGTGTGCCAAAATGAAATCTCTGCCGCGGCAGAAGGTTATTAGTCCTGGTTGTGTTCACCCTCCTCGCCCTCTGCCGCTGCCACGTGTGCATCCTTTTGTCCCGGTTGGTGGGGCAACCGGGACTAAAGGTTAGGACTTTAGTCCCGATTGCCCCGTCCCGGTTGGGCAACCGGGACTAAAGCCCCGTACCCAGGGCCGGCTCTAGGCTATGGCGACCTTGGCATAGGCCAAGGGCCCATGCCGATGGAGGGCCCACGATCAGATATTTCCCTATAGTTTATACTTTATATATCTATAAAAAATGCACATAACCGCGAGAGAACCTGATTACTTCTTCTGGTTTATATAAATGTTCTCAACTTTGTCTAGATATAAATATATCTATTCTAAATAATTAACTCGATATATACGAATTTAGACATTCACGGGCCTCGCTTGGACGGTCGATCTTCTCGAGGCACCTGACACGAACACACCACTAGGAGCCCTGGACGCCTCGATCTTTGCGGCATAGGCGGATACGCCTCGACGGCTCGACCCCTCTGCTCTGCCATGATTCTCTCGATCGTCGATCTCCGGTCGCCCCGACCCAACCCAATTTTCATTTCAATCTCCATTGTCCTAATTCTCAATCAGAATTTCAGCACCGGACAAGACGATGATCATAACTCAAATGCCGATCATGAGGTCAATAAACAATCACAGTATATTACCAAATGTTTTGAGATTAAAAATGTGTTATTTGTGGTTTGACATGAATTTTTAATATTTTATAAGTGCAAATAGATACATTGATGTTGATATTTCTAGATATGCTTACGTGTATATTAGGCTTAGAGGCCATGCTATCAACTTTGCCTAGGGCCCCAAAAAAACATAGAGCCGGCCCTGCCCGTATCAACCGGGACCTATAGCCCTGTTTTCACCAGTGGCGCTTGACTTTCGACTTGTTAGCACCAGGACCGATTTTCCGTGTCCATCAAAATATGTAGGCGAGGGCTGACCACGAATTAGCATTTTTCTAAGACACAAACTTGGAGGTGGTTCTCGTGTGTTCTAGAAGATAACCAGGCCACTAGCTGGTACCACTTGTGGAGATTAACATTTTCTATGCGCTGACATCCCACGTGTCTGCACCCTAATCACTGGTCGGTGTCTAGTGAAACACTCCAGGTACGTTGACAGCCAATAAACACTTCTAAAATGAAAACAGGTGAGGTGGATCTCCTCTCTTCCATCTAGAAGAACGCCAGGTCTTTCCCAGAGTCAAATTGTTTGAGGAATTTTCACAAAATGAAAAATTTAGAGTTAAATTTACCGTTAGTCCGACAAAATCAATACGATCATTGTATAATGAAAATATGAGTTTACGATTACTGAAGACATGCCGAAGCGTCACTCGCGATCACTGCTCACGTCGTAGAGATGTATTTGATGATGACATGGCGAGTCGAGACCCACTAACAGGCTCTATTTATATTTCATTTGCAAAAAAGCCCTTCAAATCTACTTTCCTATCCCAGATAAGAGACTAAATGTTTGGACTGCAGGTTAGTCTGACCTATGGGACCTACATGTTAGCCTCGTACCATACGCTCTCCTCGTCTCTACTTCCTCTCTTCTCCGTCCCTTATCAAGCCAACCCGCCCTCGCCTCCACCCCTGGCCTACAGGGCTGCCCTCCCTTCACCTCCATCCCTTACCGCGAGTGCCAGAGATATCCGTGGGCATGCGTGGCCAGGACGAGCCTGAGGAGATGTGGGCGAGGACTCCCTCCGAGGAGATCGTGGCGGAGGCGCGCACGGCCACGATGGCCCCCGAGCTCCCGCCGACGAGCATTCGCTCCCATGGCCCCGCGCCTCCTAAGCTATACAGCGTGCACAACACTAGTCTGAGGCGGCCCTGGCCCTGCTGGCCCACCTGTCGGGATCGTCCCTAACCCGCCGATGGTCCCCATGCCCACGACCTGCGTCTTGCCACCTCCTTCCCTTGCGATTCCTCGTCGTCTACACCCTCGGCATCCAGCGGCGCCTCTGCCACTTTTGCGGTCTTGGCCAGGGATTCCTCGATTCCCCTCACGACACGGGCATCAGGCTACCACACGACACACCAGAGAGGCAGGCCGCCGCTACACACCAACAACAGCGCCGTGTCGTCGCCATGGATTCGTCAGGCGTGTCACGGAGGAGGGCGAGCCCTAGTAAGCAGCGAGCGTGCCAGTAGCATGGGTGGAGCAGATGAGCTCGGGAAGGTAGTAGGGGAGGCGTCTGACGGAGCAACTCGCAGAGCAGGGGAGGCGGCTGACGCAGCAACTCGCAGAGCAGGGAAGGCGATCGACAGTGAGCTCTAGTAGTTGGGGAGATGCTCCGTAGCAGGGGAGGTAGACAAGGATGGGGTGGGCTGCTGGTGTTCTTTTAGGGTCCTTTTAGCAAAATAACATGACCTACCAATGGGTCCCACTAAGCGCCATATCAACAAATACATCTTTACGACGTAAGCGGTAACCACGAGTGACATTCCGACGTATCTGTAGTGATCATAAACTCGTATTTCCTTTATACAATGATCGTATTGATTTTGTCAGCCAAGTTCAGTGACTAATGGTAAATTTAACTCAAAAAATTTATTCGGGGAATCCCAAAACCGTATGCTTTTTCCGTTTGCGCCCACCGATGCCGCGCCGTCCTCGCGCTCCTCTTATCCGGCGCTAAAAATCAAGAGGAAGCTTCCAAACGCCGATAGCAACGTGGCGGAATCGCCGCGGCCGTCCGATCGAGGCCACCCACGGCGCGCGCCCATTCCATCATGACCGTTCATCCAGGATCACACGGGTCGGGCACCCGCTGCCAGCCCGGCCTGCGTTTCTATATATTTTTGTCCCGTCGCTGGCTACAGCCCCCTCCGCAAGTGACGTCGTCGCCTAATCTCAATCCCCCCTTCTTAACCTCAACCTCCTCCTCCCTCTTCTCTTCCTCCCCCAACCCGCCGCAGCGGCCACAGCATCCCCGCAATCTCCCGATCGTTTCTCGTCCCCCTCGCCGGAATCTCGCGAGCCAGGAGCCGGGAAGAACAGAGGGCCCGCGCGTGCGCGCTAGCGGATTCGATTTCTTCCTTCCAAGGTCAGCCGAATAAACCTCCTCTATTCCCCCCCTCCTGTATTTGTTCGTGTGAATGTTTTGTAGATTGCGTTTTCTGTTCGATTCTAGCGACGTCGGTTTGATTGTGGTGGATTTCGGGATGTTGCAATTGGGTTGGGTTAGCTCCGTAGGCTGTGTGGTTTGCTTCGCTGCTGCTGCCCTTGGTATGGCACCAGCTGCGACGCGGCTTCACCAGGAACAGGAGACACCTTTGTAGGTGTTACTTTCTTTCCTTATCCGTCCAATTCGGCGCGCTGATGCCTTTTCTTCCTCTGCAAAAGGTTCATTTCCTTTAATAGTTCATGCGACCCAACCCGACCCCATTCCATTGCTTCGAAATCTGTGGAGCTAAACTGTGATTCACTTGGGCATGACCAGTTGATCAGTACAATGCACAATGCCAATTGAGCTGTCAAATTTATTTGTCTGTAGGATGTTTGGTTATGTGCTGTCAACGACGATTCATGGCTAGGTAGTACAAGCGAAAGTAGCAGATCTGTGTCCAACCTGTTTGTTTCTGAAGAATCACATCAGAGATCGGTTTCAGTTTGTTGGGTAGTCACATCATTTGGTACCACTTCTTACCGCATATGTCCTTGGGACAGCTCCCTATTAGCCACATGACTGAACTCCGGTGTAAGGAAATGCTGCGGTTTGAGTTTCATATGCTGGACCTGATACAAGCAATTAAGGATGCGTGTTTGAATTTATAAAACGATTTTCTGAAGCCCCACTTGCACAATAAATTAATACTGATGCTGATATACATGGGGGCCATAGTGGAGATATTTCCACAAAGTAGTTGAGAAATTAACTCATTGTTTCCCGATGCTAATACTGTAGATGCTATAATCTCCTTTATTATTCTTTTTGTGATCTCTAGATGTGTTAAAAGATGATCCTTTTGGTGTTAGTTGGCTCCATCGAATATGCCAAGACCATTAGCTAATCCATCATTGTTGCGGTCCACATCACTATCCCCACCCACATTGTTGTTTTTTCAGCGATTCGATTGTGAAAGGAACTCCACAACCACACGAAAAGATCAACGGGCCATGGAAGCTCAAGTTGGAGATTAGGATGGGGCATCTCAGCCTCTCCAACCACTTCCTCGTTTAGTCAAACCAGCTTGTTTAGTCTTCCATGGCTACTTTCCTTTAATATTGAATTACTAGCTGGGATCCAGCTTTAATCTAGCCAGGACCTGCCAAAGTCGTCAGAGTCCACTATGCACACCGTGGCTACATATTATAGAATGCAAACTGTCTTCCATGCCTTTCTTCCCAAGGTATCAAGCTGTCAATCATGGCTCTTGCTTCCTTTTAACATTGGGCAGTCAAATACCGCGGCGTTACATAATGGACATAGTCTAGTGGTTTCATTTCTTCGATGATTCATGTTTCCCAGGTATACTTAGATAGATATTCCTGGGTGTGTCGGTACCAGTAAAGTAGCTTATAGATAAGAATTACAAAGAGGATAAAGACAGAATGCAGCAGCTCTAGTCCCCAGTTCAATTACTAAAAAAATTAGAGCATCACAGCTGCTGACTCGGCTTCGGAGAAAGATGATGGGTCTTTCCATAGTGTGCCTATTGCTTGCTAAAATGGCAATGTAAGTGTTTAGTTTTTCCGTGTCGCATTGACATGGAATTTAGGAGCTTTCACCTAACATCCGTTCTACTTTTCACCTTGTTGATGTAAGTGGAAAGACTTCTCAGGACAGGATGATGTGGCGTGGTCCTTGCTGCCTGTTACCTAAATCCTTTGTTATTTAGTAGATGGCTTTGTCGGTAACCCCTTCCTCTGTCTTGAATTTTAGGATACATAGAGTAAGCACAACATGTATAAACCCGTGCTGCTTGTTGTGTTCCTTCGGATTATTCTTTCTTGGTGTTAATCTAGTCCTTAAACACACATGTAGACGTTCACACCTTATGGACATTTTAAACACCTTGACTGCTTCCTGATTTAGTCTTACTTTTTGACTTTCTTTGCAGTTGCATCATGTGTTCATACTGTCTACTGACCTCTCCTTCTATTTTTATTTGATTGCAGTACTGTGAGTTCTTCAACCAGAACAGTTTGCAACAGATAGCATTCCTGATTACCATGGAAGGTGGGAGAATGGATCAGGGTTGCATGGCTGCCATCACCAGCGAACCCTTAGTGTCTGATGATAAGCCGATGAAGAACATTAGTGGGGAGATGCCTGCAACTGCAACTGCAACTGCTGGGAGTGGATCCTTTGATTGCAACATCTGCCTCGACTTCGCTGCAGATCCAGTTGTTACCCTCTGTGGCCATCTCTACTGCTGGCCTTGCATCTACGAGTGGCTGCGCCCAGCGGTGGGATCAGCTTCCACCGACAACAGGACTGCAGCCAGGCAGCAGTGCCCTGTGTGCAAGGCCGTGCTATCTGCTGACAGCCTTGTGCCACTATATGGCCGTGGTGGCAGCTCCAAGAAATCACTGGATGGTGCAGCCATTCCGCGACGGCCAACGGTGAACAGGGAGAATGTCGAACACCAGCACGCACAGAGCACCCTCGGTGATCGGCACCACCATAATGTTGTGGAGCCCAGCCCTCAGCTCCGTCCACTGCGGCATGCACACCACCACCATTCGAGCACCACCGAATTCGACTTCATCTACCCTCCTTCACCAATGGGGCGTGGCCTGATGCACTCGACGGCCGGAGGGGTGCTCGGAGGGATGGCGGAGGCAGTGCTTCCATGGGCATTCCGGGGCCAGGTGCCTCCGAGCATGTACTACACTAGCCCTTACTCTGTCGCGGACCACACCGTGGGTCCTCGGCTGAGGAGGCAGCAGATGGAGGTGGAGAGGTCCCTGCACCAGATCTGGTTCTTCCTCTTCGTGTTTGTTGTGTTGTGTCTGCTCCTGTTCTGAAGCAAGGGTCACTCCTGTTCCGAAGAGGCGGTATACAAGCTTGTGTATATATTTCGAAGGCGAGATACTGCTTCTCCGAGGGGTGAGAAGGAGTTATGAGTGCTGCTTATATAGTGATGAGGAGGGTAAAGGGTTAATGCTCTTAACGGTCTCTATCGATAAGCATGTGCCTTGAACCATGCTGACATAGAGTTTGTAATGTGACGAGATTTGGAGGTGAAATGCAGATTCCATTCTTGTCCTGCCGCCCCAGGGCTAGGAAGGAACTCCATTACCTGAACTATATGGCCTTGTTGTCCTGCCGCCCCAGTGCTAGGAAGGAACTCCATTACCTGAACTATATGGCCTTGTTTGGGTTTGTCTGCATCCGTCTGTAATGCAGTTTCTCTTGTCAATGAGCATTGTTTTGTAAGGCAATCTGCATTTGGTTGGTGGTTTGATGCTAACAGTGTCAATGGTATGCATACAGAACACATAACGCTAATCTGTCTCAACAGCAGAACACTTTTTGAGCATATCTCTTTGGTCACTTGTTGAGTACTCGTACATCTCAAAATGCACCCTACAAATTCGCATCCGTGCAACACTGATGGCCTGAAGCAATTAGTAGTTATACGTTTGCTTCTTTTATCATTGTATTAAATGAAAAGTGTTTATCCTACTGCACTTCCGATTGCGATGCGACGCTCAAGCCATGCGACTCCTTGCCGGCCAAATAGTAATCTCATGTAAGGACAGCGGTATTATAGTATACTAAAAATCAAGACAACTAAAAATCAATGGTGAAAAAGGCGACTGAGACCTAACTAAAAATCAGGCGCCTGATTTCTAGCAAAACTGTATGGTATACTACTAGTATTAGATGCCACCTTCTGTAGTTCCATGCGTTTGGCTGGGAAAAATTCTCAGAATTTAGAGTACAGTGACCAATGTGCATGGCAAATGAAAAATCAGCGAGACAAGGCGACAGCCCAATCCATTTCCAGTCAAAACAACCAGTTTACATGCGCTAAATTCAGTTTTTGTACCAGTCCAGAAACAGTACAGAGAAGGTAAGTACAAAGAAGAATAGCAGGAGGAAGGTTCTGCTGCTGTTGTTCCGCTGGATCGCCTGGGATAGTTCCTTGTTCCCACGCTCCACGTTGTTTGTGGCTTCCACTGCCTGGGTCAAAGAATAAGATGCATAGTAAGAGCAGAGGTAAAGCGTGGCTGAAGATTTATCACTGATCATTTATAGTTTCTGTACGCGAAGATGATGAATTTGCACCCCGTTGGACTGGCAGGTTATCAAGTAAAGATACTATAGATAAGTTCCTAGAGAAGGCATAATAAAAAAAAGGGAAAATCCTTATTGGATGGACCCTGATGGATGCTCAGTTCATATCAAATGATATATTCATGATCATGTAGCATATGGCATGCACTCAAATGCTATTATTAGATATATCTCTTGGAGAATCTGTATGTTTATAGAATTATCTATTATCTCTTCGCATCCTGCAAGAAATATGCTGTGTTTTAAAATTTTCGCATACCCTAACAAACATCCCTCATTGGTTATTGAATTTCTTTTTCGTGGTATATACCATGCCTTGCCTACAACTGATGCTTTTTATAGCCATGATTTTACAGGAGATTGCAAAAATTTCGAAAACTGCCATTTTTCAGTTAGATGTATGGAGCAATTTAACACACACTGTATTTACTACTTGCAAAACAACCAGATATTGGCTTAAGCTGTTGCACAGATCTCGTACCTGGTCGTACAAATACTGAATCTGTTGAGCTTGTTGTAGAACATGTGTTGACATAAGATGATTAAGTGCCGACATCTCTATCATCTTTGTCTCCGTTTCTTGGACAGTATCAAGAAGATTGGTCAGCTCCATCTGGACCAAGAGTTACAGACAAGTAAATAACCCGATTTATACTAACACATACTACCTCCGTTTCAAGGCTTAAGGCACACAAGTTTTCCAAAGCAAAGTTTGACCAAAAGAATTGAGCAACAAAATCTTGATTATATTATACATAATTAGTACCGTTGAATTCGTATTGAAAAATACTTTCCAGTGATACTACGTTTATACCAAAACTCTTTACGTATTTAGAGTAATTCTTGGTCAAAGAAAAAACACGCAAAACGAGGACGCCTTAAGCCCTGAAACGGAGGGAGTAGTATATACATATAGCAAAGTTATGCCTGAGATATCATTATTTTGTGTCAATTGCTCAGACACAGTACAAAAACACCAATTTCATCCGGCCCAGTGACAAAAACCAGGTAAGTTGCAAGAATACAGTATCATCATGGAGAGAATACAAGTAAAGGTTTATTCTGCCCTTTGGTTAAGGACATGGCCTAACCTGTTTCAGTTTCTCCTTTGCAGTATCTGTTTCTTTATTTTGCACCGTGCACATACTTAACCATGTTTTAACCTATCTATTTCACCATTTGCTTCAAAAATTTTATAGAAAATCCAGCAGCTGATATGCCACACCTATCAGAAACAGTCAAGCACAATATGGAGTAGCCATATCACCTACCTAGCTGGAGCAGTTTAAGACCATTTCGCGATCAACATATCACAGGCACACTTATCGCAAACACACAATATTTTGATTGACTGAGACTGTTCGGGTCGATAAAGCCAGGAACACAATTGACCTTTGAAATGTTCTCTCTCCACCTAGCTTGAGAAATTTTATTTTATAGTGATACCAGTGTGTTCTAGCAAATTATCCTGTTCTTTTAATGGTACATGTCGTAACATGTCTGAGAAACTGACACAAAATAACAGTGTCCCACGGCCAATTTTGCATAGTGTACATCCATCCAAAAAAAAAGTTACCTGGAGTGCTCGTGTTTCATCATCCAAGAGTTGTTCTTGAACTCTTAAGGGTGCAGTAGATACCTCCTGATCTCCAACCTTTGAGACATCAGATTGTAATACAAGGTTTGACTTGGGTGTTTCAGCAGGTTTTGTTTCTGGTCTCTTCTTAATTTTCTTTCTTGGCATCGCCCTATTGATAGCTTCTTGAAAACGCATGGACCGAAAGCGATCAAATTGTGCAGTTACTGAGTGGAGACGCTCGCTCAAAATCAAAACCTGGTAAAATTATAACACACAGCTTATTGGAACTGAGCATCAGAAATGCATACAAATATTTACAAAGAGGATATTCCACAAAATATTACTTAACTGTACATTTGTACTACAATTTGGATATTGAAAAAATGCCACAAGGAACACTCATGTATTCTTGCTACATGATGCTTCCTTGATGCATAGCTGAACTGAGAAAACCCATTTTTTTCATAAGTCTCCTGTTTTGACTGGAAATTTATCATACGAAGCATTTGTTTTATCCCACCTAATGCATTTCGTGCTACCAACCAGGCATAGTATAAACTATAAATCCAAATATTGAACATCTAGAGAATATACGTTGATACGTAAAGTTCTGAAAGGACAATACGTATTCACTTCTCCCTGTCCACAGAAGGAAATATTTTGCTCATTGTTAAAAAAAGTAAACCCTAGGATTTGTGTTTAGTCTAATCCACTCAAATATGTACTACTTCTGTTTAGGATTGTTGGAGACTGTCATAGGAGATCCTGGAATATTCCAGTAAGTGTTAGTATAGTAGTGCTGTCCTAGGACTGCCTGGAACATTCCAGTGAATGTAGAGTCTAAGTTAGTGTCCTACTAGATTCTAGAGTATTCTGGTGTACTAGTAAAGGTGTACATAGGTTCAGCTATATATATTAGAGGGTGTGGAGGTCCAAGGGACTAGCCCATCCAGAAATTTCCCCCCAGAACCAACATGGTATCAGAGCACAAGGTGGAGGTGCTGCTGGTTCCTGGAGGTGGCCGACAGTGAATCACCAAGTGCTGGAGCTCGTGTGTGTGGAGGTGCCCTGCTGGAGACACGGCGGTGGAGCAGGGGGGCGAGCTGTAGGTGAGGCTCAGTGGTGACTCTAGGAAGAGGAAAAGGCTAGACCGGTGGCCAGCAGTGCGCGTGTGGCGAGGAGAACTAGCGGCGCTGCAGCAAGTTGGAAACAACAGAGGATTAGTGAGGAGGACGCAATTGAAGCCATCGGCGGCTTGGTGGCTTGGTGCAGAGAAGTAAACCCTGCCCTTGGACTTGGTTGACTTGGTGTTGCAGGGAGAGTTGCTGCTACAACAGGGAAGAGAGGAGAAGGAGCCAGAGCAACTGTAGATAGTTAGCAGCATTTGCAAGGAGTGGACCGGAGGCTCACAAAGAAGTCCAAAAGAGTGCGTGCTAAGGAGAAGCAGAGTTCGTGCAGCAAGACACATAATAAAGGGAGAACAAGAGGGCATAGTGGTGCTCCAAGAATGGGAGAGAATCGAAATATTGAGCAATTGCTCGATAAATTGGCTGAACTGTTCAAGGCAAAAGACAAGGACACGTTGATTTTGACTGCCAAGGGATCAGGGGAGGTGCTTGAATTCTCGACCAAAGATCTGGAGACATTGAGGAAAACAAATAGGAGTGCGGAAAGAGCCAATCAAAGTGGGAAAACAACAGTTCTTGGCAATTTTGTCAATCTTGCACAAATTGAAGAAGGTATCTCAAATCAGGCTCCTACGTTAGATGAAACTTCTCGTTCAAATTGGATATTAGACTCGGGAGCAACTACACATGTCACGGGTAGGTGGAGTGAGTTTGCATCATATGCTCCACATCCACCCATGCATAAAGAGACCATCCAAACAGCTGATGGAACTTATCAAACTGTCAAAGGTGTCGGCACAGTGAAATGCACTCCGTCAATTACATTGTCTTCGGTCTTATATGCTCCATCATTTCCGGTGAGTTTGGTGTCTATGAGCTCCTTGGTGGATGATATTGATTGTCGAATCATCGTTGATCGATACAATTGCATAATTGAGGAGAGGAAGACCAGAAGGAGGCTTGGGATCGGAGTGAGACATAAGGGACTATGGTACTTAGATAGACAAGAAAGTGATGGAGCATTGTGCACCGCTCTGACAGTTGCAAGTAATGATGAGGCAAGGGTGATACTCAAACATTGTCGATTGGGCCATATGTCCTTTGATACTATGAGTAAGGTATTTCCTGAAGAGATGAAGATGATGGATAAAGACAAGCTTGTGTGTGATGCATGTGAGTATGGAAAACACACAAGGACATCATATGTGAGTCGTGGACTCCGGAGCACATCGCCCTTTGTGCTGATTCACTCTGATGTCTGGACGTCTCCTGTGGTCTCTGTTAGTGGAATGAAGTATTTTGTCACATTCATTGATTGTTACTCTCGGATGACTTGGATATATCTCATGAAACAAAAAAGTGAGGTGTTCGCATGTTTCAGGGACTTCTATGCATATATCCAAAATCGTTTCAACATTGGTGTTCAAATTATCAGGACTGACAATGGGACAGAGTATGTGAACCATGAATTTGGCAATTTTCTTTCAGAAAGGGAGTACTTCATCAAACTTCGTGCCCTGATACTTCTCCACAAAATGGAGTAGCTGAGAGGAAGAATCGACATCTGCTAGAGGTAGCTCGATCACTTATGTTTACTATGAATGTGCCTAAATTCTTATGGAGTGAAGCAGTTATGACTGCTACTTATCTAATCAATCGGATGCCATCAAAAGTTCTTGGGATGAAGACTCCGTATGAAATGATCTATGGGAAAAATGAGTTCATTGTTCCTCCAAAGGTATTTGGATGTACATGCTTTGTTAGGGACCACAGA
This sequence comes from Avena sativa, assembly GCA_916181665.1. Classification (NCBI taxonomy): domain Eukaryota; kingdom Viridiplantae; phylum Streptophyta; class Magnoliopsida; order Poales; family Poaceae; genus Avena; species Avena sativa. The sequence goes on along the minus strand of OV702294.1, from coordinate 153,013,098 downwards.
CCTTCAGTGGGAAAATTAGATCCACGTGTTGTGAAGTGCATCTTCATTGGATACCCATCTGGACAAAAGGGCTACAAGTGTTGGAGTCCTAGTGAGCGGAGAACATTTGTGAGCATGGATATGACATTCAGAGAGTCCGAGCCATTCTATGGAGAGAAGACGGATCTCAGCTCATTATTTGACTTTGACTCTCCTAGCACAAGTAATGCTAGTCAAGAGGGGGAGAGTGAACCACTCAGGACAAAGGAAGATGAACCATCGAGATTTGTGCTTGATTCAATTCCATGTCCTATGAGTGAAGAGAGATGGATAAAGCCAAATGAGGAACAAAATTTGAGGGTGTATACAAGAAGACAACCTATGGATAAAGAGAGATGGAGAAAACCAAATGAGGAAGAAAATTTAAGGGTGTATACGAGGAGGCAACCGCATCAACAACAGGGCCAAACAAATGGTGAGATCCAGCTGCAGGGGGAGCAACATCAACAACAAATTCCAAGGGTCGATGAAGTTGACTCATTTGAGAGTGTGCCATGTGTCACTGATGATTCATTGGATCTACCCATTGCCTTAAAGAAAAGGAACCCGAGCTGGAGCTAGAAAACCTCCAAATTGGTACCGGGAGGAGCATGACATAGCTAATTATGTATCATATACATCCCTATCTACGAACTACATGGCCTTCATCGCATCATTGCAATCTGTGGTGATTCCAAGAGACTGGAGAGTAGCAAAGCAAGACCCGAAGTGGCGTGAGGCCATGATAGAGGAGTTAAATGCTCTCGAAAGGAATAAAACTTGGGAACTTGTACATCTTCCAGCAGGAAAGAGAGCTGTTGGGTGTAAATGGATCTACACCGTGAAACAGAATCCAGAAGGGAAAATTGAAAGGTACAAGGCAAGATTAGTTGCGAGAGGATATAGTCAAATATATGGGATTGACTATGATGAGACATTTGCGCCGGTGGCAAAGATGAACACGGTGAGGATCCTAATCTCATGTGCAGCTAAGTTCGGGTGGCCTTTGCATCAGTTGGATGTCAAGAATGCATTCTTGCATGGAGATTTACATGAGGAGGTATACATGGAGATCCCACCTGGTTTCTCCACTCCTAGAACATCAGGGAAGGTATGCAGGTTGAGAAAATCTCTATACGGCCTCAAGCAATCTCCGCGGGCATGGTTTGATAGATTTAGACGAGTTATATGTGGTATGGGATATAAGCAGTGTAATGGGGATCATACGGTGTTCTATCGGCACTCAAATAGCCAGATTGCAATCCTTGCCGTATATGTTGATGATATCATAATCACCGGAGATGATGAGGTGGAGATATCACGGTTGAAAGATAGCCTACGCAAAGAATTTGAGGTGAAGGACCTTGGCCAACTCAAGTACTTTCTTGGCATAGAAATTGCTAGATCTCCCAAAGGGATTGTTCTCTCCCAGCAAAAGTACGTATTGGACTTGCTTAGTGACACAGGCATGCTTGGGAGTCGGGTTGCATCAACACCTATTGATCAAAACCACAAATTATGTGCCGAATCTGGAGAACCAGTGGATAAGGAGAAGTACCAAAAGCTTGTTGGAAGGCTCATCTATCTATGTCACACAAGACCTGATATTTCATATGCAGTGAGTGTAGTGAGCAGATACATGCATGATCCTAGGAGTGGACACTTGGATGCGGTCAATCAAATCCTCCGGTATTTGAAGGGTAGTCCAGGAAAGGGACTATTGTTCAAAAGGAATGGTCATCTAAATGTGGATGGGTATTGTGATGCTGACTGGGCAAGTTGCTTGGATGATAGGAGATCCACATCTGGTTATTGTGTATTTGTCGGGGGAAATTTAGTGTCATGGCGAAGTAAGAAGCAGCTGGTGGTTTCTAAGTCAACAACTGAAGCTAAATATAGAGCTATGTCGCAAGGTTTGAGTGAGATGTTATGGGTGAGGAATCTTCTTTCAGAACTGAAAGTGTTGAGAAAAGGCCCTTTAAATTTGTGGTGTGACAACAAGTCGGCGATCAACATCGCAAACAACCCTGTTCAACATGATCGAACCAAGCATGTGGAGATTGATCGCTTCTTCATAAAGGAGAAGTTGGATGACGGTATAATTATGATAAATCATGTAACCTCTAGCGAGCAAATTGCAGATTGTTTAACTAAAGGATTAGGAAATAAAGAGTGCAGTTCAGCTTGTAACAAGATGGGAATGATAGATATCTATCACCCATCTTGAGGGGGAGTGTTGGAGACTGTCATAGGAGATCCTGGAATATTCCAGTAAGTGTTAGTATAGTAGTGCTGTCCTAGGACTGCCTGGAACATTCCAGTGAATGTAAAGTCTAAGTTAGTGTCCTACTAGATTCTAGAGTATTCTGGTGTACTAGTAAAGGTGTACATAGGTTCAGCTATATATATTAGAGGGTGTGGAGGTCCAAGGGACTAGCCCATCCAGAAATTTTCCCCCAGAACCAACAAGGATTATTAGTCCTAAGGGCCAAGTTGCTAGGACCAAGACACTCTATAACTCTCTCATTAATCTATGCATGCACCAATAGTTTTACATGCATGAAAGAAGTGAGAGGAAAAGGAGAACATGCATTGGACGAGAGAGACTAATAAATGAGATGGCTCTTATAATCTCCAACAAAATCAAAAAGCTCTCAGCCCTTATAATCCCAAACAGAGGTAGTACTGAGATTAGCTACGCATTCATAATGAATAGCTAAATTTCTAAAATTGCAGAGATAATAAGCAACTATATGCACAACTTTATAATAACAAAGAGAAAAGGGGAGTAATAGCATTTTTCTGTATGTTTTTGTCTAAGCAGGCAAAATTGTCAATTCTACCCGAAAAGACTTCTTCTTCTATCTTCTTATAATCTCTTAAACACTAAAGTAATCCGAAAGACGTTGAAACAATATTTTGAGAACATTCTGAATTGATAAAACCATGGCAGTAAGACTTCGCTACTACATTCTACCTACGTGGTTGCGCATACTAAATAGTGGAAATATCAGAGCAATGATGTGTTTCGCTGCTAATACTTTGCAGTAAGCATAATAGTCATACCACACCATGCTGGTGAGCTATCAAGTCCAACCGGGAACTCTCATCACTTGTGCCAAGCCATGTCTTTGCCTTTCTATTCCTCTCATCTTCGTGGATCCTGTTCTTTAGGATATCTATCTGTTCCTTGCATGCTTTCACAAAAACACCAACCTGACATATTTCCAGTAATTAGATAGATTAGAAATGGGGAAAATAAAATGGGCAATAGCCTAAGGTTACAAGAATACACATTCCTTTAACCTGTGTGAATACATGTTGTCAACTTAATAGTCAAATACAGTATAACAATGATATATGCACAAGCTAGAAAACTACATCTATGTACATTTGTGCAACAATGAGCATAAATAATTTTGCTTTTCTTATGCTCTAACAAAATTAATCCTATAGTTCTATAGTTATGAAAGAACTGTGAAAGAACTATAACAATGAAAAGGCAAGACGTCATGATACATCATCAGAAATCATTCTGTCACATAGACAACTTAACCAAAACAATTGAAATGTAAAACAAACTCAAGCCTCAGATTTTCTAAATATGTGGCATGTAGCAAGCTATTGTCTTAACAAATACTCAAATAGTACTACTTACCTAGCAACTAGCTCAGTTTAGACGGTAAAACAACAAACAGTGAAGAGTAGGGTTGCAACTCACTTCATGCTCAATGGTGTCCCTCTCTTGCTCGGTAGTGCGATGCATGTCCACATAGTCCTTCCTGTGCTTCACTATAAACTTCTCGAGTTCCCTCATACTCTCAAGCTACAAAACCAGAACCCAGAAATTAGACAAGCAGACCTCCCACATTCAGTCAGGACTCTAAGCTTCGGCTGTTGCTTTCAGTTCCTGTCAGCATTCAAAACTAAATAGTCAAGGAAAAGTTTTCTACCGTCTTGATTGCAGCATTTGTAAACGGTGATTTGGGCGACGGCTTCCGGATGATGAATGACGACATGAGCGCGGCCAATTGTGACTGCAAAAAGGAATAAGTCAGTCACTGGACCATAACAAGAGATAATGTTCTTGAGGCAATGGCTCTGATAGGCTCCCGGCGCAGAGGAGAGAAGACACAGGCTTGGGAAGCGCCAAGTTTGGCATATGAGCTCACCTCCGTGTAGCCATGGGAGAGCGCGGCGACACGAACGGATTCCTTGTAGTCCTCCGTCCTGTCCCGGACCCTCGACATCGCCAAGACAATAGCACCCGCGGAATCCTCCTGTCAGATCCGCGTGTACTAATTAAGGAGACGGCGAGATGTGCCAATCCTGCGCCTGCTAGCTGATAGGGCGAGGCGGGAGAACGAGCGGGATCTTCCACCACGGATCAGCGACGCTCGAGAGCGGCGGCAGGTCGCCGGCGCGTCGGATCGGGCGGCGTGGTGGGAGTTCGGTTGTTCGGGGGAGAGGGAGAGGGAGAGGGGACGGGGGCGAGTCGTGTACAAGAGTCGTAGAGCCTACCTGTCAGCGTGGCACCGGCCCATTTGCTCGTCCACTGGGCCCTGTGGAGAAACAGGTGCTTGTGCTATCTCGTTCTCAGTTCTCTGCCGCTTCACGGAGCCGCGAGCCGATCCGCCACCTCGCTCCCGCTCTCGATTGTTCGTCCCCGTGACGCGAGACGGCGGAACCCTAGGCCCGGAGGCGGGTAGGCATGGCCAAGGACCGCAACGGCTCGGCCCCAGATGGTGCCGGCAAGGAGGAGGGGGAGGTGTCGGCGGCGCGCAGCCGCAGCAAATCCCTAGACGCCGAGGAAGAGGAGCGTTCGAGGGCGAGCCGAGACAGGGGCCATCGTGGCAAGTCAAAGAGGCGTGAGGAGGAGGAGGGGAGTGAGAGCTCCGGCGAGGACTCATCCGAGAGGCGGAAGCGGCGGAGGAAGGAGAAGGAGCGGCGGCGGCGGCGTAGCAGGAGGAGTCGCAGCGAAAGCTCCGGTTCGTCGGAATCGGAGTCCGAGTCGTCCTACTCGGGTTCCAGCGCGGAGTCGGAGAGCGAGTCGGAGTCAGAGGAGGACAGGCGGAGGAGACGGCGGCGGAAGAGGAAGGAGAGGGAAGAGGAGGAGAGGAGGCGGAGGAGGAAGGAGAAGGAAAGGAGGAAGAGGAAGGAGAAGGAGAGGGAGAAGGATAAGAAGAAGAAGAAAAAGAAGGATGAGAAGAAGGATTTGGGGAAGAAGGGTGCAGTGACCAACTCGTGGGGCAAGTATGGCATCATCCGTGAGGTTGATATGTGGTAAGGATCTTGGCTTCTTAGTTTGTTTTCAGATCACTGTTTCTCAGTTCTTAGGGTTTCACAAACCAAGATGTAGAAAACTATGAATTCATATTTGTGTGCTAGAATAGCCTATTGATTATTGATGCATATGGAAGGATCACTCTCCCTGATTATGTAGCAATACGAGTGGTAGTTACTAGTTAGGGATGAATGTGTGACTACAGCAAGCCGTGTTTGCCACACTGCTCATCAAACATTTCTGCAGCCTATGCCACAGCCTGCAGCCCACACCATCTTTGGCACCTTTGACCAGTGGATTTGGTTCCTGAGCGTAAACGAGTAACACCTTTGCGCTGACCAACCCAAACCAGAAAATAACTGCAGACTGCAGACTGATTGTCTCCAGAGCTATCACCGACTGCTGTGTAAAGTGTGATGTCAGCAGTTCATCAGTCATCATAGACAACCACCTAGTTTGTTACTACCAGTTTACCACACATGAACATGGATATTGCATGAATCAGCAGTTCATCACACATGGAGTACATACTGCGCTAAAACCGAAAGTTGTTCACAACAGTCAGATATCATGCATGAAACCAAGTTTGCACCTCACTAAGCAGAAAGTGAATATTAATTGATTGTTGTAGAAATATGAAGTCATAGCAAGCAACCAAAAAACAAAAACAGATGGAAATGGGGATGCAAAGGGACAGTGAGGAATGATCGGAATGTGGCCTACTGATAAGGCATGTGGGCTGTGCAGATCAGAGCACAAGAAGCCGCTTAACGTAAGCAGCCACCACATATGACCAGTTGGCTATTTCATCTGGGTGGGGAAAGTGGGATTGCGGGCTCTGCCACCACCACTTTCATCCCTACGTGTAATTCACTTTATTCTGTAGGAATGGAGTTCACTATATTAAGGTATTATGGTTCCTTGGTGAAAGACGGTGTTATTTTTTCAGTTTTTTAGCAGTGTTAACTCTTAAACTGTGAATTTTAGTATGTAAATGCCCTCCCATGACCAATGCGAATCGGAAATGGAAATTAGATCATTCAGGAATCTGTTTAGTGACGCTAAATGATTTAAGTGGTGACCCATGGAGGAAATTGTGAGTTTAGACTACATACAATTATATGAAGTACAACCATCTTGTATTTCCACTACATTCTGATTAATGGAACCATGTAACATGTTCTGTAGGAACAAGCGACCAGAGTTCACTGCATGGTTGTTAGAAGTCAAGCAGGTATATTTTCTTTCTATCATTCCATTGATGTTGCCTTCTTTAGGAAATATATGGAGAATTTATACGCATGAAAAAAGAGTGAGACCAACAAGCCGTCTGAGATTTTCTTAAAAACTGGCAATCTAATTGCTCTTTATCTGCTCTAATAATCACATCTCCGGATTTCCATAGAATAATTTTGCTTAACCGATGTGCGTACGTTTCATTTTATGGGGGGCGTGTTGCTACCCCCGTGGGTAGCAAGTCACTTTTTACCTAATGTAATTTTGCTTAATCTAAGCCGAGATTTTCTCATGTCTAAGTTGACGCTCTATTCCATTCAATGTCTCCACTTGAGATTTGTGCAGGGTGGGGGAAATCAAGATTTGATCAGGCGGCTAGCATCATCCACTTAGAGATAACAAAACCGCAGTCAACTTAGGAGTAGAAAGACCCCCTTTTTGAACCAGTGGTAGGCGATGCACTTAGCACAAATGGAATCATTTATCTAGATACTAGGACCCTGTTTTTTCAGTACAAAATATTATATGGAGTACATTGACACTATTTGAGAATAAATATGTCTGAACATATTAATTTGCCTTCATCATAAGTATCGTCATAAAGTTAGTTGATCGGTTGACAATATGAAAAATTGAAGCTTAGTTAGACCGGACCTAAAAGATAAAGGAACATAACAGCATTCATTCTGTCCTTTTCTTTTGATATTTTCAGCTTAGTGTTTCCGCCCAACTATCTGTCTCCTGTCAACTTGTAGTTTGATTAAGCTCAATTTTTTTCTGGTTCTGTTTTTACTTATCAATCGAGTAGACTGGGTTTATTTCACTATCAAGCTATCCATCTCATTTACTCTCAGTCTTGTTTACTTTTTTTCAGTTTACCATATCAGTGTTCTAAGTTTTTTTGTTTGTGATGTGGCCACAGGTTAATTTGGAGTCATTGTCTAATTGGGAAGAGAAACAAATGTTTAAGGAGTATGTTACTGTAGTACCATGAAATATTTTGAGTAATTGTGTGAGCTTAGAAAAAATGATCACCCTGGAATTACTTATTTTCCTGTGTATTTAACGTTAATCTTTCCATCCATCTCAGATTCATGGAAGATCACAATACAGCCACATTTCCATCAAAAAAGTAATGAACGTTTCTTTTCCTAGATAGTCATTGTATATAGTCATATTTGCTAGTGGAACTTATGTTTTTTCTCCCTTTGTTGTCTTGTTAGATATTATGACTTAGATACTTACCATCGCCGAATGATGGAGAAAGAGCAAAAGAATGGTTTAAAGAATGCTGGCGCCGTAGCGGTACGAACAGTATTTAATGATGAGGAACAACGACGGTATGTGGACATATACATGCTTTAGTTATTATGTACCTGCAATAGCATAGCATGCGACTCTGCTTTAGTGTAGATTACTGAAGTCTACTTATAGACCATTGGTAAATTAACAACTTTGCCAACCTATGTTCCACTCATTTGGGTAATAGCGTTGTTTCTGGAACCCGTTTCTCGGTGTCAGTCACTTTAAACTGTGAGTCTGCTAAGCGGTCCAGTCTCCATGGTTTACAGAAACACAATAACAGAAATGTTATATTTATTAACTGGGTTTATGGTTTGGTGGGCATATTGACTATAGCAGTTTTCTTACAATTTTCTTTAAAAAATGTGATGCAGGCTAGAACTGTTAAAAGAACGTGAACGTCGAAAGGAGGAAGAAGTGACAGCTCTGAAATGCGCAATGCAAACTGGAATGGTTAGAATCTGCATTCTCTTTTTCCGCCCATATTCTCATCCATTGTTAATCTATTCTCTGAAGTTGCATGGAATTTGAGACTGCCCATTGCAGTTTGTTTTCTCTAATTTTACAGTAAATGGTTTGTTCTGTCTTGTTTTCTCCAATTCCAGCATCTAAACTACTTTTTTGTTTGTCTTGTCTTCTCCAATATCTACACAAATAGTCTAGTTCTTTTTTTCCTTTTTAAGATGTTGACCTGCATGAATCAACTTTGGCATCTACTTATCTTTTAGTGGCATAAGCTGTACTCCGACATTTTGGACATAGCTTTGGTCGAACTTGTAAATATTTTATCACCAACGTTCTTAATTTTTTTTATCAAATGCGTGAAAATCATATGTTAAGATTTATTCTTGAGAATTACTTACAAAAACATAGATTAGGCTGTATTACTATATTGGAGCCCACAAAACGTCATCCTTTAGGGTGTGTTTGGTTGAGATCATCAAGTAGAATGTAATGGAGCGGTTGCAGTCTTTGGGGTGATTCCAGTGTTTGGTTGAGTAGTAGAATGGAACGTGGTGGTTTCTGAAAAGAGATTAATTTCACTCTAGATTCTGAATTAAATGATACATCTGAATCGTCCGGATCGACTGGTTCTCCATGGAATGATTGTGCACGCAAGGGCTAGTAACTTGCTAATCTCACTACCCCACCCTACTCACCACTCACCTGAACAATACGATCTAACTAGCTCTCGCCAAATCGTGCGGCTGCGGCGGCTGCACAAGGCGCAAACATATCTCGAGGCAGCGCTAGCGTAAGCAGGCAAGCAGGGCGGCGGAGGGTAGCTAGCAGTCTGTGGCAGCCTGGCAGGAATATAAGCTAGCGGAGCTACCTGGGGAGGCAGGGACAAGCTATAAGGTGCTGTGGACAAGTTGCTGGGCGTAAGATGCTTGGCAATGGCGCTGCTGGGATACGAACAAAGCAACTAGTGTGGAATTGTTAATCGCTTCCAAATTGTTAATTGAATGCCTGTATGATTGTGTTTGTACCTAATACATGCTAAGGTGTTCTTGATAGGCTGTACACTATCTTCTGATGATACACTATGAACAATAGATTATTACTATGTAAACACCAAACATTAGCATGCATTTAGACAATGTAACCTTTTTGTTCTGTCAATTGACCTATTACGCTTGCTTTTTTCTCACCATTTCAGGCTCAAGCAATGAAGCAGCAGTCCCTTCTCCGTGAGGAAATGATGTTACAGTACAAGCTGGGCAATTTCGAGGTAATGCCCTCATTCATAACCCTGACATTTTAACTAGATAGAGAATACGCTTTAATTACGCCGAGCATGTCGTTTATCAGGCCGCAGCTGCAATCCAGAAAAGGTTGGATCCAGATGCTCCCCCGCAATAGGCGACTTGTGGACAGTCCAATCCCCTGGAGTTTATTCCTCATACATCTTCATGAACACAGCAGAATGAGCAACATACTGTGATGGACCGCTGTTTATTTGTAAACAAAACATGTTGCGACGGTTTGGAAATTGCTGGTATTGTACCTGTACAATTTTAAAATTTTGCTTGTTAGTTTCATGTGCTGCTGTATGCATCAGTTTAATACACTTGGCTGCAAGATTTTTGAAAGCTTTTCTACTACTGTTTCATAGACCTTTTATTGTTCGCCGTGTCATGACTCACGAGTTGTTGCCTGGGGGCTTTCGGTGATTGCAGCTCAGCTACCACAGCCTGGCGCTTTACCTTTATTATAAGCGGAGATCATTTAGGTTTGAACTAAGCACTGCTCGTGTCAATTTGTCTGTATGTGCGTGCATATTGTCATGTAGTGCTGCGGCAGCATACTCTGGCGTGTTCTAACATTTTGGTCGGTATGACCGAATTCTGCGATTCATGAAGCAGACCCGTAACAACCGCCTTTCTTATAGTACTTGACGAGAGCAAATAATATGAGATGCGGCAGAGCAATAATTCACAGTTATGCAGGTTCAAAGTTATTAGAGCAGGTTTGAAGAACATGTCATCATGTTACTGAGGTATTTCAGATGTATATAATATTGGCGTAACGACTGAAAATCCTAGCTGATGTGTTTCAGCAGGTGTTGCAAGCCAAAATAGTTAGCATATGGGTCACATATTGGGTGAAAAGAGACCAAGCAGGCCTCATGTCGATTTATGATTCTCCATAGGGAAGGAAAACAAGAGCCAGAATGAAACAGCGCGATCACACATATGCACATACAGTTCATCATCAAGGGAAAAAAAAGAGAGAGAGAGGATATATACTATATAAGTTACAAAACCAACAGGCAAAGGCAACGAAGAAGGTATTACGCCAAACAGATCCAATAAAACCAATTACAACCACCACCACCACCACCACCAAAAGAAAGCATACATACGAAGCCTAGGCAAATACTAGACGAATCAAAAGCACACACACAGACAGGTCTCGGTCGATCGGATCAGCGCTTGATGGTCTTGACCTTCCTCCAGGTCTTCTTGCCGAAGTCGCCGACCACCTTGACGCCCTTGAGCACGGCCACCTTCACCTCCATGGCCCGCTGCTTCACCTGGCGCTCGAACCCTCCCATCCCTCCTTCTCTCCTCTCCTCTCCTCTCGGTCGATCGGACAGACGAATCTTGTGTGTGGTGGGGTGGGCGGTGGGCTAGGACCTGACTGACTAGGAGGATATATAGCCAGCCAGCCAGCCAGCCAGTATGCGTGTGGACCTGGACGAGAGGCTGAGCTGTAAATCTCGAGGAGGAGGAGGAGGCGGAGGTGTGGTCGGCAGTGTGTGTACCTGCGTTGGCGTTGAAGGATTTCGAGGCCACCTGTCGACCAAGGTTCAGAACGGGGAAGCCTGCACGGGGACTGTGACATGTGGGCCTGATGTATGAGTGCTGTGTAGTGGCTCCACCTGTCAGCCACGGTAGTATGTAGCTGCTCCGGTCCCTTGATCAATGTGGATGCAGTTCGGAGGGTCGGGTCCAGCTGTCGGACATCGTGCTGTTTAAGCAACTGCTACGGTTGCTGCGGCTGTCTTGTTTAAACACGAAGGAAGCGCGTCCGCGGATTGGTCCCGGGGAACTTCGACCTGGCACATGTGCTCCGGTATTTAGCGCAAGAATCGTCGGGTTTGGCCGCTGGATCGTTTGACCTTTAACTTCAAAATCGCTTCAGAAACAAAAACTTGCATCGCTGTGGCTCGTACTGTAGTACTGATCCGCACCCTGTTTTCTCGAGAGTAGTCGCGCGCACAACATACTCTCTTCAGATAGACTCTCCACTTGTCGTCAGAATATAGGCACCGCCCGCCGCACTGTGAGCTGCGAGGAACGGGAAACCGTCCAGCAACTAGCTAGCTAGCACACGGCTTGATTCGGAAGCCGTGTGCCGCCTGTGCCATCCCAGCGACAGCGATACGCGTGCGATGGGTCAACCAGACTAAGACGGCGACCGCAAATTAAAGCTGGGCTGCCCAGCCGCTGAAGATAAGTGCATGCAAGTGGAATACCACGTAAGATCTCGACCAAAAGGGGGAACAATACAAAGATGAGTCAGTGCTCCACGTGCGAGCTCGGCGCCCACGCATTTTGGGCATGTGGCCAAGACCAGGGGCGATTTTGCCGGTGAGGCTTCATTAGGCTTGAACCTCACCTCAAATTTTGCGAAAAAGTTATCAAATATATAGGCTCTAGTTAGTTAGCAATCAACTGGAGCTTCTTCTGGACTCCTGTTATTAGTACATGCGTTCACGATAGGTAGGAAAAAAAAGAAAAGGAAGCACAACTGAATTTGAGTGCACATGCGTTCTCCTGGACTCCTGTTATTAGTACATGCATTCTTATTTTTCTTGTTTATTTTATATTTTCCATCATTGTCATAAGAATTTGAGTGCACAAAATCATATTGCTTTGTTTAAGTCATTATAGTTGAGTGATGTTTTATCTCGAGCCCACCCTCCAATTTCGTTCTAGAATCGCCACTGGCCAAGACCAGCCGGCGTCGCGCTTGTGCTTGCTAGCGTCTCCGGCTGCCGTACGCAACAGCCCTCCTCGCGAAACGCGTGTATATATCTAGGGACATGGTCACGCAAAAACGGGTGAAAAGCTCATGTTCTTCCGAAATCCTAGACCTACGGAATTGCTTTTACGGAAAGGACTTACGGGATGACGTGGAAACCGTGGGTTGGTTCAATTTTTTCCCTCCCGTGATTTCAGGACCAATATCTTATCTCCCCATGTGATTCCACGTCTGCCCGTAGCCGTGATTCCGTAAATAGTTGCCCGTAGATGTAGGCATATAGCATTGCTCCCATGTTCTTTGGTCTGTTTCGTTGTCCTCCGAAGGCCGCTATGGCAACCTGTTTTTCTAGTGGGGTGAGGTTATTGCTCACGCACGCCTTGTGAGATTAAGAGCATCTCCACTCGCCTACTGAGGACGCCGATCTGGACGCCAAAATTAGGTTCGGACGCCGAAAATCGGTCCAGTCGCGTACCCAGAGACCTGTTTTTGTCTGGATTTGGACGTATTTTGGTCCGGCCTACTCAGTCCGAACCCAGGTTTCCGAGTACGCCCTGGGGACGCCGGACGCCGCGAAAAAGGGCGTGGGCCAGCTCTGTCGGCGAGACAGTCCCATTCCTACCCACTTCACTCGCGCAGACTACGGTGAAGAGCTCCCAGCGCCCACTGTCGCCATGACTTCGCCGGCGAAGCTACCCCGCGTCGAGACATGCCCACGCCTCTAGATACGCTCGCCATAGTTTCTGCCCACCTCCACGCCTTCGCCGCCGCCGCTTTCTCCGACCGAGCTTCGATGTGTGCTCCCACCACCACGCCCGCCAAGTGTTCGGCATTTGGCCGGATTCGGCCACGGACTCCGACGAGGACGAGATACTCGCCATGGACTCCGACGAGGACGAGATACTCGCCATGGACTCCGACGATAAGGAAATGCTCGCCGTACTCCTAGAGGAGGAGAGCGCCGAGATCGCCGAAGGTGAGGAGCACTTGCAGATCCTCGCATCGCTCGCCCAACTGTACATGCAGATGGCGAAGCCAAAGCGCGGTGGTTCGGCGCCAGGTCGCCGGAAGTGCAAGGCGAGACAAAGGATAGAGGGCTACTGCATGTTGTACGCCGACTACTTCGCCGACTAGCCACTCCATTGAGAGGACGTGTTTCGTCGCCGTTTCAGGATGAGCCGAAGCTCTTCCTCAAGATCGTGCATGCCATCCGGGAGTTCGACCCATATTTCGTTTGCAAGAAGGACTGCACCGGCTTGGTTGGGTTTTCCTCACTGCAGAAGTGCACCATGGCAATGAGGTTGCTTGCATATGAAGCACCGACTGATGCTGCCGATGACTATCTCCGCATCGCCGAGTCCACCGCCATTGATTACTTGTACAGGTTCTGCATGGCAGTGATTGCAGTGTTCGAAGAAGAGTAATTGAGATCACCCACTGCTGAAGATACTGCTCGGATCCTCGCAATCAATGAAAATAGAGGATTTCCTGATATGCTTGGAAGCATAGATTGCATGCATTGAGAGTGGAAGAACTGTCCATTTGCATGGCAAGGAATATACAAAGGCCACAAAAGAGGATGCACTGTGATACTTGAGGCAGTTGCTACACATGATCTTTGTATCTGACACTCCTTCTTTGGCATGGCAGGATCGAACAACGACATCAACGTCCACAACTCCTCAACTGTCTTTTCCAAGCTTGTTGAGGTCATGCTCCCCCTGTGGAATTTAAGATCAGTAGACACCACTACAACAAGGGATACTATCTAGCAGATGGCATCTATCCAAGATGGCCAACATTTGTGAAGACTATCTCAAGCCCAATGCTCCCCAAGCATTCTCACTTTGCCAAGGAGCAGGAAGCTTGCAGGAAGGATGTGGAGCGGGCATTCGGTGTGCTCCAGCAGAGGTTTACAGTTGTCCGGTTTCCTGCTATGACCTGGTCGAAAGATCAGATGTGAGAAGTGATGAATTGTTGTGTGGCCTTGCACAACATGATCATTGAGGATGAGAGGAAGGATCCAGTGAGTTTGCTCGAGAAGAACGAGCCATACTACAGACAGGGTCCTCTTGCCGAGCCTGATCATCAGGTGCCTCCAACCTGGGCTGTATTCATCGCATGCGTCAGGAGATCCGAGATCCGGCGGTGCATCAACAGCTGCAGGATGATCTTGTTGAGCACTTATGGATACACAGGAGCAACACGACGTAGATGCCGAGCATGAACTGACCGAACTTGGCCAAAATATATTGTACTTCTGTATTTATTGTATGCCGAACTATGCCGAATCTGACGAACTTGAGCCGAATTTGGGCGGAAACGGACGACCCGGGAACTCGGGCTGGGTACGTGAGTGGGAAACTGGACGTACCCAGGCCGAAAACTTGCTTCGTCCGGCCAAAGTTTGATCTGGATTTCGCCTGGGTACGCCCAACAAGTGGAGATGCTCTAAGAACTTGCTCTCCCACTGCGGGTGGCGCCGCCGGAGATGGAGGAGAAGAGAAGACCCAAGGCTCGCAGAAGTGCTTTATTAGTACAAACTAAACATCTAGTGGAGGAGAGTGACGGGAGGCGAGACAATGGAGGAGAAGAGTGACGGGAGGGAGATAGGCAGTGAGAGGATTTTACGCTGCGTATCACCTAAGAGGCGCAATGTCTCACTTTGCGCTCTCCTAGGTTCGGCAGTTTCCCGCGGGCCTAGCCGAAGAGTGCTTTTACACGCACTTGTCATAACGCGGAGGGAAGCCAGGCATCCAATCAAGCCGATTTTGGCATCCCTAAGGCCTGGTCCGGGCACGGGCCTATCAATCACGCCTAAAGATGCAAGTGGGTTATCCTTGGGTACCCTTTACCCTCTTTAGTTCAAAGGTACCCTAACATTAACCCACTTGCATCACTAATCACGCCCCTAGAGTCCTGGATTACCGTATGAAAAACATTAACAAATTTTACCATATCGAAACAAAAGAGACAGAAAATACAGACAGGAGACTCTGAAAAACAAGTTTCTACTCCATGTATGTCTGGATTCTGAAAAAGGAGCTCTAGTAGAAAGTACACAACATATAGTAGTAGTTCATAGTATGATCCAACAAGTTGGTACATGTGTCGGTTCCCTGAGCATACAAACCAAAATGCCTTCAGCGTAACCATTCAGCCCAGGCAAAACATAATCTGAAGTGGCTGCAAAAAGAATAACCTACAGGGCAGGGGTTCCTACGTGTCTTTCTTGGGCGCCTTTCTCTTCATCCGGCTGAAAGGGCCGACCGTCTGGTCCATCACGTACATGTATATCACCTGGCTCCAGGACCTGTATGATTTCAAACTGTTGTAGTACTCCGGCGCGATCTCCTTCACCTTGTGCAGCTTGGTGCCCGGGATCCTGGGGAAATCGTGGTGCTCGTTGTGGTACCCGACGTGCCATGTCATCAGGTTCAGAGGCCCGTAGTACGAGTAGGTCTCCTGCTCCGGGCTGAACACGTAGTGCTCCGAGATGAAGTGGCCGGCCATGGGGTGCATGCCGCCGCCGAGGAACGTCGACAGGATGAGGTAGGCGAGCGATCTCCAGCCGTAGAGGTAGACCATGGTGGCGTCGAGCGCGATCTGGATCGTCAGGTTGGTGAACTCCCACAGGCCAGGAGGCTTTGGCTTCAGGAAGAGCGGCCTGAGCGCGTAGAAGAAGAGCTGGAGCACGACCCACACGGATTTGCTGATGGTGTTCTTGACCACGTGCGCCTCTGCTTGGCTGGGGATGTCCATGTCGATCCCGTCGACACCTTGGAAACGGTGGTGCTCCAGGTGGTATTTCTGGAACGTTACGGACATTGGGACACCGATGGGGAGGTTTGCAAAGATTCCTAGCCAGCGGTTTAGAGATGGGGTTGTGAAGGCGAGATTGTGGCTGAGTTCGTGGATTGCCAAGAAGAGATTGTGGTTCAGAAAGGAACCAAAGAAGTAAGCAACGGTCACCATCTTCAACCAGCTAGCGTCACGCAGGAGGGTGGCGGTCCATAACTGAAGTGAAACAACTGCAGCAATCTGCAACCAAAGTTGAGACGGGTGTAAATGTATAGCAATAATAAAACAGAAAG
Organism: Avena sativa; assembly: GCA_916181665.1. Taxonomy (NCBI): domain Eukaryota; kingdom Viridiplantae; phylum Streptophyta; class Magnoliopsida; order Poales; family Poaceae; genus Avena; species Avena sativa. Next base: position 152,996,673 of record OV702294.1, on the reverse strand, counting down.
TATGCTGTTTTGAGGGTGTTATTTTCACGCAGAAAGATGACAGAGAAGTTTCCATATTCAGATTCTCCGATTAACTTCAACAGGACCAAATCACTAGTTGTACACTTACGAACAACAGCGTCCAACAAAACGAAAAACAAGCCCATAAAAATACAGTCGGAGAACAGGATGATAGGTTTACTATATTCCTTCCCTACATGGGTCATGAGATCTAGGTTTTTAGCATGAGACTATTTGGCCTTATCAGGCTGCCAGCATGCCATGCCAAGGTGTACTGCACATTTAAAAGTTCAAAGACCAATGTAGTAAGTGTTGGTCACAGGAAAAGAAGGGCACCAATTTTGCATATGAAGCCGAACTCTCATAGTGGCAAGGACAGAGGGAAAGTATCTAGTTGGTTCTGACAATTACAAAGGGAAGGTGCAGAGGAACAGTCGTGCAGAACAGTCTAACCATTTCAGGCATGAAAAGCATGGCCAGAATGGATTCGGTACCTACAAGACCGATTGTGCAGAACTCAGGCCAACAGATTGCCAGATTATGGTAGCAGATCCGGACTACTGTTACATGAAAATTAAGAAACTATTGGTCAAAGAAATTTCTCCTATAGTATTCTCCTTACTGATGATTATCTCTTTTCTACCATAAGGCCCAAGTTTGTACACATCTTAATGTGGTCCGCAGTAGAGAAAGTTGCTCGATTGTAATCCAAAAGAAAGATAAATTTTCGTACATATAACATTGTAAAGCATGAAATACAGTATACACAAACTGCTCAACCTGGAACTACTACAGAACTGAATGTGGCCCCCATGAACAATGATTTAGATGTGGACATGTAACAAGCAAGCTTCTCACAAGTTCAGGTAGAGTTGCATTAAATTGTGTCCAAAAAAATGCTACTCCATATACAGAAGGCTGAACTAAAGAAGGGACTATGAAATTGCACCGGTTAACACTCCACTTCAGTGAACACTAAAATACAGCAGCATACATGATACATCCTGTGAAGCTACACTGCATGAATTTGCTTGTTCCTCTAGTAAAAGTGCAGCCACTTGAGATGCAATCGACTGGGCATGGCAAATAACCAGTTTCTTCAAGAAAAAACTAATGACTAGTAAGTAGTTAAACATTTATTTATTCTGGCAAAGTTCAAACAGGTCACTGCAATCAAAGCTCAATGTTATGAATCTAATTGTTTGGGCATATAGTAATATAATGAAAATAAAACGGCCGCTATAATGTCAAATCAACCACGCTGAAGGCAACCGATAATAACTAAATTAATAGAGAATCTCGAGTTCGAGGATCCAAAAGGAGATTGAGAAATAGATCGCAGCACCTTGAGGAAGGCGAGAGGATCCGGGCCGAATAGCTCCTTGATCTGGGGGTACTTGGCCAGGATCTCCCGGCGGCGCGACGCGTGCGGCTCGTCCGTGTACGACCAGAAGAAGTCCGTCGCCATCACCCCTTCCTCCTTCTCGTCGGCATCCGCGCGTGTCGCCCCCATTGCTCCCACCTCTGATTGTTGAAACCTTTGTGGAAAAGACGGGGACGGCGGGAAGGGCGGGCTATGCGGCGGGTGGCCCGATTGATTGTTGAACCCCAGACAATGGAGTTGGTCGGCGCGCTCGCTATTTCAGGGAGAGTCCAGACCAGGTGGGCAGGGGAGATGGCCGTGCCCTGGGAACGGAATATCTGTATGGGGAACAACGTGAGGGAGATGGAATAGTGCGGCTTTCAGTTGGGACCTGCCTCACCGGTAACGCAATTGGTCCCCGCTCGACCTCCAAAGTGAGGCCCGGTCAATAGTCAACGGTTCTCGTGTCATCAGTTCTCCAATGCAGCGTCTCTAAAAAAAAAGTTCTCTAATGCAGCGGATAGAACTGTTTTCGGAAAAAATTGTGAAAGGGATCATGGCATTAAAAAAAACAACGAACAATATAAAACAACTCAATAAAAAACGAAAATTACAATAAATTTTTGAGACGTTCTTTATCTTCGACCATCGGACTATGTCAATGGCCCGCTGTCACTGTCGCTCCTTCTTGAGCCAGCCTGACGGTTGTTGGTTGTGGACAGGAAGTCGTTCAACGGGTCAGTATATGATTAGTATAGAATTATTATTAGTATAGGAATTATTATATGATTAGTATAGGAATTTAATTGTATATGATTAGTATAGGATTTTGATTACTATAGGAATATTTGGATTATTAGTATAGGAATTTAGATTATTAATATTGTGTGCATCTCGCATTTTGCAGAAACTATGAATCCAACTAATCCAATCTGTTGAGACCTAGTACAAGAAGAGCTTCTTGAGGATATAATCCACGACGTTGCATCAGGCGAATCTCCCTCGAGGTATCTGAACACATTCGATGAGGGAGAGGAGATCAACCAAAGAGAGGAAGAAGCCACCGGCTCCGATGATGGAGAAGCCAGCAACTCCGATGATGGAGAAGCCCATAGACGCTTAACGAAGACCGGCGAGGTATATATATGATGTCCGGTGATCACTAGATGTCCGGGAGTAGCTGTATGTACCGAGTTGTATATGTATTATACTAGGAAACATGCCCGTGCGTTGCAACGGAAGAAAAGATAATCAAAATTTGAGAACCAATGTCGACAGACAAGAAAAATATCTAAATGGCACACAGTGAGAAACATAACCAACATACATCTGTGATCTGCTCCATTTTCTCAGAGTTGCGTCTTCGTGAGCAGCTCATCTAGCTTGCTGAACCGTGCCTTTAGATCGAGAGCGTGTTGTCTTGTAGCCTTTTTAGCTGGGACTGATACAGCTGTCCTTTCTCCTTTGTCATGGCCTCTGATAAATCATCACCATTCTTGGCATCAAGGTCGGTCAGCAGGGATGCACTTGTATCTAGAAACCTATCAGCCGTCTGCTCTCTGACATACTTCAGTAGCGGCTCTTCAGCCTCGGTCTTCAAATCAACCTTTTTTTCTCATCTTTGGCTTCAGACATTTTCTAATCTCACACAAAATAATCAGCACCAGGCAAAAGGATCGATTTTTTATATTGGTCATGTTCTCCGACACTCCTTGATCCTGAACTTGTCAGCCAGATACCGCTCTCGTTGTCCTGCATGGCGTTTTCCTCTTGAACTTTGTCGTGGTTAACACTCGCTGGATAGTTACGAAGCTAGAAAAGCAATTATATTGGGTCAGCTCTATATCAGTGGGTTCATCTATAAAAAAACAATTGTTAGTGCACAATTAATTAAGAATTCATACGTATCAGATGACATCATTGTAAGGAAGTGTTTACTTCTAGTCTAGACTTTACTATCCAAAAGTTTCAGACGAAGTATGCATTATTCAGAATCAGAACTGATTCAGCTCTCACGAGCTCGTATGAACTACCTGGTAAAGAGCAATACTTACAACTACAGACTATCAACACCTGATTGATTTAGTTCTCAACGAAGTAGTAGCCATGCCCTTCGGTGGGCGGACGTGAACCTATCGTGCTAGACATGGGCAGCATTGTCCATGTCCATGTCATCTTCTTCAAGACAACTTAACTTCTAGGAAGAAGCCAGAAATATTGTGCCTCGCAAGGAAATAATGTAACAAATCCATGCGACCACTCCTACTTGAAAACGTGACATATGATCATCTATTCAAACAATGCAGAAACACAAATATGCTCACTTGTCATGGCCCGATCTGGATCTATAGAAAAATAAAATGGGAAGCAAATCATATCAGAAGCAAAGCACATGGAGAATCCATCGAAGAAAGTCATCGAAAGATATGGAGAAAACAGAGTGATAATTACAATATTAACAACATGAAACAGAGAACAATGTGGAACTTCAAGTTAGATGTCTGAACTGTAAACTCAGAAAAAATCTGCAAGAATTAAGGAAGTTTAAACATAAACAATGAAACTTTTGAACATGAATCGAACACACCATACCCTGGATAAGACAACAGGAACATAATTGGATTGGATACTAACGACCAGATGGGCTACTTCTTTGGCAGAGGTGGACTTGCCGCCAAACCTGGTTCCTATGAGTTTCCATCCTTGCTTAATTGTAGGAGGCGACGAAGCTGGAGGCGCAGAACCTCCAACCTTGTTACAGGCTCAGGAGGAGACAAAGTAAATCGATGTTGATCGACCTGGGGAAAGGCTTACAAACAAGACAATAATCCACATAAATAAAATAGTAACAACTTACTAAAATGAACTTTATGATATTGAACATTGAACTGTAGTTCATTCGTCAGTTCTGCATACACTCACTCAGATTTCTGCACTCTCAATCTGACATTTCTATGTGCTCCATGTCTCTCGCAAACGAGCTGCTAGCAAGCCTCAACCGCTCAATCTCTCACAAAATCATTGTCTCTCACAAATGAGCTGCTAGCAAGCCTCAATTGCTCAATCTCTCACAAAATCATAGCAGACAACACTCTTAAACTCTCCCAATCCCAATCAAACTCAACCGCTATCAATCCACCACTTAGTAGAACCTGCAAATGCGTAGACAAATGGAAGCTAATTAATTTTTACAGCTAAGAACATAATCTAACAGAATGCTTAAATCTAAGGGTTACAACCTGATGCAACATCTAGCATTTGTCAACATCCATAACTGAAAAACGAATTGCCAATCTATGGTGCAATACAACCCGATCTATTTTTCTCCTCTCCCAATCTCTTCATTCCCAATCTCTCTCATTCTCCAATGATGGATAATCATTCTAAACACACCAATGGAGAAATCAACCATCTCAAGTATACATTCACTAACTACGGACATTCATTAGCATGTAGTGGTATCATCCAAGTAGGTACGTGTGAGTTAGCTAGGTAGAAGATGACCAAACCTAAGATCAGATGGTCCAGATCCAGATCGAGATGCATCCGAGCTTGCAGCATAACCATCATGTATCGCAGTTATCTGCCATCAGCTTCAATGTGTTTAGACATAAGTCAGAGCCGCTGGTGAAACGGTTGACTTGATACAAAATTAACATGTTTACCCTCCCAATCCTGATAAACAAACACAAGAGCCTGCTGCATGCATCTGTCTCTATACCATTGACATGATTCCTTCATTTTCCGGCGCATCCTAAAATAATGTGAGCCACATACAATCTTAGAGCAGAATAAGCAGACCAATTTTGGCAATTTCACAAGCAAGAATATATATAAATGATAAAGTCTCGAACTCACCATCACTAAAAAATAAAGCTCAGATCTGCTGAATGAAGTAGCAAGGCAGTTGGCGGCTGCTCTTCTCTTCTCACCACGGTAAAAATCGAGAAGCAGGTAATATGAATTACAAGTAAACAAAATTCACATGCTTGTAGCCCACATACAGACCAGAAAAAAAAGAGCTTGGCCGACAGATTCAGTCCTCAATAGCTGCTAGCACGCTGGCGCCTAGGGAAAGGGAGGGGCACCTGTGGAGGCCTAGACCAGAGGCAGAAGGGAAGGTGACGAGGTTTAATCTCGTCAATGCCCATTGTTAAGGACTTGGGGTTTTGGAAAAGATGGGGATGCTGGAGATCGTGGCACGGTTAACAGACAAGCAACCAGGGGACACGAGATTTACCCAGGTTCAGGCCCCCGGAGGGAAAACCCTACTCCTGCTTGTTTGCTCTTTTATTACGGCGGAACCGAAGGTTACAGGGTGCGCAGATTCGATCTGGCATGGATGCGTGAAAGTATGAGTCGAGTTGTTTTGTGGCGGTGGAGATCGTAGATCTGTCTATTGTGTACGTGCCTCTCCTCCTCGTTGGACCCTCCTAGCCTTTATATATGGGGAGGCTAGGTCTCGGGTGCCAATACGAGTAGGTTACAAGTTGTATTCAAACTCTAGTCTTGAGATTTCCTTGTCTTGTACGCTTGAGAGTCCGTGTCCATATGTGCTTCGTGCAGCCGAAATGTCTTGGGCGTCCTGGACCCTGGCAGGTCGTCGAGTGGGCCTTCCGTCGGGCTGGACCAAGTATGCTAACATCGGGTACCCGTAGGGTATATCCATGTCAGTAGCCCCCAAGTGTCCATCTGAAACGTAGATTCGGGTGGAGACTTAATTGTCTTGAACCTTGTATTTGGATGTCGGAGTCGAAAGTTGTGTCGAGTGCGAAGCACTTCACCCGGAAGTTCATCGGGTCAGCTGAATTTGTTCGGCTGTTGTAAAGGAATCGACATCATGGACGTAGTCAACACAATGGACTATAGGGTGCGCGACCAGCGCTCCCTATGGGAGTAGCCCCCGAGTGTCTGTTCGAGTCGTAGACTCGAGCAGAGACTATAATTCAGCCGTTGTTTGCTTCAGGTCCGTAGGACACTATTTTTTTTCGGATGTTTGAATCAATCCTCCCTATGGGAGTAGCCCCCGAGTCCGTAGTGGAGTCGTAGACTCGGCGTAGGACTCGAAGATCTTGTGTGTGCGCGACCAGCGCTCCAGTTTGGAGTAGCCTCCGAGTGTCTGGCGGAGTCGTAGACTCGGGCAGAGACTCGAGTCTTGTATCTTGTAGACGCAGTGGACAATCTCGCGGGCGTACCGCTGACCCGGAAGTACATCGGGTGCGCGACCAGCGCTCCTGATAGGAGTAGCCCCCCGAGTGTCTAATCGAGTCGCAGACTCGAGTAGAGACTCATGCGAGGACAAATCACTGACCCGGAAGTGCATCGAGTCAGCGTCTCATGCATAAGGAGCCAAGAATCGATGATGCAGTCGGAGTTGACGTGGCGGAGTCGTGCGGCGTTTAGCCGGAAGGACTCGACGTTGCGGATGAAGTCAACACCGTTGCTTCTGTCGGGTGAGCGACCAATGTCGTGTCTTCGTAGCATCAAGCGATGCAACCATCCAAGGAGGGACTCGACTCGGGTCTTGATTTTATGGCGTAGCCAGCTCTTTTGTCGACTCCTGTTGGAGGACCTAATAGAATAGCTCGACGCGGTCGATGTCCTTGTAAGCTGCAGAAAACATAAAGAATTGTGAAGTACTTGTATCTTGTAAAGAATATTTGCCTGTCGGCTTGTATAGTAAGATTCTGGTGCCGATCGAGTCGACACTTTTGCACTGTATGCTAGGCCTTTTCGTTAGCCTGATTACCCTTAGTCTCAGTACCTTGCCGAGGCACTCGGAGTTCAAGGATTCGACGATCAGGCAGAATCAGCTACTCGGGCTATCGCGTTCTAGGTGCTCGAGTGCGTGGAGCCGATGGCACATTAGGTTACTCGAAGAGGGCGCATCCCCCGAGTGTTTCGAGTGCGAGTTAAAAAAGGAAATCAGCTCTAAGTAGAGGGAAACTTAGCTTTGTTGGTTGTCGTGGCGAAGTTGACGCGGTAGCGGGTCGATGGCGACAGCGAGCTCCGCATCCGAAGATTGTCGCAGTTGAAAACCGCACCGGGTCGCCACATCCGAAGGATGTATCAGGTCATCGCAGCCAAAAACCGCATTGGGTCGCCGATGTCGAGGGAGCCCCCGAGTCGTGGTCGCTGAAGCCGATGCGGCCAGTTGCGGCAATCAAAGATCGCGTCGGGTTAGGCGTTTCCTCGTCGGTTTGGATGACTGCGGCGCACAGATAGCGCCTGCAGATTGGTTGGCTGCTGCCGCAGCTTTCGGATCCGGAACCGTAGGTCCCTTCATCCGAAGGTGGATCGCGCAGATCGGAGTTGCAGCTGTTGCTGCTGTAGAACTCATCTGTTGATGGTGACGTGCGTAGCACGGGGTGTGGAGCCCACGAAGCGGGCCTGATTGACGGCACGGGCACCCGCTCAGGGAGGCGGAGGGTGCCAGTTTGTCCCACCTGGAAGCAGAAGCTCCCGAACAGAATTTCGAGTCCGTCGCCTACGGGCTCGAAATCCTTCATGGTATCCGGCGAGTGGGCGGTGAAGTCGAAAGCGCCGAAGAGGAGGTGATTCTCCGTCGCCGCGGAGTTGTAGATCGATCGGGTCAGAACCGTCACGACCGCACAATCAACAGCCCCAATTCCCACAGACGGCGCCAATTGACGAGGTTTAATCTCGTCAATGCCCATTGTTATGGACTTGGGGTTTTGGAGAAGATGGGGATGCTGGAGATCGTGGCACGGTTAACAAACAAGCAACCAGGGGACACGAGATTTACCCAGGTTCAGGCCCCCGGAGGGAAAACCCTACTCCTGCTTGTCTGCTCTTTTATTACGGCGGAACCGAAGGTTACAGGGTGCACAGATTCGATCTGGCGTGGATGCGTGAAAGTATGAGTCGAGTTGTTTTGTGGCGGTGGAGATCGTAGATCTGTCTATTGTGTACGTGCCTCTCCTACTCGTTGGACCCTCTTAGCCTTTATATATGGGGAGGCTAGGTCTCGGGTGCCAATATGAGTAGGTTACAAGTTGTATTCAAACTCTAGTCTTGAGATTTCCTTGTCTTGTACGCTTGAGAGTCCGTGTCCATATGTGCTTCGTGCAGCCGAAACGTCTTGGGCGTCCTGGACCCTGGCAGGTCATCGAGTGGGCCTTCCGTCGGGCTGGACCAAGTATGCTAACATCGGGTACCCGTAGGGCATATCCATGTCAGAAGGGGCGCACCTGGAAGGTCGCCCGCCGATGTGACACTCGGCATCTAAACCGTGTCGTGTGGGAAGAAGATGGAGGTGTCGGCCGCTAGCGATGCAGACGAAGGGGATGGCGTCGCCGGGCCTCGGGATGCAGGGGACAGCCGTGGATCGCTTGATGGAAGCTGTCCATGGCGCGTAGGCCGCGCTCACCGACGGAGGTGATCTATAGGGGTGGCCGCGCGTGCTTCGACGCGAGATGCTGAAAGATGGAGGGAGGGATGCGGTGGTGGCGGATAAGACGCGATGGCGGTGCACCTCCATTACGGCTCTCCCGTCGATCTCAGGACGGTGGGGGAAATAGCTAGGTGTGGTGGGCACGAAGGTCATGCCCTCGTCCTTGTCTAAGTGGCAATTGGGATGCGGAATTTGGGGCGGTTTCACGGATTGATTGCGACGCGGAGTCGCTGGCAGGGATTAGAAGGATTGATTGCGATGCGAAATTTGGGGGCGGTCAGCGCTTATCATGGGCTTTCCTGGCGTGGGATCAGAAGGAGGCGCGACGAAGGACAAAATGGAGTGGCAGAAAATGGAACACTGAAGTTCTTTATAGATAGTAGAGATTGACGAACGTTTCTTCTCTTAGGCCTCCACATCGAGCAAAAAATCCAAGCGCGGCCCGGCCAAAAAGTTGGATGCCCGTACAAATTATAAAATTACGATGGTCTCAGTATAGGGCGAACAATTGGAACCCCAAAAGGCTGCAAGTATATTTAAACAACAATGCGGAGTTGTTGTTAGAGATCGCGTCCCGATCATCGTTCGAGAGTCGCATAAGCCCAAAGAGGCGGAAGAAAGTGATGTGTATATCGACAAAAGGTACAAAGAGGGTCTTTGGAATGACCTCATGGCACATTTCACGCTGCCAGAATGTGAGACTGATGCCAAGACGACTGCATTGAGGAAGAAAGTCAAGTAGTTTGCTCTAAAGAAGATGGCCGAAATATTCAAGAACTGGAAGAAATTATTATGGCTAAAATATAAGAAGGACAAGAAAACTCCAAAATTCGAAGGCTATCTAGCGAAGCAGCAACATTACTGGGATGCATTTGCGGAGTATAGGTGTAACATCCCAAAAATATGAAACAATAATCATCAAACTCTAAACACTAAAATTAGGGTTAACAAAAACTTTGATTAATTAAAACCATATGAATGCATGTGCATATGTGATGATTTGATCAATGCATGAATGGACTTGTGTGATTAACCTAAATAGTAAGGAATAATTCAAAGATGAATATAACATCATCTAAAACATTTCCAAGCAGAAACCAATCAAGAGAAAATCACAAACAATTCAAATAAAGCAAATGGTCATTTTTGCCAATCTTGCTCACTAGGTCACTTTGAGTGTTGCTAGTCCAAGATTTCAAACAGAAACTTTTCCAATTCTTTTCACCCCTTGCTAGACCAAGTAAAAGTGAATCAAATCCTACTTCTCAAACTTGCGGAAACATTTGACAACCTCATTCAAATCACAAGTGAAAATTGAATATTTATCATATGTGAAGATCCCACATTTTCAAAACGTAACCAAACCAGTACCCCTTGACCAATCCAACTAACCCAATACTCCCTAGTATGTGCCTAGCAAACCCACCAAGTTTGAATCCAAAATTCAAATTTGAATTTCTTTCGGCCATTTTATCAAACACCTTGCTGGCATCAAACAAACCAACAACAAACACTATAGTGAGCAGTGATTTTGGCCAACCTTGTTCCCTCTCTAGCTCACTCTATACTCTCAGTAGATGAACTGGCCTAATTAACAAGCCGTAGCACCACAGTGAGCTTGGCATAGCCATTAATGGTGACCATGCCGAGCCCATTTGCCAACCCCAATGTCGACAACAAGCTACACGCCTATCTAGACTCGCCAACCTTGTCGCACAGACACTCCACCGTCCACCGCCACCCTCTGTCCCAGCCCCGAGCGTTGCTAGCCCCTGGACCACATGGAAAACTCATGCCAAGATTCTCTGTGGCCATGTCGAGAGCGCGCCAGAGCGCCCCGCTCGACACGCTCGCACAGACCGTGCGCCGCCCTCGCCGCTTGCAGACGTGATCACCACCGCCCCAGCAACCCTGCAGACATGCTCGTCCCCGCCGCGCGGACCACGCACACTATGCGCCATTAAAACCACCGTTAGACCCGCCCAGAGCGTCGACGTGTTCGACCGATCAGCACCGCCCCATGCCTCGCCACCATGTCGTGGAGCTTCGCTAGGAAGCACATCACCGCCCCCTATCTTTGCCCATGCCATTAACCCTCTGTGTCGTCGACCACGACGAGCTCCACCCGCGCCCGTCGGTTCCCTTCAGCCACTATAAAAGAAGGCCTCCCCTGCTCGTTTTCTTCACACCAGTTCACTCCCCACCTCTCACTGATACCCCCACTTACTCCCAGAGCAAGGCGAGCAGCGCATCGTCGAAATTTCGCTGGAGCTTGCCGCTGCAGGAGGAGAAGGGCGCCGTCGATTGGAGCCGCCCCGGAAGAAGCTGCCGGTACCAGGAGAATCGCTGTCGTCGACTTCGTCGTTCGCCCCCGTCATCGACCATCGCCTGAGCCCCGGTGAGCCTCCCACGACCCCCACCGGCCGCGCTAGGGTTCTGCCTCGCCGCGTCCTGTTCAGGCGTGGAGGATGAACCACAGCTGTAGGATTAGAACTAGATCGCACGGCCTAGATTCACCCATACCGCTTCGCCATTCGCTGTATCACCGACGAGTGGGGTCGCTCACTTAACCAGCCTGCGCGCGCTATGCGTAGAGGGCCGACCTAGTTAAACATCCCGCGCGACCCAACAATTCAAACTTAGGTTTATTCATTTAATTTCAAACCCAGTTCTGTACCTAGATTTAAAAATCAACCCAGCTCGATTCACCAAACCAAAATGCATGAGACCAATTTTTTTAGAAAGGTATGGGAGTGCTTAATCCAAGCCCGTTAGATTCAAAACATTTAGATTTGTAGATCACCCATGGTAAAAATAAAAAGGCAGAAGCTTTTATGGATTCAAACATTTTTCAAAATTCAACCACAAAAGCTTTTGAGTTAATTCCAACTCTCAAAAATCACATTTAACTATACCTTTCAGAATATATAAAAGTATATAGGTTTACTTACAGAGATAATGATCAAGTAATAAAATAATGCCTCAGAGGCCATTCTAGTCATTTTATTTAATTAAAATAAAAAAGGTTAAACCTTATTAAATTGTGACACCACTTTAAATCACATTCCCATGTACTGAAATATGTGGTGATGACATGTGTCAACATGATCCCATGTTTGAGTTGGAGAATACTAAATCGTAAATAGTTTTTCAATGAGTAGAAATTACTTTTCTAAAATGAAATAAATAAGACAAGTGGTTTAATCTTTGTGAAGTTAGCAATGATACTAGATCATCTAGTGTGAACCTTTATGTGTTAAATGGAGTAGTTAAGAATTGTGTGGTGATTGTGTACCACGTATTTATTTATAGACGCTAGTACCGACCAAGGATACGAGGAGGAAGGAGGATACTACGAGGAATAAGCCAAGGAGAACTTCAACCACTGCTCTGCACAAGGCAAGCCTCACTATACAAGTTGAACTAGCAAGCTTATACTTGCAATGATGCAAGCCTAATACTACTAGTTGAATTAGAAAGCTATTAAATTGCAAGCTTATACCCCTTGATACCCGATCCTAGTTTTACTTGCAAGCTTAATACTTTATTTCTTTATTCAAAGCTTTCTCTTAGAGTTTACTTAGTAACTTGTAGATTCTAGAAAGATAATTGAAGGTAGCATAAAGAGAATAAAATTTGGCCTAAGTTAGATAATCTTGATGTCATCCTAAGGCATGAGATTGAACTTGGATAAGATACATTTGTTTACCACCCCTCATTAGTATTTATCCCCACCTGTAGATGCTAGTGCTAAGCATAAAACTTGATCAACTTTAGATGGGAATACTTGGTGAAAATGGTTATGAAAACCTTAGAAAGATGAGTCATTCTACTGAAATGTTTTGACATGTGTTTCTGAACACCAAATGATTTTGATGATGAAAATGTTAAGGCATGAGCCTTAGCCCTTTACAAAACTGATGGTTGTCTGGATGCGATACCATTCCAATTTTACCGTACAACCACAATACCCGAAATTTGGGTAGGGCTTGACTGGAAACTTATATACCTTATGTATGGTTTGTAATGGATGTTGTATTGTGATATCCAATCTGTTATGTCTCGCAAAAATGGTAATCCTGGGATTGCGATGTATGGCATAACAGGCATCTGGGATTAAAAATTCGGGTGTTGACAATAGGGAGTCAGGAATTGCAGAGGAAAAGTCAGAAAAAAACAAGATAAATGCTGCGAAAAAAATATCACCATCGCCTGGGGCCAGGGGCTACGCAACTGCCATGCCAAAGTGGGATGCAAAAGAGAAAGAGTTGTGTGCGAAAGGGATCATTCCAGAACCAATTCGCGAAGAATGGGATTTGAGGGCAAGAAATTGGTTCCTTGGGCACGGGAGTGAGTATGACGAACTTACAGGGGACCTTGTTTGCAGTGATGGGATTAGGGTGCCGAGGGATACATGGCTGAAAGTGGTGAAAGAGATTAAAGAGGGATAACAAAGTTCCGTCCCGATAGAGAGAAATACTTGCTGACCTTGGTCCTCAGGAATGACGAACACGGAGGACGAGTCCGAGGCCTTGATGACTCCTTGATGGCGCCAGAAAACTTGGTGGCTGGTGTGGAGTCCTGTTGGGAACCCCAAGAGCAAGGTGTGAAGAGCACAACAACAAGTCTTCCCTTAGTTGAGACCGAGGTTATCGAACCAGTAGGAGGAAGGAAATGTCACACAGGTGTTGCAAGAAACGTGGATACCTGCACAATACAAACTCAAGACTTTGCCCCAATGAATCAGTGAGGTTGTCAAGCTCACCATTTTGCTGTAACAAAGGATTAAACGTATGGTGTGGAAGGTAATTGTTTGCAGCAAGTAAACAAGTAACAGTGGAAGATGTATCAATGGTAAAGATTGGACCGGGGTCCATAGTTTACTAGAGGTGCTCTCCTTAGATAAACAACATGGCATGAAGGGTAAACAAATTACAGCGGGGCAATTGACAGGAACTAAGCAAGGCATAACAATGCAATTACTAGCCAGAAAGATCCTATGAAGTTGATTGGGCAATACAACAATATACATAGACCGTCATCCAACTGCATATATGACTAGAAGTCCACCTTCAGGTTATCACCCGAACCCCCTCTAGTATTAAGTTGCAAGCAACAGACAACTGCTTTAAGAAAAGTGTGTAAGGTAAACAGTCCACATGTTCCATGAACAAGAGACCGTTGTTTTCTCCCTAGTAACAACAGCACATCTACAACCGAAGAGATTTCTGTCACTTCTCTTGGAAACTAGAGGCATGAACCCACTATCGAGCATAAATACTCCCTCTTGGAGTCACTAGCAACTACTTGGCCAAGATAACCACTAGCAACGGAGAGCATGCAAGATCACAAACAACACAGACATGATAGAATCATAAAGATAAAACCATTAATCAAACCAACATAATAATCTCAATATCCATTGGATCCCCGCAAACACAACATGCATGATTACAAATAGATTAGAGCTTGATCATGAATGGAGCTCACAAGATCTATACATGAAAGCACAAAGGAGGTGATACAAGCATCTAGCTACTACATGGACCCATATTCCAAGGCGGAACTACTCACGAATCATACCGGAGAGAAGGCCTCCGGGATGATCTCCCCTCTAGCAGGGTGCCGGGAAGAACTTCGGATCCCCCGATCTAGGGACGATGGTGGCGGCGACTACAGACGGTTTCGTGGATTTCTAATCGGGTACTCAGGGTTTCTGTATCGGGGGCTTCTTATAGGCGAAGGGGCGAGACCGGGAGGCGGCCAGGGTGCCCAAACCCTAGGCAGGCGCGAGGCTGGGCCCACCCGTGCCTAGGGTGGGTCTGGCCCCCCTGGCTGGCCTTCCGGGCTCCCCTCTGGACTTCTTGTTCCCCACGGAAAGTTATTGACTTTGTCCTTCGTCCTGTCCAATTCCGAGAATATTTCTTTACTAACTTTTCTAAAACCAAAAACAGCAGAAAACAGGCATCTGGCACTGTTGCAACTTGTTAATAGGTTAGTACTAGAAAACATGTAAAAAGCACCTCAAAGTGTGGACAAGTAAAGCAAAGTAGATACTAAAGAAGCATGGAGCATCAAAAATTATAGATACGTTTCCGACGTATCAGCATCCCCAAGCTTAACTCCTGCTCGTCCTCGAGTAGGTAAGTGATAAAAGAATAATTTTTGAGGTGACATGCACCCTCACAATAAAGATCCAACCATTTGCAAACATTGAAAGCTGGGATCAAAGAACTCTAAACATGTGCATGAAAGATGGAGTTCTAACAATAGTACATAGTAATTATGCATGCAACATGGCAAGCTACAAACAAAGATCATGAATAATATGTATTAAAAACGTTTGTTTGTTTGTTTCACATGCAGAAAACATAGCATAGTGGCAATCATCTTGTCCCTCATAGAGTAGCAATAAAATGCATAGGACACCTGCAAAGTTCACAAGGGTGAATAGAAACAGCTAGCACATGAACAAGTAATAACACATTATGCATCAATTAATAAGCTTTGGAACATTGCACACAGAATGACAACTATGCTCTCTTAATGGTGCCTAAAGGTAGAAGGTGGAGACTCAATAATAGTGGAAGAAAGGCCTTTTGTAAAGGAAGCAGGGATTACAAGTTTCAAAAAGAGCTTCCAAAAATTATGTTACTAGTTAGCTTTCAGCCCTCATTGCCCCTATCATAAGCATCTTGAAGTGGTTAATGTCGTGGGAATGGTCACGACAGATGCTGCAATCGGCAGCGAGTAGTAGAACGAAGGGCAAGGGCGGCTAGCCATCTGCGGTGCGAGATGAGGGCGGAGACACAGGGTTTTACCCAGGTTCGGCCCCCCGGAGGGTAAAGACCTACTCCTGCTAGATTGTATTATGATGGAGGTACAATGGGGCGAGCTCGACGGCTAGGCGGCGAGTCGCTTGGGTGTATGATGGAACGTGCGTCTACACGCCCTGTAGGGAGGTTTATATAGACTCACCTCCCCCTAGGGTTTACATATCTCAACCGAATCAGTTAAGGCTTCGGTACTCGTTTAACCTAATCCGACTGGGCCTATCTACTCTCCTGGGCCTTCAGCTTCCAGTCGCTTGGATCCACGCCAGGCCTCGATCCAGTCGCCGTCTTGTAGGCCCACTCGCCAGTTCCTGGGCCAGTCGGAAACGTCCTGCTGGGTATACCCCGGTAGGCATATCCCCATCAGTAGTCCCCGAGGCCGTCGTCGATTGGACGCAGGTGGTCGCTGGCAGTCGGAGCATACGGGTTCAATGCGGACATCCAGTCGAATCGGTGGCGGGCTCCTGAATAAAGGAGAACACTAGTCATTTTGGTCGCAGCTTTGGCGAACAGGTCGGCGAAATATTTAGTCACTGTTGTAGTGATCGGGTCGGCGAGCCGAGTGGCTGAAGTTGGACCGTCAAACGCAGTCAAAACTAGCCGTTGGGGTAATCCAACGGTAACTTTTGGTGTAATCACCGCGTAGTAACGGCTCTTTGATTTGGCGGGTAACAACCGCTATATAAAGGGAATGGTAGGCGATCAGAAAACCACCCCCTCGTCATTTCCTCCGATTGCGCGCACCTCCGTTTTCCTCTGCATCGTGATCCAGCCGATCCAAAATCCTCTGACATCCACAAACCTTGTCGCCAATGGCCCCCTCCACCGAATCATGGGGCAGGTCCAAGTGTACGAGAGCGCTACTGGCGTCCTTCGAGGAGGCCGGGATCCTGCTTGCCGGCAGGTGGCGCATCCCCGCAGCCGGAGAGGTGACTCCGGACCCGCGCGAGGGAGAGTTCGTCTGCTTCACCAGCCACCTGGAACGGGGGCTGGGATTCCCCACATCTCTTTTCTTCCGGCGCTTCTGTGCCTTCCACAGGATCCAGCCGTCGGACCTGGGCCCGCACAACATCGAGCAGCTCGCCATTTTCGTGGCGTTCTGCGAGTGCTACCTGGGCTGCAGGCCCTACTTTCCCCTGTGGCAAGATCTGTTCCACGGGAGGATCAGTCGCGAAGAAGCAGGTGGCCCAATGCTTGCTGCGGGTGGCTTGACGTTTCAATTGAAGTCGAAGGCTTCCTTTTTTGATCTGATGCTACCCGCCAAGGCGGCGAGCGAGTGGAAGAAGTCTTGGTTTTACGTCACCGAGGCGACTCCAGAGGGCGAGGTGGCGATCCCAAGATACTCCGCCGACCGGCCCGAACCGCGCCGACTCCAAGTCGGCAAGCTCCCAACAGACCAGCGGATGGTCGTGGATGAGATGCTTCAAACCATCCGCGGCCTGAAGAAGAAGGGTCTTCAGACCATCAACTTGTACAACTGCTGGCTCGGGCGACGACTCGTTCCCCTGGCCCGACGTGACCACTATATGTACGAGTACACGGGCCGGGAGGACTCGACGAAATCCTTCCTCGCCTAGTGGAAACTCGAGGATTACATTCCGGCGTTGAAGAAGATCACCCAGGCGGTGTACCTAGACGCGAAGGCGGGGTCGCCCCTACACCGTGAAGCATCCAGCCCCGACGGTAAGTCACTTTCTATCATTCGCAGTCGCAGTTAATGCAGTCGTGGTCATACTGATACTGTCTTATGCTCTTTGCAGTTATTTCAAGTGGTGGAAGGGTGGCTTCCGCCCGTAGACGACGAGAATTTGAGCTCGTCCGTCCGGGACGGGGGCGAGTCGCCTCCTGCCAAAGGCGGCATCGAGAGCGACAGAAGCGAAGAAGACGACGAGTCCGAGGAAGAGGTCGCCCCGCTGGTTCGCAAAACTCGTGGGCAGCGTCAGCGCGAACTCGAGGCGAGTAAAAGCCTCGAACGTCACGAGGATGACGATGACGAACTTCCCGAAACCACCTCGCGTCGCCAGGCCACTCCGTCGAAGAAGAAGAAGAAGGAGGTGAAGGCCCCTCTAAAGAGGAAGACGAAGCCAGCGAGACAGGCATCTCCGCCTCATTCGGCGAGAAGCTCCGATGCCACCAGCCTGGCCAAGGATGAAGCGCCACAGACGATGGCAGCGGCGGATGTCGCCGCCGTCCTGAGTGAGGCGCCTCTGGCCTCGATGCCTCCCCCATTCGCCCTAGTCTCTGGGTCGGGGGTCGCTCCGGTCGCGGCGGCTTCACCTCCTAGGGAGGCTCCCGCCGAAAATGTTTCGGAGGCTCCTGTCGCGGCGTCAACGACGAAGAAGCCGTCCGTGTCTTGGGCGCACGACGTCCTGGAGATGGGTCTCAGTCGTAAACTGGGCCCCAACCTGGAGAAGCCGACTGGCATCCGCACGGGGCTGCGGTTCCTACCAGTCGCCAAGTGAGTTTTATTCACTTGCCTTTGTTTTTCGTTGTACTCGGACCACTTTGCTCATGTAATCAATTTGTAGGACTGGAGCTAAAAAGATAGGCCACCCGTCCGTGGCCAAGGTGCCGCCATTCGTCGCCGAGGAGGACACCTCTCGGAAGAGGAAGGCTGACGAGGTCGTTGCCCCCACGGATAGTGCCAAGAAGGCCAAGGGCGACGATATCGTCACGGTCTCTGACGACACGACGGTTGCTCCGAGTGAACCTGTGGCGGAGGCGGCCTTGACGATCAAGGAGGGTGCTCCCTCGTCTGGGGCAGCCGAGCCGGCCTCTTTTGGTGCCGGCGCATCCATCGCAACCTTCCCGCACTTCATGGCCAGAGCGGCTACGGCGAGTGGTACCTCGCCCTCGAGCCGCGCACCTGGGGTCGCCGATACGAAGGTCGAGTAGCGTCGCAGGCACACTTCGGCTCTTCTCACATCCGTGGACACGATACAGCTTCATGGCATGCTTGGCACAGCCATCCAGGTATGTCGAGTCCCCGAGGATCGGGCCGCTGAATTGCAGCGGTCGGATTCTTTTAGTGTGTTGTTTTTGTTTCTCGCGTCCAGTCCCCGAGTGCCTAGTCGCTGAATTTCAGCGGGTGGGCACTTAGGATTTTTGATCTCCAGTCCCCGAGTGCCTAGTCGCTGAATTTCAACGGGTGGGCACTTAGGATTTTTTATCTCCAGTCCCCGAGTGCCTAGTCGCTAAATTTCAGCGGGTGGGCACTTAGGATTTTTGATCTCCAGTCCCCGAGTGCCTAGTTGCTGAATTTCAGCGGGTGGGCACTTAGGATTTTTGATCTCCAGTCCCCGAGTGCCTAGTCGCTGAATTTCAGCGGGTGGGCACTTAGGATTTTTGATCTCCAGTCCCCGAGTGCCTTGTCGCTGAATTTCAGCGGGTGGGCACTTAGGATTTTTGATCTCCAGTCCCCGAGTGCCTAGTCGCTGAATTTCAGCGGGTGGGCACTTAGGATTTCATTGTTGTTAACTGTTTGGCTTTTGCGCAGGGTTTGTAGCGTGAATCATCCGACCGGCTTACTGCGAAACGTCACGCGGAGAAGGAACTTGCCGCCGTCCAAGAGGCGAACAAGGGACTCCAGGCGATTGCTGCGAAGGCAGAGGAGGTCCGCCAAGGCCTCGTCCCAGCGAGTGAATTGACGGCAGCTCAATCTGCGTTGAGCTCGGCTGAGAAGCGGATCACCGATCTTGAGCGCGAGCTGAAGGAAGCGAAGGAGGAGGCGAGTTCGGCGGATGGGCGAGCCAAGGCTGCTGTTATAGCCGCCGCTGAGGAGCGTAAGGTCTCCGACGCCCTTGTTGCTGGGCTTTAAGATGACTACTCCTCTCTTCAGAGTTTCATCACGGATCTCTCCCGTCCCTTGATTGGTGAGTGTGCCTGCCTCTGCCTGTAACATTTGTGTTGTGTAATCTTTGATGTATTCACTGTCACCCTCTGTCCACAGGTCGGATCCTCGATAGCGCGGAAGAGGCGAATTCGTTCGACGCACGGCAGTGTGTAGCCACGCTGGTCGACTCGGCCACGTTGTCGGTGACATGTATACGGGCGTATCTTCAGGAGATGTCGCCCACGGAAGTGATTCCCAGCGACCTCGTCGAGGTGTGGTGATACTTGGAGAAGGCGTCGTCGGTCGTCGAGTTTATGACACGGTCGGCGTTCCGACGCGGGGCGGCGACGGCGCTTAGCCTTGGGCTCGCCCACTTCCCGGAAGATTTCGATCTTGATGATGTGATGAGTGGCTACCCGTCATCGACTGGCTCGGTGGAGATCGCCGAGGTGCTGAAGCTGACGGACCGCGCCGCGGTATACTCCAAGCGCGTCTGGGCGATGGGCGACCTCCTTCCTTATCAGGAGACGGTCGTCGCACCCAACGACCCCGAGCCACAGCACCAGGACTTCAAGATCGAGCAGCCCTTTCGTGCGGTGATGGCAGGTGAGTTGACGACGTACCCGTCGAACCCGTACACTCCCTTCATTCACAACCGCAAGGGTGGCGGCGAGTCGTCATCGAAGCCTGCGGAATAAGACAATGTGCCCTGGGGCGTTAGTAGCAGTTCGGCCATTGGGCACACATTGTACTTTGTAATGATTGTGATCTGCTATAACGAGATATCGTGGTATTTTGTGAATTGTCGTGTGTTTGTGATTGAGGGTTGAACGAGTCCCCGAACGCGTCCGCCCTTTTTATGGGGTTTACCTCGTTTATTATGTGTTTGTGGTTTTGAATGTTTTGTTATTGATGTCGACTCGCCCGAGCTCGGAAAGCCAGTCGCAAGGCGACTCCCATGAGTGCTCTGTACTTCACCGTTTTCCCTTGCGCGAAAGAGGTCGGGTAGCCGAGTCCCCGAGCGTGGTACTTGGTTGTTCTAGGTGCAACTCTAGGGTGGTTGAGGACTGGGCGCGTTAGAATAAGTGCATCACTCCTGCCTGGCCCGTTGGGTCAGTCGCATGGCGAGTCTTGGTCATGCTCTCATACTTGGCGTTTTCCCTAGCCGCTCGCGCTGAACTGGTCGTCAGTCCCCGAGCGTGGTACTTGGCAGTTCGAGTCGCTATGTCGAAGATGCAGAGGATCATGGTCGCTGTGAGAAGCGAAGGCAGTTGTCTTGGATCGTTGAGCAGTTGAGCTAGGTGACTCCAATGGGGCTCCGGGTAGGCGTTTTTCGTGGACGTTACAAGACCTGGGGTAACCCAGTGCCCTTGTAGCGCACTACTTGGCCGTGCCGATCGCTGTACCATAGGTTGACTTCTGCAGTTAGCTTGATGTTGTTACTACGAGTGCGAGTGGCACAAGACACCGAGAGTAGACGCAATTTACGGTAACCAATATTTTTTTTTCATAGCGACTGGAGGATACATATGTGGGGTTCTAGGAGTAGAACTTCCGTAGGAGGTTTACATTCCATGGTCGCTTGACGTCGAGTTTGCCTCCCCCGCGGACGTCGATGAGGTAGTAGGCGTCGTTGCCGAGTACTCGCCCGATGGCGAATGGTCCCTCCCATGGGGGGGAGAGCTTGTGCATGCCCTTCTTGTCCTGGATGAGGCGCAGCACCAGGTCGCCTTCTTGGAAGGTGCGAGTTTTCACCCGCCGGCTGTGGTAGCGGCGGAGTCCTTGCTGGTAGATGGCGGTGTGTGAGCGAGCCAGGTCGCGTGCCTCATCGAGTTGATCGACTCCATCCTGTCGTGCGAGTTCGTTCGCAGCCTCCGTGTAGTGGACGACCCTTGGCGAGTCGTGCTCGAGGTCGGTGGGCATGACTGCCTCGGTGTCGTACACCATGAAGAAGGGGGTGAGCCCTGTCGACCTGTTGACCGAGGTGCGGATACCCCAGATGATGGAGGGTAGCTCCTCGACCCAGCACCCGGCGGTGCGCTCGAGTGGTACTTGGAGCCGCGGCTTTGGGCCGTGGAGGATGCTCTGGTTGGCCCGTTCTGCCTGGCCATTGAACTCCGGGTGGGCGAATGACGCGAGTCAAGCCGGATGTGATGTTCCTCGCAGAACTCGGCCATGGCTCCTTTGGCGAAGTTGGTGCCGTTGTCCGTGATGATGCTATTTGGGAACCCGTAGCGATATATGAGCTCGCGTAGGAATTTGGTGGCAGTCTTCCCGTCACGTTTCCGGACTGGCTTGGCCTCCACCCATTTTGTGAATTTGTCGACCGCGACCAGGAGGTGGGTGAAGCCGGAGGGGGCCTTTTTGAAGGGGCCTACCATGTCCATACCCCACACGGCGAATGGCCAGGTGATGGGGATTGTCTTGAGCGCTGAGCTCGGCACGTGTGTCTGGTTGGCGTACTTCTGGCACCCGGCGCACCGCTGGACGATGTCGACGGCGTTGGCGTGTGCGGTGGGCCAGTAGAAGCCGTGCCGCATGGCCTTTGCGACCAGAGAGCGGGCTCCGGCGTGGTGGCCGCAGTCGCCGGAGTGGATGTCGTGGAGGATCTTGCGTCCTTCGGCGGGTTGGACGCAGCGTTGGAACACGCCGGTCACGCTGCGCCTGTGGAGCTCGCCGTCGATGATGGTGAAGGATTTGCATCGACGTGCAACCATCCGGGCGTCTGTCTCGTCTGCCGGCAAGGTGCCAGCCTCCAGGTAGGCCATGTATGGCTTGGTCCAGTCGTCTGGCTCGGCGATGAGTGCGACCAGGGCTGCCTCTGGTTGCAGCGGGACTCCAATGTCGATCTCCCTTGGGGGAGAGACTGATGGCTTGGTGATCGTGTCAAGGAAGACGCCGGCGGGTGGTGCGAGTCGAGCCGACCCGATGCGGGAGAGTGCGTCGGCCTCCTCGTTCTTCCACCTGTTGATCCACTCGACGGAGTAGCCTACAAAGTGTCCTCCCAGCTTGTCTACTGCTTGGCGGTAAGCCGCCATGGTGGGAGAGACGGCGTCGCAAGTACCAGCGACTTGCCCAGCGACGAGGTCGGAGTCTCCGTAGCAACGTAGGCGGTTGACGTTCATCTCCTTGGCAGCTCGCATGCCGTGGAGTAGTGCCTCGTACTCGGCCATGTTATTGGTGCAGGGGGTGAAGTCGAGGCAGAGGACGTAGCGGAGCTTGTCGCCCTTCGGGGAAGTCAGCACGATCCCTGCTCCTGCGCCGTCCGCGTTCTTGGAGCCGTCGAAGTGTAGGCTCTAGTAGTGGAGGTATGGCAGCTTTTCTGGCTGCTGGGCCTCTTCCCAGTCGGCGATGAAGTCCGCGAGAGCCTGCGACTTGATCGCTTTTCGTGGCTCATACTTGATGTTGTGGACGCCGATTTCGACGGCCCACTTGGCGACTCGTCCGGTCGCCTCACGGTTGTGGATGATGTCCTACAACGGTGCTGAGGAGACGACCGTGATCGGGTGCTCCTGGAAGTAGTGCGGCAAGCGCCGCTGTGCTCTGAAGACCGCGTATACCAGTTTCTGGTATTGCGGGTATCGCTGGCGCGACTCGGTGGGGACCTCGCTGATGTAGTACACCGGTCGCTGTACCGGGCGCTCCTTTCCTTCCTCCGGTCGCTCGACGACCATGACGACGCCGACGACGCGCTCAGAAGCCGCGACGTTGACCAGCATGGGTTCTTTGTCGACGGGGGTGGCGAGCAGTGGTGCTGCGCACCTTCTTGAGGTCGCGGAGTGCGTTGTCCGCCTCCTTGTCCCACTGGAAGGTGGGGTTCTTTCGCATCAGGCGGTATAGGGGCATCGCCTTCTCGCCCAATCGGGGGATGAAGCGGCTGAGAGCCGCGACTCGCCCGACCAGTTTCTGGACGTCGCGCAGGCACTCGGGTTTGTCGAGTCGAGCGATCGTGTCGATCTTGGTGGGGTTCGCCTCGATCCCGCGCTTGGAGACGACGTATCCCAGTAGTTGCCCTGCTGGTACACCGAAGGTGCATTTGCCTGGGTTGAGCTTTATCTTGTATTTCCGCAGGTTTGTGAATGTTTCTGCCAGGTCGGCGAGTAGATCGCCCTGGAGCGCGGACTTTACTACCACGTCGTCGATGTAGACGTGGATATTGCGGCCAATTTGGCTCGCAAGGCATTCCTGCATGCACCGCTGGTATGTTGCCCCGGCGTTCTTGAGACCGAAGGTCATGGCAGTGTAGCAGAAGGCTCCGAATAGCGTGATGAACGCCGTCTTCTCCTCGTCCTCAATGGCCATCTTGATCTGGTTGTACCCAGAGTAGGCGTCGAGGAAACACAACGACTCCGAGCCCGCGGTGGAGTCGATTATTTGGTCGATCCGCGGGAGGACGAATTGCTCCTTCGGGCAGGCGCTGTTTAAGTTTGTGTAGTCGATACACATCCTCCAGGTCCCATTTTTCTTCTCGACCAGGACTGGGTTTGCCAGCCACTTGGAGTATTTGATTGGCCGGATGAAGCCTGCAGCGAGTAGACGCTGCACCTCCTCGGCGATAGCTCGGCGGCGCTCTTCATTGAAGGGCCGCAGCGACTGCTTGACGGGTCGCACTTTGGGGTTGGCGTTTAGTTTGTGCTCAGCGAGTTCCCTAGGGACACCAGGCATGTCAGAGGGCTTCCATGCGAAGATGTCCCTGTTCTCACGGAGGAACTCGATGAGCGCGCCTTCCTAGGCTGGGCTCATGCCCGTCCCGATCGTCACCGTCTGGCTGGAGTCGCCTGGGACCAGCTCGACGGTGCGGGTGTGCGTCGTTGCCTCGAAGGCTGAGGTGTTGGCGCCCTCCGAATTGGGCTTCTTGAGTATGGTGGGGTCGTCGTTGTTGACCCCGCTCGCGTACTTGGCGAGATCGTCGGCGTGGTTGGCCTCTGCCGCGATGACGGCATCGGCGAGTTCGGCTCCTTTGGCCTCGCACTCGGCGGCCATGTCGGGGTCGCCGTTGATGGTGATGACGCCGCGCGGCCCGGGGAGCTTCATCGTGTTGTACGCGTAGTGGGGCGCTGCCATGAACTTGGCGAATGCCTGGCGCCCTAGGACGCAGTGGTAGGGGTTGTCGAAGGGTACCAGCTCGAAGACGATCCGCTTGGTGCGGAAGTTTGCTGGTGTGCCGAAGGTGACTGGCAGCGTGACCTTGCCGATCGGGTACGCCTTCCGACCGGGGACGATGCCGTGGAACGTGGTGTAGGTCGTCTCGACCATCGACTGCGGGAGCCGCAGTCTCCTGAAGGTGTCCAGGTATAGGATGTTGATGGAGCTGCCGCCATCCATCAATGTCTTGGGGAGCTAGTAGTCTCCCACCTTAGGCTTGACCACCAGGGCGACTCGGCCTGGGTACTCGATGCGTGGCGAGTGGTCCTGGCGGCTCCATGTGATGGGCTGCTCCGACCAGTTAAGGAACTGGGGAACGTCCACCTAGGCCACCGCGTTGACGGCGACGGCGCGGGCGATGACCTTCTTCTCGCGCTTCGTTTGAAGCCTGTGAAGGTGTGGAGCGATCCGGCCACACTGCCGAATTTTCCGCCGTTTGGTGGGTTGTTGTCAGGGTCCTCCCGCGCTCGCCGTGCCTTCTCGATCTCCTTGAGAGAGTGGCAGTCGGCGGTCATGTGCGTAGCGGGCTTCCCCTCCCTGCTGTGAAACACACAAGGTTGGTTAAGGAGGGCCGTGGGGTCGAACCTTGGTTTCGCCTTGTAGTTGCCGCCGTCGCGGCGTTGCCCTCCGTCGCGGCGGAAGCTCTTGGGCTCGCGCTGCGCGTGCCCGGCGTTGGCGACAAAGTCGACTCGCCCGTCACTGCGGCGTTTGCCGGTGAGGCGAGTGTTGCTGTAGCGTAGGTCGGGTCGTCGCCCGTTGTCGTTGCCGCTCGTGCGGCGTTGGCCTCCCGACTCGTTGTCGGTTTCCGAGTTTGGGTCTTCCTCCGCGTATCTTTTGGCGATCTTGAGGAGGTCCGGTATGTTGTCGAGTGTGCGGGAGTGTCGTTTGAGCTTGGCGACCAAGGGCTCGTAGCGGCACGAGGTCTTGAAGCAGTGGATCGCGGTGTCTGGGTGGATGCCGACCGCGTTGTGCCATAGTTCTTGCCACCGCTGGACCCAGCTGCGGGTCGACTCGCGGGGTCCCTGGACGCATCGTTCCAGGTCCTCGATGGTGGTGGCGCGGGTGTAGGAGCACTCGAAGTGCCTGACGAAGGCGTCTCGCATCTATTCCCAGGAGTCGATGCTATCCTGGGGAAGGGTGTTGATCCACTGCCTGCACGTCCCCTCCATCATCAAGGGGAGGTAACGAGCGGCTAGCAGGTCGGTGTGGCCAGCAATCCCCATCGCCATGAGGTATGTGTCCAGCCACACGGAGGGGTCGTACGAAGGGTCGTACTTCTCTATTTCCTTCAGCGCCTTGAAGTTCGCCGGGTATTTTTTGCCTCGGATCATCGGTCCGAAGCACCTGGGCCCGAGTCGGCTTAGCGACCCCATCGGCTCGCTGTCGCGGCGATTGGTTAGGGTGTGTTGCAGGTCGTCGGGCTGGCGTGCGCGCCAGCTTTGTTGTTGATGATGTGGGTGCGGGCGTCGACGGGCTGACCATTGGCGGCGACGAAGTTGGTCGCTGGCCTAGGGTCGTTGGTGGAGAGTGCCGCGTTCGCGGGTCGGTGTTGGAGCTGTAGTGGTTCGGGTGGCGGGCAGTTGAGGGTGTTTGCCGCCAATGGGCGGCCGCTTGAGGCTGCTCTGCTGCCCGAAGAACGCGAGTACACCCGACCCTGCGAGTCGGCACCTGCGTTTTGCTGCTCGACCGCCTTTGCGAGCAGGGCCCTGACGTATTGGATCTGTAGGGCGCCGTCACCGGTGGCCGTGATGTTGTCGGCCGCTGCTCGGCCCGCCACGAGGTTGTCCATCGGGGTGGAGAACAGTGGTAGGCCGTTCACGTCTCGCTCCCGTGAGGAGACCACTATCCGCGGCTGGTCCCTGGGGGGTGTGCGGTTGGGTGGAGGTGGGGCGCCCATCGCCGTCGACCCTGGTGGGGGCCGGGCGCTTCCTCCTGGTGGCGCGTTCTTGCAGATCGCGCGCTCGGCCACGCGGGCCGGGTCGTTCTCGTCGTCGAAGTTCAGGGCGCGGCCCTGGACGGTAGGGTTCAAGCGCGTCCTGATTCGCTGCGCGTGGTAACGCGACAGCTCCTGCGCCGTCACCTGCTCGAGGCGAAATTTTTCGCGCTCGGCTTGCTCCTTGCGGACTGCTTCCGCTAGCTTCAGGCGGAGTTCCTCGACCTCCGTTGCCGTGGCGTTAGGAGGGATCGGGGTGGAGAAGGGATCCTCCGGCGGATCGGTGCCAGTCGCCATGTAGGTCGTGGCGTGGCGACCGGTCCCGTCACGGAGATCGGCGGAGTTTTCTGACCCGGAGTCGAAGTCAAAGATCCCAAGGATGGAGGGATCCTCGAAGTCTCCCATGTTGGAGACCTGGGTGATGGAGCCCGCGGGTGAAGCCGCGGTGATGGATCCGGCGAGTGACGCCGGGGTCGCCGAGTCGGCGTCGTCGTTGAGGGCCGCGTCTTCCATGTCCGTGGAGTTTTCGGCCACGTTGCTGTGGGCCGAGTTGTACTCGGAGGCGAGGCGATGGATCTTGCGGACCTGGCTCTCGGAGAGCCGGTCGCGTGGCGGCGACTCGCGGATGCGAGCCGAGTCCTCCGAGACGATGATGTCGGTGAGGCCGACGAAGAGGCTGATCGTGCCGACTGGCAAGATCATGCTGTGCATGATGGGTTGTGCCGCCGGGACGTAGCTGCTCGGCAAGATCTGAAGCATCTTGCCGATCGCTATCATGCGGCCGGTGGCGACCGACTCGTTGATGGGCAGATTGGATCTCGCCGCAGAACACTGGCCAGGCCCCACGATGGGCGCCACTGTCGTGGGAATGGTCACGGCAGATGCTGCAATCGGCAGCGAGTAGTAGAACGAAGGGCAAGGGCGGCCAGCCATCTGCGGTGCGAGATGAGGGCGGAGACACAGGGTTTTACCCAGGTTCGGCCCCCCGGAGGGTAAAGACCTACTCCTGCTAGATTGTATTATGATGGAGGTACAATGGGGCGAGCTCGACGGCTAGGCGGCGAGTCGCTTGGGTGTATGATGGAACGTGCGTCTACACGCCCTGTAGGGAGGTTTATATAGACTCACCTCCCCCTAGGGTTTACATATCTCAACAGAATCAGTTAAGGCTTCGGTACTTGTTTAACCTAATCCGACTGGGCCTATCTACTCTCCTGGTCCTTCAGCTTCCAGTCGCTTGGATCCACGCCAGGACTCGATCCAGTCGCCGTCTTGCAGGCCCACTCGCCAGTTCTTGGGCCAGTCGGAAACGTCCTGCTGGGTATACCCCGGTAGGCATATCCCCATCAGTTAAGGTTAAAGTGGCAAAGCTGGAGTATATGCTTGACAAAGTATAAGGTTGCAATCTCATGCCCCTTGAATACGAGGGCCACAC
This sequence comes from Avena sativa, assembly GCA_916181665.1. Classification (NCBI taxonomy): domain Eukaryota; kingdom Viridiplantae; phylum Streptophyta; class Magnoliopsida; order Poales; family Poaceae; genus Avena; species Avena sativa. The sequence goes on along the minus strand of OV702294.1, from coordinate 152,968,718 downwards.
CTCATGCATACTCAACTTTGGGTCCAGGTAAGTTCTTGTCACTGTAAGTATTTGCATATCATCGAGAACCGCCAATGGGGTACCCCTTGCATATGGTATAGGAGCTTTCTCATAACCAAAATGACAAGGCAAGCAGACAATGAGCATCTCAGCAATTCTTCTTATGTACCATGGGAATATGGTGCTTTTTTCTCTCTTCCTCTTTTCTCAATGTGTCTCTTTTTATAAGAAGAATGCTTCATAGATGTCACTATGGTGATGCTGCAAGTTTCCACCATGATTAGGCATGGCTTAGGCTAGCGGCCCAGGAGTTTCTCTAACACAGGATACAAACTCCATGGACTTACAAGTCCCCTCTTTATTTCACACCGGTGACATCCATAGACAAAAGAACATGATATCAACTGAGTACAACAAGGTACAAGTGCAACGTTGAAAACGTTCCCCATGATAGCACGGTTTTGCTAATTCTAACTTATAAGTGCAAGCATATACAACAAAGTTGTCACAATGGTTCAAGTTTATTAGGGGCAAAGAATAAAGTGTGCCATCTAGTTCGTGAGGGCTTTAATCACTAAGTTTTCACATAACAAAATAGTTTTTAATTGGAATATAGTTGAAAACAAGAATATACTTTGGAATGGTGTAACACACCATGCATAGGATTTTATAGTGGACACTTTGGAATAACTTGGTTTCTTGGGAGTCGGAAGCATGAGTAGAGCTTACTCATACAAGTGGAGGCTAGCAAAAGACTGGGAGCAACCAACTAAGAGAGCAATAATGGCCATAATTATGCAATGCAACAAAGCAAACTAATCAAAACAAAGAGTGGTACTAAAAGTCAAGGACTAAATGATCATAGAGGCTAATGGTGACTTGTCATAGTCATAACATGGTGTGAGCATGTGCCAAGTCAACCTAAGCAAAACATCAAAGGAGAATACCACAATACTATACTTTTGCATGCTAAAACAACACATAATTTCTTCAAGGCACACTAAGCAATCCCAATTGTTTGGAACAAGACATGCTACAACAATAATCACTAAGAATAATGCTAAAACAACACCTATCATGTCATGCTAAAGTCTAAGTCACAGTCAATGCAAGCTCCTCTTGCACTTCAAGCAAGAATTTACTACTCCTTTCCAAACACCAAGCAAACTTATTTGCAAAACAACATAATGAGAACAGGGGTCCAAACTAGTAAAGCAAACTAAACAAACTAAGCAAAGCAAACAAAAACTAAGATGCTCCAAGAACAACACAACTGTGCATGAAATAATAAAAACAAAGTGTCTAGACAGACCTGAGCTTTTTATTGATGAAGAAGGGGATGCCTTAGGCATCCCCAAGCTTTGACGCTTGTACTTCTTGGATATTTCTTGGGGTGACACCATGGTGGCATCCCCAAGCTTTAGCTTTTGTCCATTCTTCATCATATTGCATCATTCTCTCTCTACACCTGAAAATTTTCCTTCATACAAAACTTCACACAATCTTCATTAGCAACATTAGCTTATTCAAAAGATATTAGACCACTAGCAAAGCTTTGGAATAGCAAGGATTTTCACTAAAAACACAAGCTACTATAGTAACCCCTTCAAAGAAACTCAATTTACCTGAAGAGAGCTAAAAAAGGAATCAATAAGAAGCAAATGCAAATAATGGCAGAAATCTGTCAAAACAGACCAGCAGGTAGAAACGAATTTTTTCGAACATCTTATGTTGCTCAAATCAAAAAGTGTTGAACTAACTAAAGTTATACAACATTCTGGGTGATTGATTCGTAAATTTTGAGTTCAATCCGTGGAGGACAGAAATCTGTTTCGGGACAGCAGCTCCCCAAATCTTATTTCCCTCTCATTAGAGGTCATTCTTGGCACAAAAAGCAAACAAAAAGGATAAGGAGAGGTCATTACAGAAGTAATAACTTCCAAGACTTAAGGAAAATCTTGGGTTATCTCCCAACAAGTACTTTTTTAACGCCTTTAAGTTAGGCTTGAAAGCTTGAGAAGATGCTCACATAAGAATTATGAATTGAAGTCAAAGAGAGCATCAGGAAGCAAATTCAAAACACATTTAAGTATAACCCTCTTCCTATGCAAAGGAATCTTGTATGCAAATAAATTCACAAAGAACAAAGTGATAGGCATAGGAATATGAAACAAGAGCAACTTCAAAACTTCCAGCACATAGAGAGGTGTTTTAGTACCATGAAAACTTCTACAACCATACTTTCCTCTCTCATAATAATTTTCAGTAGCATCATGAATAAAATCAACAATATAGCTATCACATAAAGCATGCTTTTCATGATCTACAAACACATAATTTTTATCAAGCTCAAAAATAGTGGGATTAAAACCTTCACAGGTTTTACCCAAAGTAGATATTTCAAAAGGATCCACAGGAACATACATTCATCCTCCTTTGGTAAGCATGGGGGACAATCAAATATATAAGGGCTAAAGAGTTACTCTCATTACAAGGTAGACATGGGTACATCCATTCTTCCTCCTTTTGTTCATCACTCTCCTCCTCTTTTTCATCTAATGAGCTTCCAGTTTCAACAATTTCTTCTTCCATAGGCTCCTGCAAGGCATTAGTCTATTCCAGTTGTGGAAAGAACCTATTAAAATATTCAAGAATACAGCCATTTGCTTCCTTGTAATTGTCAAAGCAAAATTTACGTATCTCATAAATCTCATATTCATAAGGTGCATCATCAGTATTTTCAAGCAAACTGGCAAGTTCAAATGAACCCTTGAAGGCAATAAACTCTTCAATTTGTTCCACATCATAAAAGTCATAATTTCCTTTAACATAAGAAGATATGGTAACATTATCATTATACTCACATTGAAAGGGTAGGTGTTTATACCTCCTGCAGCAACAAGATTTATCAAAGCAATAAGTAACAATATAAGTAGAGCACAAGTCTCTAGCAATAGTATTCAACTTATCAATTTGTTCCCATAAGTGTTTCCCTTTTTGTGACAAACGGTGTTCCTTATAATAATATTTTTGTTCTTCCATGAACCCACCTTGCCAATAAGAACTAGTTTCAAAGAAACCATCCATTGATGGAAAGCATGACCAAGCAAGGCAATTATAGACCACCAACTAGAGTAAGAACTATTTTTTTGTGTTTTTGAATAAAGCAAGCAAACCAAGCAAGACTAATTTTTTGGTTTTTTTTGGAAAGAGGCAAACAAAACCAAGCAAAACAAACAAAGCAAACTAAAAAAAGTAAAGAGAAAGGAAGTTAAGGACTCCCCTAGTGAAGACGTCCTTGGCCTCACCGGCAACGGTGCCAGAAAACTTGCAGGTGCTTGACAGGGAGGAAGAAGTTTGATGTCCCTTTATTCCCCAACAATGGCGCCAGAAAACTTGTTGATGACTCCTTGATGGCGCCAGAAAACTTGGTGGCTGGTGTGGAGTCTTGTTGGTAACCCCAAGATCAAGGTGTGAAGACCACATCAGCAAGTCTTCCCACAGTTGAGACAGAGGTTATCGAACCAGTAGGAGGAAGGAAACGTCACACAGGTGTTGCAAGCAACGCGTAGACCTACACAAAAGAAACTCAAGACTTTGCCCCAATGAATTAGTGAGGTTGTTAAGCTCACCGGTTTGCTGTAACAAAGGATCAAACGTATGGTGTGGAAGGTAATGGTTTGCAGCAAGTAAACAAGTAACAGTGGAAGATGTATCAATGGTAAAGATTGGACCAGGGTCCATAGTTCACTAGAGGTGCTCTCCTTAGATAAAAAACATGGCATGAAGGGTAAACAAATTACATAGGGGCAATTGACAGGAACTGAGCAAGGCATAACAATGCAATTACTAGCCAGAAAGATCTTATGAAGTTGATTGGGAAATACAAAAATATACATAGACCGTCATCCAACTGCATCTATGACTAGAAGTCCACCTTCAGGTTATCATCCGAACCCCCTCCAGTATTAAGTTGCAAGCAACAAACAACTGCTTTAAGCAAAGTGTGTAAGGTAAACAGTCCACATGTTCCATGAACAATAGACCGTTGTTTTCTCCCTAGTAGCAACATCACATATACAACCGAAGAGATTTCTGTCACTTCCCTTGGAAACTAGAGGCATGAACCCACTATCGAGCATAAATACTCCCTCTTGGAGTCACTAGCAACTACTTGGCCAAGATAACCACTAGCAACGGAGAGCATGCAAGATCACAAACAGCACAGACATGATAGAATCATAAAGATAAAACCATTAATCAAACCAACATAATAATCTCAATATCCATCGGATCCCCACAAACACAACCTGCATGATTACAAATAGATTAGATCTTGATCATGAACGGAGCTCACAAGATCTATACATGAAAGCACAAAGGAGGAGATACAACCATCTAGATACTACATGGACCCATAGTCGAAGGTGGAACTACTCACGAATCATACCGAAGAGAAGGCCTCCGGGATGATGTCCCCTCCGGTAGGGAGCCGGGAAGAACTTCGGATCCCCCCGATCTAGGGACGATGGTGGCGGCGGCTACAAATGATTTCATGGATTTCTGATCGGGTACTTAGGGTTTCTGTATCGGGGGCTTCTTATAGGCGAAGGGCGAGAACGAGAGGCGGCCAGGGTGCCCAAACCCTAGCTAGGCACGGGACTGGGCCCACCCGCTCCTAGGGTGGGTCTGACCCCCTGGTTGGCCTTCAGGTCTCCCCTCCGGACTTCTTGTTCCCCATGGAAAGTTATTGACTTTGTCCTTCGTCCCGTCCAATTTCGAGAATATTTCTTTACTAACTTTTCTGAAACCAAAAACAGCAGAAAACATGCATCTAGGACTATTGCAACTTGTTAATAGGTTAGTACCAGAAAACATGTAAAAAGCACCTCAAAGTGTGGACAATTAAAGCAAAGTAGATATTAAATATGCGTGGAGCATAAAAATTATAGATATGTTTCCAACGTATTAGGCCTTGACTCTATTTACACGTGGGAGACTAGGTTTCCTAAGGACCAAGGTACTTATAGAAGCCGAGCGAGAGCAAAGCAGCAGCGAGAGGAGGAGAAGGGAGACAAGTTCAACCAACTGCTAGCAAGAGTTGAGAAGCAACAGCAGTAGATCGACGAACTTGCAGTAGTAGCGTGCCTGCAAGATCCTCCACTCAATATTACCGCCAACCCATCTTAACGGAGAAGCAACGTGGCTGAATCAGAGGTCCCGTCTAACGATGCACGGATGATATATGGCGGTTCCGGCTATCCCGCTGATGGAATAAAGGAGTAGATTGTTGGAGATATGCCCAAGAGGCAATAATAAAGTGGTTATTATCATATCTTCATGTTTATGATAAATGTTTACATACCATGCTATAATTGTATTAACATGAAACATTAATACTTGTGTGATTTGTAAACATAAACGTGTCCTGATCATGAACATTGAGATGTTGTTAACAACAAGGTCATATCATTAGGAGAATGATGTGATGGACATACTCCTATAGTTAAGCATAGCATAAGATCAAGTCATTCAAATAGTTCACTTGCTATAAGCTTTCAAATACATAGTAACCTAAATCCTTCGACCATGAGATCATGTTAATCACCATCACCGGATGGATGCTTTGATGACTTCAAACAGCACTTCGTAATTGGGTGGTTATAAAGGTGGCATTGAGTGTTCGGAAAGTATGTGTTGAGGCACATGGATCAAGAGTGGGATTTGTCCATCCATATGATGGATAGATATACTTTGGGCCCTCTCGGTGGAATATCATCCAATTGACTTGCAAGCATGTGAGTGGCTCATAAGGGATCACATATCACAGGAACGAGTAAAGATTACTTATCAGTAACGAGGTTGAACTAGGTATGTAGAGATACCGATGATCAAACCTCGGATAAGTAAAGTATCGCGAGACAAAGGGAAATTGGTATTGTATATAAATGGTCCATTCGATCACAAAGTCATCATAGAAATATGTGGGAGCCATATGAATTTCCAGATTCCTCTATTGGTTATTGATCGGAGAAGAGTCTCGATCATGTCTGCATAATTCACGAACCGTAGGGAGACACACTTAAGGATTCGATGTTGTTTAGTAGATATGGAATGTGAGTAAGAGCCCGAATGTTGTTCGGAGTCCCATATTGGATCCACGATATCACGAGGAGATCCGAAATGGTCCGGAGAATAATATTCATATAAGGAAAGTCCAATTTTGGAGTTCGTGAATGGTTTCGGTGTTTTCACCGGAATGTTCTAGAAGTGTCTAGAAGGTCCATCACTCCAGAGTGGGAAGGGTACATGGATGTGTCATGATAAAGTGGAAGGGTTGCATCATGTCCTAGGTCACTTGGTTGGGCAATGGGAAGAGAGAAATCAAACTCTAGTTTGAAAACTCAAACACCAATTTGAAAAGTAAAATCCCAACATTGCCTAGTGGAGGGAGGGAACGAATCCTTCCTAAGGGAGGATTCCTCCCTCTCCCTTGCCGCCGGCCCATGAGGTGGAGTTGGGGAAGGATTCCCCTTACCCAACCGCCTCTCCCCATCTATAAAAGAAGGGGGTGGGCTACTCCAAGCCACCACCCCAACAAACCCTAGCTGCCGGCCTTGCCCTCCCAGTCGCCGCCTCTAGATCCTCCTCTAAACAACTACCGACTAGCTAAACCCTGGTTGCTAGCCACCTCTAAACCTCGGCCCTCTAAACCCTAGATTGTCGGGGCTCTCTCTACTCGACCATACTTGCATCGGCTTAGGCGAAGCCCTATGGGATCTCCCCTCTACTTCCGACACCACGCCGTCATGCTGCCGGAATCGCGAGGAGAGAGCTACAACCTCCTCTACCTGCTGGAACAAGGGAGAGGAAGGTCTTCATCAAGTACCGTACGTGTGACCGAATGCGGGAGCACTGCCGGAACGCAGTGCTGAAAGGATCTTCTACGCGATTTTGAGATCGGGAAGTGAACGACTACATCACCCACGAGAATCTGATCTTGTTAACCGCTTTGGAATCTTCGAGGGTTAGTACTCTATCGACTCGTTGATACAATCTAGTAGATAGATCTTGGCTTGTGTATGTTCATGCGATAGATTTTTTTTGTTTTCCATGCTACGAACCCTATAGTGGTATCAGAGTCGTGTCTATATGTAGATCTATTGCACAAGTATAACACAATGGTCATTGTGGGTGTTGGTGCTTTTATTATCAATTTCTTCTTGTGTACTTTGCATCTTGCGGGATGGTGGGATGAAGCGGCTCGGGCTAACCTTACATGACATCGTTCATGAGACTTGCTCCACGCTCGACATGCAAATTGTATTGCATAAGTGGCTTTGCGGGTGTCTGTCTCTCCCATCATAGTGAAGATTCAATTTACAACGGGCACTTGATAGTTCTTGCATTAACGTTGTGGTTCTTGTTTGTAAGTTAGAACGGTACTTATTAGAAAGCCCCAAACCACGTAAAACATGCAAAGAAAATTAGAGGCGTCTAACTTTGTTTTGTAGGGGTGTGTTGTGATGTGATATGGCCATGATTGTGATTGTATATGATGTATGCAATGATCCTTACTGTAAGTCGGCAACTGGCAGGAGCCTTATCGTTGTCTTTAAATTTCATTAAGACTTGCGTGTCTATTCTTCAAAGTAGTTGTAATAATTGATGCTGGTGGACGAAAACCATGGAGTGGCGCCATTGACCTTGATGCCACGCCGATGATGATGGAGATCATGTTCGTGCTTGGAGATGGAGATAGAAGGCATAAGAAGAAAGGTCATACCATATCACATATTATGAATTGCATGTGATGTTAATCCTTTTATGCATCTTGTATTGCTTAGATCGTGACGGTGGCATTCTAAGATGATCCCTCTCACAAAATATCAAGTAATAAAGTGTTCGTCCTTAGTTAGCACCGTTGCCAAGACTCATTGTTTCTAAGCACCACGTGATGATTGGGTGTATTAGATTCTGCGTGTGCATACAACGGGAGCAAGCCAGATTTGCTCATGCGGAAACTAAGGTTAATCTTGGCGAGCCTAGCATGTATAGACATGGTCTCGAAACACGGAATATCAAAAGGTAAAGCATGAGTCATATAGATGATGTGATGAATATGATGATTGTTCGCCTTTGTGTCTACATCATGTCACGTGATGATCGGACTTGGTGTAGTGGATTTGGTTCGTGTGATCACTAAAACAATGTGAGGGATATTGTTTTGAGTGGGAGTTCAACACTAATATGATTAAAAGTTGAACACTATATATCATAAATTAAATCAAAGTGAATTTGCATAGTTTTTGTAGTCATCGGAATCCGTTTACCACCTTACGCTTAGTTATAATTGAGATAATAGAACTATAGAATTCTGGTTAGTTACTTTATGAACTGGTATCGTATTGTTTTGAAGTGTTAATCTAAAGTTTAAAAGTCGTATTTCAAACTTTCAGCAACTTCCATTTACTTCGTGGAGTTTAATAATTGGTATTAAGTCAAGAGTAACAATTCCGGTGTTAGTATATAAGTATCATATTTGTCTCCATGATTCTTGATATTAAAAAGATTGTTTTAATATCAAGGTTATCGGGGACCTGAAAGAGTTATTTCAGAAACCATCATGTGTGGAAGATATTGCGATATCTGAAACAAATTTTTGGTTACAACATGATGGAGTATAATGTGGCAAGATTTATGTTCTCATATTTGATGAGAATTTACAAAAGTTTGGAGACGCTAGTTGTCCTAATCCTCCAAAAAGTTTTAGAGAGCAAAATTATACTCGCAATTCACCGTTATAAAGCTAAAGTAGCTTGATCATGAATAGTTCCATGATAAGGATGAATATTTGATTTAGGTAAAATGTTTACTACACTAAAAGATTACTAAAGAATGGAATTTGAAAGAACACCAAGCATTTGATGATGGTGATCTACTTCAAAGTGCAAGTCTAAAGACATTGGTATTTAACTATACATGCTCTGGACTATGTGTCATGAGTATGGATCCACTATTGAGGTTTATAGATTCTTTTGAAAAGAAAAAGAAACGCTGAAAGAGAAATCTAAGAAATATTTGGCAGAAAAGAAAAGACTAGAATGTTTCAGCTTAAGTATATAGATAATATACATGTTATGGATGTATTCTTTGCTTGTTAAACAATGTAGTTCTTGAGTATTGGATACTGAATTTGTTGGTGTGAATCTGTCACATCCCAAGATTTTCCAAATCTTGTAATGTGAACAATAAATGAATAAAATAAAACTTTGTTTGATTTTCAGGACCAGAAGAAACTTTTTGAATTCAATTGGAACTTCAAACCAAGTTGAATCAAATAAAATCCTAAATGGATTTAAAAAGATAAAACATTCATTAAAGGAAAATAAAAATATTTAAAAATTACTATTTTTGACCTTTTAAATAAAAGGATTGGATTTTCAACTGAAATAGAAGTTTTATTAATAAAGATTATTTTATAAAGCCAAAATTAAACCTTGGCCAAAGCTTATGAAATGAAAATGTTTTGTTTTGATAAAAATAGTAAAAGTTTATTTAAATAAATTAATAAGAATTTAATATCCAAGTTTTATTAGTAAAGGTTTTATTATTTCCAAAACATCAAAACTTATTTATTTATTTAAAATAAGTTTTCCAAGTATTTTATATTCCCAAATAAAACCTACTGATTTGGTTTTGAAAATATTTAGATTTCAAAAGGAATATTTAAATAAAACAAAATCTAATTTGGTTTATAAACAAGGTCTATTTATTTAATTAATAATGGACCCTAAAATAAAATTATTATTTTGATTTTGGAATTCTGTTTTATGTTACTGAACAGAACCAAATCCACAATTTCAAAGTGTGGTGAAAGTTTGAATGGTTTTGATTGTTGTTTGGTTGTTTGAAATTTTCAAAACAGAAATTGGAGTTAGAAAAAGAAAAAGATTGCAGAAAGGAAAAAATAGGATCTGGACCAGCCCAGCCAGCCAAGCCCAACAGCCCAGCAAACAGCCCAGCTCTTCTCTCCCGCGACAAAACGTTTTCCACTCGCTCCCAGACCTGCAAAGAGACTGACTGGTGGACCCTCCCCTCACTCCCTTTCCTCGCTGACAGCAGGGACCCACACAGCCAACTCACCCCTCTTCTTCCTCGCGACGACCATGCCGGCCGTTTCTGCCAGTGATTCCGCGCGTTAATTCACGAGTAATGGCCGCGTTAATCTCGCCCCTGACCATGCGTACATAAGCACCTCTCCTCCCTCTGTCATTCCCCTCAAACGCCAGCCCCTCCTCGCCACCAGGCTGCTCGGAATTATCTCCAAACCGCCGTGCTCCGACGAGCTTCCTTCTCCAATTCCGACCGAGCCTCGCCACCTCCTGCCTCCTTGAGCACACAGGCACACTCACCACTCCCAGACGATTCTCCCAGTACCCTCCGTTCACCCGCGGGCGCCCTAGAGCCTCACCTTCGACAAGCTTTGACCTCGCCACCGTCTGTCTTGTCTCCGTCGAGCTCCTCCGGTAAGTCCAGACCGCCCCTTCACCTCTCGTTCACGCACACAGCTTTGCCTTGATCCTGCGCATCTAACCGCGCTTTCGATTTATCTCGGGGTGAACCACAGCACCGTCCCCGACCACGTCCAGAGCCGTCTGACGCCGTTGCAAACTCCGGCAAGGAATTGCAGCAGACCCCGTGCGCTCCTTGCCACGTCAACCACACGTCGAGCACCATCTCGTCCTCGCGAACACGGTGAGCACCCCCTCTGTCTCCCTTGCTTCCTAGAACAGCCGCTAGCCCGCTGCCTGACCATCACCGCCGTCCACCGCCGCGCAGCGCCGCCCGTTAGTGGTCTGTTGTTTGCATCCGTTAGATCTAGATCGTATGGTTGTGATAGAATGTAAGCGAACATGTATCATATGCCTCTGCGCCGCTCGATCTAAGTTAGATCCTACGGTCTGCAATGCGTGATCCACCCGAACCGGTACCGTCCAATTAGAAAGCGACGCGTGGCCAGTCCTAGTTTAAAATAGAAATTTGAAAACAGATTTGTTTGTGATTTTCAAACCTTTGTAACTTTTGATCCACACGTCCAAAATTTGCAAATTTGATATCATTGGAATCAGTGGAACAAGCCCTAGACAACCATGCCCTTGGTTTAGCAAATAGTATCCATTAGAGTGTTTGTTTTTGCAGGAACTTTTGTGTGCTTGTTTAGAGTAGAAAAATGATTCAAAAATGTTTTTAGGGTTAAAACCTTTGCAAAATGATTTGTTGTGAACTTACTGACCCTAGGAACCAACCCATGGTTTTTGAAAATGGATTTGATAAAGTTAGGATGGATTAATTAATCTAGTCCATCTCTAGTCAAATAAAAATAATGGTTTTATTATGAAAATGGTTTTGGAGTAAAAACTTTGGGAAAATGTTTTGGATCAAACCTACTGACCCTAAACATCAATTTTTGAGAAACAACAACTTATTTGGTGAACCACTTAAAGTTGTTGCTTTGCTAAAAATATTTTTCTACCACATGAAATGATGAATGGATTTAAAAATAGTTTTTGGGCAAAACCCTTTTGCAAATGACTTTGCCACTTTGGAAAATGACCACCTTGAGCCTTACCAAGTTTAGAAGCCTAATGGAGACCATCTTTGCAAATAAGACTATCTTGTGCATGATCCCATGCATGATTTAGAATCCATTGAATTTATGTGTGTGTTATGTTTGTTGACTTTGATTTGGAATGCTAGTTGATATTGTGTTTGCTTGATTGACTTGTAGTGAAATTAGAAAAGTGTGAGACTAGCAAGATCAAGGAGTGAACCACCATTCCCTACCAAAAAGGCAAGTTACACTATCATCTAAAGTCCTACTATTTTCATTATACTTAGTGGATTTTGAAACATGCATGAAAACAATTTTATACTTATGCTATGCTAAATCCTAATAGGATACCCTATACATTCCTTAGTGAAAACATTGTAGTTGTTACATGCTTAGCCATGCTTTATATTTTGAAAAGAGTTACATGTTGAGATTTTACAAAGTTGAGAAAAGGACTTGTGTTTTATATAATAAAACAAGGACTCAATGAACCACCTGGGTGGCCAAGGATACTTTGAGTTTTGGAGAAGGTGGCAACAAAAGGAACCATGTCTATGGTAATCTCTTTGTGTTGTGCTCCAAAAGAAACCACCCAGGAAGCTTAGAGATTGAACATGTTTCTCCAATTGTGGCTTTCGTGTGCAACCACATGCTATTATGGCTCTGGCTTAGTCAACTACATTAGGAAGACCCATGCATTGTCTTTAGTTTACTGGACATGGGGACCTGGAATCCTTCATCGGTGCTGAAGACAAGCTAGCAATGGTGTATGGGAGGACCTTTTGGAAAGACTTCGTCACATTCTCAATCTGCCAGTGCTCCATCTTGGTGAGCACTAATCCAGTGGCCACTGGTGGCAAAAGGATGGGATTGTGACATGTGGGTAAAGTGTACTCCTTCTGCAGAAGATAATAAAATCTAAGTACTTAGCCGTATCCCCGGTTATGGACAATACTGAGCAACTAAAGTTTGAAGCTATGGGAGATCTCGACATTCCAATTTCTAAAATAAAAACTTGATGCACTTGGGGGTACCAAGGAATTCAAAGAGATTTTTTAAAGCTTGATGCACTTGGGGTTACCAAGGAGCTCAAGAGATTTGATAAAACTTGATGCACTTGGGGTTACCAAGCAGCTCAAGGGATTTGGTTAAAACTTGATGTACTTGGGGTTACCAAGGAGCTCAAGAGATTTTGTTGAAAAACTTGATACACTTGGGGTTACCAAGGTGTGCAAGGAGATTTTGTTAACAACTTAAAACCCTTGGATTTTACCAAGAAGATTTCAAAGATTTGACAAAGGACCAAAACCATTTTGAAAAGACAAGGATAAAATATTGCTTTATGCAAATAAGCCTAAACTCTACTTAGCCAAATAAGCATGTAATGATAGGATCCACTTATATTCAACATAGTAGTGAACTTGCCAATACAAATCAAATGTATTGACCCTTGTGGCTATAACTTGTAATGTTGCAGGTTTGATTGATTTTAGTGAAGATTGATTGATTAGGATTACAAAGTCTACAACCAGCATTTGCCTGTGGCACTTTGAAGATGAAGGACCCCATGCTTATAGTTATTCCGCTGCAATGTATTGTAATAGCCAAATGAGCTATGTAAAGATGTAATAAAATTATGTTATTCCTGGTTATAAAGTTATATTATGACCTTTGTTTCTTGATATTACATCTAAACTGTGGATGCTAGCTATTGATCCAGGGACTAGCATTGTAAACACAGGGGACACCACCTTATGTTAATAAAGGTTGGGACACTCCCTCTACAGATGGTATCAGAGCATTGTGTTGCATGTAGGGTTTGTAAACCTAGGATTGGACAAAAACCCTTAGAAAAAAAGAATTGTATTTTGTTCCAAAACTTACTTACAAACAAACTTGTAAAATCTTTCCTCAACCATTTTGGTTTCAACTCTACATCTCTTCTATTTCAACTTGATGGAAACCTACCCATGGCCCAAGACTTCACTATGTGCAAAGGACTCCCTCAACACTTTCAACTCTAATGACTTCAACTTCTTCAACTCTAATGACTTCAACTTCTTCAACTCTAATGACTTCAACATCTTCAGCATGTTCACCAAGGACTTCCAACTTGGATATCACTAAGGACTACAAGTGAAACAAGGAAATCTTCCTCTAAGATTTAGAGACTGAGGGAATGCAAAAGTTAGAAGGAGTTCACTTCACTAGAAGTCAAGGTGACCAAGGAGTTTACCCAAGGAAATCATGATCTCATGTAAAGAAGAAGCAACTAAGAATGATGGAAAGATCACAAGTGAACCATATAGATGGACCACCATATTTTAGTTAAGTCAAACCCACCAACTTATGTGGTGTAACAAAAATATTTTGTTGCCTAAGTGTGTGCTTGAACTTGTTGTTTGAGTGAAATGTTTGGTTTGTGATTGCATGCACATTGCTTGTGTGAATTGTGATGTGTGCGATTAGAATTGATTCCTTAGAAATATCTTGCCTATTCTAATCTTCATTCAACCCAAACAGATGACTACTCCAAGAGACTCCAAGGTTGATGACACCAACCCAACCAAGAGGACAGCATGAAAGAGCTCATAGCAACCCAACACCAGTTGAATCAAATGACAGCTCAGTTCATAGCCAACACTAGTGATAAAGATCCAGTCCTGCAAAAGTTTTTGGAAGATCAATCCCAACTGATGCTTAAGGTGACTGATCAAATGATCAAAATGGAAGAAAACTATTCCAAGAAAGTTTATGACAACAAGGATGACAAAAATGTTATTCTAGATGGAGCTCCAGCTTGCATTATTTGTGGAGACAAGGATCATACTTCCAAGGAGCATGGAAAACAATGCCCCAACTGTGAAGAGAAACATCCTGTTGGACAATGTCCCACTTCTCAAGCTACCTGCTACCTATGTGAAGGAAACAATCATACTCCTATCCAATGCCCCATCTATTCCATTGTGGAACAAAGGAAACAAGGTGGATCCAAGTCTACCAAGAAAGTTGATGACAAAGGAAAAGGACCACATATACCTCCAAACAAGACAACCCAGTTCAAAGGATCAAAGAAACCCAAAAAGCAAAAGAAGGACAAAATCCATGTGCAATATCATAAATGTAAGGAAATGGGACACTATTCTGGTGAATGCCCAGAGAACCCGAAGAATAAAGAGATTGGCCAAGTGGTGTGCAACAACTGCAAAGAGCTAGGCCATTATGTAGCAACTTGTCCACAAGAGCCACGTAAAGAACTCAAGGACATCCACTGTTTCAATTGCAAGCACCCAGGACATTATGCAAGCAACTGTCCAGAAAAGATGAAGAACAAGTTGAACAAGCCAAAAATGTTTGTCACTTAGAACGTCAAAGTTTCTTTTAGAAGAAATTTTTTCGTGAAATTTAAGTGGAAGGACAATAGAACTTTGATAAGGTTAAAAGAACCTTAGCTATATGTGCTGACTTGCGCAGCACCGGAAAGTGTTCCGGAGACAGCAACAATGCTCATGGCTCACGTGTCTCAAAGGTTGTGGTCACGGAGGCCTAAAGTTCCTATTGAACCAAGTAGGTCGGCTAAACAATCAAATACTAGGATTTGAAATTAAATCATTGTTGTTTGATAATGATGGACCGAATGTATGCAAAGAAGCGATGATGGGCCCTGACTCCGTCAAAATGGATTGAAGCCATGAAATCCATGATAGTTCCATACACGAGAAATCAAGCTTTGAACTTGAAAGACAATGGAAAGGTGTAAAACTTTACAGTCGTATTTGGATCTATAAAGAAATATACATGGATGTTTCACATCTATGAAATAGTCGACATGTCGGGAAAAGAGTTTACAACAACGTTCAAAGGTTGACTATGACAAGATTTGATCTTTCATAGCAATATTTAGTCTTGACGGATTAATGTAGCAACCACTACATATAATTTTGTTGTGTGGTAGTTGAATAAACAAAACAAGTTCTTATAATAGAATGGTCACCTAAGACATGTACATAACATGGTCCAAAGGGTTTTGTTAATTCAAATGATGCTAATAACATATGCAAACTTCAATGGTTGAAGTAAGCATCGAGGAGTTGGAATCTTCACCATGATGAAACTGTTAAAGGGTTTAATTTCATTGGAGACGATGAATATGCTTGCATTTGCAAGAAATTAAGTGGGAGCGCTAAGACATATTTCTAATACATTATGTGAAATACATATTGTTGATTGTAAATTATGTATCTTTTATTGACACGGGTTAAGAATTTCATCTCGATGAAAGACTTAGGCAAAACCCGAATGTTTGGCATCAATATCTATATGGATAGATTAAGACACCAATATGGTTGTGCCAAATATACATAGATAATATATTGAAATAGTTCAATATGGAAATGACAAGAAAGGTTCTTGCCACATAGAAAGGATTAAATCGAAATTCAAGTGTATCGATACTTGGTAAGTGAAACAAAGATTCAAGTATTGATTGATACTTGATGAATGAAGTCACAAAGAGTATTTTTAAATCATATTGTGATATGTACACATCCAGATATGTCATATACTCTAAATGTTATGAGCATATACCATAATGATACATAAAGATGATCATTGGACAATAGTAAGGATATTCTTATGATCTTTTGGAAGAACTAAGAATATGATAATTTTGTAGAGGTGACAAATAGATGGATAGTTCATTGTAAAGTATTACATTGATACTAGTTTATCTCAATATAAACAAAGGGTGGCACAATATACCGGAAAGTAAGTTCCATAATGGTTTTGGATGAGTTCCAAAGTAAAGACATTGTGCCAGATACTACAACAAAAGGCTAAGTATATGACTGCTATTATAGCAGCAAAAGAGGGTATTTGTGTCAAGTAGTTTGTTATCAAACTAGGTGTGGTTCACAACGGGATAGTACTATGAAGATATATTGTACGACAATATTGTCAACATGTATTAACCCCAAGGAACTAAAGGTCTCACCAAAGTACCAAATTTATACAAAGCCATCTCATTAAAGAATGAGTGATGCGTAGCGATGCAAAGACATGCAATTACACACGGACCTGAAAGTGTCAGATCCGAAGATCAGTTGACCACTAGCAATAGTGTACATACAACACCGGAAAGCCATGGGTGTTGAATCCACAAAGGTTTGAAACTAGATTATTGACTCTAGTGCAAGTGGGAGACTGTTGGAGATATGCCCAAGAGGCAATAATAAAGTGGTTATTATCATATCTTTATGTTTATGATAAATGTTTACATACCATGCTATAATTGTATTAACATGAAACATTAATACTTGTGTGATTTGTAAACATCTAAGAGTCCCTAGTAAAGCCTCTTGTTAAACTAGCTTGTTGGTTAATATATGATCATGGTTTCCTGCTCATGAACATTGGGATGTTATTAACAACAAGGTCATATCATTAGGAGAATGATGTGATGGACATACTCCTATAGTTAAGCGTAGCATAAGATCAAGTCATTTAAACAGTTCACTTGCTATAAGCTTTCAAATACATAGTAACCAAAATCCTTCGACCACGAGATCATGTTAATCACCATCACCAGATGGATGCTGTAACATCCCAAAAATCATGATTTCAAAGTTTGCATATCATCCATGCATTCATAATCATTTTAGGATCATTTTCAATGTCACTTCAAAACAGAAGCATTTGAATGTCTATTATTTTATGTAAGCAAGGCATTGGCCCAATGCTACTCTCTAGTATGAGATTATTTGTTTTAAACCAAAGATATTTGATCCCATGGTTGATTGATGTTTTCCAAAGCTTGGACAAAGATTTCAAAACAAAGTATAAATTTAAAATCATTTTTATGTCTTTACTAAGCAATTGATAAAGGCATTGTTTATTTTAAAGTTCCATTGTGCCAATGCATTTTCAAGTGTACAACATTGTTCTATAGCCAATTGTGTACTAGTTTCACTCTACAAAAATCCATAAGTGGTTTGATTTCAAACTCATTTGAATTTGGTTCCTGAAAAATCAAATAAGAAATAGAAAAGGAGAAAAGAAATGGAAAAAGGCCGGCGTCACCATTCCAGCCCAACAGCAGAATCGGCCCAAAAGCTAGCCCACCCGGATTTTCCCTTTCTCTCTCTCTCACCCGCACTCGCTCTGCCCCGCTGACACTGCCACTGGGCCCAGGCCAGGTCAGCTTCTTCTTCTCCACCCCTGTGCGCACAGACCCTGTCGCCACCGCCGTTTCCTCCAGAAACACCGCGTTGATTTCTCGGTTAATTGGCATTGAACCACTGAGTAATTCTCTCGCCCCTCCTGGCTACTTAATCACCTCGCCACCGCGGTCATTTCCCCCCACACAACACACTCACCTTGCCACTAGGCTGCCCGTATTTTGAATTACACCGCCGCTGTCCGACGAACTCCGGCGTGCGATTACGATGAGCTCCGATAGCCCCTCTGCCTCTGGTTCAAACGAGCGTGACCCTCGTGTCCTCGTGCATCTGCTGACACCTCTGTTTTGCCTGCTTGTGACCCAGGTCGCCTTCCTCGTTCACGCCCGCAAACGCCTGAGCCGCCGCTCGACTCCGACGAACGATTTAGGTAAAATCCGAGCGCCCCTTGCCTTCTCTTTGATACTGTCGTGTTCTCCATGACCTTGCGCTCCTCCTAACACATCTGGTTCGTGCTAGGGCGATCCAGAGCCTCGGCAACAACCTTGCTTGCAAGAACCCGACGCCGCCAGCAACTCCGATGAGCCTTAGCGACCTCTGCAGCACGCCCCCGCCCACGCCAGCAGCATGTTGAGCTTCCTCGTGATCTTGCGAGTCTGGTAAGCCACACCACACCCCCAACCCCTCCTGTATTCGCCGGACCATCGCCGCCAGTAGCGCCGCCGCTGCAGCAACCACGCGCGCCGCCAGTTCATGGCCAAGCCGTCGTGGACCGTTGGATCTTAATCTAGCGCGTTAGATTAGATCACTTATCGAAGGGGTATGAGTAGATCTGGCCCGTGCGATTTCATTTAAATCCCGCGGCTCTCGTTGATCGATCCAGCCGAAACGGTATCAGCGAATCAGAACACGCCGCGTGGCCTGTGTTTTGATTTAAAATCTGAAATTAGATCTATTAGTTGTTCAAACTTGCAAAATTCATAACTTTTGATCCACACGTTCAAATTTTGTAAATTTTATATCATTGGAATCAGGAGAAAGAATTCTATCCATTTATGCACTTTGTTTAATAAATTGATCTATAAAATGAGTTGTTTTTGTAGAGACATTTGTAGGCTTATTTTGAGTAGAGAAATTAGTTGAAAAATGTTTTAGATACCAAATTAATTTTATTTAGTGTGTAAATGTTTTGTTTATGTTTCAGTACTGTTCCACTTGTCTTGTTTGGTTTAGAAAATCATCACATGGCATTTGCATGCATTCATATAATTTTTGTTTGTCTATTTTGATATGTGAATTTGGTGCTATCATTTTATGTGTAGATTTTGGTGCTAGTGGTGATTGTGATTGTGAGGATTGTTGCTACTCCCCTAACTACCAAGGCAAGTGGTGCTTCATGTTTTTATCCCAATATTTTGACTATGCATTATATTTTTTTTGTATAGGGCTTGCATGAATAAATTTTGCTAAGTATCTATATGCTATTCTTGGGAAATCCTAGTAGTGGTAGAATTGTTAGAATTTCCTCTAAGTTAAGATACTTGTTATTGCCATGCTTAGCCTAGCTGGTAGTAATGTAACATCCCTAAAATCATGATTTCAAAGATTGCATATCATTCATGCATGCATATAGTTTTGAGATCAAAATCAAACTCATTTCAAGAAAAATAGAAGCACTTAGTGCTATCATTTTATGTGAGCAAATTTAAATCAAATGGCTATCCCCATTTGAGAGTTTGAATGTTTTAAACCTAGGTTGTTTGTCTTCCTTGTGGATTGATTTGATTGTGAAGTTTGAACAAGATTTTACAAAATAGAAATGGTTTAAAAAAAACCACTTTCAAAACATTTACTAAACAGGTGCAAAGTTCCTGTTATTTTGTTTTCCAAAAATGAACCAAGCCAACTCAAAGTGGCCACATGGTTTTATGCCTATATTTGAGACTATTGCACACTGCAAAAATCCCAAATTGATTTGAAATCAAATAGGACTTGAATTCATTTGAAAACCATTTCAGAAATTCGAAACAGAAAAAGAAAAGGGTAAAGAAAAGAAAAAGGCCAGGCGCTCTTATTCTAGCCCAACAGCAGAACCGGCCCAGCTAGCCCACCCGGCCTCCCTCTCTCTCTCTCTCTCGCACGCGCAAACGCACCCACACGGTCGCTGACACCCAGACCCCACTTTCTCTCTACGCGTTTCGCTGACGAGCGGGCCCTCTCCACGTCAGCGTCGTCTTCCCCAAATCCCGCGCACGAACTCCGCCGCTGCCCGTTGCTGCCTTGATTCCGCGAGGTTAATTGCATTGATTTAGTAAGCGTTTCTTGTCGAGCCTCTGGCTATATAATCCTCACTCTCTCGCAACCATTTCCCCTCAAACAATTCTTCCTCCACGCCACCAGGCTGCCCACAACTCGCTCGACGCCGCCACTGTTCCGACGACCGCGCCGATGAATTCCGGTGAGCTCCGTGTTCCCCTCTGTCCCTGACTCATACTATCAAGCTCAGCAAGTCCTTGCGCACCTACTGACACTCCCCATTTGTCCTCGCATGATCTCTAGCTTCGGCAACGACTTCGACCGAGCGTCGCCATTCTCTGCACGAACTCCAACGACCTCTCCCCGTAAGTACCAGCCGCCCCTTGCCCTCTGCCTGATACGCCTAGAACCCCCGTTGTCTTGCGCATCTAACGGTGCCTTCCTTTTGACTTAGGTGACACGGAACCTCGCCACATCGACAACTGACCGTACCTGACGCGTTCGCGAACTCCGGTGAGGAATCTCCGACGACCCCGTGCGCCCCTTCCCAAGCCATCGCCACTTTGAGCATCAGCAGCTTCCTGCGGTTCTGGTAAGCTTCTTCCCCCACTCCCGCGCGACCTAGAACGCCAGCGCCTCCGCTGACAGACGCGCCGCCGCCAGTCGCCGCCGCTAGTGCCGCTCAGTTTTGGTCAAACGAATTGTAGCCGTCAGATCCAGATCTAGCGAGTAAGATTAGTCCACTTATTGAACCATTATGTTTAGATCTGAGCCGTGCGCGTTAGTTAGATCCTACGGCTCGCGTGTGTGATCCGGAGCGAAGCGGTATGCGCCAGTAAGAATATGACGCGTGGCTAGGGTTTGATTCAAAAACAGATTTGAAATCTGATTTAGATCCAATTTTGAAATGGCTATAACTTTTGATTCCCACGTTAGATTTTTGCAAATTTTATACCGTTGGAATCAGGGAGACAAGCCCTTTCTGATTATGTAATGTGTTTAGTGTTTAGTTTCTGTTAAAATGACTTTATTTGCAGAAACTTGTTTGAGACTATTTTGAGTATAGAAATTGTTTAGAAAATTGTTTTAGGGTAAAATAAACTTGGTTTAGCAAGTTTTTGACTTGTTAGGGTTCAGTACTATGCACTTGCTTGGTTGAGTTTAAAAATTCATCACTTAGCATCTTGCATGCATGCATATATATTTTTGTTTGTATATGTCTTGTATGTGATTGTGATTATATTCTTTGTGTAGATTTTGGTGCTAGTGATTGTGATTGTGAGGAGTGCTACTCTCCCAATTACCAAGGCAAGTGGTACTTCATGAATATTTCATTCCTATATTTCATACAAGTATTAGAAATATTTTGCTAAGTATTGCATGTGTTACTAGTTTTGCCAAATGCCATGTTGGGATATCCTAAGTAGTTGTAGAATTGCTAGGAAATTCCTAAGTTAAGTTACTATGCCATGCTTAGCCTAGCTAGTATCAAACAAGGGTTGGTAAAGTATATACATGCTATGATGAAAATATTTCTAAGTCTTTGGACTCATGTTTTTCTTAATAAAACAACTAAGTCAATGAATCTCCTGGGTGGAATGGGACTTGAATGGTGGTTTTTGGTTGAGTGGTTACACAAGGCCCATGGACATGGTTTACCCTGTGTATCTCACTTGTGGTATGCCACCCAGGCACAAAGGGATTTTAGAGGCCAAGTGTTGAGAAGCTTATAGTGCAGCCACTTGGCAATATGGGCTCTGCCTGGATCACATAGGTTGCTAGAACTTAGCCATTTGGACAGTTGGTGGTAGTGGGAATGATAGATTGGAGCGCGTCCATTTTGTCTAAGGGAAGGCTTCTGAAAGGTCCTGTCTTGGGAAACCAAGTCTGGTGGGGAAAGTGCACAACCTCTGCAGATGGAAAACCTAAGTACTTAGCCAAGTCCATGGCAATGGACAACTTGAGCATCAAGACATGGAAGCTATCAAGAATCTCATCACTCCAACTTCTAAGTAAAACTTGTGGGTGAACAAGGGTGAAGGACCCCAATGTCTATTGGTGGTTTCTTGGGAAAAGTTTTTGACAAAGAAAAACTCAGTGATTTCAACTAATAGGAAAAACCTATTTTGAGCAAAGCAAGCCAAGCTACACTTAGCCAAATTTGCATATAGTAATATAGTCCACTTAAAATTTACCAAGGTATCACTTGCCAATACTATTCCAAAGTATAGACCCACTGTGGCTGTAACTTGTGATGTTGCAGGTTACTCTGATGAGGATTAGGTGTCATGAGTCTACACTCAACATGTTTGCCTGTGGCACATGAAGATGAAGATTTATATTTATTTACTTATTCAAACTCTTGTATTAGGCCTGTGGCCTTGAGTTGTAAAGACTATGTTTATCTCTGGAATGGATGTAATAAATGACCTTTGTATCTGTGTACTTCATCTTAAACTATGGATGCTAGCATTGATCCAAGGACTAGCATTGCAATCACAGGGATCCTTTTTCCTTTACAAAGGAGGGATCTTACAGATGGTATCAGAGCACTGTGTTGCCTGTAGGATTATGACCCTAGGATTGGAAACCACTAAGGAAAATTTTCAACTACTTCTGCACTTGTCTATTCTTCTCGTAAACTTTTCTAATCTTCTTTCTCATCTCTATTTGTAGATGAATTCCATCAACGAAGTCGTAAGGAAAGGACCACTCATGACTATGACCTTGGAGTGTGAGACAGAGTTCCCCAAAATTCTCAAGGACCTCATGGTGGCAATGGAAATACATGGTGCAGCTGTGTACAAAGGCTTTCTAGTGATGGATGAAGGAGTTGATTACTGGTGGGTGCAACTTCACTTGTATAAAAACAAGGAAGACAACCACAAAGAAAAAGGATTCTGCATGTACACCAACACAGTGGTGCACACCACATTCTTTGAGTCAGCAAGAGAAGCATCTTGGAGGACTATCAAAGAACTTAGTGCAAGAGTCAAGTTCAGAATGCTCAACCTCCAAAAAGACTTGAAGAAAGAGAAGGAACATACCCAAGAGTTGGAAGCTACCAACCAAACCTTAAGAGGAGACATTATAGACTTAGTGATGGAGTCATGTGAGCAAGATAGGCTGATTGCTTCTAGGAACATTGTGTTAGCCAACAGATCCAGTGAGATAGGATTGTAAACGTACTTCGTTAGTTGGACCACCACCTATCACCTTATTTTCCAAAATGTTATCTTAAAATAAGAATGAACCTTGATTGTTGTAATGACTTCATGTATGCATGACTTGTGTGTTTTATTTCCCAAGGATATGTATGTGGTGTTTTGTCTTTTATTTATCTTAAATTGTGTTGCTCTAACTTTTCTATCTTATAAATAGATTCCTATTACCGTCAGCACTGTTGAGGAGTTCCAGGCTACCCGCTTTGGTCCTCGTATCGTTGAGCTTACTACTTTGCTCAATCTTCCTCTTCCCACCATCATGGTGCATCCCCTCACCAAGTTCGAGAGGAAGGACCTCTGGGGTTTCAAGGTGAACCAGCCCGGACGTCAGACAGAGCCTACTACGGAGGCTATCGTCTTCAAGCTTATGCACGATGATAGGGAGAGAGGCATGGAGGTAGTTATGCAGGACCTGATAGGACGTCTGCTAGGACGACACTCCCGACAGGTTAGAGGCACCCACTTTCACGTCTTCGGAAGACGTGATGAGGACGGAGAGTCCATCGACTTCGAGGACGACTCGAGGGACGCAGCAGAGCCGATACGTCTGTATCTCCAGGACTTAGAGTCTCTCATTGGGCACGTGGGCACTGATAGGACCAATGTCATGCTCAGTAATGACGAGCTCCAGGTGCAGCTTCGCGAGAAGGACAAGCTCTTCGC
Source organism: Avena sativa (assembly GCA_916181665.1). Taxonomy (NCBI): domain Eukaryota; kingdom Viridiplantae; phylum Streptophyta; class Magnoliopsida; order Poales; family Poaceae; genus Avena; species Avena sativa. The sequence goes on along the minus strand of OV702294.1, from coordinate 152,944,785 downwards.
GCAGCAGGACGAGATAGTCAAGGAAATGGAGGCGAAGTTCGAGACCCAGGACAGGAAGTTCAAGAGTCAGGAGAAGCGTGTCCAGGATAGGAACAAGAAAATCTGGGATATGACTGAAGAACTGCAGTCCAAGGACTTCGAGCTAGAGCAGCAGCAGACGGTGATTGAGAGGCTTCGTTCCCAGAAGAGGGCTCTCAAGGCCAAGATAGAGACTTTGACCACTACTATTGAGGAGAACAAGACCGCGATGGAGAACACAGGTCTTACCTTTGTCGAGGAGGAGATTGATGCTGATGAGTAGACATGACTACTCGTTTATCTTTTATTATCAGACTTGTTATTTTGAGAACTTGTTATTGGACCATCCGACATGTGGATGGCTTGCTACTTATGTGTTTTACTTTGTGAACTTATTATCTTGTTGTTGATCTTTTGTCTTTTGTTGCATGTTTGTGTTTGCTTATGTGATGTAATGTGCATGAAAAACATCTATGGGTATCTCATTCTTATCTTTATTTGAACAAACCACAAATGCCTCCCCGTCGTGCAAACCCCAACCCCAACAACATCACTCCAGAAATGCAGCAAATGATGACTGCCCAAACTCAGTTGATGCAGATGATGACCACGTTCATCCAAAACCAAAACAACAACAACAATAACAACAACAACCCTCCGGGCTTTGATATGCTCACCAGATTCTTGAGGTTGAGGCCAGCTAAGTTTTTGGGGACAACTGATCCCATGGTGGCCAATGATTGGCTATGTTCTGTAAACAAGGATTTAGTAACCGTGGGCTGCACGAATGCTGAAAAAGTCAGATTTGCAGCACATCTGCTGGAAGGGCCAGCCGCCACTTGGTGGGACAATTTCCAGATCACTACTCCTATAGATGAGGTGACTTGGGCTATCTTTGAAGATGGCTTTCGCACTGCTCACATCTCATCAGTAATAATGAGCCTGAAAAAGAAAGAGTTCCACAATCTGAGGCAGCGCCACCGTAGCGTGGCTGAATACATTGAGGAGTTCAACAATCTGGCGCGTTATGCACCGGATGAAGTTGACACTGATGCCAAGAGAAAGGAAAAATTTCTTGAAGGCTTGAATGATGAGCTAAATCTGCAGTTGTCTGTGGCCTATGTTCCCACTTATCAGTCTCTGTGTGACAAGGCTGCTATTTTGGAGAACAAAATGAAGCAAGTTGAGAGTAGGAAGAGAAAGCACTCTGACAAGCACAACTCGGGATCGTCTCACAAACGATCTCACTATGATGACAGTGGAAGCTCAGGATCCCACAAGCATGGGAAATTCAACAAGCACCACAACCACAACCGTCATGATAATAAGCATCATCGTAGTCATGACAATGATAAGTATAAGAACCACAAGAGTGGACATAAGAGCCACCACAGTGGTAATGGAAGTGGAAGTGGAAGTCAAAATGCTAAGAGAGACATCAGTCAGGTTGAATGCTTCAAATGCAAGAAGCTGGGGCATTATGCAAATGAGTGCCCTGAAAAGAAAGTTGAAGGACCTAACAAGCCAAATCCTTTCCAGAAAGGACAGGTGAACCACATCAATGTGGAGGAGGTATATGAGGAGCCTAATGTTGTTGCTGGTAAGTTCAGACTCAATTCTATTCCAGCATTTGTTCTTTTTGATACTGGAGCATCGCATTCATTCATATCAAAATCATTTGTTGATAGAAATGGGTTTCCAACTGAAAACATTGGGTGCCCAATAAAAGTTAGTTCTCCGGGAGGAGATATGATAGTGAGTCTTGGATGCTGGGATCTTGTAATAGAGTTTGGAAAGCATAAGTTTCCAGTGAGTCTGATAATCCTAGATTCCCAAGGATTGGATGTAATTTTGGGAATGGATTGGATGGCTAAGTATGAAGGAGTACTAGATTGTGCCAATCGTACTGTTGCACTCATAACCCCGGAAAGAAAACGGATTAAATTCAAGTCCAACTTTGAACCAAAAGGGAGTAAGCTAAATTCTCTTAAGGGGGTTAGCATGGATAGTGTACCAATTGTAAGCGAGTACCCGGATGTGTTTCCGAAAGAACTACCGGGAATGCCACCAGATAGAGATGTGGAGTTTCTGATAGATTTGGTACCAAGTTCTGGACCAATAGCAAAGAACCTTATAAAATGTCAGTTGATGAACTGAAGGAACTCAAGAAACAACTAGGAGAACAGTTGCAGAAAGGATTTATTCAACCGAGTTCTTCATCTTGGGGAGCCCCAGTTTTGTTTGTAGAGAAGAAGGATAGAAGTCAAAGGTTATGCATAGATTACCGTTCACTCAACGAGGTAACTATCAAGAACAAATACCCTTTGCCTAGAATCAATGACTTGTTTGATCAGCTAGAAGGAGCATGTGTGTTCTCGAAGATTGATCTCCGGTCAGGCTATTTTCAACTCAAGATAAGAGAACAAGACATACCTAAAACAGCGTTCACCACAAGGTATGGATTGTATGAGTATACCGTAATGCCTTTTGGTTTGACCAATGCCCCGGCATATTTCATGAATATGATGAACAAGGTGTTCATGGAATTTCTTGACAAGTTTGTTGTTGTTTTCATCGATGACATCTTGGTCTACTCCAAGAGCAAAGAAGAGCATGAAGGAAATTTGCGATTAATACTTGAGAAGTTAAGGGAGCATAAGCTTTATGCCAAATTCAGCAAGTGTGAGTTCTGGTTAGAAGAAGTTGGTTTTCTTGGTCACGTTATGACAAAGGATGGTGTAGCAGTTGATCCTGCTAAGGTTTCAGCTGTGACTGAATGGGAATCTCACAAGTCCGTGAAGGAAGTTCGTAGTTTCCTTGGCTTAGCAGGTTACTACAGAAGGTTCATTGAGAATTTCTCTAAGGTAGCTAAGCCCATGACTGAATTGTTAAAGAAGGATAAGAAGTTTGCTTGGTCTAAAGGTTGTGAAGTCAGCTTTCAGGAATTGAAGAAGAGACTTGTGACAGCACCAGTCTTGTGTCTGCCAGACTTGGAAAAGGATTTCCAAGTATATTGTGACGCATCTCATCAAGGTTTGGGTGCAGTACTTATGCAAGACGGTAAAGTTGTGTCCTATGCCTCGAGACAACTCAAAACTCATGAGGTAAACTATCCTACTCATGATTTGGAGTTAGCCTCTGTCGTCCATGCACTCAAAACATGGAGACACTATCTTTTGGGAAAACGTTGTGAAGTGTTCACAGATCACAAAAGTTTGAAGTATATCTTCACCCAGAAGGAAATCAATATGAGACAAAGAAGATGGCTAGAACTTATCAAAGACTATGACTTAAGTTTGCAATACCACCCCGGTAAAGCAAATGTTGTAGCAGATGCTCTAAGTCGTAAGGTGTTTGTGAATGGCCTTACCAAAGGAGAATTGCCAGATGATTTGTGTACCCAATTCAGAAAACTCAGATTGTAGATTGTGCCTGAAGGACATCTCATGTCTTTGGATGTTCAACCCACTTTGTTGGACAAGATCAAAGAAGCTCAGAAGACTGATAAAGAAATTGAAGAGATTAAGGAAAGGATTGGCCAAGGAAAAGCCAAAAATTTCCATGAAGACGAACAGGGTACGTTATGGCATGGGAAAAGTATTTGTGTTCCACAAGACCCGGAGTTGCGGAAACTGATTTTGCAGGAAGCACACAGCTCTCCGTATTCTATTCACCCAGGTAACACCAAAATGTACATGGACATGAAAGAAAGATTTTGGTGGAATAATCTCAAGAGGGACATCGCCGAACATATTGCTTTGTCTGATGTGTGTAGTAGAGTGAAAGCGGAGCATCAGAAACCAGCAGGTTTGCTTCAACCACTACCTATTCCTGATTGGAAGTGGGACAAGATTGGTATGGATTTCATTACCGGATTACCAAGGACCAGGTCAGGTTATGATTCCATATGGGTAGTAGTGGATCGCCTAACTAAAGTGGCTCATTTTATACCCGTGAAGACAACTTATACAAGTGCCAAGTTAGCCAAAATCTACATGAGCAGAATTGTATGTCTTCATGGTGTGCCTAAGAGTATTGTGTCTGATAGGGGAACTCAGTTCACTTCTCATTTTTGGAGACAGCTTCATGAATCATTGGGAACGAGGTTGGAATTCAGTACTGCTTTTCATCCTCAAACTGATGGACAAACAGAAAGGACTAATCAGATTCTCGAAGACATGTTGAGGGCATGTGCCCTACACTATGGAGCCAGTTGGGATGAAAGTCTGCCTTACGCAGAATTTTCTTATAACAACAGCTATCAAGCCAGCATTGAGATGGCACCATTTGAGTTTCTCTACGGAAGGAAGTGTACCACCCCATTATTATGGAATGGTGTGGGAGAAAGAAGTTTATTCGGGCCAGATCTTATCAAAGAAGCCGAAGAGAAGGTCAAATTGGTTAAGGACAGGTTAAAGATAGCACAGTCCCGATAGAAAAGCTACGCAGATCCTAAGCGTAGAGGTCACCTACGAAGTTGGTGATAGAGCTTATCTTAGAGTGTCGCCACTTCGTGGAGTGAAAAGATTCGGTGTCAAAGGAAAATTGGCACCAAGATATGTTGGGCCATTCAAGATTTTGAGTCACAAAGGAGAAGTTGCCTATGAAATTGAATTGCCAGAATCTCTGTCAGCTGTCCATAATGTGTTTCATGTGAGTCAGCTTAAGAAATGTCACCCAGAAATGGAAGAAACTTCTTTGAAGGATACTATACCTTTGGAAGAAGTTCAACTAGAAAGTGATCTCACTTATGAAGAGAAACCTATCAAGATTCTTGAGACTGCAGAAAGAGTCACAAGGACTAAGACTATCAAGTTTTGCAAAGTATAGTGGAATCATCATTCCGAAGAGGAAGCAACATGGGAAAGAGAAGAAGATGTTCGGAAAGACCACCCTCACCTATTTGCTAGCCAATCCGAATCTCGAGGGCGAGATTCACCTTAAGGGGGTTAGATTTGTAACATCCCTAAAATCATGATTTCAAAGATTGCATATCATTCATGCATGCATATAGTTTTGAGATCAAAATCAAACTCATTTCAAGAAAAACAGAAGTACTTAGTGCTATTATTTTATGTGAGCAAATTTAAATCAAATGGCTATCCCCATTTGAGAGTTTGAATGTTTTAAACCTAGGTTGTTTGTCTTCCTTGTGGATTGATTTGATTGTGAAGTTTGAACAAGATTTTACAAAATAGAAATGGTTTAAAAAAACCACTTTAAAAACATTTACTAAACAGGTGCAAAGTTCCTGTTATTTTGTTTTCCAAAAATAAACCAAGCCAACTCAAAGTGGCCACATGGTTTTATGCCTATATTTTAGACTATTGCACACTGCAAAAATCCCAAATTGATTTGAAATCAAATAGGACTTGAATTCATTTGAAAACCATTTCAGAAATTCGAAACAGAAAAAGAAAAGGGTAAAGAAAAGAAAAAGGCCAGGCACTCCTATTCTAGCCCAACAGCAGAACCGGCACAGCTAGCCCACCCGGCCTCCCTCTCTCTCTCGCACGCGCAAACGCACCCACACGGTCGCTGACACCCAGACCCCACTTTCTCTCTACGCGTTTCGTTGACGAGCGGGCCCTCTCCACGTCAGCGTCGTCTTCCCCAAATCCCGCGCACGAACTCCGCCGCTGCCCGTTGCTGCCTTGATTCCGCGAGGTTAATTGCATTGATTCAGTAAGCGTTTCTTGTCGAGCCTCTGGCTATATAATCCTCACTCTCTCGCAACCATTTCCCCTCAAACAATTCTTCCTCCACGCCACCAGGCTGCCCACAACTCGCTCGACGCCGCCACTGTTCCGACGACCGTGCCGATGAATTCCGGTGAGCTCCGTGTTCCCCTCTGTCCCTGACTCATACTATCAAGCTCAGCAAGTCCTTGCGAACCTACTAACACTCCCCATTTGTCCTTGCATGATCTCTAGCTTCGGCAACGACTTCGACCGAGCGTCGCCGTTCTCTGCACGAACTCCGGCGACCTCTCCCCGTAAGTACCAGCCGCCCCTTGCCCTCTGCCTGATACGCCTAGAACCCCCGTTGTCTTGCGCATCTAACACTGCCTTCGTTTTGACTTAGCGCGACGCGGAACCTCGCCAACGTCGACAACTGACCGTACCTAATGCGTTCGCGAACTCCGACGAGGAATCTCCGACGACCCCGTGCGCCCCATCCCAAGCCATCGCCACCTTGAGCATCAGCAGCTTCCTGCGGTTCTGGTAAGCTTCTTCCCCTACTCCCGCGCGACCTAGAACGCCAGCGCCGCCGCTGACAGACGCGCCGCCGCCAGTCGCCGCCGCTAGCGCCGCTCAGTTTTGGTCAAACGAATTATAGCCGTCAGATCCAGATCCAGCGCGTAAGATTAGTCCACTTATCGAACCGTTATGTTTAGATCTGAGTCGTGTGCGTTAGTTAGATCCTACGGCTCGCGTGCGTGATCCGGAGCGAACCGGTACGCACCAGTAAGAATATGACGCGTGGCTAGGGTTTGATTTAAAAACAGATTTGAAATCTGATTTAGATCCAATTTTGAAATGGCTATAACTTTTGATTCCCACGTTAGATTTTTGCAAATTTTATACCGTTGGAATCAGGGAGACAAGTCCTTTTTGATTATGCAATGTGTTTAGTGTTTAGTTTCTGTTAAAATGACTTTATTTGCAGAAACTTGTTTGAGACTATTTTGAGTATAGAAATTGTTTAGAAAATTGTTTTAGGGTAAAATAAACTTGGTTTAGCAAGTTTTTGACTTGTTAGGGTTCAGTACTATGCACTTGCTTGGTTGAGTTTAAAAATTCATCACTTAGCATCTTGCATGCATGCATATATATTTTTGTTTGTATATGTCTTGTATGTGATTGTGATTATATTCTTTGTGTAGATTTTGGTGCTAGTGATTGTGATTGTGAGGAGTGCTACTCTCCCAATTACCAAGGCAAGTGGTACTTCATGAATATTTCATTCCTATATTTCATACAAGTATTAGAAATATTTTGCTAAGTATTGCATGTGTTACTAGTTTTGCCAAATGCCATGTTGGGATATCCTAAGTAGTTGTAGAATTGCTAGGAAATTCCTAAGTTAAGTTACTATGCCATGCTTAGCCTAGCTAGTATCAAACAAGGGTTGGTAAAGTATATACATGCTATGATGAAAATATTTCTAAGTCTTTGGACTCATGTTTTTCTTAATAAAACAACTAAGTCAATGAATCTCCTGGGTGGAATGGGACTTGAATGGTGGTTTTTGGTTGAGTGGTTACACAAGGCCCATGGACATGGTTTACCCTGTGTATCTCACTTGTGGTATGCCACCCAGGCACAAAGGGATTTTAGAGGCCAAGTGTTGAGAAGCTTATAGTGCAGCCACTTGGCAATATGGGCTCTGCCTGGATCACATAGGTTGCTAGAACTTAGCCATTTGGACAGTTGGTGGTAGTGGGAATGATAGGTTGGAACACGTCCATTTGATCTAAGGGAAGGCTTCTGAAAGGTCCTGTCTTGGGAAACCAAGTCTGGTGGGGAAAGTGCACAACCTCTGCAGATGGAAAACCTAAGTACTTAGCCAAGTCCATGGCAATGGACAACTTGAGCATCAAGACATGGAAGCTATCAAGAATCTCATCACTCCAACTTCTAAGTAAAACTTGTGGGTGAACAAGGGTGAAGGACCCCAATGTCTATTGGTGGTTTCTTGGGAAAAGTTTTTGACAAAGAAAAACTCAGTGATTTCAACTAATAGGAAAAACCTATTTTGAGCAAAGCAAGCCAAGCTACACTTAGCCAAATTTGCATATAGTAATATAGTCCACTTAAAATTTACCAAGGTATCACTTGCCAATACTATTCCAAAGTATTGACCCACTGTGGCTGTAACTTGTGATGTTGCAGGTTACTCTGATGAGGATTAGGTGTCATGAGTCTACACTCAACATGTTTGCCTGTGGCACATGAAGATGAAGACTTATATTTATTTACTTATTCAAACTCTTGTATTAGGCCTGTGGCCTTGAGTTGTAAAGACTATGTTTATCTCTAGAATGGATGTAATAAATGACCTTTGTATCTGTGTACTTCATCTTAAACTGTGGATGCTAGCATTGATCCAGGGACTAGCATTGCAATCACAGGGATCCTTTTTCCTTTACAAAGGAGGGATCTTACAAGTAACCATGGGTGGATTATATATACATGCTATGAGAAATATTTCTGAGTCTTTGACTTATGCTTTGTTTAATAAAACAACTAAGTGAATGAAACACCTGGGTGGAATGGAAAGAATGATTTGTGTTGAGTGGTTACACAAGGCCCATTTCTATGGTATACCTTGTGTATCTCACTTTAGGAATGCCACACAGGAACAAAGGGATTTGAGATGCCAAATGTTAAGAAGCTTCTAGTGCAACCACATGGCATTATGGGCTCGGCCTGGATCATATAGGTTGCAATAACTTAGCCATTTGGACAGTTGGTGGTAGTGGGATGATAGGTTGGAACGCGTCCATTTGGTCTAAGGGAAGGCTTCTGAAAGGTCCTATCTTGGTGAAAATCAAGTCTTGTGGGGAAAGTGCACAACCTCTATAGATGGAAGACACTAAGTACTTAGCCATGTCCCTGGTATTGGACAATTTGAGCATCAAGACATGGAAGCTATCAAGAATATCCTCATCCCAATTTTTCTAAGTTAAAAATTTGTGGTTGAACAAGGGTGAAGGTTCACCAATTTCTATTGGTGGTTCCTTGGGAAAGTTTTTACCAAACAAAAACTTAGTGATTTCAATTGATAGGTAAAACCTATTTTGAGAAAAGCAAGCCTAAGATACACTTAGCCAAATTCATGTAGTAACTATGTCACATCCCAAGATTTGTTTATGTTTTGTTTATGTTTCAGTACTGTTCCACTTGTCTTGTTTGGTTTAGAAAATCATCACATGGCATTTGCATGCATTCATATAATTTTTGTTTGTCTATTTTGATATGTGAATTTGGTGCTATCATTTTATGTGTAGATTTTGGTGCTAGTGGTGATTGTGATTGTGAGGATTGTTGCTACTCCCCTAACTACCAAGGCAAGTGGTGCTTCATGTTTTTATCCCAATATTTTGACTATGCATTAGAAATATTTTTGTATAGGGCTTGCATGAATAAATTTTGCTAAGTATCTATATGCTATGCTTGGGAAATCCTAGTAGTGGTAGAATTGTTAGAATTTCCTCTAAGTTAAGATACTTGTTATTGCCATGATTAGCCTAGCTAGTAGTAACCATGGGTGGATTATATATACATGCTATGAGAAATATTTCTAAGTCTTTGACTTATGCTTTGTTTAATAAAACAACTAAGTGAATGAAACACCTGGGTGGAATGGAAAGAATGGTTTGTGTTGAGTGGTTACACAAGGCCCATTTCTATGGTATACCTTGTGTATCTCACTTGTGGAATGCCACCCAGGAACAAAGGGATTTGAGATGCCAAATGTTAAGAAGCTTCTAGTGCAACCACATGGCATTATGGGCTCTGCCTGGATCATATAGGTTGCAATAACTTAGCCATTTGGACAGTTGGTGGTAGTGGGATGATAGGTTGGAACGCGTCCATTTGGTCTAAGGGAAGGCTTCTGAAAGGTCCTGTCTTGGTGAAAATCAAGTCTTGTGGGGAAAGTGCACAACCTCTGCAGATGGAAGACACTAAGTACTTAGCCATGTCCCTGATATTGGACAATTTGAGCATCAAGACATGGAAGCTATCAAGAATATCCTCATCCCAATTTTTCTAAGTTAAAAAATTGTGGTTGAACAAGGGTGAAGGTTCACCAATTTCTATTGGTGGTTCCTTGGGAAAGTTTTTACCAAACAAAAACTTAGTGATTTCAATTGATAGGTAAAACCTATTTTGAGAAAAGCAAGCCTAAGATACACTTAGTCAAATTCATGTAGTAACTATGTCACATCCCAAGATTTTCCAAATCTTGTAATGTGAAAAATAAAATAAACAAAATAAATTTTGTTGAAAATCAGGGTGAAAAGAAACTTTTGTTTCTAGAAGGAAACTTAAAATCCCATCCTGAACAAACTTTGGATAAAGTTTGAATTCAACAAATCCAAATCAAGAGAAATGCATTCCTCAATGAATGTATCTGGAAATTTGAACACTTGGAAAATAAATCCAAAACCCTAAACCCTAATGGAATAAAAACCATTTCCAAGTTATCCCCAAGCCTATGTATTTGATCCATACCAAAAATTGATCAACAAATATTCACAAAGGATCAAGAAAGACCCTAGAAGTTGGTTTCACTCAAATTGGAACCATAAATAAAATCTTATGAATATAATAAGATAAGGAAATTGAATTTCCAAAGCTAATAAAACCATTACCAAAAACCCATACCAAGTGGTGAGCAATTAATCCTAAAAAGGAGTTAAAAGGATAAACAAATATAAAATAAGATTTCACAAATTGGAATCACCAAGTTTGGATCTATAAATAAAAAGATATGGATTTTATAAGACAAAGATAAAAATATTAAATAAAGAATATTTAAAGACCAAATCAAATCTTGGCCTAATCCATTAAGTAAATGGAGTGATTAATCCCAATCCAAATAAAATAAAAGGATAAAGAATATTCCAAATAAAATAAAATGGCAATAACCCTTCTATCCCTATCTTAATAAGGACAAATCTCTAAATAAAAATACATGAGAAAATGATATTTGGAATTCACCCAAGTGGAATAAAAGTTGTTTAATCAACTTAAATAAAATAAAACCTCCAAATAAAAATTTGGGAATTAAAACTATGTTAAATTCCATTGGAATTAAAACAAATACCCAATCTTAAATGATTAATAAATCATATTAGAATACTTTCCAAATAATTCAAGATGAATTATTTGAACCAACCAAACAAATAAAAACCTACTGAAAGGAATTGGGAAGTTTAAAGAATTTAAATGGAAATTTTAATAATTAAATCAAACCCTATTTTATTAAATAACTAAAGATCCATTTTATTTAATTATTGAATGGATCCTAAAATGAATAAAAATATTAAATTATTTTGAGATTTGGATTATGTTGAAAAACAGAACCAAATTCAAAGTACAAGTTAACTGATTGTTTGAATTGTTTGAATGGTTTGATTGCTTGGAAAATTGTTGAAATTCAAAACAGAAAAAGAATTAGAAAAGGAAAAAGAAAACAGACAGAAAATAAAATAGATTCAGAGCCAGCCCAGCCGGCCAAGCCCACTAAGGCCCAGCAGCAGCCCACCTAGCCCACCTCCTCTCTTCCCCGAAGCATTCTTTTCTCACCCAGTTTCTAACCCACACAGACAATGACCAGTGGACCCTCCCCCTCATTTCTTTTCCCACTGACCGGTGGACCCCACCTCTCTCTCTCTCACGAAGCGAACCGTTATTCACCGTGAAAGAAACCCACGCCCTCACTGATTGGTGGACCCAACCCCCTTCCCTTTTCTATCGCTGATCGGTGGACCCACTCTCCCCTGTTCTTCTTCCCCACCCGCTGACCACGCCTTCCCCCTCGCCGGCCGTTGCAGGCAAAATTAACTCCGGCGTAATACGCCTTAATCCCGCATTGAATCATCCCCATGACCACGCAGGATAAATAACCTCCCTCTCCTCTTCATTTTCCCCTCAAACCCCGCTGACAGAAAGCCACCAGGTTGCCTCCATTTCTCTCTGTACCGTCGCTGCTTCGACCACCGTCTCCGGCCGATTCCGGCCAGCACACACCACCTCCTGCCTCCTCGAGCACGCTGCTGTGATCAGCATCCCCCAGCGGAACTTTCTGCAATCGTAGCTCGCTCGCGCGTGTCCTTGAGCGTCGGCAACATCTACCCCGAGCCAGCGCCGCCGTCTGCTCCAACTGCGGCGACGTCTCCCCGGTAAACCTGACCACCCCTCTCTTCCCCGTGGATACAATGATGACCGCCCTGCTCTCGCGGACCTAATGATGCTATTCGTTTGTCCTAGGGTGCTCCTTATCCTCGCCCTCGACAACCTCCAGCATCGCCGCCGTCTGGTTCTTCTTCGACGACGTCCACAGGTAGTATCCGACCGCCCCGAGCCTCCTCGTTCACGCGCACAGCTTTGTCATGATCATGTGCATCTAACCGCGCCTTCGTTTTGCCTTAGGGTGATCGACAGCTTCGTCCTCGACCTCAACCAGAGCCAACCGCCGCCAGAACGAACTCCGGTGAGGAATTGCCGCAGACCCCGAGCGCCCCTTGACCAACCACGAGTACCTTGAGCTTCGCCGTGTTCTCCTGAGCCTCGTGAGCATCTTCCCTTTCTCCCTCACCTCCTTTAGCATCGGCACCGTCGTCGACCGACAGCTCCGCCGCCGGCAGCCGCCGCTCCTTTTGGGCCAAACGCGCAGCGACCGTTAGATGCAGATCCATTGGCTACGATAGATTAACTTAACCGCGAAGGGGTACGCGTCCAGGACCGTGCGATCTAAATAGATCCAACGCTCCACGATGCCGATCCGGCCGAACCGGTATCAGCCATTGAGGCAGCGACGCGTGGCCAGTGTTTGATTGAAATAGATTTAGAAAACCAGATTTAAATGCCATTTTCAAACCCTTGTAACTTTGAATCCACACGTCCAAAAATTACAAATTTATGTTGTTGGATTCAGGAGAGCAAGACCTAGCCAACCCTGCCCTTAGTTTAGCAAATAGTATCTGTTAGATTGCTTGTTTTTGCAGATTCTTTTGTGAGCTTTTTTAGAGTAGAAAAATTGTTTAAAAATGATTTTAGGGTTAAAACCTTTGCAAAATGGATTGTTGTGACCTTACTGACCCTAGGAACCAACCTATGTTTTGGACCAAACCTACTGACCCAAACACCAAGTTTTGCAATAGCAACTCATTTGGTGAAACAAATAATGATTCTTTGATTTAAAAACCATTTCTAGTCAAATAGAAATGTGGTTTATTTATTAAAAATGATTTTGGAAGAAAACCTTTGGAAAATGTTTTGTTTTAAACTCTCTGACCCCAAAAACCAAGTTTTGTGATTTGAAAACATATTTGGTAAACCCTATAGGTTAATGCCCTAGTAAAAATATTTCTACACCACATAAAATGATACCTTGTTTTGAAAATGGTTTTGAAGTGAAACCTCTTTGCAAATGATTTTGCCACTTTACAAAATGACCATTAGGTGTACCCAAATGTATATGACCCATTAGGAACCACTTTTTCAAACAAAACAAAGCTTGGCATGCTTGCATGCATTTCTTTGACTTTGTCATTTTGTGTGTTGTTTTGCTTGATTGGTAGATTGAGTTTGTGCCTTGCTTGATTGAATTGTAGTGACTTGAAGAGTGTGATTGTTGCAAGGACAAGGAGTGAACCCATACTCTACCAAAAAGGCAAGTGATGCTTCATATCTTTTGTCCCATTATTTTCACTATGCATTAGTGTTTTTGCTAAGTAAAACTTGCATGGTTTTTATTTTGCTAAAGTATAGACCTTGCTATAGTAGCACCTAGTAGATGAAACCATAGTGGAAATATTCCTAAGTTAAGAATCCTATTACTATCAAGCTTAGCCTAGCTAATAGAAAACAAGGGTGGAATATATATTCATATTATGGAAAATTTCTAAGTCTAAGGACTTATGTTTTTCTTAATAAAACAACTAAGTCAATGAATCACCTGGGTGGAATGGGACTTGCTTGGTGGTTTTTGGTTGAGTGGTTCACAAGGCCCATGTATATGGTTTACCTTGTGTATCTCACTTGTGGATGGCCACCCAGGAACAAAGAGATTTGAGATGTCAAATGTTGAGAAGCTTCAAGTGCAACCACTTGGCAATATGGGCTCTGCCATGATCATATAGGTTGCAAGAACTTAGCCATATGGACAGTTGGTGGTAGTGTTTGATAGGTTGGAACGCGTCCATGATGGTCTAAGGAAAAGCTTCTGAAAGATCTTGTCTTGGGAAACCAAGTCTTGTGGGGAAAGTGCACCACCTCTGCAGAGTGTAAAACCTAAGTACTTAGCCATGTCCCTGGTAAAGGAAAATTTGAGCATCAAGACATGGAAGCAATCAAGAATCTCATCACTCCAATTTCTAAATTAAAACTTGTGGGTGAACAAGGGTTGTGTGAATTCTTCAATCTTTGATGGAGAGATGGCTTGGTACAAGGATCTTGAAATCTTTGATTGAGGAAAAATGATTTTGCCAAGCACTTCAGTCTTTGATTGGTAGATGCCTTGGAAAGGATCTTCAGTCTTTGATTGGTAGATGCCTTGGGAAAGATTTTGCCAAACAAAAACTTAGTATTTTCAAAATGATAGGGAAAAATCTATTTTGAGCAATGCAAGCCTCAACTCCACTTAGCCAAATGCATATAGATGATAGACTCCACTATACTACCAAAGTATCACTTGCCAATACAATTCAAATGTATTGACCTTTGTGGCTGTAACTTGTAATGTTGCAGGTTTGATTGATTTTAGTGAAGATTGATTGTTTAGGATTACAAAGTCTACAACCAACATCTGCCTGTGGCACTTTGAAGATGAAGGACCCCATGCTTATAGTTATTCCGCTGCAATGTATTGTAATAGCCAAATGAGCTATGTAATGATGTAACAAAATTATGTTATTCCTGGTTATAAAGTTATATTATGACCTTTGCTTCTTGATATTACATCTAAACTGTGGATGCTAGCTATTGATCCAGGGACTAGCATTGTAAACACAGGGGGCTCAATCTTATTAAAGGTTGGGGACCTTACAAACTAGATGCTAATATTCTACTAAGGTATCACTTGCCAATACTATTCCAATGTATTGACCCACTGTGGCTGTAACTTGTGATGTTGCAGGATACTCTGATGATGATTAGGGGTTATGAGTCTACACTCAACATGCTTGCCTGTGGCACATGAAGATGAAGACTTTATTTATATTGATAAGTTAAACTCTTGTATTAAGCTTGTGGCTATGGAGTTGTAAAAGACTATGTTATCTCTGGAATGACGATGTAATAATGACCTTTGTTTCTGTGTACTTCATCTTAAACTGTGGATGCTAGCATTTGATCCAGGTACTAGCATTGCAATCACAGGGATCTTTACCTTTGTAGATGAACTCCATCAACGAAGCCGTAAGGAAGGGACCACTCATGACCATGACTTTGGAGTGTGAGACTGAGTTTCCCAAGGCCCTCAAGAACCTTATGGTTACCATGGGGATACATGGTGCAGCTGTGTACAAAGGATTCCCTGTGATGGATGAAGGAGAGTAGTATTGGTGGGTGTAACTTCACTTGTACAAAAACAAGGAATACAACCACAAGGAGTCAGGATTCTGCATGGTCACCAACTCAGAAATGCACACAACATTCTTTGACTCTGCAAGAAATGCAGCGTGGAATGCTATCAAGGAGCTTGTGATAGACTCAAGTGCAGAATGCTCAACACTCAAAATGACCTTAGAGAAGAAAAGAAGCATACC
Source organism: Avena sativa (assembly GCA_916181665.1). Classification (NCBI taxonomy): domain Eukaryota; kingdom Viridiplantae; phylum Streptophyta; class Magnoliopsida; order Poales; family Poaceae; genus Avena; species Avena sativa. The sequence continues at coordinate 152,929,265 of OV702294.1, read as the reverse complement.
CAAGAGTTAGATACTACCAACCAACAACTAAGGGGAGACATCATGGACTTAATTTGGGAATCTTGTGAACAAGATAGACAGATGACTACTAAATATGCCCTGATAGTTATTTTGTCTAGTGAGTGAGAGTTGTAACGTATTTCGTTAGTTGGACCACCACACTTATTATTTCCCTTCCAAAAATTTGTCTAAGTTATGTTGAACCCTTGATGCTTGTAATTGATTTGTGTATGCCATGACTTGTGTGTTTGTTGCAAAAAGATATGTTTGTGATGTTTTGACTTGTGATTTTCCTCTATTGATGTTGATTCTAACTTTTATCCATCTTATAAAAATAGATGCCTAAGGTTACTATCAGCATGGCCGAAGAGTTCAAAGGAACTCGTTTTGGTACTCGTCTCATTGAGCTCACTAGTGTGCTCAACCTTCCACTTCCTAGCATCATGACACTTACCCTCACCAAGTTCGAGAGGAAGGACCTTTGGTGCTTCAGAGTCACCCAGCCAGGACGACAGACAGAGCCAACCACGGAGACCATCACTTTCAAGCTGGTGCATGACGACAAAGAGAAAGGCCTAGATGTAGTCATGCAGGAGTTACTTGGGCGCTTGGTAGGGAGACACTCTAGAGAGCTTAGAGGTCTTTACTTTCACCCCTTTGGGAGACGCGACAAGGAGGGTGAGGCTATTGAGTTCGAGGATGCTGCTAGAGAGACAATGGAGCCGGTTCGTCTGTACCTTCAGGACCTAGAGGTTATTATTAGGCACCTAGATACTGATAGGACCAACGTCATGCTTAGCAATGACGAGCTCCAGGTTTAGCTTCGTGAGAAGGACAAGCTCTTCGCGGAGCAAGACGAGATAGTCAAGGAAATGGAGGCCAAGTTTGATAGTCAAGATAGGAAGTTCAAGAGCCAAGAGAAAAGAGTCCAAGACAGGAACAAGAGGATCCGGGAGATGAATGAATAGCTAGAGGCCAAGGACTTCGAGCTCGAGCATCAATACAGAGTGATTGAGAGGCTTCGCTCACATAAGAGGGCTCTTAGGGCTAAGATAGAGGCCTTGACTACTAGTGTTGATGAGTACAGGACCGCCATGGAGAGTGCAGGTCTTACACTTGTTGACGAGGAGGTTGATGCGGAGGAGTAGGGTAGACTACTCGATTTACTTTCATCTACCGTGCTTTTGATTATCTGAGTCGCAATGACCATCCAACATGTGGATGGCTTGCTATGGTGTGTTTGCATTTTCAAAATTGTTGTTTTTGTCGTTTAAACTCTATGTCTCTTTGATGCTTGATTATTGTGGTTGACTATGTGATGTATTGTGCATGTTAAGCATCTATGGGTATCTCATTCTTATCCTTATGAAAATCACAGATGCCTCCTCTACGTGCCAACCCCAATCCAAACAACAACAATGTCACTCTCGAGATGTAGCAGTTGGTGACAGCACAAACTCAACTAATGCAGATGATGACCACCTTTATTCAGAACCAGAATCAGAACAACAACAATAACAACAACAACCAGAATAATCCGCCAGGATTTGACATGCTCACCAGATTTCTAAGACTGAGGCCTGCAAAGTTCTTAGGAACCACTGATCCAATGGTGGCCAATGATTGGCTATGTTCGGTGAACAAGGATTTGGTAACTGTAGGCTGCACCGACGAGGAGAAAGTCAGGTTTGCGGCACATCCGTTGGAAGGACCAGCAACAACCTAGTGGGATAACTTCCAGATCACCACTCCCATTGAGGATGTGACTTGGGCTATCTTTGAGGATGGATTCCGCACAGCTCACATCTCATATGGAGTGATGAATTTGAAGAAGAAAGAGTTTCACAATCTGAAGCAACGTCACCACAGCGTGGCTAAATATATTGAAGAATTCAACAATCTGGCGCGTTATCCACCGGACGAGGTTGACACTAATGCCAAGAGGAAGGAGAAATTCCTCGAAGGACTGAATGATGAGATGAACCTACAACTATCTGTTGCCTATGTCCCAACCTACCAATCACTCTGTGACAAGGCTACCATCTTGGAGAACAAGATGAAACAGGTTGAAAGCAGAAAGAGAAAGCACAACTTTGATAAACACAGCTCGGGATCGTCTCACAAGCGTTCCCATCATGAGGATAGTGGGGGTTCTGGATCCCACAAACACGGAAAGTACAACAACCACCATAGCCACAACCTCCATCATGACAACAAGCATCACCGTAGTCATGATAATGACAAGTATAAGAACCACAAGAGTGGATACAAGAGCCACCACAATGGAAGTGGAAGTGGTAGTGTAAGTCAGCCTGTCAAGAAAGATCTCAGTCAGGTTGAATGTTTCAAGTGTAAGAAGATGGGGCACTATGCTAATGAGTGCCCAGAAAAGAAAGTTGAAGGCGCCAACAAGCCCAACCATTTTCAGAAGGGACAGGTGAACCACATCAATGTGGAGGAGATTTATGAGGAACCTGATGCTGTGGCTGGTAAGTTCAAACTCATTTCTGTTCCATCACTTGTTCTTTTTGATACTGGCGCATCGCATTCATTCATATCAAGAGCATTTGTTGGTAAAAATGAACTTCCAGTTGAAATTATTGGGTGTCCTATAAAAGTAATTTCTCCTGGTGGAGAAATGATAGTGAACTCAGGATGTCATGACCTAGTCATAGAGTTAGGGAAGTATAAGTTTCCCGTTAATCTGATAATCCTAAATTCCGAAGGATTGGATGCCATTTTGGGAATGGACTGGATGACTAAGTACAAGGAAGTACTAGACTGTGCCAATCATACTGTCACACTCACAACCCCAAATAATAAAAGGATTAGATTCAAGACCAATTTTGAATCAAAAGGGAGTAAGCTAAATTCTCTTAAGGGAGTTAGCATAAACAGTGTGCCAATTATGAGTGAAT